>OY998241.1:20501039-21128988 GCA_963922005.1 Cornus suecica
TGTTTGCCAATCGACCGACCACGACAAAGAGTTTTTTAGTTACTTGCTAGTCGACCGACAGATAGCAATCAGGCGACTGACAGATTGAAATCAGTCGACTAACGGAGCTAAAAACGGCTTTTTCAGTGCATTAATGGCTCTTAACTACCCTCATCTACCACCACTCTCAACTCACTCTCCTAAAGTGAGTCTCACTCTCTTAACTCTTGCCCTAGCTATATATATAATGAGATAGCTTTTGTAGAAGACATTAATCTTTACTCCCTTACAAAAAAAGCTAATCTTCTTCTTCATTCCTATCCAAATATACATCAAGAAAAGCTTGAGCATTAAAAGCTAGACTCCTCTCATTCAATTCCAATCATTTGTGAGAAGCTAGTTAAAAAAGATCTTTGTTCCAACTCTTGAGTCATTTATTGCTAAGAGTGTGTAAGATCTTGAGAGAACCAAACACATCACATTAAATACTTGAGCTTATACATTATGTATCCTTCATAAACCATAAGGGTTCTGAGTGTTTATTGAGTGTATCCTTTCTTTATAAAAGGATAGAGATCCTTACGCGAGTGAAGCTCATTGATCCTAAAGATGGGTTTGTCATCTTATTTGCGTGATGGGCTCATTAGCTCTTGTGTAAAGGTTTGTTATTCCACCTGCAAGGAAAAGCCAAAGTGTGAGATTGAGAAAGTCTTATGGGGGGATCCTTAAGCCGAGGAGTAGGAGTTACCGAACCTTGTAAAAATCACGGTGTCATCTCTCTCTCTCTCTTGCTTTTTCATTTGATTACTTGCATGCTTGCCTTATCTTGACTTACATAATTGCTTGATTATTACTTTCATAGGTCGAGAATCTATTGTTGTTCAAAAGTGTTTATTGTTCACATCTTGTTTAACTTAAACTGTTGAAATCAAATTTAGTGTAAAAAGTAGTTAAGAATTTTTATAACCCTATTCACCCCCTTCTAGGGCTAATTAGTGACTAACAATTGGTATGAGAGCATAATCTCTACTGATTAAAGGGTTAACCATATTAGAGAATGATCATGACTTTAAATATAGTCACTCATGTTGAGGGTCAATCGAACAATAGACCCCCTTGATTTGATGGATCAAACTATAGTTATTGGAAGACTAGAATGATAGATTATCTTCAATCTATTAACTACCAAATTTGGCAAGTCATCACGGATGGTCCCTTCGTTCCTTTCAAACTAGTAGATGGAGCACGTGTTACTAAATTGCCAAATGAATGGGATAATGATGAAAGAAAACTTATCTCCTTCAATGCTAAGGAAAAAGTCAATATGAATTGTGCTCTAAGCCCAAGTGAATTTAATCGTGTCTCCACTTTCAAAATAGCCAAAGAAATGTGGGATAAGTTAGTTATCACCTATGAAGGTACTTCTCAAGTGCGTGAATCTAAAATTGATATTCTTATGCATGAATATGAATTGTTTGCTAGGAAAAATGATGAAAATATCAATTCTACGATGTCTCGATTTACTAACATCTTAAATGGACTTAAGCATCTTGGTAGGATCATTCCAAAATTTAATGTATCTCGAAAAGTTCTTAGAAGTCTTCCGACTAAGTGGGATGCAAAAGTTACGTCAATTAAGGAAGCCCATGATCTAAATACCATGGACATTGATGAAATTTTTGGGTCCCTTCTTACATGGGAGATCACCCTAAAATCCTGAGAAGAGGAATCAAAATTGAAGAAGGGCTCAGCATTAAAGTCATCTATCCAAAAAAATATTCTTGAGACGGAAAATGAAGACCAAGATGAGGACATCGCTTTGATCACTCAAAAGTTCTAGAGGTTTCTTCAACGGAATAAACTGAATGGTGGAAGGTTCATCAAGAGAAATGAACAAAAAAGTTATTCGAACAAGAGAGAGCCTCCAACTTGCTTCAATTGTGGGAAGTCGGGGCACTATAAATCGGATTGCTTCAAGCTAAAGAATGAGGATGAAAGGAAGCAAAAGAAAGTGGCCATGAACTCTACATGGGATGACGATGATTCAAACGCATCGGATGAGGATGAAGATTCCGAGGAAACGGCTAACTTTTGTCTCATGGCAAAGGATGATGAGGTACAATTAGATTCGTTTTCCTTAAATAGCTCTAAATGATCATATAATGAATTGCTAGCATCGTTTAATGAATTGCAATAAGCTTTTGAAGATTTACATGATGAATTTGAAAATTTAGTTCTTAAGCATGTTTCTCTCAAGAAAAATAAATCTTCTTGTGATGTATCTTATTCCACACCCATCCCACCTAGCTTGCATGATGATACTATTAAAAACTTAGAAAAGAAAATGAATTCTTAAAAAAAACCATTGATGATCAAATGAATGTTCTAGCCAAGTTCACTAAGGAGAAATAAAATCTAAGTATCATTCTAGGAAGGCAAAAAAGAGGATTTGATAAAAGTGGATTAGGATATGACGCCTTTGACAAAGATGCGATTCTATTAAAAAATAAAAAATCATTAAGGCACACATTCACTAAACAATCTTGTTCACATTCTTCAAATTTTCACAAGCATCTTACTTGTTATTATTGCAAGCAAAACGGACATAAGGCGAATGTATGCAATCGTAGATTTAAAGAGACAAAAATGATTTGGGTTCCAAAAGGAACCTTTATTCATAATCGAAAACGTGAGAAGGCTATAACTAAGATGACTTGGGTTCCAAAGGGAACTATTGCATGCATCACTAACATTAATGGACCCAAAACTACTTGGGTACCAAAAGGTGGCACTTAAACATCTTTTTGTATGTATGCTTGAAGACAACCAACAAGGACAAATGGTTTCTTGATAGCGGTTGCTCAAGGCATATGACGGGGGATAAATCAAAGTTCATTTCTCTCTAAGCTTATGAAGGGGGAAACGTCACATTTGGTGATAGTTCAAAAGGCAAGATCATTGGAATTGGCGCTATTGGTATAACCCATTCTCTCTCTATTGATAATGTTTTACTTGTTGATAAATTGAAGCACAATCTTTTTAGCATTAGTCAATTATGTAATAAAGGCTATGATGTCATCTTTAGGTCAAATGCATGCATAGTTGAGAAGGATGGAACGCAATTATTCAATGCCAAACGAAATGGGAATGTTTATACTATGTTGCTTTGTGAATTGCAGGAACAATATGTTAAATGTTTTATCACAACTAGCGAAAGTAGTTGGTTATGGCATAGACGTTTAAGATATGCTAGTATGGACCTTCTTCACCGCTTGTCTATAAATCACTTAGTCAAAGGTCTCCCAAAGACTAAGTATTCTAAAGATAAAGTTTGTAGTGCTTGTCAAGAGGGCAAGCAAGTCAAATCTTCTTTCAAAATGAAGAAAGATATCACTACTTCTAGACCTTTAGAACTTCTTCATATGGATCTTTTTGGTCCGGAAAGAATTGCTAGCATAGGTGGAAAACTTTATGTTCTCGTCATATTTGATGACTTTTCACGATTTACTTGGATACATTTTCTTACTCATAAAAACGAAACTCACTCCATCCTTAATAAATTTTGTAGAAGAATCCAAAATGAAAAATATTTGTCAATTAAGAAGATAAGAAGTGATAGGGGAAGAGAATTTGACAATCATGACTTAGAGGAATTATGTGATGAACTTGGTTTATCTCATGATCTCTCGGCTCCTAGAACTCCTCAACAAATTGGAGTTGTTGAGAGAAATAATAGATCACTTCAAGAAATGGCAAGGACTATGCTAAATGAACATAGTCTTCCTCGAAGTTTTTGGGCCGAAGCGGTCAACACCGCTTGCCACGTTATTAATAGATTCATCATTCGATCTAAATTATATAAGACACCCTATGAATTATGGAATGGTCGAAAGCCCAACATTGGGTATTTCAAATTTGTTGGGTGCAAGTGCTTTGTGCTAAATGACAAGGATAACTTGGGAAAATTTGAATCCAAATCGGATGAGGGAATTTTCTTGGGATATTCTTCTCGAAATAGAGTTTTTAGAGTCTACAATAAAAAGACTCTAACCATGGTTAAGTCAATTCATGTTGTTTTTTATGAGTCACCACTACCATTGACTTCTAGGATTGACTTAGATGATAATGATGTTGTTGGGATTGAGAACGAGCTAAATGATCTCAATATCTCCAACCCTTCAAATGACCCCCCGAAAAGGACGGATGTCAAAAATCAATCCAATGATGATTTGACTATGTCTATTCCAAAATCATGGAGGATTGTAAACAATCATCCAATTGACCAAGTCATAGGTGATCCGTCTAAAGGAATTGACACTCGTTCTCAACTTAGAGACTTGTGTAATTTCATGGCTTTTGTGTCTCAAATTGAGCCCAAGAATATTATTGAAGCTCAATGCGACGACTCATGGATTGTCGCCATGCAAGAGGAACTAAATCAATTCGAACGCAATCGAGTTTGACATTTAGTTCCTAAACCTAATGATCAAACTATAATAGGCACTAAATGGGTTTTTCGAAACAAAAATGATGAAAATGGAGTGATTATTGGTAATAAAACAAGGCTTGTTGCCCAATGATATAATCAAGAGGAAGACATTGACTATGAGGAGACCTTTGTACCCATGACTAGATTAGAAGCAATTAGAATGCTTCTTGCATTTGCATCATCTAGAAACTTCATGCTTTATCAAATGGATGTCAAAAGTGTTTTTCTAAATGGCGTCATAGAGGAAGAAGTTTATGTCAAACAACCACCCGGTTTTGAAAATGAACAATTTCCTAATCATGTTTTCAAATTAACTAAGGCCCTATATGGTTTAAAGCAAATATCCTAGGGCTTGGTATGAAAGACTCAGTGGTTTTTTGCTCCAAATTGATTTTTCAAGAAGTAAAGTTGACAACACACTTTTTACTAAAACCATTGAAAGTAATTTATTGCTTGTTCAAATATATGTTGATGACATAATATTTAGATCAATAAATGAATCACTTTGTAAGGATTTTGCGGTTAGTATTCAAAAAGAGTTTGAAATGAGTATGATGGATGAGTTGAACTTCTTCTTAGGGTTGAAAATCAAGCAAAGCTTGGATGGTATTTTCATTTGCCAATCCAAGTACACTAAAGATTTGCTAAAGCGATTTGGTATGGAGGATGCCAAACATGCCATAACTCCTATGAGTACCACTACCAAGCTAGACAAAGATGAAAATGGTAAATGTGTTGATATCACTAAATATAAAGGCATGATTGGTAGTTTGTTTTATCTTACCGCAAGTAGACCAGAGATCATGTTTAGTGTTTGTCTATGTGCTCGCTTTCAATCTTATCCTATGGAATCTCATCTATGTGCCGTTAAACGTATTTTTCGTTATATTTACGGTACAATTCACTAAGGACTTTGGTATCCACGTGACACCTCTCTTGACCTAATTAGTTATTCGGATGCCGACTTTGCCGGTTGCAAAGTAGATCGAAAGAGCACAAGTGACACATGTCACTTTCTAGGGCACTCACTAGTTTATTGGTCTAGCAAGAAGCAAAATTTCATTGCATTGTCTACCGCTGAAGCCGAATATGTTGTGGTCGGTAGTAGTTGGGCTCAAACGCTCTATATTAAACAACAATTGCTAGATTATGGTCTTACTTTCAATCATGTGCCTATTAGATGTGACAACACAAGTGTTATTTGTATTTCAAAAAATCTCATTCAACATTCTCGCACCAAGCATATAGAAATTAGACATCATTTTATACGTGATCATGTATCGAAGGGCAATTTTGAGTTGGTTTTCGTTAAAACAAATGAACAACTAGCGGATATTTTTACAAAACCTCTTCAAGATGATAGTTTCTCAAAAATCCGTAGAGAAATTGGCATGGCAATGGAAAATGAAGTTGTAAAATGATCTTATTTTAATTTTCATTCTTGAAGGTTGTTTGTTTATGCATTTCTTACTACTTTTAATTTTTATTTTTTTTATTTTTTTTTTGTGTCAGTCGACTGACATTTACTCATCAGTCGACTGACAAATACCCTATTTTCTCATCTTTTCTCCCTGGTCAAGTTAGGCGACTAACATTCCTGTCAGTCGACTGAAATCTGAAATTCAGTTGACTGACACTAGACCATGAGTCGACTGAAATTTGATTTTCAGTCGACTGACACCCTCCTATCAGTCGACCGATTCAGGGAATATTCCAGAATTAGTCGACTGACGGGGACTTGTCAGTCGACTGACGCGTGTATTAAAGTCGTTTTTAGGTCTTGTAACCGCTGCAATTCATCTTCCCCAACCTCTCTCCACTTCCTTAAACCTCTCCCTACACATTTCACCTATTTACTCCCTCTATTTCTCTATTTATTCTCATTATCCTAATCATTCTTCTTCATAAACCCTTTTATTTCAAAAGAGCTTTCCTCCTTCTTTTCATTATCTGCAATGGCCTTCATTCTCCCTTTCCTTCTTGTCCTCTCTACCCTCATGGCACCACCTCACCCAGACCAACCTCCTAGAAAACGTGCTCGGTCCGCCACGCAGTGCCATCGTCGTCTTCCATCTCCATCTCATTATCCCTCTCTATCTCCTCTTCCACGTCACCATGCCCCTGTCGATGATGATAAAAAAGACACACCAATGAATCTTCATGCTCTCTTTCCTAACGCCACTCACCGTGCTGAGTTCCTCCGAAAATTTGAGAATCGAGAACTTTGCAAAACCCGTATTGTCAAAAACTCCCTCTGCCGAGAGTTGAATATTCGACTATTTTTTCTATTTCAAGCTATAGGTTGGAGTCACTTCGTGTCTCTTGACTATCCCGCTCACGAACGTCTTATCCAAGCCTTCTACACTACCGTTATCGAGTCCGCCTCGAAAAATGCTCTTCATGCCTCTGTCGCTGGCATCGACATTACCATCACCGATGAGCAATTTCGTAATTGGTTTCAAGTTCCAAGCATTGGCCAAACCATTTATCTTCAATATGAATGGTATCAAAGTCGCACTTTTGAGCCCAAAGACGCCATAGATGTTATTTGTCACTCTCCCGATAGCATTATTCCGTCCACTTTGCTTGAGACTAAGCACTTCACTCTCGAAGCCCGTCTAATTAACAAAGTGGTCACTTATTCCATTTTACCCAAATCCAGCGGCTGTGATCATGTCTCGCATTTTGAAGCTTATATAGTGTTTTGCATCCTCACCAACCATCCTCTCAACCTTGCTCATATTTTTCGTAAGCATGTCATGACTTGCAAGAACTCAAAAAATAAGAAGCTTTTCTATCCTATTCCAATCACCCACATCCTTTACCTTTACCAAATTCCATTTGAAAACGAAGCTATAACTAATGTGAGTCTTCTGGTGGATGGTCGGTGTCTTAGCCAAATGAGTTTGTAAGTTAACTCTCAAGGTGTTTTCCAGCCAAAGACCCATTCCACATCAACCCGTCGCCCTCGCCAAGCTCCTCCAACCTAGCAACAAGCCCCTCCAACTCATGGCCAAGCCTCATCATCTTTCGTTCCTCCCGTTGATCTCCCCATAGTCCCGGCGGGCCCTTCCACCCATTTTCCTGATCCTCACACCTTTCTCCTTTATGAGATTCTTGGAGGTGTCAAGAAAAATGAGTAAGGAATTCTTCACAATGCCAAGTCTATTTCCCTCACCAAAAGGAAAATTGATGAGCTTTCAACTAATATTAGCACTCGTTTTGCCGCTCTTGATTTTACGCTCAATGAGATTAAGAACTCCATCCCTCATTTTTTATGCTGACAAAGGGGGAGAAATGTTAGGAAGCACATGTTTTGTTTTTGCTTTTGCATTTTGCTTTTTCGTTTATTTATGTTATTAGTAGAAGTATTTGTGGTATTGCCTTGTTTTGTTTTAGTATGTAGGCATGTTTAAATTCTCATATGTAATTTGACGAAAGTATCTAAATGAATGAGAATGCGTTTGCGTTTAGAAATGACTTAGTATGTTAAAAACTTTGCTTATTTTATATGCATAAAGTCAGGGGGAGCGTATTTTCAACGCCACCCTCATTTGTCAAACACGCAATATTTTGTCATCATAAAAAATGGGGAGATTGTTGGCCTGGGGGTCAATCAAAGAACAATAGGATTTTTATCGAAAGCAAAAAGCTTAAAGGAAGGACATAAAGGTCATTTCACTTTTGAAATCCTTTAGAAGATTGAAGAATCAAGACTTGGGGTAGATAGGATGGTGAGTGACTTGTATCAAAGAGTTTATGTGAGGCTTTCACACGTATAAGTACATCCTAAAAATCAAAAGAAATGAAAATTGCACTATTATGTGACTAACCCTTCAAATCAATCGACTCACAGGCCTGCCAGTCGACCGACAGTTATTTTCCAGTCAACCGACCACGATAGAGAGTTTTCTAGTTTCATCATGGCTATTTGTCAGTTGACCGACATAGTGATGTCTGTCGACCAATACTTGTTTGCCAGTTGACCGACCACGACAGAGAGTTTTTGAGTTATTTGCTAGTCGATCGATATAGTAATGTCTGTCGACCGACAGACAGCAATCAAGCGACTAATAGATTGAAATCAGTCAACTCACGAAGCTAAAAACGATTTTTTCAGTGCATTAATGGCTCTCAACTACCCCCAGCTACCACCACTCTCAGCTCACTCTCCTAAAGTGAGTCTCACTCTCTTAACTCTTGCCCTAGCTATATATAATGAGATAGCTTTTGTAGAATACATTAATCTTTACTCCCTTGCACAAAAAACTGATCTTCTTCTTCATTCCTATCCAAATATACAACAAGAAAAGCTTGAGCATTAAAAGCTAGAATCCTCTCATTCAATTCCAATCATTTGTGAGAAGCTAGTTAGAGAAGATCTTTGTTCCAACTATTGAGTCATTTATTGCTAAGAGTGTGTAAGATCTTGAGAGAACCTAACACATCGTATTAAACACTTAAGCTTATACATTGTGTATCCTTCATAAACCCTAAGGACCTCTTTTGTAACTTGTTTTGGTACCAACTTTTTGGTTTTGGTACAAAATAGTGGTACCAACTTTTTGGTTTTGGTACAAAATAGTGGTACCAACCCATGTTTGGTAAAATTGTTGTTGATACTACTGTAGCAAACCATTCGGCACTGTAGTAAACCATTTGGCACCATTTTTGGAACCATCAAAGTTGATGGTTTTGTATGGTGCGGGTATTGTAGCACCCCATTTGGCACTATAGCACTCCACTGTAGCACCCCATGTGCGGGCACTGTAGCACCCATGTTGCACTGTAGCACCACCTCATTAATATTAATACTAATATATTAATATATTTTAATATTATAAATTTTAATATTAATATTAATATATTTTAATATTATAATATTAAAAATATTAAAATATTAATATTAATAACTATCATGTAAATAATGCAAAAATAAGGTTGAGCAATTTTTTTTATTTTTCTTTTTCGATTTCCAATAAAATCATTTGTCAGATTAATTTTTGTTATGTGTGCATGATTCTTAATCACTTTTTTCTATTTCGAATTGTTAATTTTGGATCGATCATTTTCACCATTTTCACCCCAATTATAATATTAAAATATATTAATATTAATATATTAGTATTAATATTAATTTAATATTATAATATTAATATATTTTAATATTATAATATTAATATATTTTAATATTACAAAATTTTAATATTTGTAAATAAAATGTTAAACCATCTCAAGTTACCAAACATGGTTTGGTTTCAGAATTTCAACCCATACCAACTTTACCAAACATGGTTTGGTTTTTCAGCATCACTTTTTCTCACACCAAAACCATCTGTACCAAACATGGTTTGGTTTTTCAGCATCACTTTTTCTCACACCAAAACCATCTGTACCAAACATGGTTTGGAACCAAAATAAAACCACACTAAACCAAATCTAACCCAACCAAAACCAAAACCAAAAACTAACACCGCACCGCACCGTTACCAAACGCACCCTAAGGGTTTTGAGTGTTTATTGAATATATCATTTCTTTATAAAAGAATAGAGATCCTTGAGTGAGTGAAACTCATTGATCCTCAAGAGGGGTTTCTCCTCTTGTTTGCATGACGGACTCGTTAGCTCGTGTGTAAAGGTTTGTTATCCACTTGCAAGGAAAAGCCATAGTGTGAGATTGAAAAAGTTTTAAGGGGGATCCTTAAGCCGAGGAATAGGAGTTACCATACTTCGTAAAAATCGCAGTGTCATATCTCTCTCTCTCTTGTTTTTTCATTTGATTACTTGCATGTTTGCCTTATTTTGACTTACATAATTATTTGATTATTGCTTTCATAGGTCAAGAATCTATTGTTGTTCAAAAGTGTTTATTGCTCACATATTGTTTAACTTAAACTTTTGAAATCAAATTAAATGCAAAAAGTAGTTAAGAATTTTTATCTCTTGAGAACAAAAATTTTTCTTGTTATTGTCCTAAGGGTAATCCGAAAACAAAAACACGTTTGGTTGAAAATTTTGTCTAAAAAATTTTCGGGAACAAAAAAAAAAAATTTTTTGGAGGTTAGAGTTTGGAGGTTGAAGATGAAGGTTAGGGAATCTGCAACAATTATTATTATTTTTTGCTAAGAACAAACAGTGCCGAAAACAAAAAAACACTATTTTGGTGTTCTCAAATTTTGAACTAAGGGTGAGAAAACGTTTTTTTTACTGTTCACGAAAACAAAAATCATCAAAGGCTCCCAAACGCGTTTTTTTTTTTTTTTGCCACACAAAGAGTTTTTTTATATTTATATCATAATTATAACAGATTGTTTTTCACCTAAAGTACCCGAGAAAAAAATTAATAACAAAGTAGTGTCATTTTGGTAAAAAAATTAGCATTCAAAAGAACATATTCCTGGTTCACTTTTAAAAGGATTTCAACAAATGAATCTAAAAAATTAAATGCTTGTTTGCTGGCATGGACCTATATAGAAGTCCGCCCCTACTAGAATATATATATATATATATATATATATTTTTTTTTATAGCCTAAAATTTATTATATTTCTGTATATGCCCCTATTGAAATTATTTTTTTTGCGTATATACCCCCACTAAAAGTTAATAATATTTCTTATATGTCCCATTGTAAATATTTTTTGGGAAAATTACACAAATTATCCCTAAACTATGACCTAATTGCACGCGGTACCCCTTATATTTCAATAATATCATAAACTACCCTCAAAACGTTGTAACACTTAGCCCATTCTGTTCAAAGTCAACGCCAGAATTGGCCAATAAAAGCTGTTTTTGTAGTGAACTTCCATTTTTGCGCTCATATCATTGCATGTTCCAATTTTGCATACAAAATTACTTAAATACCCTAATTTTTTTGAATTTATATATAATGTTCCAAAATATGAATTTTTTTTTCGAAAAATAATTTTTTAGCGAGAAAGTATATATAATGTTCCAAAATATGAATTTTTTCAGAAAAATATATATTATGTTCCAAAATATGATTTTTTTTGCAAAAAAGTACTTATTATGTTCCAAAATATGAATTTGTTTTTCGAAATTCTTTTTTTTTTTTGCGAAAAAGTATATATTATGTTACAAAATATGATTTTTTTGCAAAAAAGTACTTATTATGTTCCAAAATATGAATTTTTTTTTGCAAAAAATATATATTATGTTCCAAAATATGATTTTTTTCGAAAAATATTTTTTTTACGAAAAATATATACTATTATGTTCCAAAATATGATCTTTTCTAAAAAATATTTTTTTTGCGAAAAATATATATTATATTCCAAAATATGATTTTTTTTAAATCATTTTTTTTCAAAAAATATATATTATTTTTTCCGAAATAATTCATCTTTTGAAAAATAACATTCTCCCTCCGAATAAATAATTTTTTTGCGAAAAATATATATATATATTTTTGAATTTATAATTTTTGGGGCAAAGTTGACACCGTGGGGGTTCGTTGATAAAACTGGATAGTATAGGGGGTTTCTTGAAATTAACCCTAAAATATAATATAAAACAAGGGCTTTTAAGTAAATTCACTCACAAATCTGACTGGGGCTTTTCTAAGGGGTAGTAACTGATATTATTCAAACGTTAGGGGTACTCTCTGCAATTAGGTCATAGTTCATGGATAGTTTGTATAATTTTTCCCTATTTTTTTAAAAAATACGCCCCCACTGTAATATAGAGTTCTATGTCGGTCACTTCTTGTTTGGGAGGACTTAAATTTCCTCCATTCCCAGAAAGTCTTTATTCGGAAAAAAGGCCAATGTCTGTTGGAGTATTTTTCAATGGGCTTTAAAGACAGCCCTTTCAAGAACACTTTTTTTTCTTGGGGGATAACTGTTAGAGAGTGGGCCCAAATTAAGGAAGAAATTTTTAGTGTATTCTCTTGTATAGTGGTTGCCAACCTTCAACTAATTACCATATTTTATCGGCTGTGGAGTGTGGTGGTTTGATTCAAAATCAATAACAAAATATGTTTGATTTTTATCGGGTGTAAATAATTTATTAGAGTTACGATCGCGGATATAATCTTATATTTGCCTGATTCGTGTGTAAAAGTCGATTTGCACGAAAATAAACCATTCATTTATCCAAATGAACCTTAATATTTTAAATTTCTGCCGGAAAAACAACACCAATAATAAATTAACCCATGATCTTCATTGTTTTGGAATGGAATAATATAATATATATACATGATTTCTAACAGATTTTGCGAGTGTCAAGGTAATTGAAACTTGTAAGTTGTAACAGATTTTGCTTTATAATAACAACATCAATGCGAAAAAGTACTTTTAAAATTATTATCATTTTAGAACCTAACTACTCATCAATTTACCCAAAAATTTCCATTCTTTGAAGTTAGTTGGTTCATTTGCTCAACATATTCTTTACTTGAGGCAAGTGTTTGTTATTTCGTATATGCTGACAAGCCTGACATCATACAATAAGTTACGTACTTTGACTAATTAAAGTGCATATTTATGGTATCAAAATTTCAATGAAGGGCACTCATAATTTATGGATGCCTTATTAGTTAACCAAAATAGTTCATGCCCACGCAAGTAGACCTAACGATTTCGTTAATAAAATTGGATTTATTGCATATTTAGTCCATATACCATCAAGTAAGAATATAAACCGATTTTTGAAATGTTAATGACTTGTTTTCAATGCTAATTTTAGGTTCACACTTAGGTCCTATTTGGATTGGCTTTTTAAAGCTGTTTTTGCTTCCTGAAGGAAAAATTATTTTGAACGGTGTTTGGTCAAAATACTTAAAAGATCTTTTGGTCTTGGAATAGCGTTTTAAAGAAACGATACCCACCGGCTTCTCAAAACCGCTTTTGTTTCTCTTTTTCTTCTGCGTAAAATCAAAAACAAAAGTTATGTCAAACAGTTCCTTATTCTTGAGATAGAAGTTATTCTTGATCATCAAACTACTACATAGGCTGCAACTCGGGCCAACCCAACCCGGCCCAACTTGAACCTGGCTGGGCCTAGTTCGGGTTGGGTTGGGCCGGGCCACCCTTGAGACAGTCCCGGGTTTGGGTTGAGCCCAAATATGGATACCAGATTATTGTACTGTGTACATTTCCATGAGTTTCACAATATTGCCTCACAGGCCTCTTCCAATAGCTAGTACTAATGTTTTGTGGGTGAAATATATATATATATATTATATGATACAATAAACCCTTGCAAGATTGTGGAATTTGGAAAAATGAGACTTGGAAAAAACAGCTCAGGGCCCCTTTCTTATGTTTCACAAAGTTGGTCAAGAGTGCTCTCACCAACCATTGACATTTTAATGTTCAAATTGAACTAATCCACATTGAGTTTGGTTTGAAAGTGCACTACCAAGACTCTTGACAGTGATGGATGTGTTTGGACTCCCTCAGATCAGAAATCAATCACACTTTTTTTATGCAGCAAGTACGCCATGAATCGAATCCTAGTCGGTGTTTAAACTACTAAAACAAAGTGATATTATTTTGCAGAAAGTGTTCGCTTTAACAAATCATAATTAGTGAATGTAATTTTTCTTCTGATGTCAGCCCAAACATTTCAATTTCACCAAACAATTACCAAAACCACTAAGGCGCAGGAAGCAATATTAAAATGTGGTTGCTATATATTATAAGAAGTTGTGAACTGCTTTAATTTCATTACATCATATTTACAATCCTATATAAGAAGCAAAAATAGATGAAATTTGAACCACTGCAAAAAAAAAAAACATAATCTGATCATGTCAATTGCTTAACAAAGTAGTAGAACTCTTCAATATATCTGTTGTAAAACCAGTATTTCGACAAGTTTGTGCATAAATTAATGCAGGAAATAATATAATTGCTTATCTACCTATTTCAGTTGATGCACAAGAGTTCACTATCCTTACAACCTTTCGCTTTACTTTTTGGCTTCGCCTAACAAGCCCTCCACCATTGTTAACTACTTTCGCTATATCGACCTTGACAATGTGGTGATCAGAAGTACCCTTGGATGATATGACTGAGTATGAACCAGGAACGAATACGTATGGCAAGGCTGAAGAATTCATTATGTAATCGACTCGAGTCCCATACTTGCATGTGCCCTGCACACCTGTTAAGACAAGGCTTTTTGTTAATATATATATATGCCTATGACATAAGAACAATGTATGTAATGTGTGTTTGTGTGTGTTTTTATTGAATTGAAACCGCGATGAGGTTTTTTACTTTGGCCTTTGGCAATGATGACCACAGGCTCACACTCCCCTGCGAAGTCCTTAGCATCAACATAACCTTTTGCCTTGAGAAATTTCATCACTTCAACTTTTGGTGCAGGCTTTCCTATCTCCTCGTAATACTGCGATGTACATTTATATATCAGCTTAACATAAAAGGAACTGATTTTTCTTCTTGTGAAATTATATTTTTATTATTGTTATTTTTTTTTTTTTTTTTTTTGGGTTTTTACCTTGGCAATGTCTGTCCATCTTTGCGATGAGTAATCTGATCCATCAAGAGAATTAAGACCTCCAGCTAAGATGTGAGGATAATTGTTTGATTCAATTATCGCGTTAATCTGCTTCATCCTCCATGTTTCGTCAAGATGGTCAAGTTGGGTGCAGAAGAAGTTCATTTCTCCTACCCGTGGCACATCGATAGTTGCTTTCAACACATTTCTGCATTCAACATTATACGGAAAAAAATGTGTGGGATTATCGCTCCAATGCCATTTATTTTATACCAAAATTCGGTCCATAATCTTCTCTACATACTAAGTGTAATTAACTATAGGATAAATTAGATTGACCTCCCTGTTAAATGACTAAATAAGAGCTAACAATATTATATCAATTGTAGTTTTATTGTCATTTACTATTACAAGACAAAAATGTATTTTAACACTTTCTAGAGCCAGAATTGATTCTTGACAGACAATTGAATGGATGTTCTTTTCAAGAGGATAGTGTTCCTTTGACCAAATAATATAAGGGATGTCAGTGTTATTTTTTAAACTAAAGGGGAGGTCTCCGTATTTCAAGCATTCAAGATGGGAGGTCAGTGTAATACTGTAGATGCGTTTTTTGCAACTCACTCAATCAATACTATGGTCAATACCTTATTTATACAAGAACTTGATCCACTAAATGGGCTAGACTATTGGGCTTTGACATGTAATAGTTTCAAGTCAACCTCATATATTTGGCCCTTACAAATCTTCTATTAATTATATCTAGGTGCATAACTGCATATGCATATACTTTTGTGCATAAAATACTGATTAAAACTGATTGATACAATAAGTTAAACAACAGAACTTTGGAATATGGTAATAAAGCAAAACTTCATTTATGTAAAATATTAATCCTAAGCATAAAGCTTCTTTAGCTTGAGAATAAATGTGAATTTTATATCTGTGTGACCATTACACTGAGATAGCAAACTAAACTAAGAAACATAATGGCCTAATTGGCAAAAAAAAAAAGAAAAAAAAAAAAACAGTACCTGAAATCTTGATCATCAAAGATTTTCTGAACTTTCCACCTCTTAATAGGCCATTTTGACAAGATGGCATTGCCATACTCTGGTGCCCAGCTCTCAGCAAACACATACTTCATCCCCAAAGCGCGAGCCAAATCCGAGAGAGGCCTCATGTTCTTCTCCTCCTCAGCCTTCACATCTTGTAGAGCCAGCACATCAGCATTCACCTCCGTAAGAACATCAAGAATAGTTCTGCTTCCTCTCAAGCTCCCATCAATATCCATATAATTAATCATACTCATCCCGGGAGGAAAACATACCGGGGACCTCATTGGCACTTGACTTTTATACCCCATACTCATAATCTCACTTGAACATCCATTTTTCTCATCTTCCACAACACTAATCACCTTGTTGTGTGCTAGTGAAATCTCGTTATCGGGAAGATTGATCGAAACTCTCATTTTTGCTTTCGTGAGCTGCACATGCTCCGAAAGATCATGTCCAGGCACGTTTATCGCGGGATGTAGAGGGGAATTCTTGAGTATGCTCTTGGGAATATTGTTCATGGACTTGGCCTGACTACCAACTCTGACATATTCATCGTCTTCGTGGACGAAAACTACTGACTTCTCTGGCATAGGAACAGCTGGCGCAAGAGAAAACATTGCAACATTGAATGTGGCAAGCCTAATAGGCCTTTCTGGTATAGCATAGTGAGCTTGAGACTTGGTGTGTGATTTTTGTTGGTTCTGAGGATGATGGCCTTTGCAGCTCAGCTTCCCGAATCGCCTAATGATGACTTTGGGCTTCGAACGCCTCCATAACCGCCACCGGATTTTGGAGCATAGGTGCCAGACTTTGGCGCCAAGGAGGTGTAGAATGTGGGATAATTGGTAGTTGCAAGAGCTCTCTCTTGCCTTTATTGATTGCATTTGGTTCTAAAACAATGTTGCACTAGTAATGGAGAAAAATATATGCAACGTAGACAAAGCAACAAAGGTGGGGTTTCTTGTTTTATGGGTGGATTGATAGAGAAAAGTAGTTATAGAAGACAAACAAAAATCCCAACTGCTCCATGGACTGAATTGGAGGTTGACTATGGAGCAATGTTGTTGAGCTCTCCATTTGCCATGAAAGCTATGCCAGAACTACTCCTACCTATGAAACCAGTATATATATTCTGGTTTTTGTCCTTTCATTTAAGAGGATCCACTACAAAAAGAAAAATAGAATAACTTGACTTTTATGTCAAGCACAGCTGTTACTTTCTTCTTAATACGTGAATAAACCCTCATAAATTCAATCAAGAATGTGTTGACAATGCACAAATTGGAATCTTAAAAGGTGGATCAATAGGATAGTTCTGTTTAGCCAATTATTCTAACTAACTGTGGTATAACTAAATATCTACTGCTTTACTGTAGAGACCCTTTAGAGACTATATATATATATTATTTATTTATTTATTTTTAATATATATATATATTTTTATTTTTATTTTTGTGAAATTATTGGTAAAGAAAAGAAGCTGTTGACAGGAAAGATTGATTCAGTGTTACGAGGAAGTGGATGTTACATAGGCTTTGATTTATGGGGCTGGAGATTGGTAATGAGGTCAAACTTTTTATTAATTTATTTCTTTTAATTTCCTTCCTTGTATGTTAGTGGATGTTGGTTTTTTTGTTTATATCCTAAAAAGACCTTGGAAGTCAAAAAAGGAAGAGAGCAGGTGTGAATAATTAGATACCATATATGATTGGTACAGAATTAGGCAATGATGATACAATAATTTGCCCAGAGAGAATAATGCAAACTTTTTACAATACACTGAATAAAAAAGTACCCAAAAACAATAAAAAAAAAAAATATATATATATATATATATATTTGCCATAAATAATAAAAAAATTGTTTTGCCAACAAATTAATTGATGCCCCAGCCCGTGACAAAAAGGCCTCCACCGGCTTCTGCCCGGCCCTTTGAACCCCACGCTGTTGTAACTTCATTCCCACATAAATCAACTAGTAAAAAATAGTACCTAACACTAGCACCAAAAGGCTCAATGTATAGGATTAATTTACAAGAAATAGATCTCCATTCAACCAAGCAATTTTTTCAACTACTGGTGTACAACTTATACTTCTCTTCCTAACCAAAACAAATAAATAAAACAAAATTATGAGCTTATAATTGTCTACCACTAAAAAGATCAATAGTACAATAATCATCTCTAATTTACATCCTAAACATAAAACAGTTACAATTATAGATATTTGAAGAAATAGTTTTATTCCATTTAAATTATAATTTATGTCTGCAGTACATAAATTATAGATACAGTCTGCTCTCAACATAAGGATTTCCACTACAGACTTCACTTCTATAACATTTAGCACTAGTATTCCACCCTTTTACAATGTGACTGTGACTGTCCTATGAACAATGTTATTTATTTACAACTGCACAAAGTTGCAGAAATGTGTTTTGAGGATAGTCCATTTCTCAAAACTTTCTTCTGGATCAGTCATCACACAACAACTTGAGCTGCAGCTAGCCTAGCAATAGGCACCCTGTGACGACAAAAACGATCAAAATAGACTCAAATTTGATGATATTAGAGTTTACGTATGTTCATAAAGCCAATTTCCGTTTCCCATTCAATTCACATTTCACGCATCAAAGTGTATCTTTTGGTCGAAAATGTGTTTTTCAATCTTATTTATCACAGTGAGGTTTGAACTCAGGCCTTTTTTGTCCGTTTCCTATTTTGTATTCTACTAGTGTCATTTCCATTCTTTTGAAAGCAACTACGGAAACGAGTTTACCTGAATGGAGAACACGAGACATAGTCCAGCCCAGCTTCCGCGAAAAATGCAACAGAAGAAGGCTCCCCTCCATGCTCTCCACATATTCCCACCTGTTGGTTTTCGCCATCAATTATAATCAGCATACAACTAATGAAGCATTAGACAACTAAAACCTTCAAATACAACTTGTTAATATTATAGTCTTGAAGTTCAAGCTCGCTGTTCTATTCAACCACTTGCAATGACACCAGCATTAAACATGTTATACCTGCGTGCATAGGTCCGATGAATTCATATTACTTTTTCAATAGATTTTGAATTTGCTTCTATTCCTAAATTAAAATTAGGCCATGTTAACATCTATTAGTTCACTCATTTATAGAAGAGTGTTTTGTCCACTTTAAAGAAGTCCAGTTGACCAGTGTAAACTTGATCTATGCAATCCCATTTTCTACACTAGTCAACTTTGAGTTCAATCCATATCGACTCAAGCTGCTCATGCCACTAGGCCGTTAGCCCAGCTGGTATAGTCTCTGCTCCCTTAGACGAGCGGTGAGGGGTTTCAGCACAATATCGAGTAATTGTGGATGGGTGAGTTCATTTGCATAACCGAAAAAAACAACTCATATTTTGCCAATTTTCCAACCCTTACACGCCACAGACACACACTTTTAATCTTTCTTTCTTTAAGAAATTTAAGAAACCTTGGGGCATTGCACCAATGCAATGGTAAACGCTCATGGAACAAGCATAAGGAGAGTGTTTTATTACAATTTGTTCAAAATATACAAGACGTTAAGATTATTCCAGTTTTCTCGTTTAGCACTCTGTCCAAAAGACACTAGTACCATAAATGGTATTTTGACTTGGTAGAATGATAAATGTATAACTACGTTGGAGAACTTTCGAAAAATATTTAAACATCATTCAGTCGCCACGAAACAAAAATATTTTTCACGTAAACTTAAGTTTCTCAAGTAAATGAGACGGTAATAATTGGGGCTTTTGTAAATAGATTACAGAGTTGATACTCACCTTCAAGCTAGGCCTTGCTCCCCGACCCCTTTCCGTGGCAATCTTGATTAGTTGACCCACACCTTTCTGATCTAGGACCTGATGACAAGATATATGATATTTAGAGCTTTTCTATGATAGTTTTTTGCTACTTTTCAAAAGTCTTTGGCAAAGTCAATGGACTAGTATATGATTTACCTCAAATGGATCACTTTGGAGAATGCCTTTGGCTAGGTATATAGGAAGAAACTTGCCAACATCATCTCTACTGTACCCGAATGTCATTTGGGTGAGATCATTGGTGCCGAAGGAGAAGAACTCTGCTTCTTTTGCAATCTAGCATTATTGATTGAAGAATATACAAGCATGAATTAGATGGATACACGCACTACATCCCGTGTATAAGCTGAAGAGTTCAACCAAGATAAGTATCAACATTAAAAGTCTGTACTTTCCCTAGCATTTATGGTCAATTCGTAAAAAAAACTCATTTCGTGAAATCCATAAGATGGCACTTGCCAAAGAAAAGGAAAAATTATCGAACAATCTCAGATTGTATATCAACATACCTCATCAGCAACAAGGGCGGCTCTTGGAATCTCAATCATGGTGCCGACTTTATAGCCCAAGGTGGTACCCATCTCAGAAAAGACTTTTTTTGCAACACTTCGAACTAAATTCACTTGATGTCCTAGTTCCTGCAGCTCGAAAAAGGCCAATTTTTAGAAAGATAGACTGCATATATTTGTTAGTAAGCATTAATCAAAATCATTGACG
The DNA here is from genome assembly GCA_963922005.1 of Cornus suecica. Lineage (NCBI taxonomy): Eukaryota > Viridiplantae > Streptophyta > Magnoliopsida > Cornales > Cornaceae > Cornus > Cornus suecica. Next base: position 20,521,611 of record OY998241.1, read on the forward strand.
AAAGTAAACTAGAAGAACAGTGAGGTCATGATGTACAGAAGGCTAATAATATTCGTTTTTTCTGTTAACAAGCATATACTCCAAAAGCTTAAGTTGTTTGAGGGAGTGTAACTTTAATACTTACATCTCGACCTTACCATGTTAAAACCATCTACTCAAGCGTAAGCTGTTATAGAATGTGTAACTTCAATAGTTATTCTGTTCAACGATTTTGAAAATACATATACAAAATACATATACAAAGTCGGTGTCAAAGACAGCTCTATGGGTGAAATGATCAGTTCATTTTGAAGTAACAAATTAAACCAAGACTCACAAATAAGTGACGAAAAACACAAAAACAAAGATCAAGATTCATGCCTGAGGTGTTCCAACAAGGGGAACCATTATCTCGGGATAGACGGTAACACCCTTGTTGCTCATACACACAGCAGCCTGCAAGATTGCGCGCACCTGCATTTCAGTTAGCTCTGGGTACGATATCCCCAGCCTGTCGGCAAGAAACATCCAATGTGAATAATTAGTTCAGTAAACATACTTAAAAATAAACCTTAAGTACTATATCAAAATAATAGGGAGTCGAAGATTTTCATGAGGGAGTTATATCACCCTTAAACAGATAGGGAGTCGAAGATTCACAAAGATGACATAAGGTCCAGATGCTCAATATAATGTTTCAAGTACTATATCAAAATAATGTTTCAAGTACTATAATATTGTTATAGTCGACACTGTAAAATACTATACAAGACAGATCATCTTGAGATAATATACGTGGACTAATTTGAACAAAATTACATAGATAATAAGCTTATAAAATCGGACATCAGACCTGCAGCCACGGAAACCAAGCATGGGATTTACTTCTGACAAATTTTCGATTCTCGAGTATACGTCATCTTCACTCATGCCACTTTCTGCAGTTAGTTCACCAACAATCTGCTCCAAGTCACCTTCTGGTAGAAATTCATGAAGTGGAGGGTCTAACAGTCGGATCGTCACAGGAAGACCTGAAATATTAGCATTCCATCTTATCCATCTAGAAAGACATGAATTTTTTTGTGGAATTTCTTCTACAAGCATTATCAATTGTGGGAACAATGACAGTGCTTCATACACTACCTATAGTGCTTAATTTTATTCAATATATATATATATATATATACATCTGCTTATAAGAGGAGAGTACCATCCATTGCGCAGAAAATGCCTTCAAAATCAGCTCGTTGATAAGGTAACAGCAAGTTCAGTGCTGCCTTCCTCTGCTCAGTCGTAACTGCCATTATCATCTTTCTCACAGCCTTTAGCCTCTCATCGGAAGCAAAGAACTTAAGGACACCACAGAAAAGAAAAAGAAAAAGGAAAATGATTTTAGGAATGTGAATAAAACCACTATAATACAACACTAAGAAGCAGTTTAAAGAGACAGTTACCATGTGCTCAGTTCGACAAAGTCCGATTCCTTGTGCACCATTTTCTCGTGCTGTTAGTGCATCTTCAGGTGTGTCAGCATTTGCCATAACCTATCACAGAGCCACATTATAAAAAAACTTTCAAAAATGAAAAACGATGAAATACACATCCATGACGTAATAATGCAGCACCTTTAGACGCCTTATTTTATCGGCCCAAGACATGAATATCTCCAAATCACCACTTAGAGTTGGAGGAGAGAGTGGCTGTTTACCCAAGATCACTTCACCTGTCGATCCATTGAGCGAAAGCCAGTCCCCTTCCCTGATAACTTTGCCTCCGCAATCAACAACCTGTATTACTATAAATTAAAAAATCTCTATATGCTACAACCGAAACATCTACCATATGACTTAATCATTGAAAACTCCACCTTTGCAGCTTCGTTCACACGAATGTCGGCACAACCTGAGACGCAACACTTTCCCCACCCTCGGGCTACAACAGCTGCATGAGATGTCATGCCGCCTCTAGCTGTCAATATTCCAGCAGCAGCATGCATGCCCCCAACATCCTCAGGACTAGTTTCTGTCCGTACCTTCAGGCATACACAACAATTGAAATGCATCAGTAATCAAAATGAGATATTACGAACAATGTAAGGAATGCAAGTTAGAACCAACTCCTCCCTTCGGACAACCTTAAGGATACAAATGCGCAGCCATCAATCATAGAACAAGAACGAATTATTGATTCCGGTAAAGTGATTAGCTTAAACCATTCTAAAAAGAAGTGAAAGTAAGACAGATAAGACCATACCAAAATGGCAGCTTTTCCCTGTGCATGCCATGTTTCAGCATCATTAGCACTGAATACAACCTGTCCAACAGCTGCTCCAGGAGATGCTGGCAAGCCCTTAGCGACGACGTGTTCTTTGTAACCAGAAGCATTCTCAAACTAATTAAAAAAATACATGTGAGGTTACTAATAGCTCTAACAATAAGGCTGCATAGATATGTATATCGTCATGCCTATTAAACTTATGAAATGAAAGCATCCAACAATTACAAGAGCCAAGTATGACTTAAATTACTCACTGGAATTAGAAATTTACTATATTTGCCATGCTATAGTTAGTATTTTTGAAATGCACGATACTTGATCTTGGTCAGAGAGGAAAACCATTGCTTCTTTATAGTGTGTAGTTTTGATTGTATGGTAACAGACACATACCTGTGGATGAAGCAGTTGTTCGAGATGCTGCGGCTCCACCATCTTAACTACTGTGCGAGTGTCCACGACCCCTTCATTAACCATGTCTACGGCAATTTTCACCGCACCTTGACCTGTGCGCTTGCCTGCTCGGCATTGCAACATCCAAAGCCTATTTTCCTGTACAGTAAACTCTATATCCTGTGTACCATAAACAAAATATCAAATTATTGCAACTGATGCCTAAAAAGTGTATCGACAATATTGCGGGGAAATTTTATTAAGTTGTTTTTCAGTAGTACCACTACAATATTGAGAAGATATGAGATTTAATAAGCACGAAACGGGAAATGAATGCTCATAGTTCTGCATCAAAATCGAGATATTACCATCATATCTTTGTAATGTCGCTCCAAAATTTCACAATTCTCCACAAGCTCTTTGTAAGCTTCGGGCATGCAACTTTTCATAGTGTCCAAGTCCTCCGGAGTTCTAATTCCAGCAACGACATCCTCTCCCTATTCGAGGCAGCTGCTTATCAGATCACTCGTAGAGTAACAGGAAAAAAATACAAAACTAAATCTTCATCAAAGAAAATGAAATCTGGCATGGCATTTGGTGACCTGAGCATTGATTAGAAACTCCCCATAGAGCTTCTTTTCACCAGTGCTCGGGTTCCTCGTGAATAGAACACCAGTCCCTGATGTGTTTCCCATGTTCCCAAACACCATGCACTGAATGTTCACCGCAGTTCCTTTTAAACCAGTTATCTGGTTAATGCTCCTGTACTTATTGGCCCTCGGACTGTCCCACGAATCGAATACTGCATTCACAGCCCACTGTAACTGCTGCTTCGGGTCTGCAATACATATAAAATTAAAGTGAAGTACTAAATTAAAAGCTTGTAATGTTATAAAACAATTTGGCTTTTGATTATGGAAGTAAATAATTTCTTGAACGATGAAAGCGTAGTAGATGCTGGTGATGAAATTTGGTACCTGTGGGAAACTTTTCACCCTTAGCTTCAAGGTAGACACTCTTATATTGGTCTACCAGCTCTTTGAGGTCGGAGGATTTTAAATCAGTATCAAGCTTCACTCCTTTCTCATATTTCAACTTTTCTAACTTTTCCTCAAATAATGAGTGCGAAATTCCCATCACCTTCAATCAAAAACTATTTTCATGAGTTTTAGAGCACAATATATTGTGATATAACAATTTAGTACCCGAAATTCACAGCAGGTTTTTCTTGCCAAAACTTGCTAACAAATTGCATAGGAATCTAAGAAAGCATGTTGATCCACACAAAAGTAAGATCACAACAATGTATTTCACAGACAATATATTGATTTGCATAACCAAAATATAAAAAGAAGGCACACTCACAACGTTTCCGAACATGTCCAGAAACCGTCTATATGAATCATACGCAAACCGCTCTCCACTTTTTGCAGCCAAACCAGCAACGACTTCATCGTTTAGTCCAAGGTTGAGCACAGTGTCCATCATACCAGGCATAGATATCTAAATGCCAAATGAAAGGAAATGTTTAGAAATGAATTGGACACTATAGAAATACTGAATTTGGGACGATCCCATATTCAAAATCTGGAAGTACAATCTCTTGAAATATATATAGATTACAATATTGCCATAAAATCCATCATTGACCTGAATAGTATGTCTTGATCCCCTACCAGGATCGAATAATGGAGCTTTTACTACGTAGTTTCATATTTCAACATGCCATTTCTTTCTATAGTTATTCCAACTCTCATGTAGCATGATTTCCTAATAGCATACTTAGTGTAAAATTCATGAATGGGTTGAAAAAACCATGATAACGGTTAGCAGCATTTAACGCCTAGTGTCGAATGAAGAAAAGGAAACTCGAGCACACATAAACTGGCCTTACCGCAGCACCAGAGCGGACAGAGAGGAGGAGCGGCTTGGCTGGATCGCCAAGGAAAGCTCCCATATCCTTCTCCACAATCTTCAAACCTTCCATTATCTCCTCCCACAGTTCATCAGGTAGCTTCTTGCCATTCTCCTGATACTCTTGGCATGCCTCTGTTGATATCGTAAGCCCTGGTGGCACTGACAGCCCTATGCATGCCATTTCTGCCAAGTTTGCTCCTTTCCCTCCCAACTAAAAGATACACAATTATACGAGATACAAACCTATTCAAAATTATACAAGATGATGCTAAACATAAATATTGGAGCAAGTACTTTTCTAAGCACTTTTCTCCCCGCAAATAACTCTGAACATTGCTCATATAGATTTGAACCCTCCACCTTGCACTTCGAAAGGCAAGAAGATACTTACGAGGTCACATGCTTTGGTTCTGATACCATGTTAACTACCAACTACTTCAAAAACTTTAGCTATTAGAGAGGGTGTAACTTAAGTATTTATATACTTCAACATAACCAATGTCCGAATGCACCCAAGTATCTTCGAGGATAAGTACTAATAGAAACAAATTTCTTTTCTAGTAAAAGAAGAAAGAAAAGATGTTGAGATAGAAGAAATAGTACTGACCAAGGACTTCATGCCTTTGTTGCCTTCACCCTTTCCTTTGCCAAAAGTAAATACTCTCTGTGACAACAAGAACAGAGGAGTTAACATGCTTGTAACACTAGAATAAAAACAATTCCACAAACGAAAAATAAGAAGAAACATTATCTTTATAAATGTGTGTGTATATTGAGAAAAATCTTCGTGGAGCGAATGTATAAACGGTAAACTCAAACGTCCTGTTTGATTCTTACAAGGCACAAGGTAAATGAAATACTCCGATTTAAATGCTACATGTGGTTTGGGGGAACTGCAAGTATTCGGAATTTACAAACCATCCAAGATTGATTATTCTTGTACCAAACGCAGAAGGTGAAAATAACCACAAAAACATAAATAAACCCGTTCGGATGACACAGTTGGGAAAAGGCAGGGATCTAATGCCTCAAGAAGCATTAGGTCCCAGGTTCGATTCCCGCTGACTACAATTCCGTTTGGGTCTCTGGATGTTTACCCGTTTATTAATTTCAGGCCCCGGGAAATATTCGAGGTGCGCGTAAGCTGACCCGGATACCACAGTTATCGAAAAGAAAACAAAAAACATAAATATATGATAAATTTGTTCATTATTAAGACTTCTCTTTTTCACTCAAAGAGGCAGTGCACTCTTTGGATTGTCCAGCGAAATAAAATGTAAGACAGTTGTAATTCTTCCAAAGTTCTTTCATGCATATGGGGTTGTTCACCATCCCATCGATAAAAAGTATAATAGTAACTCTACCTAAAATGAAAATCAGCAATTTAAATTGGATTGTATTTTCTATGGAACTTTTGAAACCATTATTGCATTTAAATTTATTGGATAAATGTACATATAGAGAGGGGAGATATATATGTTCCATGAAAATGAACCAATCATGTATATCAGTATATGTATCACCTCTTCCCAGGATCCAAATCAAAGCATAGATGCTACCAAGCGAAAATGAGAAATGTAAATTGAATTGCGGCTTAAAATTTTAACATGTAACTATTGTGTAGTACTTCATAATTGGCAGATATTTAAAAGTTTTAATCATCTACTTATTTGTGGTATGTAAGTTATAACATAGGTATATATACCAAAATTGACAAGGAAGTGAATTACTTACCTTCATGGTTTCTCACAAATTTGACAAAGAAAGCAACCAAAACAAGTACTTGGTCCTAGTAATGCAGAGCACAGAGAGCTCAAAGCTGGTTTAAGTAGTGGTTTGAAGTGGTCTTATCTTACATAGCTTTAAGACACGTAGGCAACATAATTTGCTATGTGGCCAATGAAGCCATGTCATGAGTTACTCATGAAGTGTAAATTAATAAACTCTCACTTTAGTCTAGTTTAGTCTATATTTCACATAGACCCCTCTAATTCCATTTATCCCACTTAAACCTGTCAAATTTAGTTTCGTATTAGTTTCGTATCAAGTGTGTTTTGCGCAATGCAAAAAAAAAAAAAACTGTGTTTTGTGCAGACAAGGGGGTGTAAATGAAATTTACCCATTAATAAATGATCTTGTAGTACATATTCTTAAGTTGTGGTGAAAAGACCATTAAAGACAAACATGATAATTACAATAATTAAAAAATAGTTTGAGAGAACATAAGTGTGATATAAGATTCTGTATGTTCAAAATTCATACAAGGCGGAAGCCTGGAAAACTACCTATTTATATATAATATATAGAGTTTTTGGGCTAACAAAAGAATTTTTTAAATATTTCCGGATTGCCCATGTGCAATATTTATGAACTTATCTATAATATATATTTCTTATTTTGTGGTCTTAAAAAAAAATTAAAATCTTTTGGGGTGGGCCATGCTGTAACCAACCATTAAATAGTTAGTTCAGATCGATTATTTCAATTTTGTTTGAGGTGTTTGTCGCTAGTTATTAATTTGATTATGAAAAAGTAAGTTAGTTGCCTCAATTAACTATTCAAACAAGTAAGGCAACAACTTACGGTTGACAAATAAATGGGCTGGATAAGGCCAAATTTGGTGGTGTTCTGTACCATAATTGTAGTTATAACTTACAGTTTGGATATACACAACCTATATCTTCAATTTGATGATGTAAAGAAGATGAGACTCAAAATAAAGATAGAGATAACCCAGTTGGCTTTGTGACAAAAATATTGAATTCCATATTTTAAAGCTGCATTGGGAATAGGTATGTATAAATTTACTTGAATAGCAAAAAAACAAATTTGACCCCATCCATATAATGTCATTTTCATATCTACAAGTGTGTGTATATATATACAAATATATGGATTGAAACCCATAAACTTCTGCGTGAATTCTGTTTAGTAACGAGTCAATTTGTTGAACAATGCTAGACTACTAGAATAAATATTGGTATAATACTATAATTACAGTTTCACCCCTCAAGATATACTAAATTACACCCGTGCCCCATCTCCTTTGGATATTTATAGTTTCACCCCCTCTAGTTTGTAAGTAGCAACAAATACCCCCTTTCGGCCACCTTCCGGAATGGTCAACACTTACAACAGCAGTTTTGAATAAGTGAAAAGATAATTATACCCCCGCCCCCCAATTATTTGTAAAGATATTGTTGCCGATTCAAAAGTAAGTATGGGTATATAAGTAAATTCACATCTTCGGACACCTGATATGAACGCCGATCAATTTGAGAGAGTGAAATTATAAATATTCAAAGAAGAGGGGATGCATGTGTAATTTAGTATATCTCGAGGGAAGAAAACTATAAATTTCCTTTTTTTATGATGATGTATCATATTAAGAAAATTTTAAAAATGCATGCAAGTGATTAGAGGTACACAAAAAAACCGTAGAACTGGTTCAAACCGAACCAAACCGATGCTTCGGTTTCGGTTTTGAATTAGTTTGGTTTGGTCCTGAGCTTTAATAAACAAAATCATTTTATTTTGGTTTGGTTTCGATTTCAGACTATCCAGCATCGAACTGAACCGAGTATATATATCTATATATTACTAATTCATAACTCCCTTTTATAAATAAACTTTTAAGTTCACGTCAGTTTATAATACCAAATAAATACAAATTAATGTTTTGAATAAAATCATAAGTTCACCAAAATAGTCTTATAGCATCCAAACAAAAAAATACTATATTTTACCGCCTTTCTCATTGTCGCTTACCATAATCCATATTCTCAGTCACAACCGGCTTGGGTGTCTTCTAGAATGTTAATTTATCTCTATATCTTTTCCTTACTCTCTTGGAATATAATACTATAATTTAGGGTAAATATTACATGGACCACCTAAAGTTTGTCCATATCTCACCTAGACCCCTTCCCTTTTTAATATTCCCACCTAGATCCCTGAAGTTTGATATGTTGTATCTATTAGATCCCCTCCATTAGTTGACCGTCAGTTGACCAAAGAATTTTGCTAACGTAAGCCTAAAAAAAGTGTCATATGAACCATTTTGCCCTTAAAATGTGTGTGATGGTAATTTTTATTATTAAATAATTAGGTGCAGCAAGGTCATTTCACAGACTTCCGTTAGGAAAATTAACAAAAGTTAATGTCATGAGGTCTCGGTGGGAATATGAAAAAAAGAAGGGGTTTTAGGTGAGATATGGACAAACCTCAAGGGATCTAAGTGATATTTACTCTATAATTTGTTCTTGTGTTTGAAAGGAGGTTCATTAATTACTTATTTTTCTTCTAAATTTAATATTGCTTATAACTTATTGTTTTAATGTCGAAGTGTATGATAAGATTCTGATTTTGAAAATCAATAGTCGTTTTTGGTTTAAGAAATTCTTCTTTTAAGTTTTGAAATTGACAGGATTTTGTTTTCACAACTTATGAATTATTTTTCACAAACTTACATTCATCCATATATTATATATTTTGAATGAAAATTTTAAGGATTCGTGGTTCGAAACCGAACTGAACTGATCTTTACGGTTTGGTTTGGTTTGGTTCTTTTACAAACGGTTCTGGATTTGGTTCCTCTTTTCAAGAAACCTTGAGAATGGTTTGATTCCAAATTTATCAGGAATTGAATCGTGCGCAGCCCTACAATTAATGACTTTGATAATTACTTTTTTAGCAAAAGTTTTATTAACTCTTAGATTTCTATAACAATAGTGTTATAGATTCTTGTCCCACTTCCAATTTAAATGCGGAGGTCTTGTGCTAGGGGTGTTCATTTATCACACATCGGATTTAGATAAGAAAGTGTGACGTGTCTAGAAATGTGTTCCACGTTACAATACCCAAGTATAGGTAGTCAAGTTATAATATAGTCTTCGGTGAGTCCAAGTGTCGAACCTCAGGGAGAGTCGGAAAGATGTATGAAAAATAAATTTTATTTTTGTCCTTGAATTGATTTGATTGATTGATTTTGGTTGTGTTCTTGAATTAAATTAAATACTAAGGCATTGGGAATTCCTTTACAATGTCGAAACCAAGTGTACCACATATCCAAATAAGTAATAAAAAGTTAACTAATACAATCATCATATGTTAATTATATTTGCATGGCAAGAAAGGGGTCGCTTGGTAGGATAATCCATACTAACATCGCAACTCTCCAAATCATGCCTATAAGCAATAAATAATTGACATACTAAATGAATTATATAAGTTAACTAATAGAAACATTATATGTTCATTATAAATGCTATGGCAAGAAAGTGGTCGCTAATGAAGCAACTCTACAAATCATGCCTATATTAGCAATAATAATAAACATACTAATGATCTAGTAAATCTCATTTAAATAAGTAGTATTATTAATTACATATGAATCATAAGAATTGTGAACTATGATGATGTAATTACATTCAAAGTATTCATTATACCTATGTAAGATCATAAGAAATCAAGAACACCACATAAAGTGGGTTAAGCATTACTTATATCATTGTATGGCATAATGAATCTTAGATGTAATTACATAAGTGTATTCATTGATTCAAAGAACTCAATATACATGGCATAAAGAGGCAAAGAATCATTGAATAAAATTATTAGATTCATATATTATCAATAATACTAACCTTGAAGCACTAAATACTTGGATATGCAAACACTTGGTTCTTCATTTTAAATTCATTCCCTAGCCTTAGCTAGAGAATTACTCTTCCATTACAAATGTATAAATCACTATGTTTCTCTTCACTCCTTTTCTTTCCCTTACAAATGAAAGACTATCTCTATTTATAGGGAAAATATGGAATCAAATGACAACTAGAAAAGAGAAATTGGATTTCTTTTTGTTTGAATATTCATTACTTTCCACCCCATTGTCTTCTTTTTACATGTGCCTTTGTTTCTTGACATGGATCAGATTTACTCTTGTAAAATCATAATCCAATGAATGTGGTAAATCTTCAAGAAGATGTAAAATTCGCATCACCCTTTGGTAAACCCGAACCCGCATTGAATTCTGCACAATTCTGCAGTTTTGAACCTGACTTGTAACTGCCATAACGTCTTCATTTCAAATCGAAATAAGGTCATTCTTGTGCTCAAATTGAAGGTCTCTGAATTACCTTTCCAATGGTACCAATGCCATTTCCAGAATCGAAACACAGAATTATTTATAGGCATTTAACTAAAGGGTGGTCAGGATGAATATATTTCATGCATAGTTGATGACCCAATTTGCATGGAATTGATTGAATTCTTCATGAAGACCTAGAAAATAAGATAAACACAAAAATATCATAAAACTTGAATAAAAGATATCACTATAGAACTAAAAGATGTAAATTAAGGGGTTTAAATATATAATATTTGGCACTTATCAACACCCCCAAACTTACATATTACTAGTCCCTAGTAATACCAACATAAATTAAAAAGAGTAAAATTAAAATTGATAAGTCTTTTAAACCCCTAGGCATCCCTAGTAGGACGAGTGAAGTCTCGTGAGGGTTTAACAGAAATGATACCCACAAACAACCTTTTTTTTTATTATTATTATTATTTTTTATTCTTCATTCTTGTATGCTCATGAAATCAAATACACATTAATCATGTAATGCTATGATGTCGTAAGAATAGAATGCATACAAATTATCCTCACTCACTCATAAATAACAGTTTTCATGAATTAAATTTAAAAGAATGGTCCCCACAGTGGTGAAATAAACTTGCTAATTTCTACATCCGATCCACATAGTTTCCCGTGTTTTTGTGAACATTCTCTATAGTAGACTAATCTCCCTTGTTCTAATTCATTGATCAAGTTTTGCCATGACACAACTTCAAAATCACTTTTGCATTTTTATCCCTTTTTGTCTTTCTAAGTCTCCGGACTTTCCAGCGAGGATTTTTTTAATCCCAACCAACTGGGCCCGAGCTTCTTCCATGGGTTATGCTCATTAGCTTTCTCCCCTTTTTACGCGAACAATGATATTGGTGATACCAAGGGCCGGTTACTCAGATCGAAGAACTACTTTTTGCATTTTTATTTGTTTTTTCCAGATTTTTCCCCTTATCATTGAAACAAAACTATTTTTTCAACTACATAGTCAAAGATCAATTAATCGTCCCATAGAGAATATGTGCAAGTGCTTATAGGTCAAAACTATCTTTCTCGGTTTCAATTTCACTCATCTATTCACCCATGTGGACCACATCTTAAAAATCAATTTAATCAAACTATTACGTACTCATGAGTGGGGTAATTGTATACAACTATCTTCCTAGTCATAACATGTTCACAAATTAACTTATACTTGACCTCAATCATATATTTCGAATGAAGAACTTAATAAAATTTTCAATTTTTTTATTTTTTATTTTTTAACACATCACAAATTGAAAAAAATTGAAAACAAAATAAAAACTAAATACAATCACCCAAAATAATAATACAAAATAAAAACAAAATATAATCACCTTACCCCCAAACTTGAAATGGACATTGTCCTCAATGTATAAAGAGATTGTAAGGTTGAAATCTTACCTATTCTGTGATGAGAAAAGAGGAAACAAATCTGCAAAACAAAACAATATATATACACACACTCTAAAGAACAACCAATGTTTTTACACATAGGTTGGGTCTTCTAAAGACATGGATTCTTTTAGAGTTGGAATTTCAAAGAATGACTTCAATCGTTGTCCATTAACTTTAAAAACAAAACCATTACTTGGATCCTCCACATCCACGGTGCCATATGGATACACATGTTTGATTAAAAAGGGACCTTTCCATTTTGATTTTAGTTTTCCGGGAAAAAGATGTAAACGAGAATCATATACAAGAACTTTTTGCCCAATTTGAAAATCTTTTCTCAAAATCTTTTTCTCATGAAATGCTTTCGCCCTTTCCTTATATATCTTGGCATTGTCATATGCATCCCTCCTTAATTCCTCCAGTTCGTCGAGTTGCAATTTTCGATTTTCACCTGCCTTAACAAAATCAAAGTTCATTATTTTAGCTGCCCAAAAAGATTTATGTTCTAATTCTACAGGCAAATGACAACTCTTACCATAAACTAGCCGATAGGGAGACATTCCAAGATTGGTTTTAAAAGCAGTACGGTAAGCCCAAAGTGCATCATTTAAACGTAATGACCAATCTTTACGATTTGGATTTACCGTTTTTTCTAAAATTTGTTTTATCTCCCTATTAGCCAATTCGGCTTGCCCATTTGTTTGAGGATGGTAGGCGGTCGAAACTTTGTGTGTAACACCATATTTTTGCATGAGTTTCTCAATTGTACGATTGCAAAAGTGCAACCCTCTATCACTAATGATTGCTTTAGGAATGCCAAACCTTGCAAGGATATTTTCTTTTAAGAATTTCACGACAGTTTTGTGAGTATTATCCTTGCAAGCTTTAGCTTCCACCCATTTTGAAACATAATCAACTGCAAGTAAAATATACAAATTACCAGATGAGGATGGGAATGGTCCCATGAAATCGATGCTCCAACAGTCAAATATCTCAAGGATTAAGATTGGGTTCAATGGCATCATGTTTCGTCTCGTAATTCCCCCTAGCATTTGACATCTTGGGCAGGCTTTGCAAAAGTTGTGGGTGTCTCTGAAAATGGAAGGCCAATAAAGTCCGCATTGAAGAATTTTTGCGGTTGTTTTCTTTGAAGAAAAATGACCTCCACAAGCCTCATTATGACAGAAAGACATCACACTTTCAATTTCTTCATCTAGGATGCATCGTCGAATGATTTGATCGGCGCCATACTTGTAAAGGTATGGTTCGTCCCAGTAGAACCTTTTAGCTTCTTGGACAAATCGCCTCCGATCTTGAGCACACCATGCTATTGGCATTTTACCTGAAACAAGATAATTCACAATATCAGCATACCAAGGTACAGATGAAATAGAAAATAAATTCTCATCTGGAAATGAATCTTTAATAGGACAGGGTTCTAAAGATTCATTAAAAGTAAGGCGGGACAAATGGTCTGCCACCACATTTTCTACTCCCTTTTTGTCTTTGATGTGGATGTTGAATTCTTGAAGTAGAAGGATCCATCTCAACAGTCTGGGCTTAGAATCTTTCTTTGTAAGAAGATACTTAAGTGCAGCATGATCGGTGAAAACAACAATTGGGGAACCAATTAGGTATGACCTGAATTTGTCAAGTGCAAATACTATAGCAAGAAGCTCTTTTTCTGTGGTGGTGTAGTTCATTTGAGCATCATTGAGCGTTCTACTTGCATAATATATAACACATGGTTTCTTTTCCTTTCTTTGGCCAAGTACCGCCCCCACAGCATAGTCACTAGCATCACACATTAGCTCAAATGGTAGGCTCCAATCCGGTGATTGCATAATGGGTGTAGTAGTGAGCATTTCTTTGAGTTTGACAAAGGCTTTATCACATTTTTCATTCCACTCAAATGGTGTATCTTTGGCTAGAAGGTTGCATAAGGGTTTTGCAATAAGACTAAAATCCTTAATAAACCTCCTATAGAAACCAGCATGCCCAAGAAATGATCGGATGTCTTTTACCGTTTTTGGAATTGGCAATTTGGTAATGACATCAATTTTGGCTTTGTCTACCTCAATTCCTTCTGATGATATAATATGACCCAACACAATTCCACGTGTCACCATGAAGTGACATTTCTCCCAATTGAGTACTAAATTCTTCTCCACGCACCTGCACAAGACTTTCTCAAGATTTGTAAGACATTTATCAAATGAGGATCCATAAACAGTAAAATCATCCATAAAAATTTCAAGATCACGTTCCACCATGTCACTAAAAATGCTAAGCATACACCTTTGAAAAGTGGCTGGTGCATTGCACAAACCAAAGGGCATTCTTCTATATGCAAATGTTCCAAAAGGACATGTGAAAGTGGTCTTTTCTTGATCCTCTAAATCAATTTCAATTTGATTATACCCCGAGTAGCCATCTAAGAAACAGTAAAAACTATGACCTGCTACCCTTTCAAGCATTTGATCTAGGAATGGCAAGGGAAAATGATCTTTCCGGGTCACAGAATTTAGTTTCCTATAGTTAATGCACATTCGCCACCCTGAAGTGACTCTTTGGGGTATAAGTTCATTATGCTCATTTCTTACTACAGTTAATCCAGATTTCTTGGGTACTACTTGTGTAGGACTTACCCATTTACTATCTGAGATTGGGTAGATGATTTTTGCATCAAGTAATTTTAAAACTTCATTTCTTACAACCTCTTGCAAATGTGCATTTAATCTTCTTTGAGGTTGCCTTGTTGCTTTAGCCTCTTCCTCGAGATAAATTTTGTGTGTACAAACCAAAGGGCTTATACCTTGGAGGTCGGCTAAAGTCCACCCAATTGCCTTTTTATATTTTTCAAGAATTTTAATCAATCTTACCTCTTGCTTACCATCGAGTTTGGATGAAATTACCACGGGGTAAGTATTGTTGCATCCCAAAAAGGCATACTTCAAGTCACTCGGTAATGGCTTGAGTTCCAAGTTTTGCTCTTCTCTTGTGATGACAATATCTTCATGTACCATGTGTATCCCCATTGCAATCTTCTGTTCCTGTGGATCATCAAGTAATGAGTCAATGTTGTGTAAATAAGTATTAGATTCATTTAAACATTTTTTTAATGGATCTAATACAAAAGACTTTTCAAAATATTCTTCCACAACTGTTTCAATGAAGTTAACCCCCTCGACTTCTTCCTCATTATACTCCTTATGTTGATTACTTAAGGAGAAAACATTAAGTTCAAGAGTCATATTCCCAAAAGTTAATTTCACAATTCCATTTTTGCAATTGATGACAGCATTTGAGGTTGCAAGAAATGGTCTTCCCAAAATCACTGGAATTTGACTCGAGGGGTTGGACACTGGTTGGGTGTCGAGCACAATGAAATCCACAGGAAAATAAAATTTATCCACCTGAACAAGAACATCTTCCACAACTCCTCTAGGGACTTTCACTGAACGGTCAGCTAGTTGTAATGTCACATGAGTTGCCTTAAGTTCCCCCAAACCCAATTGTTCATATACCGAAAATGGAAGTAAGTTTACACTTGCTCCAAGATCAAGCAACGCTCTTTTTATATGACAATTCCCAATGATACAAGAGATTGTGGGACAACCAGGATCTTTGAATTTTAAAGGTCTCTTGTTTTGTAAAATGGAACTTACTTGTTCAGTCATAAAAGCCTTTTTTCTTACATTCATCTTCCTCTTCGTTGTGCACATGTCTTTTAAAAATTTCGCATAAGAAGGGATTTGCTTGATAGCATCAAGCAATGGAATGTTGACTTTTACTTGCTTAAAGACTTCAAGAATTTCAGCATTGGAACTTGCCGACAAAGATTGATTTAATCTTTGTGGGAATGGAACAGTGACACTATTTTTGATTTTTTCAATTTCCTCATTTTCTTGCTCATTCTCGCTCTTTTTCTCAGCTTCCTTTGAAGGTTCCAATTCCTCGGGCTTTTGGGCCTTTGAAATAGTTTTATCAACCACCTTTCCACTTCTTAAGATAGAGATTGACTTGGCATGTTCCATGTTGACTTGGGAAGGTTCTCCACTTTGGACCATAAATTGGCCTTGTGGATTAGGAAGAGGTTGGGCAGGAAATTTACCTTTTTCTTGGGGTGAAAGCATGGGGGTTAATTTTGATATGTGAGACCTTATATCATCAATGGCTCGGTCAGTCTTTTGCATGTGTTGCATGAATTGGTTGGTACACTGCACAATTTGGTCAAACTTTTGATCATTTTTTTGAATGAATTGTGCAAGAATATCTTCCAAATCTCTTTTGGGAGGTGGAACATAAGGAGCTTGTGGCCTTGGTTGGGGTTGACTTTGTTGAAAATTAGAATTACTCCAACTAAAGTTGGGGTGATTCCGCCATTCTCTATTGTAAGTCTCAGAGTAAGGAGAATTCTGTGGTTTTTTGAAAGTATTGAAAGCATTGACTTCGACCGGAGCATTAAGGACTTCCTTAAATGCAGGGATTGTCGGACATTCATTTGTCAAATGTCCAAGTTCATCACAAATTCCACACACTACTTCTCCTATTGCATTAACCCCATTCACATTTTTGGACTCTAAGGCTTCCAATTTCTTAGTTAAATGCATTACTCTTGCTCCTAAATCATTATCACTTTTTAAATGATAAATTCCACCCCTTCCCGGAAGTTTAGTTCTTTCATCAAGATGACAAGTGTCCCAAGTTTGGGCACTTTCGGCTATTTGGTCAAAAAACAAAAAGGCTTCCTCTGGATCTTTGTTTAAAAAGTCTCCATTACACATGGTTTCGACAAATTGGCGCATATGAGCCGGTAGAGATTCATAAAAGAAACTCACTATACTCCAATTCTCATACCCATGATGTGGACAAGCATTTAAAAGTTCTTTGAAACGCTCCCAACATTCATAAAAAGTTTCATTATTTTTGGGAGAAAAATTTGAAATTTGTCGTCTCAAAGCATTGGTTCTATGAACCGGAAAAAACTTTTTCAAAAATTCCGCTTGTAAGTCTTGCCATGATCTAATGGAGCGAGGCCTTTGTGCATTTAACCAAATTTTGCCTTTGTCTTTTAAAGAAAAGGGAAACAATTTAAGCCTTACAACTTCTTCAGTAGTCCCCCGATCTCGGAAAGTAGAACATACCTCTTCGAATTCTTTGAGATGAAGATAAGGGTTTTTAGATTCCATACCATGAAAGCTAGGTAATAATTGAATCATACCTGGCTTGAAAGAAAAAGTATTGGCATGAAGAGGAAGAATAATACATGATGGTGCAGTGCTTCGCGGTGGTTGGAGATAATCCCTCATAGTTCGGACATGAGGACCGGGAGGAACTTCCACTCCTCTTGGGATTTGATGTTCTTCATTATCTCCATGCACACTTTGATCGTCCTCCATTGAACACGATGATCCTGAATACAAAGGATTACAAAAAGATGTACCCACTACAAAATTTCTTTCAACACGTCCTACAGAATTTCGTGTCCAAACAATCATAAACAAAATGAAAAAAATAAAAGAAAATAAATTTATTACAAAACTGAAATTTCTTCTTTCGCCATCTCCCCGGCAACGGCGCCAAAAACTTGACGTGTCTAGAAATGTGTTCCACGTTACAATACCCAAGTATAGGTAGTCAAGTTATAATATAGTCTTCGGTGAGTCCAAGTGTCGAACCTCAGGGAGAGTCGGAAAGATGTATGAAAAATAAATTTTATTTTTGTCCTTGAATTGATTTGATTGATTGATTTTGGTTGTGTTCTTGAATTAAATTAAATACTAAGGCATTGGGAATTCCTTTACAATGTCGAAACCAAGTGTACCACATATCCAAATAAGTAATAAAAAGTTAACTAATACAATCATCATATGTTAATTATATTTGCATGGCAAGAAAGGGGTCGCTTGGTAGGATAATCCATACTAACAACGCAACTCTCCAAATCATGCCTATAAGCAATAAATAATTGACATACTAAATGAATTATATAAGTTAACTAATAGAAACATTATATGTTCATTATAAATGCTATGGCAAGAAAGTGGTCGCTAATGAAGCAACTCTACAAATCATGCCTATATTAGCAATAATAATAAACATACTAATGATCTAGTAAATCTCATTTAAATAAGTAGTATTATTAATTACATATGAATCATAAGAATTGTGAACTATGATGATGTAATTACATTCAAAGTATTCATTATACCTATGTAAGATCATAAGAAATCAAGAACACCACATAAAGTGGGTTAAGCATTACTTATATCATTGTATGACATAATGAATCTTAGATGTAATTACATAAGTGTATTCATTGATTCAAAGAACTCAATATACATGGCATAAAGAGGCAAAGAATCATTGAATAAAATTATTAGATTCATATATTATCAATAATACTAACCTTGAAGCAATAAATACTTGGATATGCAAACACTTGGTTCTTCATTTTAAATTCATTCCCTAGCCTTAGCTAGAGAATTACTCTTCCATTACAAATGTATAAATCACTATGTTTCTCTTCACTCCTTTTCTTTCCCTTACAAATGAAAGACTATCTCTATTTATAGGGAAAATATGGAATCAAATGACAACTAGAAAAGAGAAATTGGATTTCTTTTTGTTTGAATATTCATTACTTTCCACCCCATTGTCTTCTTTTTACATGTGCCTTTGTTTCTTGACATGGATCAGATTTACTCTTGTAAAATCATAATCCAATGAATGTGGTAAATCTTCAAGAAGATGTAAAATTCGCATCACCCTTTGGTAAACCCGAACCCGCATTGAATTCTGCACAATTCTGCAGTTTTGAACCTGACTTGCAACTGCCATAACGTCTTCATTTCAAATCGAAATAAGGTCATTCTTGTGCTCAAATTGAAGGTCTCTGAATTACCTTTCCAATGGTACCAATGCCATTTCCAGAATCAAAACACAGAATTATTTATAGGCATTTAACTAAAGGGTGGTCAGGATGAATATATTTCATGCATAGTTGATGACCCAATTTGCATGGAATTGATTGAATTCTTCATGAAGACCTAGAAAATAAGATAAACACAAAAATATCATAAAACTTGAATAAAAGATATCACTATAGAACTAAAAGATGTAAATTAAGGGGTTTAAATATATAATATTTGGCACTTATCAAAGTGATTGGGTATATAAATGGGTGGATGTTAGTCTCACCTATCAGTTTAACCTTTTGGGTCAAATTGCGAAGCATCCAACCTATAACAGTTGGTATCAGAGCCAGACTCAATCTTTAATCTAGTGTCACGCCAAGCACCCGTTTGGGTGTGCCCACCCAGATCCGGGTTGAGTCCAGGTCTAGGTTGGGCAAACAGGATTTTCCGATAGCAACAAGAGCGTTGCGCGAGTTCCGATGGGGAAAAATGTTAGGGGTGTCCATTTTCCCCACATTGATCTGGATGGGAAAATAATTGGGTATATAAATGGGTGGACGTTAGCCTCACCTACCAGCTGAAGCTTTTGGTCGAACTGCAAAGCATCTGACCCGTTACATCTTGGTTCTCTAGGATATATGTTATCCGTACCAAATACCAATTTTTTTTACCGCGGATCAAGAAGCAACTAGTTCATAACAAGTGGTATGATTTCTCCAAATGCCCAAACAGCTCTGTCATTAGGTTGGAAGGGTAGGAGACCGACCTTTGGGTTTAGGTTGGGGTGAATGTCGTGAATTAGTGTTTTTCATTAGATCTAGATGAAGAGGGTCCAAAAGCTTGAGTTGATAGGTGTGGCACTGGATCAAGGATTCGGTTTGGCTCCGATACCAACTATAACGAATCGGATGTTTTGCGGTTTGATCCAAAAGCTTAAGCTGGTAGGTGATGTTAACATCCACCCATTCACTTTCCCATATGGATCCGATATGGGACAAGACCTCTAACAGATATCTATAAGAGTTAGCTCCACTTAATAATTTAAAATTCTGAATTGGATTGCTAAACATATTTATAAATTACGCAATATACCCCCACTTATGTTCATTAAAGTATGTTGATGAATATATATTTGTGAACATAGTTTTGTGTAGCCTTCCCTACGATAATCTCATTAACGATTGTAGGGGTTCGAATGAATTAAATGATGTGAAGATAGTTTCTACACAAGTTCGTCAGTCAAATAATGGTGTTGATGCCGTTATTGCTTTTGATTGCTTTACAGGGGAATGGAAAAGAAAATAGGAGTTACAAGTGATTGTGGAATACTTTCTCTCTCTAGGAATTTCTCTCCATTAGTCTCTCCCCCCCCCCCCCCCCAAAAAGTCCCCTAAAGTGAGCTCTCGCACATCTATTTATAGACGTGAGTGCTCAGTAGTCCTCGCGGATTGTATTGCTACGTCAGTACCTGTCTCGTGACATGGTTCCTCCATACCAATCCACGACATAAATACCTTGCAAAGTATCATCTCGCGCCCTTGACTATGCGAAATGGATTCGCGTAATCTCATGCGCGGATCATACTGTACGACATGCCCTGTGATCCGCGCTTGTTGCATCACGGATCTGATTTATCCTTAGCCAAGGATGTTGTTATAATGTTGCTGGATCATGAACTTTTGCATGCATACCTTTTTCATGACCCTGAATACTATCGGCCTCTCTAAAGTACTCTTTCTTAGGATGGTGTAAATAAGGTCGTGACCCACTATTTACTCATCCCAAGAATTTTCCCTAGATTTCGAGTAGTACTCGTTACGCGAGCAGCACATAGGGTTATGAGTTACTAATGCGAGCTATAAAACACATCAGTCACTCATACCTCCCTCTGTATATTGCAAGCTCTCGCGTGAAAACCTTATTTGGGCCATTTCCCCAAGTAATCAATTATTTGGGCCAATCTCCCAAATAATGTTTTAATTGGGCCGGTTTCCCCAAATATATAACCTTGGGCCATATCCCAGATAATTTAATCCTTGGGCCATTATCCCAATATAAACCATTTCGCCATGTATGCTAATTTGCGAATCACCCCCTTTAAATTTTTTCCCATTGCGCTTTGATACTTGGCCAAGTATTAAAGTGTAATAACCTGTGCCTCGCGAATCAATGTACCTTGCATTATTGTTTGCAAGTTGCTTTTCCCCATGCCCCCTTTTTACTTTTTCTCTCTCGGATGAAGTATGTCTACTACATCTTGCGACCTTCCATCTAATTCGCGACCTTCCCTTCTTGGTTTCTCTGCTTTTCGGCCAACCTTGTGTATGCACATATTTTGATTTTCCCCATATCCTTTTTGTTTTTTCCAAGCTGCCCATATCCTTAGATCCGCGACAATTTTCATGCGCTTGGCCATGCGACTTTTTGCCTCATTCGCGCAGTTAATGCGACGCTTCGGTTTCCGCGGCCAACATTTATATATTTTCCTCATGTCATTTTCATGACTCATAACTTATATTTTTCTCAGAGCTTTTCTTCCCAATCCTTTCATTTGTACTTTCTCCCCCGCATTCTATTCTTTTCGCGCATAGTTATCTACTCTAAAAGCTTTTCGCAAGTGTAATTTCCAAAATGACAAAATCCTCTACACCCAAACTTCTTGCACCTTCTTCTGGGGTTACTCCACCTGTTCCCGATGCCTCAGAGTGGAAGAAAGCACCATTTTTTAATGCCCAAGATTCATTATGGGAAACTGTGCAAGCACTTCCCTCTCCTCTTATCACGAGCTAACCCCTTACTCTTAACCCAGATAATGAAGCAGAACCTGCCTTTGTCCCACCTCTTTCTATTCCTCGCTTTGTTATTGAAAGAGGTGATACGCCATTTTCTTTCATCGAATACGAGGGACATGTGGCCCCAATTACAGACTAGAAGATGTGGTCTAGCCATATTCTTAGTCAGGACCGTCACCGTGCCACTCTTACACAGGCTGGCATTCTTGATTTTATTGAGCTATTTTCAGACTTCTATGTCCGTCGCGATGTGGACGCGCTGAATACTTTAGTTTTGCGATGGAGTACATTTTCCCACACCTTCATTGCTTCCTGGGGGGAGTTCACTCCTACCATAGAAGATGTGGTGGTGCTATTTCGGCTCCCTGTCTTGGACTCGCGCCCGATCAAAGCACCATTGGTTGAGTCAGAGGATAAGACAATCCTTAACCAACTTCGCAATTGTGGCAAGTATGCCTGTACGACAGTTGGTTCGAAAAGGGAGTACTACTTTCGGGGCAGGCCAAATCAAGTTGTCTGAAGTTGTCTTATTCAGCTTGGTGCCACCACTTCTTCCGCGAGTACTCTTCGCGAAAGCCAGCTCCCGGTCAGGATTGTGAATCTGCTCCTGGGCCTCAATTCAATGGCCCCTTAGAGCTGGCAGGCTTCCTCGCATATTGGCTCGGACGTAATATTTTCCAAGGCAAGCCAGAGGATGGTCCCAGCCGTATGGTGTTTTTGTTAGCTGGGATGCTGTCGCGAGGAGTATCCATTGCTTTGGCTCATCTATTCATTGGTACTCTGTACTCCCAGCTGGACACGCTTGCGAATGCCTTATCTCGCTCCTTGGGTAGATATGAAATAAGTACTCACATTTCTGGTACATTCCTTACCTTGTTTCTTTTTTAGCGTTTCCCCAATTATGCTCCCATTTCTGCTTCCCCTTTTCCTCAAACTTTAGAAGCCAATGCCCCCTTCTTTTTACAATCGCGGGCTACCCGCTGGACTTCCCTCTCATCTTCTCAAACATTTTCTTCTTTTATTGACACTTTTTCAGAATTTTCTTGGCGTCCATGCGCCACTCCTCTCGAGGGTTTTTACTCACCCAATTTTTACCCGAAGGAGGAAATAGTTTCCTATGACATATCAGTAGATGATCACCTCATCTTCTCAGCTATCACCCATAAATCTCACCTTCCCATACTCAGTGAAACTTTCGATACTATCACATCCTATAACCCTTCACGTGTAGCAAGGCAGTTACGCTTTGATCAGGCCATTCCCCCTCCAGTTCCTCTGTATCGCGAGGATAATTTTGATAGGTGCTTCATTGGTTTTTTCGAGTCTATTGAAAGAAGTGTTCGCATATTTTCTACTATCATTTTCATCCAGCCTGACACTCCTAGAGGTGGAGTGACCACGGCCTATCATGAGTTCTGGAAGGAGCAACTGGTGAGATTCCAAAGTTTCATGGCTGAAACTCTCCCTGTTCCTATTCCAGTTCCAGTATATATTGCAGATCCTTCTTTGAAGCTTCAAAAATTCAGGGGGAAGTCTACACCCAGACAACATGCTCAGCCCTCACAAACTCAAAAGCCTAAGAAAGTAACTTGCAAGAGGTCTATCCACGAGGAGGTTCCTTTCGCGAGATCACCTATTCGCGAGGAGCCCATCGCGAGGCGTCTGGTATATTTGTATAACTTTGTTGTTTTCTTCTTCTGTTATTTTATATATTTTCATGTGTCAATACTCACTCATTTGCTTTTCTACAGCGCTCTAGTGCCCAGGCTACAAGTACCATCACTGATTCTTATGATATACTGTACCATGTCCCTTTTTCTATTCATCTTAAAAACCTGTCTGTTACAGAAGCTTTAGACAGTGTACCCCTCTCAAAGAGGAAGAGAAAACTCACCAACGTTTCCACAACACACGTGGCAGGAGAGACTCCTATCTTAGAGGAACCTCCCTTGGTGTGGAAGCACAAATATTCCCATGATATTCTACCTCCGAGTGCTTCGGATCTTGCCTCAGAAGAGGCTTCCTTGGTTGTGAGGCGCAAGCTCGCTTTGGCCAAGATAAAGAACAAAAAGAAGGCTGATGCAACCTCAACTTTGTTGGATACTGTTGCTTGCGTGGTTGAGGACATGAGGGCTGGAGATGATGTAAAGGAGACGGAGGTAGCTAGTATCCTATCTAACTTACCCAGGATGGCCCTCTCCCAGAGTAAGCTTCCAACTTTACTCTTCTTTTCTGCTTTAGATTTCCTGCTTCTAATACTTCGCTTGTATCCTCTGTTTAGGCTCTCGCGAGACAAACTCCCCGCATGTTCCAGCCTCTCCTGGGGTGGCCTTCATTCTAACCCCTCTGCCGCAGCTTCGTTTGACGATGATGAGGACCACCTCACCATCAACTCCGTGTTCAACAAGTCTTCCCAGCCTTCTTATGCAGATGAGGATGATGATGACCTTTCATCCTTATTTCGTGACAGTGTTATTTCCGCGACCTCCACCCCTGAAGCAGATCTCGAGGTGTCCTCAGGTCGCGAAAATGAGGAGGCCACAGTAACTCGCGAAGCTTATCCCAAACTTCCTTCCATTCATGTTTCCCCTATAATTGATGCTACTGATGACAGGGCAGAGGATCCCAATATTGATGACAGTCATTTACAGCATCTTAGTGGTGATATTGCCTCTGAGGTTGCTGCAACCCTTGCGGACCATCCCAGTATTGAGAGATCTATCTTTGGCCCCATTATCCCAGAGGTTGAGGAAGGTAACCTTTTTATCACTTCATCCTTCTATTTGATTCTGAATACCAAAATAAGCTTTTATCATGTGTATTTTCCTTCTTTTAGGTGTAAACTCCGAAGACCAAGAGATGATCAACGAGCTACTCCATAATGCTCAGAGGATTTCTGAGGGTCAGATGGTATTTCCTCCGGACATTATTGCTGAGGTGCATATAGAGGCATCTCCATCCCCATCTCACAACACTGTTCCAGATCCTCGCAAGCCATCTCGCGCCTTTGTCATTGATCCCCATGAGCCTGTCCCTCGCGACCTTGCTTCCATTTCTCTCATGCCTGCCATCGCTCATGTCTATGATGTTGTTTCCTTAGTGCCAACACCTTGGAATTAGTGGTTCTGTTATCCTCGTGACATCCCGGTGCTAGACCTGATAGAGGCAGCTCATCCCGAGACTTTTGCTCGCATGGAAGTTCATGAGCCACTCTTGCAGACGGTCCACCTCCAGCTTGTTGCAGATGTGTTCAAGACCCTTTTCTGAGACTTCCATTCAGGATCTTGTCCCTGATACCCTCCCAAGATGTCATACTCGCATAAAGGACTGGAAGAAGGTTGGGATGGATGTATCCTGGTGGGAGACTCAGCTGGCCGTTATTCAGAGCCTCTATGATCACCATCTTGTTAAGCTTAGGGGTCGTGATGCTCTTTGAAGAAAACATGCAGAGATTGCAGAAACTCATAGACAGTTAGCATTTATCGAGGAGGATGAGAAGAAACTTCAAGATTCAGCTGATCATCTCGAACGGGCCCTTCTATACTTGGAGGAGCATGAGGGTTTCAAGCTATCAGATCCCATTACACAAAACCTTTTTTAGCTCATTTCTCTTTGTATATACTATCCTCTAATTGTGACCACATTTTTGCTGTATATCCTTGTACTATGATAATAACTTTGACATGCTTTATACATATGGGATGATTTGTTTGATGTTTTATGTCTTTATCGAAGAACATTTTTATAACAACATATTTCGCAATGCCTTCATGCTTGATACAATTTAATCAATTTCACGTTCCATCATGTAATACCCACTATTGCCCTCATTTACAATCACCTACGGACCTTCCCACTTAGCTTCAAATTTTCTTATCCTTTGTCCCCTCATGATTGCCGGTACCACTTTCAACACTTTGTCCCCCTCCTTGAACCATCTGTACAATACCTTTTTGTTGTAGCTCTTTGCCTGATTTTTATTGTATTCTTTCTAATTTGTAAAAGATTCGGCCCTCGTTTCATCCAATCCTTTTATCTTCAATAACCTGTCTTCCAAACTGTTTTTGCATGCCAACTTTTTAGCAGCTACCTCTAGTTATGTAGGTAGTACAACCTTTGCTCCGTAGACTAGTGCATAAGGGGTCATGTTCGTCGCACTCCGATATGCAGTTCGATGCGCCCACAATGCTATTGGAAGCTCTTCTACCCATTTATTCTGATTATCATGCACCAGTCTTGACAGGATTTGAATTAACGCTTTATTGGAGGCTTCAGCCTGTCCATTTCCTTTTGGATAGTAAGGCGTGGACTTGTGATGAATTACTGAGTATCTCCCCAACAAATCCGCGACTTTACTATTGACAAAAGGAGTCCCATTATCTGATAGTATCACCTTCGGTATCCCAAATTGACAAATGATGTTTTCCTTTATGAATCGAACCACATTGTCTGTTGTTGTCTGTCGTAGCGGAATAGCCTCTACCCATTTTGTGAATAATTCAGTTGCCACTAAAATCCATGTATACCCCTGAGCCTGCGGTGTGATTGGCTCAATTATGTCTAGTGCCCAAGTGTGGAAAGGCCAGGGGGTAGCCAAACTGTGTAATTCAGTCCCTGGAGCATGAATGAGATCCCCGTGCACCTGACACACATGACATTTCCTGACAAAATCACTGCAGTCCCTTTCCATTGTTGGCCAGTAATACCCAGTTGATAGTAGCTGTTGAAACATTTTCCTAGGGCCTTGGTGACCAAACTCGTGGACTCGTTTTAATATCTCCCCTGCCTCTTCTTTGCTCACACATCTCATCATTTTTCCTTCAAAACTTTTGCAGAACAATTTTTCCTCCTCCAGGACAAATCGCAAGGCTAATTTTCTGAACTGAGAGTGATCTTTTTCAGGCAAAACCCCTTCTTTCAGATAATGCACATATTTGTCCCGCTAGTCTATCATGTCTGCCACATTACCTTCATTCGCGGAGGGATATGCATTACAGTTCTGACAGCTGTTTTGTAACTTTACTGCATCATCCTTCATACTCAGCCAAAAGAAACCTTCTCGCTGCAAAACTCGATAGAGACTGACATCTAATTGACCACATATTTTCTTGTGAGCTTTTTGTAGCAGTTCTCCTATCTCGTTTATTGCTACGCCTCTTGCTAAAATCCCTCTAGCCGCTCTGTAATATAACACGCCTTTTATGATATGGTATTCTCATCTCAAGGCATTGTTATCATGTTTTAGTAGAGCTTGTACTAATTGCACTATCCAATCATGCTCTTCATATACCTTTGATTTTCCCCCGCTACTGACCACATAGTTGGTTCTTCGCACTACTTGCACAGAAGACTCTATTCCTTGGAAATGTAATCGCGAACCCAATGTCGCCAGTGCATCAGACCGTCGGTTACCTTCTCGCGGCTTGTGCTGAAAACTCACTTTCTCAAAGCTTTTTATCATCTGACGGATGAGGGTTCTGTAAGACACCAGATGAGGTTCCTTGACAGCATATTCCCCTTTAACTTGCTTAATGACCAGTTTGGAGTCTCCTCTTACATGAAGTATTCTTGCTTTCAACAACTGAGCCATCATCAATCCCAGTGCCAACCCTTCATATTCGACAATTTTGTTGGTACAAGGAAAGTCAAATTTGTAAGCCATGACTAATTCCTCTTTTGTTTCCTCATTCCTCAGTACGAAACTAGCTCCACCTCCCTTTTTTGTCGATGAACCATCGAACTCTAAACTAAATTATGCGCTTTGTGCCACACTTGCCACTCCCACCTCCTATACTTTAGGTTTAGCCACCCCAGGAAATAAAGCTAGCAAATATGATAAGGCCTGACTTTTTACTACTTTCCGTCTAGAGCATGTGATCTCGTATTCAAATAGTGCTAATAACCATCGAGGAGTTCTTCCACTGAGTTTGGGCTTTGTGAGTAGATACCGTATGGGGTCACTTTTGGTGATTAGCTCTAACGGATGTGCCAGTAAATAATGTCTGAATTTATGGGCCGCGAATACTAAAGCAAAATAGTGTTTTTCCAACGATGTGTATCACGACTCTGGTCCCTTAAGTACCCGACTGATATAGTAAACATGTTTTTCTTCCCCTTCATGTTCCTGGGCCAACAGAGCTCCCACAGACTTATTGGTGGAAGTGAGATACATTATCAACGGTTTCCCTGACTCGGGTGCTGCCATTGTTTTTGGTAATGCCAAAATCCTCTTGATTTTCTCAAAGGCCTCTTGATGTTCTTCTCCCCAGCTGTATATAGACTTTTCTTTCAACAGAGGCATGAGCGGGTGAGTTACCTCTGCCAGTGCTAGGATAAACCTCCTCATATAAGATATATTTCCTATAAAAGTTTTCAACATTTTGCGAGTTGTAGGTGAAGCCATTTTCAATACTGCCTTAGCCTTTGTTAGATCTATATCAATCCCCTGCCGATGTATGACACACCCCAAGAAATTTCCTTCTGGTACTCCAAAAGCGCATTTTAGGGAATTCATCTTCAAATTATACTCGCGACATCGTTGCAGTAGTTTTCTCAAATCACCCACATGATCCTGCACGGCTCTGGATTTTACCACCAAATCATCCACATAGTCCTCCGCAGTCTTATGCATCAAGTCATGGAATATAGCTGTCATGGCGCGTTGATACGTAGCCCCGGTATTTTTAAGTCCAAATGGCATGACTGTATAGTGGAAATTCCCCATTGGGGTGCAAAAAATTGTTTTCTCAGCATCCTCCGGTGCCAATCTGGTTATACCCGCTGAATCCATCCATTAACGAGAAAATTTTATGTCCTGAGGTTGCATCCACTATGGTGTCGATGTTGGGTAGAGGGAAGTCATCCTTTGGGCAGGCCTTATTGAGATCACGATAGTCTACACATACGCGGATCTGCCGAGTCTTTTTATTCATAGGCACAATGTTTGCGAGCCATGTCGGATGTTGGGTTGGCTTGATGAACCCTGCTTTCAACAACTTTTCCACCTCCGCCTTAATCTGTACTTCCAGATCCGGATGAAATATTCGTTGCTTTTGCTTATTTGGCTCTGATGCGGGATGTACATGGAGATGATGGCTTACCAATCCAACATTGAGTCCAGGAATTTGATTATAGTCCCAAGCAAATACATCTCAAAACTCCTTGAGCAATTATACCAGAGCATTCTTAGTTTATTCAGGCAGCGTACTGCTTATGAATGTAGGTCGCGGATCCGTGTCGTCGCCTATGTCCACTTCACACAAAGCATGTTCTGGTCGTGGATTCTCTTTCGGTACTTCAGGATAGGTGTCAAGTTTTCTTTGTACAATCTCATCTATCCCAGGGTCAGTGCTAACTGTGCAAGCTTCTGACCCCCAATCCCGTCACAATTTGTACACCACTCGCTCGTCGGACATCTTGATTCGCGACCAGCTTACCTCTTTGAGCTTCCGCTTAGTTGAACTTCCATCCTCTAGTTCATCCCATTTTGGTAATGGTGTAGCAAAAACGCCGGGCCCATCTTCCTCACTGTACTCCGAGAAATAGACTACATCTTCGAAATGGGCCTCAGATGCACAAAAAGGGTTCTTAGATGCTTTTACAATCATTATTCCTTTTCCCCAATTGGCCTTCATCACCTGATGATAGGATGATGGTGGTCCCCCTGATCTTCCCAATTTTAAGGTCCAATGTCGCGAATCCCATAGTGGTCTGCTGGTCTCCATTAAAATCAGTAACTGCAATATTATGATTCACAATCTTGCTTTCAGGAAAATTGATCATTCGCAAAGTGGCCAGTGGGATCAAATTGACTGACGCTCCCCCATCCAAGAAAGCTCGCTTCATCTCCTGACCGTTTACAGTGGCTGGTACATATAGAGGTCTATTGTAGAGGAAAGGCACTTGTTTATCTGCTTCAGAAAATGTGACCTTACTAGAGGCTTCCTCATGCTGCGGAATCACAATGGTATGATTGTGTAACACCCCGTGTTACTTTCTTTTTACTGAAATTATAATTATATTTAATTTCGGTAATGACGTCATTTAGTCATGACATATTATTTATTCTTGGTATTTGATACCTGTAAATTTTTCGCGTTTATTTTAAAGTCGACTGGACGACATTACGGTTTCACTTTGACGAGTTCATGAATTATCGTTATCGATTACACGGTATCGTTTCGACATTTAATGTTTAGTGCTTCAACTGGTTGGTGACACGTTTTAATTGATCGGGATTGTTAGGCGTTCCGACATTTAGGTTCCTAACTCGGTGTATTTCTTTCGGACTAATTTGGTTATTTGGCGTCCCGTGGACTTTCGGGGTTACGCGATATTATTTGGAGGTTTCCGGAAATTATTGGGATTTATTATATATATATATATATATATTTAATTATATATATATATTGAAGTTGGGGTTATTTCGTAATTACGATTAACTAGAGGGTTAGTGGTGCAATATAGTACATATATATATGTATACATGTATACGCTACCACAGATCACTCATTCTCTGCACGAACGTTGCTCCACGCTTCCTCTCTTCTCCTTCTCCTCTGCAGCAGCAACAGCTCTCTTACGCCTCCATCCTCATCATCTTCGGCTGAGAGAGAGAGAGAGAGAGCATGGGCTGAGGAGGCGCAACCAGAACCGGCGATTGCGTCTCAGGAAGGGGACCGGGATTGGAGTTGCAGACGACGACGATGGCTGTGGACGGCGGCAGCGCTGGTGGCGAGAGACGCCGGCACGAGCAGCGTGGGTCGCCGGGACTGGAGGCGCTCTGGTTCATGCGTAGCAGAGACGCAATAAGGGCGATTCCGGCTGAGCTTCGGCCAATTTTTTGGCGACCTTCCGGTAATCGGTTTGAGCCGATTTTTGGTGAGTAGCTCCGTATATACGTAGTATTCATCATACATTAATTTCGTGATTTTACGTTGAACTATGTTCCCGTAAATCGCGTTTATAGGTTATAGTTTTCGTTTGGGTTAATTTAGATTTACTCAAATTAATTAACCTATTATTAATGGGCTTCGTATATATCGTATAGGTTGTCGAGACGAACATTTCGATATATTCGAAATATTTTTCGGACGATTTTTGTCGCCGGGCTTCATATTCGGGCGCCGGTACTGTGCTAATTCGGGATGTTTGGTAAACGTAAATTAGGTGGGAAATTATATTTCTTACTCCGCATTATTGAAGTAGTTTAGGGGTGCAAAAATCTTATTTAATTTAATATAGATATATTAAATCGTTAAATTAAATATCTATAATTCGTTAGAATCGGAATTGGACTTAGGAATTAATTTAATAAAATTAATTAAATTATTTCCTATGTAATTAAATAATTTCCTATATGAATCGAATAGGAATAGATGGCTTAGAATTTCCCTTGATAATGAAATGGGCTAGATAATTTTATAAACGTGGGACATGAGAAACTTAGACGTTATTCTAGGTTCCTCTCGTTAGACGTGAATTAATTGTTTAAATTATTTTAAAGGCATGTCATGAGAAATTGAAATATTTTCTATAGAATTAAAGAAAATATATATTTTGAAAACATGAATGGAATATGAAATTGCTTTCATATGATTTACATATGATTTACTTGCTCTATTGTATTTTAAAGCATGACAAGAGATTTTGAGATTTATATATTACCATGTGGGTATTTTCATAAATATGATGCATGACATATTTATGTTGGACATGATTTTATTGCGTACACCATGTATTGTGAGACATGGGTGTTAGTGCATGATTTCACCATTTGCAGAGAGATTCATTTGGTGTGGTCTACTTCCTTTAAGCGTGAGGCACGAGTAGACGTTTGTGTTTGGATCGTCGAAACAACTGGCCAGGGGGTGCTTCTTGCTCCCACAGAACTAAAAAGCTGAGAAACGCAGACGATAGGGGGAGGACATATCGTCCAAGGCCCTAGTGCGCGACTAGGTCGTGGAGCACGTCTTCCCGATTAAAAGTGTAAGTGTCAAAAGCACTTAGGATGTACGGTTCGATGAGTCTACCTTCCTTAGTGAGCTTGTATCCTCAGGGGAATGGTGGAGAATGATCAAGTATCCTTGGGAAGGGTGTGTTTTTGTGTGTGTGTACTAAAGGCGGTTTGTGAGTACGGTGCATTGCATATCATCATGTGATTTACTGATATGTATATATATGTTGGAGCATGATTATTTATGAATATGCAAAATGAATTCATTTTATAAAATGCTCAGTTGAAAGTGATAAATGTGAAAACGTGAATTAAAAGCAGTAATTATTAAAGTATAAACGAGACGTATATCCTTATACTTGTGTTGTATACTTGTGTGCCCGTAGGGGAGGTTAAGTATATTGGCCTGGCGATTTCTGTGGTTAGTTGAAGTTAGAGATGGATTGTAGAATTGAGGTTGAGTTGAGGCCTTAGAGAATGTAGTTAATAGTTTCGTGATTGTGGTTAGTAGTCTTGTGATTGTGGTCAGTAGTTTCGTGATTGTGGTTAGTTGTGTGATCTTGTTGGAGATTTGAGGTTAGGGTTTGACTTGAGCATCAATTGATATTTGAGGCCTTAGAGTAGGTGGATGACTAATTGTGAATTTAGTGGATGGTTGTTCTCCCTTTACTCTCCTTTTGGGCATTATAGGAATCTGTGGAGTTATGTTCACTCTTGTTTGGCTGTCATTTCGAAAACGGTGTTTTCTAATTTTTAAAGTAAACTCTTTGTATTTAAAAGGAAAAACCCGTTTTCGCCTACCCCCGTAGGAATGAAAAATTTCGACACTTTATAAAATGATCTTGGAATCTTCTTTAAAATGATTTTCAACTTTTAAAAGTCGGTGATGGCAACTAACGGAGACCGGGGGCAAGACGGTCATTTTTAATGTGTGATTTCCTAAAAGAAAACTATTTTTATTACTTGTCTTGATGATTCTGAGATTTTGAGACTTCTTTCTCAAAATCTCGACCTGTAGTGTTTGAAAGGGGATTTCCCGTTTCTCCTTTTCTTCGGATCATTCTAAGTCTCGGTTACGAGGCTTGGTGTTGTTTAGCGCACACATATAGTGTTGCCTTTCCTTTTCTCTGGGTTGTTGGTATCACCACCTAGGTGATATGAGTTTTTCTTACATTAGGGGCATGGATACCAAATGGATTGGCTCGAGTTTGAAAACATTTTTCTTAAAAACTATTGAATCTCTGGGATTCATCTTTTTATTACTTCCACTCTCGGCCATTCGTTTTTGGTTTCCTTGTTCACTTTTGGTGTTCTTCCTTGTTCACTTGTGGTGTTTTTCCTTGTTTGGGTGTTCTTAACCTTAACGTTGTCGTCTTGGTTATCTGTTGGCTTAGCATTTGGAACTCTTTTCTTTTGCTTTGATTTGGTGACCCTTAAGTGGTCGTTCTGGTGAGTTGAGTTCGTGTACTCTTAGTGATTTGGTTGAGTGGTTTCCCTCGCCTACAGTGAGAGTGTTAGTGATGTGATTGACCCTATTGAGGATAGTATCATGAGTTCGATATGATTTATGATAGGGTGATACGATTGGGGTGATCTAGCCTTTGAGAGGTAGATTTTCCTTAGGAATAGGATGAGGGTTGTTATATATATATATATATATATATATATTGCACACATATATATATATTGATGATGGTTGTGTTAGTACGCAAGGATGTGGGTGTTTTCCTTCCTGTGTTATCGGGGTGTGGGATTTGAGCTTTCCTTGGTACTAGTGGTGGATTTTGATTCATATGGATGTTAGAGGTGAGTGTGATCTCCTCTGTTGGATCTTCTGATTTGTGTTGCGAGTAATTGATGATTTGTTAGGTTTGACCTGGATGTCGTGTACCTAGCGTACGTTGGTGAGAGTAGTGTAGACTACCGGTATGGGTTCTTGGAGTATGAGTCTTAGTCGTACCTTATAGACTCTTGTTGTGTATTTATATTTATATATATATATATATTCCCAATACATATATATATATACTCGTTTACGGTAGCTTATGAGCGCGTGTCTTGGGTTTTGCGTGGATGGGTTTAGTTGGGCTATATTTATCTTATTAGATAGTTTAGCATTACCTAAACCATTAGAGGATGTGGTAGTTAGAGTATCCTTTCCCAGTGAGCTTATTTGCTCACAGGGGTATTTCATTTGCCCCCTGGTATTCCCATGCCAGGTTGCAGGAAATATACGGCTATGGGCAGGATGCGGTGCAATGACAGTTTTCCTTGGTTTTCTTGTTACAGGTTTGGAGTTGCGTTGGGTGATGCGGTTACGGTTGCAGCGCAACAGGTTTGGGACGATAGTTTTCTGCGGATAGTTTCTTTACCCATGTTTGGTGGGATTGTCATGTATTCCTTTTGGGAGTCAGTCTGTTAGCATATCCCTATTGATGTATTCTTTATTTTTCCTGTATTTATTCTTTCAGGATGTTGTTGTATCTATTCTGCACAGCTAGGTGCTTTACTGTATTCTTATTCGAGCATTTGTGGCTCTGTTGATTATAGAGGGTTTGGAGGGGTTTTGGTTTCTTTCCACTACCTCGGCCCTAGTAGGATTGATGAATGTGGGGCTTGGAAGCCATTGTGATTATTGAATTGTTTTGGGCAGGTTATTGTGTTGTGGTTGGTTGTCCGGATGTTCCATTTACAAATGGAACTCTGCCGGATTTTCGTTAGATTCCGCTGCTTTGTTTATTATCCATTTGGGTATTAAATATACCATTTCTATCATCAACCAATATGTTTTCATGGTTAATGATGTCTTAGTTGGTCATTCATGTTAGGGATCACATCCTGGATTCCTTGGATGTCCCAGTTCGGGAGTCTTAGGGATTTAGGAGCGTGTCTGTTGGTATCTGAGGATACTATTAAGTTCTAGTATTCTTTTTGGCATGGAGTATATTTTTCATTGTTACTCCATGTATATTCTTGTTATTGTTGACTCTAGTGGTCGCTTGGCTTGCGTCACACTTTCTAGGGCGTGACAGCATGGTATCTGAGCATTCATTGCAACCCTTTTATGGGTGTTGATGACTGAATGTCATTGGTTCTCATTTCTTTCACTTTCGTTCACTCCCTTAGTTCTTAAGCTCGATTTTCTGAGTTCTAGGAAATTTGGGGCGTGACAGATTGAGTGCGACAACTGTTTGTTCTTTCAAGAACTCCTTCACATGTTCCTGTATTGGGATTTTGTTGAAGAAAATGTCTATCTTAACATTCTCCTTGGCTTCACGCACTGGTGGGGATTCATACTTGGCGGCATTGGTCATATCCTCAGTATTGTCTCTGGCACAACCACATGTGCAGGGAAGGGCTCATGGACTACATTCTTTGCCACTTCCAAGTCACCTGATACTATTTTTCGGTGTACTAATCCGCGAAACACCCAACAGCCCATCAGGGAATGCTGAACAGTCTTGTGATAGGGACAGTAGTTGTTCTTCATCCTTTCCTCTTTTGGTTGCACTCTTTGCACTGGAGGCAGTGATATAACATGATTTGCGATCCATTGATTCAATAAAACAACTACCTCTTTTTCACTGAAAGGCAAAGGAGGTGGTTCGGATCTCCTGGCACGCTCTTCCCTGGGCCTTTCGTTCTGCGTCGTTGCTACCATTGCCACCCGCCTAGAAATGATATTTGGTCATGTCGGTGGAGCCAAAACTTCTCCCAATCTTTGGGCATTATCTACAAGTGCAGAAAAAGTTTTGAACTCGTGATTGACCAAATGCACTCTGTATTCCCGCAGCATTCCTTCTATACAAATTTTGATCAATTGCAGTTCGGAGATTGGTTAATGGCATTGCAAAGTAGCCTCGCGAAATCTCCTGACATAAATTGATGCCTCTTGCCCAAAGCGTTGTCTTTACCTTGTAAGTGAAACCATTGAGACCTCCTCGTCTGTTTGGAAAAACATGGTGTAAAACTTGAGCACCATATCCGTCCAACTGGACACTGAAGCTGGAACGAGATCATTATACCATGTGTATGCAGTTCCAGTTAGAGATTTGGAAAATTCTCTAAGTTTAAAATACTCATTTGTCCTGTGGGACCCCAGAGCATCTGCAAACCTGGATATGTGTTCTCTTGCGTTTCCTTTTTTGCCATCAAACTGATGGAAGCTTGGTGTTCCATAATCTTCTGGATAAGGCAAGGCCATAATACTAGGATGGTATGGTGGGGCAATTTCCACTTCCTCTATTTCAGATTTCTTGTTCAGGATAGCCCGCAGCTGCTCCTTAGTGATATATGACTCTTTTTCCAGTGGCTCAGTTCCCGCTGACTCGCGAAAAAGTTCTGGCGCTGAACCCTCTGGAAAAGTTTGATTGTCCATCCCTGGTGATTCAATATTTGGTGTTGAACGCGCGAGGCCTCCATGAAGTGAAGTATGGCCTTTTGCGTTTCTTGAATGTTGAGAAGAGTTTGCAGTAGAACTGATGGAAATTCTGCTGAATTCTGTACTGGCTCTGTAATCGGAGGGGTATTTGCCTGATCCGCACCAACATTCGTGCGACGACGTTGTCTTCGCGCTGGCGGGACTGGTTCACCTCCTTGCGTTTGTGCTGCCATTTCTTCTTCAACTTGTTCAGTACGTTGGGTCGGTGGACGACCTCTCCGCCGAGTCTGACGAGGCTCTACT
Source organism: Cornus suecica (assembly GCA_963922005.1). Taxonomy (NCBI): domain Eukaryota; kingdom Viridiplantae; phylum Streptophyta; class Magnoliopsida; order Cornales; family Cornaceae; genus Cornus; species Cornus suecica. Next base: position 20,558,080 of record OY998241.1, read on the forward strand.
TGTGCAGAAGACATCTTCTCCCCAGCAAAGTTGCCTTTAATGTAGGGGTTCGAATGAATTAAATGATGTGAAGATAGTTTCTACACAAGTTCGTCAGTCAAATAATGGTGTTAATGCCTTTATTGCTTTTGATTGATTTACAGGGGAATGGAAGAGAAAATAGCAGTTACAAGTGATTGCGGAATACTTTCTCTCTCTAGGAATTTCTCTCCCCAAAAAAAAAAGTCTCCTGAAGTGAGCTCTTGCACCTTTATTTATAGACGTGAGTGCCCAGTAGTCCTCGCGGATTGTATTGTCACGTCATCACCTGTCTCGCGACATTGTTCTTGCGTACTAATCCGCGATATAAATACCTTGCAAAGTATCATCTCGCGCCCTTGACTATGCGAAACGGATTCGCGTAATCTTATGCGCGGATCATACTGTGCGACATGCCCTGTGATCCGCGCCTGTTGCATCACGGATCTAATTTATCCTTAGCCAAGGATGTTGTTATAGCGTTGTTGGATCATGAAATTTTGCATGCATACCTTTTTCATGACCCTGAATACTATCGGCCTCTCTAAAGTACTCTTTCTTAGGATGGTGTAAATAAGGTCGCGACCCACTATTTACTCATCCCAAGCATTTCCCCTAGATTCCGAGTAGTACTCGCTACGCGAGCAGCATATAGGGTTATGAGTTACTGATGCGAGCTATAAAACATATCAGTCCCTCATATCTCCCTTTGTATAATGGAAGCTCTCATGTGAAAACCTTATTTGGGCCATTTCCCCAAGTAATCAATTATTTGGGTCAATCTCCCAAATAATCTTTTACTTGGGCCGGTTTCCCCAAATATATAACCTTGGTCACTTGGTCATGAATCGTGGGAACAAATTCTAAGCTTAATTCACACATATTACACTTTTTATCAATAAATTATTCTGAAGATGATGAGTGGACAAATTCCTACACTGATAAATAAATAAACAAGTAAAGATTTGTAGAAAAGATTGGAAAAAATTATTAGATGATTTTCCAATCAAACTTATTGTTAAAGTGTCTGGGTGCGTTTGGATAGGGGTGTTTCCGTTTTCGTTCTTGTTTTTTCCATTGTTCACGGGAACAAAAACGCGTTTGGGAGCCTTTGATGGTTTTCTTTTCGTGAACAGTAAAAAAAGCATTTTCTCACCCTTAGTTCAAAATTTGAGAACACCAAAATGGTGTTTTTTTGTTTTCGGCACAGTTTGTTCTCAACAAAAAAACAATTAATTGTTGCAGATTCCCTAACCTCCATCTTCAACCTCCAAACCCTAACTTCCATCTTCAACCTCCAAAAAAAAATATTTTTTTTTTATTCCCGAAAATTTTTTAGACAAAATTTCTAACCAAACGTGTTTTTGTTTCCGGATTACCCTTAGGACAAGAACAAGAAACATTTTTATTCTAAAGAGATAAAAAACGAAAACGAAAACACTAGTTTCCAAACACATCCTTTCATTTTTATGATGATCTCATTACAATCTTATCACCAGGGTAAAGTACATATTATTTAAAAAAGTTGTGTATTCTACATTATGAAACTTAATCCACAATTAACTTAAGTTTGAGAATAAATAATATTTTCGAAGTCTACATATTATTTAAACAATTGTGTATTCTATGTTATAAAACTTAATCAACAATTAACTTAAGTTCGAGAATTAATAATATTTTCGGAGTCATAACTAATATAGTTGGTGTTTTGTTAAAAGTTAGGATGAATTATTCAACTTTTTTATCATACTCGATTTGTTAAAATAACATAGTATGATTAAGGTAATAAATTAAACATCTGTTTTTGATAGTAAGAACTGGAAGATATATAGATAAATAAACTTGCACCAACATAAACGTTTTAGAATGTTTTTATAACATTTTGATTTAATATTAAATTAGGTGAAGATAAAAGTACCAAAATACATAAAAGAATTTTTATTGTAACCTATTATATATGGACATTTCATCTTGGAGTGTCGTACTGGTATCGGATACTCAAAATTTGTCAAAAATGCAAACACGGTACAGAGAGGGACAGGTAGGGACCATGGCCCCAAGGTTTCCAATTTTTTTAATTTCCTATATATATATATCTAAACCTAAATTAAAATATACGTGATATTGGCCCCCCTAAAAGAAAAGGTCCAATATATTTTGTTGCCCAATCATTTCCAAAATAGAAATTAAAATAAAAAAATTTGATGCCCTTATTAAAAATAATCAATTAATTAAAAAAAAGCTTTGAAATTATTTTATAGGTGTGACAGTTGATGGGAGTTGTATTTCTCACTCAAAATTTCTATTATAATGACTTGAACTATTTAATTATATATATTGAGTAGTCTATTCATCATTAAAAGAAAAATAGAATAACTTGACTTTTATGTCTTCCAATATAATTATTTTTGTGGAGTCTCAAAAGTGTCTTTGTTGAGAAGCACAGCTGTTACTTTCTTCTTAATAAGTGAATAAAGCCTCAGAAATTCAATCAAGAATGTGTTGACTGTGCACAAATTGGAATCTTAAAAGGTATAACAATAGGATAGTTCTGTTTACCCAAATATTTATATATTTTTAATACATATTGGTATATATATATATATATATATATATATATATATATATATATATATATATATATATATATAATTATACCAAGACCAAGATCAACTTCTTACCAAACATGGTTTTAGATTTACCTAAAATCACCCAAGACCACTGTAAATGCAGAAAAACTACACAATAATAATTGGGGTAAAAAAAATTGGATCATTTCTCATTCATCAAAGTCATCTATTTTATACACAATTGTGGTAAATGGGTTAATCCCATTTATCCAGTTTTTGTCAATCTCTTACATCAGGGGATTTGATAACCTCTAATATTTTTTGGACTCTTTATTCTTTAATTGGACTACTCATATCTTGGGGATCACTTATCTTCTAGAACTTTCCATGGGCCCATTATTTCTTTAGCCTACTTGTTTGCATCCCATCCAACTTCGGCCCATCGGTCCCTGGCCCATCAGTCGTCGGGATATCAGTCCTATGGCCCATCTCTATTGGGCCATGAATTTTTTAACTATTACACAGGCCCCTGAGTTTATGGGCTTGATATCCTTTTTTAAAGCCCATGACCTAATAAATGTAAATACATATGTATATATACACTAATAGCTTTTATGGGGAATGAAAATAGTGAGTTGGCATGCCATCATTATTCATTTAATGGTATGTCAAAACGTGAGGCCATCACTCCCTCAAATCGCGCACCATGACGGCTTTGGCGTGTCCTTCGGACTTCGTGCAACCTTTTGGGCTCCTTCTTTCTCTCTATAAAAACCCACACTTCTTCATTTCATTCCTCATTTTATACTTTGCAATTTTCTGCTCTCGCCTCTCTCTTCCTTAGCTCTTCATCCCTGGGATTTACTTCTTTTCCATTGCCGCCGTCCTTTCCGTCGGTCATTTCAGATCTATTAGAAACATGCTTCTACTCAAAGCTTCCGTGACTCTTCATTCTTCAGCTAAGTAAGTCGATCGATTTTCTTTTCTTCTTCTTTCTATAATTTTCACCTCTACCCCCTTTTGTCTCTTCTACCTTTCTTGACACCATGTCCGATAGTGACGATACTCAGTCAGTAGAGGAATTAGTTTTGTCCTCTACTTCGGGCACTAATCCTACTAGTAGTGACAGTCCCAAGTCCACTCGTAAAAGAACCAAAAAGACAACTCCTCAAAGTACTGACCTCCCGAGTTCATCGACGTCCGAACATGTGAATCCTAAGCCCACCGAACCGTTTGTAGTGGCTCCACTAAAAAGAGTCCGACCAGAAGTAGATGTTAAGCACCTTCGGGCTGAGACCCGAGTACCTGGGGACGTTGATGTATCCCCTTACCCAGGTTACCTTGACTTCACCGAGAGTCAGGGACTAGCTCCCAGTAGCATTCTATTATCGGCATCTCATCTTAGGGTTTTAAGGTTTCCCCTTCACCCCTTCTTTCACTACGTGTTTTTCATGCTAGGGTTGCATCCTTTTCAACTGAACCCGAATAGCCTTAGGATCATGTCCATGCTCCTATTGTACAATAGGGATATGGACCTAAACTTAGGTTTAGCTAACCTTCTCCTTTGTTATTTTTTCCAATATGCCCGAGCGAGTAAGGGTAGATACAACCTTTTCCCTTTCCAAGGCCGTAGCATATGTACTGATACCGAAAAATCAGATAAGGGATGGAAGGAGAGAATGGTAGTAGTGAGCGGCAACTGGTCTTACATTTTCTCGCGTATATTCCCTATCCCCGTAGTCTTCGGTTCTATTCGTCTGCCCATCTACCATCCCCTTCATAAAGTCTCATGTCTTTGTGAACATTGCAATCTTCATCGGGGAGACTACGCCTATAAATTCCTGGGCTATGAAGATAGGGACCTTCCCCTTACTTTCATAAAACAATGCATAAGCCTCCTGGAAACGCATATCTGGGGCAAAGCCCGATCAACTACTAATCTGCTGACTTTGGAAAATCTTGAGTCAATTTCTAATTTGGGCGTTGTTGTTGACATGATGGACTTGCCTGACAAACCCCTTTCTGCCAGAATTCCTCAGGTTCCCAAAGGGGTTACTCTTGTGGATGATGTGCCATTATCCACAGCACCTCCTGCAACTTCGGTATCGCCTCCTGTTCAGAGCCCGATAGCGCCACCTGCACAGAAAACGATAGCTCCACCCCCGCCTCCTGAAAATCCTTCAACTATCTGGACCCGGTCTAGTACAGTGGGTGGAGTGGCTAATAAAAGGGCCATAACTCAAGTTGAGACTGTTTCTTCAAGCAAGACCCATATAGCTCCTGAATCATCCCAATCCTTGATTCCCTGGGAGCCGAAGTTCCTTTTGCCAGACGGGACACCGGTCTGCGCCGACCAAATCACCCTTAATCAGCCAGAAGCTCTTCGGGCCATGGCCAAGGGGGTCTGGACTCCAGCTGACAGGGCTGCCCAAAACAAATTCACCAGAACTGATCTGGCCAAGAAGACTTCAATAATGGTTATGGAGGTAAGACTTTGTTCACTCTTTCTGTACTTAATATATTTGTTGCTTGCCCTTTTCGTGTAATAATTATTTCCTTACTGTGCAGCTTCTCTATGGTGTCCAGGCCTACAACAACCTCTTGGAGGCCGACGTCAAAGAAATGGCCGGCATGAAAGCCCAAATAAAGCAGAATGACACCCATCGGGTTTCTCTAGTCAAGGAGGCAGATGGCCTTCGCCAGACCATCTCCGAGCAGAAGACACTTTTGGAAACCGGTGAGGCGGAGAAGCGGGCCTTGACTGCCGAAAAGCTGGTCCTGGCTGCTGAGTTGGAAGAAGCAAGGTCAGCTAAAAGGAAGTTGGCAGCCGAAAAGGCGGAGTCAGAGAGACTCCTGGCAGAGTCAGAAAAGCTGCTAGATCTTGAACGGGCCAAGGTGGAAGTGTGTCATTTAGGGGGTCTTGACATGTATAACCGATACTGCGTCATCTGTGATCTTCGATCGGCTAGGGCTTGGCGAATGAGGCATGAAATGGAACACATTCCTTTGGAGGCTCGGGAGTTCAAGACCGCAGAGGAGTTTGATGCCCATATGGGAGTGGTGATGCCCTACGAAAACCCTTCTGCTTCTGAAAATGAAAAGAAGTTTGCTGCCATTTTAAAGGGAGTAGAATATCATCCTCCTGCTCAGTAGTTTTAGGCTTTAAGTTTATCCACATTTGCCCCTTCTGAAAGGGTACTTTTTGTATTTCAACTTGTTTATTAATGAGAAGAATTTTCCTCATCTTCAGTATTTATTCTGTTCTTATTACATCTGTAGTGTTCGCACTTAACGTTTTTATGAAACAATTGAGCCTTCTGGCATCTGGCCCCTGAGGCTTTGCCATTATCCTCTGGCAAAATCGTGTTTTGATGTCAACATTTAGGGAAATTTTAATAAACATGAAGCATTCGGTTATTTGGCCCCTGAGGCTTGATTTCATCCTTTGGTTAGTTCAAATCAGGTTTGAACTCAACCACTTAGGAAAATTTTAATAAACATGAAGCCTTCGGGCATTTGGCCCCTGAGGCTTGATTTCATCCTCTAGTTAATCCAAATCAGGTTTGAACTCAAACACTTAGGAAAATTTTAATAAACATGAAGCCTTCGGGCATTTGGTCCTTGAGGCTTGATTTCATCCTCTTGTTAGTCCAAATCAGGTTTGAACTCAAACACTTAGGAAAATTTTAATAAACACGAAGCGTTCGGGCATTTGGCCCTTGAGGCTTGATTTCATCCTCTAGTTAGTCCAAATCAGGTTTGAACTCAAACACTTAGGAAACTTTTAATAAACATGAAACACTTGTATAAAAGTAGAATTTATCTTTATTGAGATGAACTTGAAAATCATGAAGCAGAGGTGCCGGACATCGGGCACAAATGCTTTGTAAAAAGGGGGTGCCATAGTAAGGCACATTTTTAATTTTTAATTGGAAAAAAAACTATCTAGGGATAATACCTCTTTAACCGATAAGCATTCTGAGAGTTGGACTCGAGGCGACCTGTCTTGTTCTTTCAAACCCGATAAGCGTCGCGCCCGATAACTTCAACAATTGTATAAGGTCCTTCCCATCTCTCTCACAATTTGCCCACAATCCCAATCTTTCTTCTAAGTACCATATCGCCCACTTGGAATTCTCTTCTTTTGACTTTCTGATTGAATCGTGCCCTGACTTGTTGCTGATAGGCAGCTAGTCTTATCCCGGCAGCATCCCTTCAATCTTCCAGGAGGTCCAGATCATGGGCTAGGTGCTAGTTGTTTGGACCTTCTTCCCATGCTTGACTCCTTAAATTAGGTACCCTTAGCTCGGTCGGTATAACTGCTTCAGCCCTATAAGCCATGGCAAAAGGGGTTTCTCCAGTAGGCTGCCTTGGAGTAGTCCGATAGGACCACACCTCAGGCAATTTTTCCAACCATGCCCCTTTTGCGTCTTCAAGTTTTTTCCTTAGTGTGTTAAAAATGGATATGTTTGTCCTTTCGGCTTGTCCATTCCCCTGTGGATAGCCGACGGAAGAAGTGTTTTGATTGATCCCATGCTTTGCCAGGAATGCTTGAACCTTTCTGTTATCCAGGTTGGTGCCATTGTCCATCATTATGGTTCGGGGTAGACCGAATCTACAGATGATGTGGCTCTAGATGAACTTTATAACATGACTACCAGTTATGGTGGGATATGCCTCGGCTTCCACCCATTTCGTAAAATAATCGGTAGCTAAGAGAACATGCGTGGTATATCGTATTGCCTGCGGGAGATGACCCACAATATCTATACCCCATCGGGCAAAGGGGTGAGGAATAATTGTTAGGTTCAGGAGCTCCGGAGGTGGATGAATGGCATCTAAATGAAACTAACACTTTTTGTAATATCGGGTGTAGATCTCAGCATCCCTTGCTAGGTAGGGCCAGAAGTACCCCTGGGTGAGAACTTTATGAGCTAGGGACCTTCCTCCATAGTGATTGCCACAAGCTCCTGCATGAATCTCCTCCATGACCGCCGAAGCCTCGGAGGGGGTGAGACATCTCAAGTATGGTCCGGAGAAAGACTTCTGGTATAGTTGGCCGTTGTAGAGGGCATATCTGGCTGCCTTCATTCTTATCTTCCGGGCTTCTGATTTTGACTCAGGCAATGTGCCAAATCTCAAATAATCTACTATCGGATCCATCCAACTCGGTTCCCATGGGATAACCATTACTTCTTCGGGGGGTTCCAAGCTGGATCGGGCGATAAAGTCTATTGGTACAGTGCGAGTCATACTTTCTCCTATCGCGGAGGGTTGGTTAGCTAGATGATCTGCTACGGAGTTATCTCCTCTAGGAATCTGTTCAAAGTTTATTTGCTGGAACCCTTCAGCCTCCCTTAGAACCAAATTCTTGTATGCTTCCATCTTCGGCTCTCGGGTTTCATACTCCCCATTTAACTGTTGTACGACTAGCTAGGAATCACTTCGAACCTCTGCTTTCTGCACTTAAAGGCTTCGGGCCAACCGAATTCCTACAAGAAAGGCCTCGTACTCGGCTTCGTTGTTAGAGGCCAGAAATTCCAGTCGAACGGATTGCTGGATTTTAGTACCATCCAGTGTTACGAGTACTACTCTGATCCCTGTTCCGTTGATGTTCAATGATCCGTCCACGAACACGACCCATAATCCAGGATCACATTCTTCTACGGAATCTGCCGCTTCAGTTTCTAACAGGAAGTCAACTACTGCATGTCCTTTGATGGTCGTTCAGGGGACATAGGTTATATCAAAAATCCCGAGTTCAATCGCCCATTTTGATACTCTCCCTGATAACTCAGGCTTTGCCATTATAGATCTGATCGGAGCTAAAGTAGGCACTATGATCGGGTGTGCTTCAAAATAATGCCGAAGGCGTCGTTTAGCATTGATCAGTGATAATACCAGTTTTTCTTGCTTTGAGTAACGTGTCTCCGCATCGGCAAGGGCCTTGCTGGTGTAGAAGACTAGTGTCTGGCACCCTTTGCCCTCCTTGACTAGAGCAACGCTGGTAGACGTTGCGGATATGGCCAGATACAGGTGTAGCGGCTCATCGGCTTCTAGGGTTGCCAATATCGGGGGCTTTGCCAAGTAACTTTTGAGTCATTTCAGGGCCTCCGCTTGCTCTGGCCCCCAGATTTCTCCTTTTACCGCCTTTATTGCTTGAAAGAATGGCTTACACCGATCGGTTAGCCGAAAGATGAAACAACTGAGGGCCGCTACTCTCCCGGTTAGTACCTGGATCTCCTTTTGGGATTTTGGCTCTGCTGACTCTACAAGAGCTTTGACTTGCGCTGGTTAGCTTGTATTCCTGTCCGATCAACTATGTACCCCAAAAACTGGCCTGAGGACACTCCGAAAGAACACTTGGACGGGTTGAGCTTCATATTGTACTTCCTGAGGGTGTCAAACACCTGCTGCAGATCGGTCAAGTGGTCTCCTTTCGCCTTGCTTTTCACCACCGTGTCATTAATGTAGGCTTCTATGGTGGATCCCATCATTCCTTGGAACACCCTTCTGACCAACCTTTAATAGGTAGCACCTGCATTCTTTCGTTCGAAAGGCATAACTGTGTAACAAAATGTACCCGACTCGGTGATGAAGACAGTCTTTTCCTGGTCCTCCGGGTTCATTCTGATCTAGTTATACCCAGAATATGCATCCAGAAAACTCAGGTGTTCGAAACACGCGATGATATCTACCATCTGATCGATCTTTGGTAAAGGGAAACAGTCTTTCAGACAGGCTTTATTCAGATCTGTGAAGTCTACACATACCCTCCATTTGCCATTTTTCTTCTGGACCACCACAACGTTTGCCAACCAGGAAGGATACTAGACCTCCTTTATGAATCCTGCTTGAAGAAGTCGATCAACCGCTTCAGCTATGATCTAGTTTCGGTGGGCCCCCAATCGCCTTTGTTTTTGTTTGACAGGCTTTCCGCTGGGATCCACATTGAGGGAATGTTGGGCTATTGATGGGTCGATATCGGTCATGTCCATATGGCTCCATGCGAACACGTCAACATTAGAATGGAGAAAGGACTCCATTTCCTCTTTTTCTTGGGGACTGAGGCCTAAACCAACATAAGTAAATATTTCGGGACGATCGGGGCAAATTTGAACCTCCAGAAGGGGTTCAACTGCTACTGGTGACCCCGAACTGCCCTCTTGTAATTGCTATTTGTCATCGGATGCTGCCTTGGATTGTGATTCTCATTCTGGTTCCGCCTTTCTTTTTAGACTTTTCATGGTGACAACATAACACTCCTTTGCTGCTACCTGATCGCCCTTGATGTCGATCACGACAACTCCGTTCGGGTCAATACATCGCATGACCTAATGCATGGTAGAAGGGACTCTGTGCATACGATGGATCCATCCCCTTCCCATGAGGATATTATAGGAAGGTTTAATATCTACCACCACAAAAGTCTCTCGGAGCATGCGCCTTGCTGTCATTACTGGTAGTTGGATCTCTCCCACTGGTTCCACTCTTCTGCCATCAAATCCTGCTATCAGGCTCCTGGAAGGGACTATCTCCTGGTGATAATGTTGGCGCTACTTCCTGGATCAACCATTACTCTCTTGATCAAGCAGTTGGAGACCATGAGGGAGATAACCAGAGGGTCGTCATGGGGTGTCGGAATGTTCCGCATATCCGCAGAGGTGAAAATAATCCGGGCATCCTCTTTCGGGCTTCGGAACTCGCTGACTTCCCCAACCCTTCGCAATTTCTGGGCCTGTCGCATCTGGGATCTACGGGCTTCCTCCACTTTTGATCAACTAGGCCCTCCATGGACCATGTGAATGACCCCGCACGGGTTGTCCCGTAGCTCCCTTGGTAGGAGCATGCGACGCTTGATCTTATCGGGCTCCTTCCTTGGCAACATACTCGATTAGTTCTCCTTTTGCTATCATGGCTTCCACCTACCTCCTGAGGCTTCTGCTATCGTTGGCGTGGTGCCCGTATTCGCCATGGAAGGCACAATGCCTTGACATATCTCTCTGATCCATCGGTTGTCTGATGGGTGGTGGTGACCGATAGATTCCCTTGCCCTTTGTCTCCTGGTACAGCTTTTCCAGGGTCACTTTCAAGGGGGTGACCTTCTCCTCAAACCTTGGTCGTTTCTCTGGGACCGGGGAAAGAGCAGGAGGAGCGCTCGGTCGCTTCCAGTCTGGTGCCCGATCCTTTACCCTAGAAGGTTCGGATGCTCTTGCCTCTACTGTTGCAAATGCGGTCCTTCTCTGTCGTATGGCCAACTCTTCTTCTATTTGGAGGTGCCCTTGCGCCCTGGAATTGAGCTCTCCAATGTCCGCAGGTGGCCTCTTGACCAGGGACTGATGGAAATTGGTTCCCAGGATCACGTCCATTCTGAAGGCTTCGACAGCTGAGTGTTGATCGCAATTGTCAATTAAAGACATCTCCATGTCGAATCGTGATACAAAACTTTTCAGGGATTCGCCCTTCTCTTGAATCATGGTGAACATACTGGAGATAGTCTTCTTCTGTCTTTTGTTACTGAAGTACTGGGCAATAAATAACTCGCAGAGTCTGAGCCAACTTCCAATCGATCGGGGTAGTTGTTTTCTGAACCACATGAGGGCTGCTTCGGTCAGGCTGGTGGGGAAGAATTTGCAAAGTAAGGCTGATAAGTGCATAAAATAGAGTAATTTACCTAGCATAATGTGTCACGCCCCAAATTCCTAGGACTCCGAAACCCGAGCCTAAGAGCTAAGGGAGTGATTGCGGAAGTAAAAAGAAATGAGAACCAACGACTTTCAATCATCAAATACCCACGAAAGGGTAAAATGATCTGATACCACGCTGTCACGCCCCTAAGATTCCCGAAACTCAAATCTAGAGAATCAGCGAATCTCCAAGGGATGACGCTAGTCAAGCGACTACTAGAGTCAACAACAACAAAGAGACACATGGAATAACAATAAAAATATACTCCATGTCAAGTAGAATGCTAGAAACTCACTAGCATCCACCAATACCAACTGACACGCTCCTAAATTCCTATGACTCCCGAACAGGGACATCCGAGGAATCCAGGATGTGATCCTTAATACAAATGACCAACTAAGACATCACTAACCATGGAAACGTATGGATTAGTGATGGAAATGGTATATTTCATACCCAAATGAATAATAACAAAGCAGCGGAATCTAAAGAAAATCCGGCAGAGTTCCGTTTGTAAATGGAATATCCGGATACACAACCACAACACAATAACCTGCCCAAAGCAATTCAATAATCACAATGGCTTCCAAGCCCCACATTCATCAATCCTAATAGGGCCGAGGTAATGGAAAGAAACCAAAACCCCTCCAAACCCTCTAACATCAACAGAGCCACAAATGCTCGAATAAGAATACAGAAAAGCGTCTAACTGTACAGAATAAATACAATGCATCCTGAAAGAATAAATGCATGAAAACAAAAGATACATCAATAGGGATATGCCAACAGACTGGCTCCCAAAAGAAATACATGATGATCCCATAACAATGGGTAAAGAAGCTGACAGAAGAATACTAGCGTCCCCAAACCTGTCGTTCTGCAACCGTAACCGCATCTGTAATACCCCGTATTTAATGGATATTTATTTCCTTAATTATTTTGGATGGCATAATGGGTGTTTAAATTATTGAATGAGGCTATCTTAGTCTTTTTAAGTCTAGTAGGTTATAATGAAATTTTGTGATCTGAAGGGGGGCAAGGTTGTCATTAGTGTTTGGGCAGTTTGGTGATTTATGCATAATACAAGGATAGTTTGGACATTTCCCTAACCCTAACATCTTCTATATAAGCATCCTTAACTTCAGATCTAGCCCCCCATCTCATTTCTTCTACTACTTCTTCTTCTTCATCAATTATACCCGAAATTGTGAGGGTTGAGAGCTTAGAATTGGTTTGGATCTGTACTTGTGGTGGATTCAGCTCTACATTACAGGCAAGACATATGTTCTACTCTTCCTCTTTGTACTAAAATTTCGTAGCCTTTACTTTGTGCATCTATAATCTGCTAGATAGTATTTTTCATATATGTATATGTATGTGTAAATCATGTTCATATATGACTTTTATATATTCTGTTTATACATATATGTATAGATCCGTAGGTATATATATAGATCTTGTATATATGCATATATGTATAGATCTGTTAGAGTATATTCATATTCATGTTTATTTATGTGACTTATATATTCTATTTATACATATATGTATAGATCCGTAAGTATATATATATATCTTGTATACATGTAGAGATTCGTGGATCTATATAGGCATATATGTATAGATCTGTTAGAGTATGTTCATATTCATGTTTATTTATGTGATGATATATATTCTGTTTATATGTATATGTATAGATCCATGATCATATGTACAGATCTTGTATATAGGTAGAGATTAGTAGTCTTATATAGACATATATGTACAAATTTGTTAGAGTATATTTATATTCATATATATATATGATGATTTATATTCTGGTTATACATATATGTACAGATCTATGATTATATGTATAGATCTTGTATATATATAGAGATTTGTGGTGATATATTGATATATGCATGAGACTATGTTTATATCTAGCTATACGTACAAATCTGTTTTTACCATGTGTAGCTATACATGTATGGATTCGTGGTTATGTGTCTTGTTGGTATGATTCTGATGATGTGTATATGGTTGGAACTTAGTATAAATATCTGAGTACATAAATATTTTAGGTTTCAATGTTGACAAAGATTTCAAAACTGTTATTAGAAAAATATTGCATATTTATGTAATTGTTTTTCTCTATTTTCTTTGTTATCAGACTCTGGACATTGATTTATATTGTTATTATGTGTATCACGAATTATACTGGATTACGTATTTTCGACCGTATAAATGAATAGTTTCGACCGTATAAAATACCGTATACCTTGGCGCTGGGGCGCTGCCCCAGACCCCGCCAGGGGGGCGCTCAGGTAATGGTCGCGCCGCCCCCCCTGAACCCCCTAGGCTCGACCTTATAAATTGTTATACGTTCCCGAATAAATATTACAAGCGAATTATTAAATTCGTAAAATCCTAAGATTTAAATTAAATGACTATGTTTTGGAAATTTATAAGAAACCACAAGGAGGCTGACTATTACTGCAGTCTAACTAGTACCACGGGACATGGGTGAGTTGTCACGGCATGGGTGAGTTGTCGGGTACGTGGTTATGGTACGGCATGGATTTGATGTTGTATGGAAAAATCATATTAATGTAAGAAATTTATAAACATAATTATATTAAATGGTGGTATATTAGTGACTATAGTTATAGTTAAATATATTATTTTTTTTAATATAATTTTGGGATTAGGTGTCACTAGGAAAGGGGATGGATTTTGGTACTCTGCTTGGGATCATGTAGAGTTGTTCTTGCTCGTGGGTTTAACCCACATTTTTGTTGTTTCAGGTCCTCGGCAGTTTCACCAGCAGGGTTGAGGATTTCATATCTATCTGTCCGGTTCTATCATAGTTTCCTTCCACTCCAGGGTAGGATCCGATAAATGTCATATGTTGTATTTCTTATAAGTGTGTTTCTAGGGGTCCATGTTTATGGGATTTCCAAATTGTACTGTGTGGGACTTATTTTATTTAAGGATGTATTGGGAGTGGTCTTCTTCATGTATAAGTTGTATCCTTATTTTGTTATTGTTGTTATTATTATATTTCTATTTTATGTCTTCTCTTCTGTGCTTATGTTATCAATTACTAACGCTCCTAGTTTTCTATGTATGGGCATGGCCAACCTATGCATGAAAATTTGGGGGTGTCACAACATCACCCAACGCAACTCCAAACCTGTAACAAGAAAATCAAGGAAAACTGTCGTTGCACTCCATCCTGCTCATAGTCATATGTTTCCTGCAACCTGGCGTGGAATACCAGGGGGCGAATGAAATTCCCCTGTGAGCAAATAAGCTCAGTGGGAAAAGATACTCTAACTACCACATCCTTTGGCAGTTTAGGTAATGCTAAACTATCTAGCAAGATATATATAGCCCAACTAATCTCATCCGCGCAAAACCCAAGGCACACGCTCATATACTACCGTACGTAAGTATATAACGGGAATATATATATATACATCTATATATATATACAAGTATACATGTATAAGTATGCCACCTGAATCTACAAGGTACAACTAAGGCTCATACTCCAAGTACCAACACAGGTAGTCTACACTTCTCTCACCAACGTCCACTAAGTACATGACACCCAAGTCCAATCCTGACAAGTCATCAAATACTCACCACGCTAACCACAAAACCCAATAGAGGGAGCACACTCACCTCTAATATCCACAAGGATCAAATCCACCACTAGTACCAAGGAATACTCAAATCTCACACCCCGATAACACAGGAAGGTAAACACTCACGTCCTTGCATACTAACACAACCATCCTCAATATATATATACAATATATATATATACAACAAATCTCATCCCAGTCCTAGAGAAAGTCTACCTCTCAAGGGCTAGATCACCTCGATCATATCTCCACATAAACACCTCAATTGCTATCTCCAACAATGTCAATAAATCACCAACACTTTCACTAAGGATAAGAAAAACCCCGTAAGAGTCAAGAACCCAATCAAAGGAAAAGAAATACCAATGCTAACCAACAGATAACCGAGACAACAATGTCAAGGTTAAAACACCACAAGTGAACAAGGAAAGAACACCAAGAGGGAACAAGGAAACCAAAAACGAATGGCCGAGAGTGGAAGTAATAAAAAGATGAATCCCAGAGATTCAATAGTTTTTAAGAAAAATGTTTTCAAACTCGAACCAATCCTTTTGGTATCCATGCCCCTAACGTAAGAAAAACTCATATCACATAGGTGGTGATACCAACAACCCAGAAAAGGGAAAGGCAACACTATATGTGTGCACTGAACAACAACAAGCCTCAATCCGAGACTTAAGCATGATAGGAAACAAAGGTGAAACAATGAAACACCTTTCAAAACTCTACAAGATGAGATATTGAGAAAGAAGTCTCGAAATCTCAGAATCCCAAGAAAATAATAAAATGGTTTTACTTTTAAGAACCACATAGTAAAAATGACCGTCTTGCCCCCGGTATCCGTCAATTGCCATCACCGGATTTTAGAGTTAAAAATCTTTCCAAAGAAGATCCTAAGATCGTTTTATAAAGTGTTAAAACTTTTCATTTCCACGAGATTAGGCGAAAACGGGTTTTTCCTTTTAAAAACAAGGATTTTATTTCAAAACATATAAAACACCGTTTTCGAAATGACAGTCAAATAAGAGAAACACAACTCTATGAATTCCTGTAATGTCCGAGAGGACAGTAAAGGAAGAACAACACGTTGGACTCACGGAAGACAACCATCCGTTCCAACTCCACCAAATCAAATGACACCACGAGGAAGAGGTTCGGCACCACACCGTAACCGACAACTCAAGGAATGACATACAAGTCAACGACCACGTACTAGTGTACAAAACACAGTACCAGGAATGCTTAAAGGAAGGGACTAAGCATAAGAATCAAGACTGTCAGACTACAGTACCTCGAGTACTTAATGAATCCCTAATCATAACCTCTTCTCATCAATCAAAATCTCACACAACTCATCACTCGCCTTCTCTAAGGCCTCAATTATCAATTGACACAAAAATCATCCCTAACCTCAAATCTTCAAAAGAGTTCACACAACTAACCACGATCACCAAACTACTAATCACAATCACAAGGCTACTGACCACAATCTCTAAGGTCTCAACTCAAAGTCAAGCCTACGTTCCACCACTAGCCTCAACTAGCCACATGGATCACTATGCCAACATACCTAACCTCCCCCAAGGGCACAAGGTAAATAATCACAAGTATAAAGATACACTTTTCATTTATACTTTAACAATTTTCTCATTTAATTCATGTTTTCGCATTTATCACTTTCAACTGAGCATTTTATAAAGATACGAATTTAATTTCACAATATTCATACATAACATGCTCCAAAATCCAACAGGCAATAATAATACATATTAAACCTGTTCCAACATCACATGTAATAATATCACGTGTACATGTCAAATGAAATCACATAAATGTCATGCATATACAATGTGACTCATACACCACCCTTTGCCCATATCACGTGGTTAACGAATACGCACTCCACCCATTTACAAGGAGAAAGAGTACCGCACCGATTCTTCCCAAGTGTTTTTGACACTACACTTTCAACAAGGAAGACGGTTGCACGAGACGACCCGTGACCGAAGATCCGTATAACGGATGCACGAGACGACCCGCGACTTCGAGAATGAGACGACTCACCCTATACCCCATTCACAGCTCATTATTCTGTAGGATGGGAACACCCCCTGGCCAGTTGTTGCGACGATTCGACACAAAGACACCCCACATGATTTCACAACCCACATATACCAATACCATGATTTGACACTACATGATATTCTCAATATGCATCCAGGTCCAAATGATAATCATGCCTCAATATAAATATGTAATGCATCATATCTATATACAATATCCACATATAATTCACACGGCGCCCATCACAGGTTAACGGATACAATCCGACACAAAACCGTCCCTACAGGATACATACCCCTGTACTCAGCATAAATATATAGTGCATCATATTTAAGCAATTACCCACATGGTAATGTCAACATAAATCTCAAAAATCTTCTTGCATGCTTTAAAATACAATAAAGCAATTAAATCATATGAAAACAATTTCATATACAACTCATGTTTTCAAATATATATTTTCTTTAATTCTTTAGAAAATATTTCAAATTCCCTTATCATGCATTTAAAATAATTTAAAGCAATTAATTCACGTATAATAAGAGGAACCTAGCATGGCGTCTAAGTCTCTCACATCCAACGTTTACAAATTTCTCTAGCCCATTTAATTTTCCAGGGAATTTCTAAGTCGTCTATTCCTATTCAATTCAATTAGGAATATATTTAATTACATAGGAAATAATTTAATTAAATTTTTTAAATTAATTCCTAAGTCCAATTCCGATTCTAAACGAATTATAGATATTTAAATTAACGATTTAAAATATCTATATTAAATTAAATAAGGGTTTTACACCCCTAAACTACTTCAATAATGCAGAGTGAGAAATATAATTTCCCACCTAATTATACGTTACCGAACAGTCCGAAACAGCACAGTACCGGTGCCCGAATATGAAGCCCGCCGACCAAAATCGTCCGATAATTATTTCGAATATATCGAAATGTCCGTCTGGACAACCTATACGATATATACGAAGCCTATTAATAATTGGTTAATTAATTGGGTTAAATCTAAAATAACCCAAACGAAATCTATAACCTATAAATGCGATTTCCGGACAACCCATTCAACGTAAATTCACGAAATTAAAGTATGACGAATACTACGTAGGTACGAAACTACTCACCGAAAATCGGCTCAAACCGATCACCGGAAGGTCCCCTAAAAATTGGCCGAATCTCAGGCCGGACTCCCCTGTCGCGCGAACAGCACTGGCCGTCCCTGGCGCCACCACCTGCGCGACCACCACCCTGCTCGCCGACCCTTGCCCTTGCGCCACCAGTCGCCGTCGACCACAGCCACTGCGAACCACCGCCGAACCGCCGCTGCTACGTACTGCAACCGATCGCGCAGCTCAGCCGACTCTCTCTCCACGAACCAGCCCTCTCTCTCTCTCTCTCTCCGGCAGCCATGGTGGTTGCCGCCCATGAGGAAGAAGAGGCTGTGGCGTGTGAAGGAGGGGAAGAAGCTGAAGTAGGTGGGTCGTGCAGAAGGATGAAGCGTGTAGGAGAAGAAGCTGTAACAGAGATATGCGTATACATGTGTATATACATATATCATATTTAATTAATATATATATATATATATCCAAAAATTGAATTTTGTACAACCTAATTGTCAATAGGCACATGTGACCAAAAGAAATAAATGTGACAATAGCTTCCCAAATTATAATACTAGCCCTCTATTTATCCATAATCACGAAATAACCCCCAAAACTATATATATATATTTACAATTAAATATATATATATACGATAAATCCCAATAAATACCGGGAGCCTCGAAATAATATTGCGTCAACCCGTAAGTCCGCAGGACGCCAAATAACCAAATTAGTCCGAAAGAAATACACCGGTTTAGGAACCCAACAACCGAAACACCGAGAAAGTAATTTAATACGCTTCACACCGGATCCGTAAAAGTACTAATACCGTGTAGTCGAGAATAAGAATACGCGTAGTCGTCAAAGAGAAACCGTAAAGTCATACAGTCGACTTTAAAACTAAACGCGAAAAATTTACAGGTACCAAATACCAAGAATAAACAATACGTCATAACAAGTGACGTCATTACCGAAATTAAATTAGAATTAATTTCAGGAAAAAGGAAAATAACACGGGGTGTTACATAATGTCCTAATGTGTATATATTTTTATCTCATGCAGGGGTTGAGTTACAAAAGAAAAGAAGAAAAAAAGCAAGAATGATGAAAATGAAGAAAAAGAAAATTTAGTGGGAGGAGAATGTAATAAAAACATATATATATATATATGTGTGTGTGCGTGTGTAATTATGTTAGGTAGTGTGATAATGACTGAAGGTGGTTGAAAAAATTAATGACTGGAGTGGTTGGATCTGCATTTAATGGTGCAAGTAGCACAATCCAATGGTCTATATATATCTTGACAATTCAGTCGAGAGTGGGGGGTTGAGGAGTGAGAGCTTAGAATACTTTTGTATCATTTTCATATTTTGTTTCATTTTTTTGTCAACATGCTAGCTTAAAACTCTTCTCAAAGGGGTGATGAAGCCACTATGGGTAAGATATAAATAATTTTTATTTTATTTCGTATTGTTTAATTCTCGTCCCGAGAGTATTCATTTTATGAATCTCAATGAACAAAAACCTTACAATAGATGTTGGACATTAAAAATAGAAGGAGGATTTTCCGTGATTACCAATTAATGGAAATACGGGGAATGCCTACTACTATTTACATTTTATTTAAACCAAAACATTAGAGGGAGGATTCTTCGTGATTACCAATTAATGGAAATACGGAGAATGCCTACGAATATCTATGTTTATGTTTAATCGGTTGGAGGAGAATTTATAATAGAAATATATAATCTTATTTGTATAGACCCGAGTGGTGGATTCTTTTCCCTTGAGATTTTTTCTACTATTTGATAATTTTATCTAGTTATTTTAGTTTACTATTAAAAAACAATTCAAGAGTTGTTTTTAAGTGATTTCTTTTTATCTTGAAAAGTAAAGTTTTGGATAATTGTCTCAAAACGAGTTCCAAGTTGAGAGTGGTTCGACCCTACTTATTGCTATACTATTTTAAGTAAAGTATTAGTAGGTATAAATTCTTGTTGATCGGGGTGTGGTGAAACAATGACACAATATCATCAAATCTCAACCCGTCAAATGGCGTCGTTGCCGCTTCAACATTAAGAATTCGGAGTCACAGATCCTCAACTCAAATTTTTCGGGAACCCACCCGAACTTTCTGTCCCTCCCTTTCACTTTTTATTTTATAGTTTTTTTTTTATTTTGAAACAAATAAAACAAAAAAAATAAAAAATAAATAGTAAAAAGAAAATAAAAAAATAAAAACGTGGCCAGAATAATATCTAGGTAGGCTTTTCATATCTTTTCATATCTAGGTAGGCTTTGACATCGATCAGAGAATACCTTTTCATATCTAGGTAGGCTTTGACCAAAGAAAAAAAAAAACCCTTAAGATTGTCGATTTTGTAGCCTTCAATATAGTAGTAGAAAAAAATAATTCTTCTCATATTACAGTTTTCACTTTTCTTAAACTTTCATTTTCGTGGGCCCCTTTCTTAAAAAAGAAAAATAAATAAATAAAAATAAATAAATAAATTAAACTTTTGCCCACTTTTCTTAAACTTTCATAGCCGTAACATCACTTTTTCTCACTTTTCTTAAACTTTCATTTTCGTGGGCTCCTTTAACATAAAAAAAAAAAATCAAAAATCAAAAATCCCAGCAGCCTCACTTTTGCATTGTGTGTCACATTTTCTTTCCTTTTCTTTGCAAATTACTTTTGCTTCCCTACTCATTTTCAAAATAATCAAACCCACCCATAAATTTTTTTTTTTAAAAAATAATAATTAGATTAGTTTAATTCTTATTATTTTATTTTCATTTTTTTTACTTACTTGTTTATTTTTGTTGTTTTCTATTTGCAGGACTTACCGTACCGGGTCATCATCCAGGTTCCATATTTCTAAACCCTTGTTATTATTATTATTTTTTTCCCCTAGATTAAGTGAAAATTTTGCATGCAACCTTTAGGATAGAATAACATTAGACGTTACCTTAGGCTCCCATTATTTGTATTTAGCTTATTTTCATATAAATATATATATTAAAAAAAAAGATTTTTTTTTTGTATATTTCTTTCTTATTTTGTTTTATTCTTGTATTGCTTGTGCATATTTTAATTCGCATTTTGCATAAGATACTTAAGGGCAAAAATTCCCACAAGATACGGTCGGGATTTCATCACACGTCTCCGTGGCCCATAAATCACAAAAATTCCTTGCATTTGTTAAATCATGAGCCGGATTTGATTAAAATTCATTAGAAATCAGCCAATTTAGAGTTACGAGCTCATAGGCCCTCTAGGAAGGAAGCGGTTGGTAGTCACTCCAGTGAGTCATTATCAAATTGATAAACGGTAGGAAATTCTTTCTAGGAGTGTGGTTGACGCGTCATTAAGCAGGCCACGTGCCTCACCACACTTTCCTGGGAACTACTCCGTTGTTAGTTTGATGATTCTTAACTAGTAATCTATCGACTTAATCTGGAATAGAGTCGGAGCTGTCTAATTAGGATAGAATTAATTTTGGACATTATCCTATTAATTCTCTGCAATATTAGATTTAAAAATTCACCACCTTTGAATTTAAGCTCAAGATAACAAAGCCAAAAGTTTTGTGTGATTTGTCCCTCATCTAGCCCTTTTAGGTTTCTTTTTGTTTATGCCCCAGTGGTTGCGAGTTAACAAGCGTCTAGTTAGGTTTCCTAGTAATTTGTCACTCATTGATTTAGAAGAAAAATCAATTCCCTTGTTAAATCTGTCAACCACCAATAATTCATCAATGGCTGCACCAAGAACTCTTAATGACTATTTTGCCCCAATCACAGCCAACCCACCCAATTGCATAGTTCTACCTGAGAATGATGTACCCTAGTTTGAGATTAGACCCACCACAATCAATATGTTGCAAAAATTCCATGGACTCGAAAGTGAACAACCCTATATCCATTTAGGGAAGTTTTTGACAATATGTAACACATTCAAAAATCAAAATTTGAATGAAGAGGGTGTCAAACTGCGTCTTTTTCCCCTATCCTTAGAAGATAAAGCTGCTTCATGGCTAAACTCCATTCCACCCAACTCCATTAGATCATGGGATGAACTTGCAAGAAAATTCATGAGTAAGTTTTATCCCATGCAAAAGACCGAATCAATGAAAGATGTCATTAGTACTTTTAGAGGGAAAATTGAAGAACAATTCCATCAAACTTGGGACCGATTTCATGACTTGCTCCTCAAATGCCCACATCATGGCTTTGATAAAGCACAATTAGTCCATTTCTTTTATAAGGGACTTTCACCTATGAACCGAACCATGATTGAGTCAATGCACCAAGGAAAGTTCAATGCCCAAACCCCTGACGAAGCCTATATATTTTTGGAGGAACTAGCTGAAAATGCCCAAAATTGGAATTGGAACCAAAGTGAGAATGATTTTTCTAGGAATGATCAAATGAATAGAAAACCTGGTTTTTATGAGATCAAACCTGAAAATGAGTTAAAGTTTGTGATGCAAAATCTTGCCGATGGAGTGAAAGACTTAAGCAAAAAGTTTGATGCATTTGCCCTAATATTCACGCCTGCACAATGCAATGTTTGTTTTGGTTTATCTCATCCCACAGAGGAATGTCCGGTCTATTGTACATCTGAACCTTCGGATGCGCAAGTTTGTCTAACACATTTAGCCAAAGTTACCATCCTGATACTAGAAACCACCCTAATTTTTCATGGAGGCAAAATTTACCTCCACCAAACCTAGGTGGTCCGTCTGATTTTCAAGGTAACTCCAATAGGCCACCTCCACCTCAAGGACAAATAATTTATCAAAATCAATTCCCCAAGAATAACCAGTTCAATCCAAGCCGAGATTTAGCAGTTGATCCCATGAACAACTATGTTGCTCCTGTCCCACCGGTCCATAATACTTCCAATTATGAGGACACTTTGAAAATGTTTGCCCTTAATCTTGATCAATCCAATAAGCATTCCAATAAGAGATTCCAAAAGTTAGAAAATAACTTTGATCTCTTGACTCAAAATCAACTGCAATTTCAGCAGTCTCTCCAAAATCAGTTGAGTCAACTCACTGCAGCTCTGTCTAAAATAAAAAGGGGTACATTACCGAGCCTGTCACGCCCCAAATTTCCTAGGACTCCGAAAACCCGAGCCTAGGAGCTAAGGGAGTGAATGCGAAAATAAAAGAAACGAAAATAAATGACCTTCAGTCGTCAAACACCCACAAAAGGATAAAAATGTCATTTCAATCCTACAATATGACAATAAGACCTCTCAGAATCGAAATAGAAGCAAAACGACATAAACAGTACCTTAAACGGATCGTTTAAGCATTCGTGCCCACCCAAGGGTAAAATGGTCATCACAAGGATAAAGTAGTGATTTCAAAGTATAAATATAATATTTGGACCTAAAAGAAGTTATAGGAACAAACGGAACAGAATTTGAAGGTACGAAACGGAAACTACAACATTTTTAAGAAATCGGTCGTCGTGAGGTGTCGAGGCTCAAAACGTACCACCACTATAAAACGACCATTTCGCCCTCAAACCTAACTCAAATGAAGCGATTCAAAATCCTAACATCAAGATATTTATGTCATATTTCTAAAAAGCTAAAGATCACCTCAATCCGACATCTGTAGCTCCAGATATGACCGAAAGAGTGAAGGGGTATCAAAACATGATTGAACAAGAACATCCTGAGGAAAAATCAGTCGACTGACCAGGAAATCAGTCGACTAATTTGGGCAGTCAGTCGATTGACCAATACCCGTCAGTTGACTGACCCGGACATAAAATTTTTGACGATTTGCCAGTCGACCGACAAAGGTCGTCAGTCGACAGAATCAGTCGACTGACCTCACCAGAACTTTTTACGGCTATTTGCCAGTCGACCGATAAGGGCCATCAGTCGACTGACGAGGACCGTCAGTCGACTGACCAATACCCATCAGTCGTCTGACCTTACCAGAACCTTTTTACGGCTATTTGCCAGTCGAGTGACGCAATTCCATCAGTCGACTCACGAACCCGAAAATACTCAAATTGGTCCAAAAATTACCGTAATGACTACGTGTACATGCCTATGTTTGTACATACTCTTATTTAGGTCCATACTCCAAATTAAATTCGTCAAACTTAATTTCTTAAATCAAAACCCTCCTATAAGGTTTGTTAAAGTTATCCGTCTTGCCCCCGGTCTCCGTTTTAAATATCGCCGGTTGCTAAGACTCAAAATCTTTGTAAAATGAGTTAAGATCATTTCAAAAACAAGGAAATTTTACCGGGCTACGGGGGTGGACGAAAACGGGTTTTTCCATTCAAATCGAAAATGGTTAGTTTGAAAACCTAGAAAAATGCCGTTTTCAGTTAAACACCTAATACTCACAATTCATAGCAAATCATCCAATTCACATTCATAACTCTAAGTAAAAATATTCAATAATGACATTTAAACGCTTTAAGGCGAACATGTTATAATTTAATCAAAATACACAATCCGGCACCGTAGTGCACCAACAGAATACAATCCCCGCGCATAGCGCTCCAGGGGACATACATAGACAATAACACCTCGGCTAACATGCTAGCCGGATCAAAATGTCATAGGTTTAACTTAATTGAAGCACTAAACAAAATAATCACATGTATATAATGTCTATCAATGCTCTACAAAAGTACTCCGCCTCCATATGCGCAAAAAGGACGAAACCAACACCGAGTCTTTACCGGAAGACTACGGGCCTCCCAAGTGGGAATCATTACCTGAAAAAATATATATATATATATCGTGGGGTGAGCTCAATTGCCCAGTAGAGGAAGCGGCATCGCCTCAATCTCGGTAGTCCGAGTGGTACAACCCACCCATGGTACATGCAACTACTCATAGGCCAGTCTTTTGTTCCACATGGCTCTCACGCCAATCCGGAACCCCATCGAACCCCACAAATAAGTTTCCCCAACATGCTCACAACACAATTCTTCTACAAGTATAACATACTTCCATAATAACATCATAATCACATATATATATAATAGTCTAAATACACCATGACTCAACATACCCCACTAGACACAAGGCGCCCAACTCAGGTTAACGGATACATACTATGTCCAATTACTTTTGAGGATACAAGCTCATTAAGTAATGTAGAGTACCGCACCGACTCTCCCCAAGTGATTTTTCTCTCTATCACTTCAACAAGGAAGACGGTTGCACGAGAGCCCTACTTACAACTCCGTGCGCCATGACTACGGAAGTCAAGAAAATGAGCCTCTACCTGGACTCCTAACTCACATTTGCCGGCTTTTTAGTTTCGTAGGCGTGATACCTCCTGGCCAGTTGTTGCTTTGATCCGAACCCGACTAACCACACATGACTACACCACCCTCATATTCCAACACAACGAATTTGACACTACATGGTATAACCAAATTGCATAAAGGTTTTTTATCCCAACCCTATGCCAGCACAATACATGCTTACAATTCACATTTATAAGTTATAAAACACAACATGCATATATATCATGTAAAAATTATCCATATGCTCATAATTTCACAATTTTTAAGCAAAAATCCACAACAAGAATCAAAATCACTTAATCATGCTTTTCAAGGGGCCTAGTTCTTCGTCTAAGTTGTCAAGACCCAACTCGCATATATATATATGAAATATATACACATAGACGCAGACACCCTCGTACAAAAACTAAAGCAACTCGTTTTTCCCCTACCTTAATTCCAAGCAAAGCTAATGAGCAAAAGGGTGCAAGCAATCCGTCCAAATGACACAACAACAAACCGAGCCAAGAATGACCAAAAGAGCTTCAAGGAGGTGATTTCTAGAATTTGAGTCAAAGGTCTCCCAAGCCTTCAAGCAACATTAAAACAAACATGGATTTTTAACTAATGGTTTTTAATAGCATCAACCGGTTTATAATCAATAATTCAAAATAGGGCTAAAAACCCAAAAAAGGTTAAACTAGGTTTCATGGAAAATAATTCAAAGGAGTAGGAATTTGTGAACTCACCAATGAGTTCTTCCCAAAACGAAATTAGAATTCACCACAAGCCAATTTACTTGATGGTTGGATACAATTCATAACCTTCCACAAGAATGAACAATGGAAGAGCAAAAATTCAATACTAGTACATGAATTTATAGAATTTGGAAGTTAGGATTTCTTATAACAAAACCCTAGAAAAGGAGAGAAAACGTACCACTATAAGCTCAAGAACACCACACCAATAGACCACCACAAGTGCTCACCATCCTTCAAGCATGAAGAGTAGGAGAGAGCAAGACTTGAAGCCAAAAATGTATGGAGAACAAGGTGGCCGAAATTTTGGGTGTAGAGAAATGTGTGTGTAAAATAGTGTGTGTTCTTGGTGAGAAATGAGAGAAGAAGAAGATAACGATGAAGTTAGAGATGGGGTTGGTGTGTAGAGAATCTCATCCAAGGCCTAGAAATGAAGATGACAAGATAGCTTTGATCCAAGGGTTATAATGATGACAACATTAAAGGTAGTGGTGAAATGTCCAAGCTACCCACCCCTTTATCACTTATTCACAACCCTTGCCATTATGAACCAAATTTACAAATTTGTCCAAATCTTCTACACAACTACAATATTGCCACTCATCATCTTCCCAAAACTTAGTAATTAAATCTCTACAAAACCCACTAACTCAATACATGTGAATTTACTAATTTTCCATTTGGTCATTTATTTATTTTTCCCAACATTTCAATATTTTCAATTTTTTTCATGTAAGCATATAAACATGTTAGGCACATAAGCACATAAGCACTTGATGGTTTAATAAATAAATAAATAAAAATAAATAAATAAATAAAATTTCAAATTAGCACGTAAAAATACCGGACGTTACAGAGCCAACCTGAAATCAATCCAAAAGGAACAGGAGTTAATCACATAGGGACCACTTCCAATTCTGACCACTCAAATGACTATGTAAATTCTATCACTACTTTGAGGTCAGGAAAGAAAATTGATAATAAGGTTGAGCCACCCATCAGTCATGAAAATGACCAATCCAAATCTCTTCTCCCCAATTCCCCAAAATCCAAAAAGGATCAAGGTCCTAAGATTGATGAGGTCATTCTTAAGCCGGTTGTTCCACGTGCACCTTTTCCCTCTAGACTAGTCAACAATAAGAAGGATTCTCAATACAGTGAAATCTTAGAGAATTTTCAAAATCTCCAGATTAACATTCCATTTCTCACTACTATTAAGCAAATTCATTCTTATGCAAAATTCATTAAAGACTTAGTCAAGAGGAAAACCAATATTCCTAAGGAAGCCTTCATGGCCCAACATTGTTCCTCTTTCCTACAAAACAAAGTTGTGGTTAAACATAAAGACCCTGGAAGCCCCACTATCACTTGTAGGATAGGAAAAAATTTTGAAGGTCAGGCTTTATTGGATCTTGGTGCCAGTGTCAATGTGCTACCGTATTCAGTCTA
Source organism: Cornus suecica (assembly GCA_963922005.1). Taxonomy (NCBI): domain Eukaryota; kingdom Viridiplantae; phylum Streptophyta; class Magnoliopsida; order Cornales; family Cornaceae; genus Cornus; species Cornus suecica. The sequence continues at coordinate 20,585,643 of OY998241.1, forward strand.
CTTGGATTTAGGATTGACTGATTTGAAGAAAACTGACGTTAGAATTCAGTTAGATGACCGATCCATAAAAATTCCAAGGGGTATCATTGAGGATGTGATAGTCAAAGTTAATGATTTTTATTACCCCATAGACTTCATTGTGCTAGACACTCAGCCAACTCAAGGGAAGGAAATTCCAATAATTTTAGGTCGACCATTTTTAGCCATAGCCAATGCTTTGATCAATTGTAGAAATGGTAGCATGACTTTGACCTTTAGGAAAATGAAAGTGGAAGTCAATGTGTTTAATTTGATGCAACAACCCATTGAATCAAAATCTGTTGAAGAAGTTTGTCTTATTGATTTATTGACCACCCACACCTTTAACCACTCTTATCCTGAAGATCCACTTCAGCAGTGTTTAGCCCATTTTGGTGATAGTTTTGATGAGGCTAATTATATTAGCCAAATCAATGATTTGCAAAACTCTGCCCCACCTTTTGAAGCTCCCACGTATAAATCCAAATTTGAATCATTATCCTTGCCAGTTAATAGTGAATCTGAAAAAGTAAAGAAACCACCTAATATTGAATTAAAGCCTTTACCCGAGATTTTAAAATATTCGTATCTTGGTGAATCTGAGACTTTTCCAGTGGTAATATCTTCTGAGTTAACTGAGCAACAAGAGTCCCAATTACTCGAGGTTCTTAAGACAAATAGGGAAGACATAACATGGTCCATTGATGATATCAAAAGCATTAGTCCTCTAGTGGTGCAACATCGCATTCACTTAGAAGATAATGCAAAAACCTGTAGGCAACCTCAAAGGAGACTTAACCCCAATATGAAGGAAGTTGTCCGCGGAGAAGTTATCAAACTTCTTGACGCTGATATCATCTACCCGATTTCTGATAGTCAGTGGGTGAGCCCAATCCAGGTAGTTCCAAAAATGACTGGCATCACTGTTGTGTCCAATGCCCACAATGAGCTAGTTCCTACTCGCATTCAAACTGGATAGGGAGTTTGCATAAACTATAGGAAACTGAATAGCGTGACTCGGAAAGACCATTTTCCACTTCCCTTCATTGACCAAATGTTAGAGCGATTAGCTAGTCAGGCATTCTATTGCTTTTTAGATGGTTATTCTGGTTACAATCAAATTCATGTCCACCCAAATGACCAAGACAAGACAACTTTCACATGTCCATTCAGTACATTCGCTTATCGTCGTATGCCATTCGGCTTGTGTAATGCCCCAGCTACATTTCAGCGGTGTATGATGAGTATATTTAGTGACATGGTTGAAAAGTTTTTAGAAATCTTCATGGATGACTTCTCTGTCTTTGGATCATCATTTGAGCAATGTCTGGACCATCTTTCTCTCGTACTTCAACGTTGTCGTGACACTAACTTAGTACTTAACTGGGAAAAGTGTCATTTCCTGGTTACAAAGGGAATTGTCCTAGGTCATAATATCTCCAGTGCAGGAATTGAGGTCGACAAAGCCAAAATTGATCTAATCTCCAATCTACCTATCCCTAAATATGTTCGAGATATTAGAGCATTCCTAGGTCATGCCGGTTTCTACAGGCGCTTCATCAAAGATTTCAGTAAGATAGCTAGACCTTTGACCCATCTTCTCGCTAAAGATGCCCAATTTGAGTTTATGGATGCCTGTCAGTCTGCCTTTGAACACTTAAAGTCAACACTCACTACTGCACCTATCATTCGTTCCCCTGATTGGACCTTGCCTTTTGAAATTATATGTGATGCATTTGATTATGCAGTAGGTGCTGTTTTAGGCCAGAAAGTGGATAGAGCACGACATGTCATATACTATGCTAGCAAAATCTTAAATGATGCCCAAATCAACTACTCAACCACTGAGAAAGAGTTGCTAGCAGTCGTGTTCTCCTTTGAGAAGTTTAGACCTTATTTGATTGGATCTAAGGCCATCATCTATACAGATCATGCAGCGTTAAGACATTTTTTGTCCAAATCTAATGCAAAATCTCGGTTGATACGCTGGATCTTACTCATTCAAGAGTTTGACCTTGAGATTCGAGATAAGAAAGGTTCTGAGAATGTAGTCGCTGATCATTTGTCCCGTCTAGTTATTGAATCCACTAGTGACTTCATTCCAATCTCTAATTATTTTCCTGATGAGCAATTCTTTGAGATATCTCATGCACCATGGTATGCCGATATTGTCAATTATATTGTGACTTGTCAAATTCCTTCCAACTGGTCCAAGCAAGAGAAAGATAAATTTTTGGCCAAGGCTAAGGAATATTTTTGGGATGACCCCTACTTGTTTAAATATTGTCCAGATCAGATCATTCGTAGGTGTGTTCCTGAGGTAGACCAAGAGTCTGTCATGACCAGGCCTGTGGTGGCCATTTCAGTTCCAAACGAACTGCTGCAAAAATCTTGCAGTCAGGATTCTATTGGCCCACCCTTTTCAAAGACACCCACACATACTGTCTAGCTTGTCATAGATGTCAATTGCTCGGTAAGATTACCAAAAGAAATGAATGGCCTCAACAATCAATTCTCGTCGTTGAAATCTTTGATGTCTGGGGTATTGATTTCATGGGACCATTTCCATCCTCGTTTGGCAATCTCTACATCCTTATAGCAGTTGATTATGTGTCAAAATTGGTAGAAGCTTTAGCCACCAACACAGCTGACCATAGAGTTGTGGTGCAATTTTTCAAAGACCAGGTTTTGCCTCGAATTAAAACACCTCGAGCCATAATCAGTGACAATGGTTCACATTTTTGCAACAAAGTCTTTGGAAACCTGTTGTCCAAATATGGAATCAACCATAAAGTGGCCCTATCATATCATCCTCAAACCAATGGTCAAGCTGAGGTATCCAATAGGGAGATTAAGCAGATTTTAGAGAAAACTGTTAACCCCACAAGGAAGGACTATAGTCTTCGCCTCCAGGATGCGTTATGGGCATACCGAACTGCTTACAAGACCCCTATAGGAATGTCCCCATATCGATTGGTCTATGGAAAAGCCTGTCACTTACCTGTTGAACTCGAACACCATGCTTATTGGGCCATCAAGGCCATGAACTTTGACTATGATAAAGCCGGTCAACGTAGGACCCTTCAACTTGATGAGTTAGAAGAAATTAGAAATGATGCCTATGAGAGTTCAAGACTTTATAAAGCTAAGACTAAAATGGAACATGACAAACACATTCTCAAAAATGAGTTTTTCATAGGACAAAAGGTTCTTTTGTATAACTCCCGCCTTCAATTGTTTCCTGGGAAGTTAAAGTCACGTTGGTCAAGCCCGTATTATGTCCATCACATTTCTAGTCATGGTGCCATTGAGTTACAAGACCCTAAGACTGGACAGTTGTTTAAAGTCAATGCTCATCGCCTCAAGCCTTTCCTAGAACTTGAAGCTTCTGAAACTGAGGAAATTCTCCTCATTGATCCGATTTATTCGGCCTAATCCATTTAGGGGTAGCACCTCCATTAAGTCTGGCTGATGACGTTAAACTTAACGCTCCTGGAAGGCAACCCAGTCTGTTGTGTAAATATTTTCTACAAAATTTCATTCTTACTCTATTTGGGTATGTTTCGATTTTGTTTGGGGGTAAAGTCTGTCATAATATTTCCAATCACTTGACTTTTCTTTCGCCAAGAATCTTTGCAGGGACTATACTCCATAACCTCCACTCAATTACGGTAATTTGTTCCAATTTGTCTCTTCGATGTATTTTTACATACTAGGGACAGTGTTATTTTTGTTTGGGGGTGGAGATCTATTTAATCAAAATAGAGTATTGTTAAAAAAATATATATATTGAAAAATTGAAATTTTTTGAAGAAATTCTTTGTTTTTATACATAAGTGTTTTGCATTATAAGTTTATTAAGTTTGTGTTTATGATATATCAGTAGTATGTGATGCGATATTCCCGCTCATGAGAGTAATGATTAAATTGAGTTAGTGAAGTGATGTGATTTTACATAAGTAAATGAATTAGTGAAATTGAAACCGAAAAGGATAACTTTGACCTATAAGCACATGCACACATTCACTATGGGAAAAACAATTAATCTTTGACTATGTAGTTGAAAAATTAGCTTTGCCGCTAAAAAGTGGAGATAGAATGGAGAAAATTTAAAAATTTATTTTGATAGAAATGCAAAAGTAATTCTTCGATCTGAGTAACCGGGCCTTGGTATCACCAATATCACTGCTCGCGTAAAAAAGGGAGAAAACTAATGAGCATAAATCCTATGGAAGAAGCTCGGGCCCAGTTGGTTGGGACTAAAAATCCTTGCTGGAAAGTCCGGAGTTTAGAAAGATAAAAAAATGGATAGAAGTGGAATGATGGAAATAATGAATTTTTATAAAAAATGGCAAAGTTTGATCAATGAAGTAGAAGAAGAGAAATTGACATACCATAGTAGAATGTTCACAAAAACACGGAAGGTTGTCTAGATTGGGAGTAGAGAGTAACAAAGTTATTTACTTTAGTGGGGACCGTTCATATCATTAACTTGAGATAGTTATTGTTCGGTAGTGAGTGGGAGTATTTGCATTCATATTATCTTATATATTGTATCATGGCTTAATTAATGAGTGTGTTAATGCATGTATGCGTAAAATGAAGAATAAAGAAGTTTGTGGGTATCTTCACTGTAAACCCTCACGAGGCTATTGCTCGTCCACTAGGATAACCTAGGGGTTTAAGGCCTTATTGCATATGGTAAATGCAATTGAATGTAGCCTGCGAAAGTGGCACATCATTAGTTAAACTTCAATAATGTATCATTTTTGTGAACTTATCTATTTTGTTTCCTTAGTTGCTAGAGGACTAGCAAAAGCTTGTTTGGGGGTAATTTGAGAAGTGCACAAAATAGAGTAATTTACCTAGCATAATGTCATAATATGTATATATTTTTATCTCATGCAGGGGTTGATTTACAAAAGAAAAGAAAAAGAAAGCAAGAAGGATGAAAATGAAGAAAAATAAAATTTGGTGGGAGGAGAATGTAATAAATACATACATATATATATATATATATATGTGTGTGTGTGTGTGTGTGTGTGTGTGTGTGCGTGTGTAATTATGTGAGGTAGTGTGATAATGACTAAAGGTGGTTGAAAAAATTAATGACTAGAGTGGTTGGATCTGCATTTAATGGCGCAAGTAGCACAATCCAATGGTCTATATATATCTTGACAATTCAGTCGAGAGTGGGGGGTTGAGGAGTGAGAGCTTAGAATACTTTTGTACCATTTTCATATTTTGTGTAATATTTGCTCTATAAATGGAATTTTATTATATTACCTTGTTTCATTTTTTTATCAACATGTTAGCTTAAAACTCTTCTCAAGGGGGTGATGAAGCCACCATGGGTAAGATATAAATAATTTTTATTTTATTTCGTATTGTTTAATTCTCGTCCCCGAGAGTATTCATTTTATGAATCTCAATGAACAAAAACCTTACAATAGAGGTTGGACACTAAAAAATAGAAGGAGGATTTTCCGTGATTACCAATTAATGGAAATACGGGGAATGCCTACTACTATTTACATTTTATTTAAACCAAAACATTAGAGGGAGAATTTTTCGTGATTACCAATTAATGGAAATACGGAGAATGCCTAAGAATATCTATGTTTATGTTTAATCGGTTGGAGGAGAATTTGCAATAGAAATATATAATCTTATTTGTATAGACCCGGGTGGTGGATTCTTTTCCCTTGAGATTTTTTCCACCATTTGATAATTTTATCTAGTTATTTTAGTTTACTATTAAAAAAAAATTCAAGAGTTGTTTTTAAGTGATTTCTTTTTATCTTGAAAAGTAAAGTTTTGGATCCTTGTCTCAAAACGAGTTCCAAGTTGAGAGTGGTTCGACCCTACTTATTGCTATACTATTTTAAGTAAAGTATTAGTAGGTATAAATTCTTGTTGATCGGGGTGTGGTGAAACAATGACACAATATCATCAAATCTCAACCCGTCAAAGGCCTCGTTCTTGTTGTAAACATTCATCTTAGTATGAACGTGGTAGATGTGTTCTGTTGGATCTTTCGTACCATCGAATAGGGTGAACTTCGGTAAATCTGAACCTCTCCGGATAGGGCACACAGGTGATCGAGATGGTGAATGGTGTCTGAACGGCGTCTATGGATGCCTCAGATGCTAGATCGATTGGGGTCTGTAGCTTCAGATCTTTAAGCACATCCCGCCGGAATCTGGACATGATTTCCTCCAGCTTTTTAATGGTGAGGACCTCTTCGGGGTCAGGTACCCCGAGAACCTGTAGCGATGACTCTACGTGTTCTTCACGATCATTATGGGATCGAACGGGGAGATCGTCCTTGTCCATCTGGCGGCCTATAGATCGTTCATGCTGGCTGGACTGCTCATCGTTATGAACCTCCTGTGGATTCTGTAGTTGAGCCAGTTTGCCACTAGTTCAGCGTTATGCCTCTCTAACTCGGCAGTCCTCTCCTCTAGGGCTCGTCTGATCGGATCTTCTGGATTCTGGCCCCCGTTTGGAGGTAATTCTGTAACGTCTGGTATTTTACAGGTTAATTTAAAATTTTTATTTAAACAATTATGTGCTTATGTGCTTAATGTGTTTAATTGTTTTAGCATGCCTTACATGTTTTACGTGTTATAAAAATTGTACGTAACATGTTGAATTTTCATTTTGAATTTATTGAAAATTATTGAGAACGATTTGAGAAAGAAATGACCGAGGGGTAAATGAGTAATTTCACATTTGGGACACTTAGTGGGAAGTGTAGAGATTTTGGGTGAGAAATTAGGGCATAAATGGCATTTTAGTAATTAGGGAGGATGACAAGGGGTAAAAGGGTAATAAAGAGTCTTGATGGCACTCTTGTAATTGATCCTAACTTTGGAAGATTTTGGTCATTTCCACCTTTCATATGTTGTCTAATTCCTAGCCCTTGATCTCATTCTCCCATCTTTGTTTTGGACCCTTGGATCATAAGGCCTTGTTTGGTTGGCCCTTAAATGGAATAATCCATTATTCTTTGTCTTCCACTTGACAAGACTTTTTTTTCAACCATTGGATGGTTTGTTGATTTCCATCTTTTTTCTAAGCCCTTGGATGATAAGGCCTTGTTTGGCAAAATAATGAGTTTTGTGAATTGTGTAAAAAGTCTTCCACTTGGCAAGACTTATTCCAAGCCCTTGGATTCATTATTTTCTTTCCTAGCTTCATTTTGGACCCTTGGATTTGAGTAGGGTTAGTGGAGAATCTCTACACTTATGAGTTTCTCCCATTTGCAAGACATTCTTTCATCCACACAAATATCTATCTTCTCTCATAAGGTTCTTGCTAAGTTCTCCCTCATTTCACTCCTTCTTCTTCAAGTTGTCAAATTATTTCTTCCTTGTGATGAGAATTTGAGGAAGGTTTGTGCATGAGAGTGGATGTTGGTGCTCCAAGCTTTCTTTTGAGCCAAATCTTGGTAAGTAATTTCTACTCCTTTGGAATTTCTAGTTTCAAACCCTAGCTTCTATTATTAGATTCTTGTCTTCAATTTTTTATTTATGGAGTTGTCTATCTATAGCTCTTGCTTGAGACTCCATTGAAGCTTAGCTTTCGGTTGAATAGAGCTTAGAGTTGGCTTTGGAGGGTGTTGGGTGGATTTGAATCACTCTTGGAGGCTTTGTTTGTTCTTGGTGTTCTTGCTTGGAATTGAGGTAGGGGAAAAACGATTTGTCTTTGTTTTTGTATGAGGGTGTGTGCGTCTATGTGTATATATGCCGTATATATATATACAAGTTGGTCTTGATAGCTTAGACTATGATTTAGGCCCTTGAGAACATGATTTTGTGATATAAATTCATGTTGTGGTTTATTTCTTACTAAATATGAAATTGTAAGTATTGTGATGATGGTGGTGTAACATATGGCCTAATAAAAGAGCATGTTGAGAAATGTTACTATAAATGTGAACTTGCTTATTAATTGTGAAATGATGAGCCTTGTAATAATTTGGATCCAATATAATGTTATTTGATAGAAGCATGTATTGAGATAGCATGTGGTTATGATTGAGAACCTTCATGCATTTTGGGGTACATCATGTAGTGTCAAAACATGGGTGTACGTTTATTCGTGTTGTCCACGAGTCTTTGGATTATGAAGTCGCAACCTGGTTGTGCATATGAAGTCACAACCGTGTTGTGCGTATGAAGTCACAACCGTGTTGTGCATATGAAGTCGCAACGGGGTTGCGCATATGAAGTCGCAACGGGGTTGTGCATCCGTTTCCGGATTTCAATGTCGTAACTGGGTTGTGCATTGAGTTTCACGGATTAAGAAGGTGTACCATGGGTTGAGTCACATTGCACTCATATGTCATATATGTAATTGTGATAATCTTGTCAAGGCATTCGATAATTTTGAATAATTATGATGTGAGCATGTTGGGGGACTTGTTTGTGGGGTTTGAAGGGGTTCCGGATTGGCGTGAGAGCCATGTGGGACAAGAGACCGACCTAGGGTTAGTGGCATGAACCTTGGTTGGGTTGAACCACTCGGACTACCGAGATGAAGGCAATGACGCTTCCTCTACTGGGCTAGTGAGCTCACCCCACGCCTTATATATTTTTCAGGTGATGATCCCGTAGGGAGAGTTCCGTAGTCTATCCGTGGACGTGTGGATGTATGTCCGCCCTTTTGTGCATGGGAGGCGGACCACACTTTTATTTTTGTTGGGCGTTAGGTCGATAAATATGTTCCTTTTTCATATGTAAACCAAACTTGTAAGACTATATTATTTTGATCCGGCTAGCATGTTAGCCGAGGTGGTATGGTCCATGTATATCCCTTGGAGCGCTATGCGCGGGGATTCTATTCTTTTGGTGCACTTCGGTGCCGGATTGTGTATTTTGAACAACTACAACATATTTGGCCTTTCAGCGTTTAAATGTCACTTTTGAATATTTTACTTGGAGTTATGAACGTGAATTGGATGATTTGCCATGAAATGTGAGTATTAGGTGTTTAGCCGAAAACGGCGTTTTTCTAGGTTTTCAAACTAACCCTTTTCGATTTGAATAGAAAAACCCGTTTTCGCCTACCCCCGTAGCCGGTAAATTTTCTTGTTTTAGAAATGGTCTTAAACTCATTTTTCAAAGACTTTGAATCTTAGAAACCGGTGATATTTAAAGCGGAGACCGGGGGCAAGACGGATATATTTACGAACCTTAAATGGGTATTTTTGTTCAAAGTTCATGTTGTATTAGGATGACTTGAATCATAGATTAAATGTGCATCAATCAAATGTAGGTTGGGAAAATATTTTTAGTTGGGAATTCAATCACTTTTAGGGTCATTTTTGAAGCTTCGTATTGAAGCAGTCGACTGCCGAAGAACTGGCAGCCGACTGCCGGAAATATGGCATTGCAGCTTCTTTTTCCTTTAGCTTCGTCTTAGGGAAGTCGACTCTCGCCATTGGAGAGTCGACTCTCGCCATTGGGAAGTCGACTCTCGTACACGGGCAGTCTACTCTCGGACATTCAGCCTTGTTTCGACCATTTTCATAAATTCATTTCTCTCACCTCGCACCTTGGATTTAGGTCCCGTTTGTTTCTATGGGCTCTCCTATGACCAAATTATCGGGATAAAATTATAAATGACCAGTTTAACCATGTAATGACTATTTTACCCTTGGTTAAAGAGGGGTACCTCAACTTTAGTTTTGGGTCAGTGTCGTCTGACACCACTTTCGAAAATTCATATCTCTTTGCTCGTGACTTCAAATTTGGTTCCGTTTGTTCGTATTGCTTGTGCTAGGTCCAAAGTTTGTAGGCGTAGTTGGAGATTCCCATTTCACCCCTGAATTGACCATTTTACCCTTGGGTAAACGTGGTGGGTTGAAATGTTCTGTTCTAGGTACCGAGTGTTCGGTTTACCTCTTTTCCGATCCCGTGGGATCTTTTTGGCATATTTGAGATGTTGTAGGTCTATTTTACCTGTTTATGGGTATTTTATTACTTAAATGGATTTTATTTCATTTCTGTTTTCTTCCGCATTCACTCCCTTAGCTCTTAGGCTCGGGTTTGGAGTCCTAGGAAATTTGGGGCGTGACAAATTCAGTCTGTTATGAATGTGTGACCTCCATTGATGATACGAATCTTAGCTTTTTGTAGAGAGTGGGAAGCTTATTGAAAAAGATTTCAATAATAGAGTCTTCCCACAGACGGCGCCAATTGTGTAAATACAGAAAAACTACACAATAATAATTGGGGTCAAAAAAATTGGATCATTTCTCATTCATCAAAGTCGTCTATTTATACATAATTGTGGTAAATGGGTTAAGCCCATTTACCCAGTTTTGTCAATCCCTTAAATCAGGGGATTTGATAAACTCTAACTTTTTTTGGACTCTTTATTCTTTAATTGGACTACTCCTTGTCTTGGGGATCACTTATCTTCTAGAACTTTCCATAGACCCATTATTTATTTAGCCTACTTGTTTGCAGTCCATCCGACTTCGGGCCATCGGTCCTGGCCCATCAGTCGTCGGGCCATCAGTCATATGGCCCATCTCTATTGGGCCATGAATTTTTTAACTATTACAACCACCAAGACCAAAATCACAAGACCAAAACCAAAACCAAGACCAAAACCAAGTTACCAAACAGGCCCTAACTAACTGTGGTAAAACTAAATTTCTACTGCTTTACTGTAGAGACCCTTTAGAGACAATATATATTTATTTATTTATTTATTTTTAATATATATATATTTTTATTTTTATTTTTTTGTGAAATTCTTTGTAAAGAAAAGAAGTTGTTGACAGGAAAGATTGATTCAGTGTTCTGAGGAAGTGGATGTTACATAGGCTTTATTTCTGGGGCTGGAGATTGGTAATGAGGTCAAACTTTTTATTAATTTATTTCTTTTAATTTCCTTCCTTGTATGTTAGTGGATGTTGGTTTTTTGTTTATATCCTAAAAAAGACATTGGAAATCAAAAAAGGAAGAGAGCGGGTGTGAATAATTAGATACCATATATGATTGGTACAGAATGAGGAACAAAATTCGTCTCCTATACAAGTTCTCTCCAATTACCATCCAATAGCTGATATTAAGCCACGCATCCTGTGGTGGGGGCCACTGGTCTTAAAGTCAACAAAGGATGGGTTTTTTATTCATCATTGTTTAACATTTTACCATATGCCCCCTTTATAATCTATATATACATATATATATATATAATATTGTATCTCAATATATACAATCATTTTTCCCCACTGCTCTACGAAACGAATCCAAAATTTTGCAATTAGTGAATTTAATTTCTGGTTATTTTTTTCCCCAATTTTTCCCCAAACGAAACCTCCCTAAATCCCAAAATTTTTCCTTCTCTCGCTTCTCTGTACAGACTCTTTCTCTACAAACCCTAGATCCACTCTCGCCTTTCTCTACAAACCTAGTTCGCATCGCTGGTAGAGCAGTGGACTGAAAATCTTCATGTCACTGACTTCAAATCTGGTTCCTCTCACCTCTCTCTACAAACTCTCTATCTCTCTCTCAACAGTGGTCTTCCGGGCGTCCAGTCGGTGACGCCAGCGGAACACCCAGTCGCCCGCCACCGCTCAAAAAGCTACTCATCTTGTATCGGCGATCCTTTCGTCCACTGACGACAGTAAGTCCAATGTCGTGGTCACTTTAGTGCAGAAGCCTATTTGGGACGACTAGGAATTCGCCGGTAGCGAAGATGATTTGCTAATGGATGTCGGCGAACCGATGCCCAGGGTCGTCTTCCGAGTTATTCCGAGTATGCAAGAAGTGAAACATACCACTTTTGAACTCAGCGAGGCTATTGATAGGTATATACATATATATATATATACATATATATATATATATATATATATATATATATAATTCCCCAATTTCATCATTCTTGTGCAATATTTTAGATCTGTGTTAATTATGATTGCATCGTATCTCGAATAAATCACAATAGTATTACATAATTGATATCATTAATGATTAATCAAGAACAACTGATTTATATCATTAGTCTAATATATTTTGAATCGCATTTTGGATTAGATATAGAATCAATTTAAATTTGGAATACCCATTTCCCTGTAGAAAGTTGGAAGTTGGGAGAATTTAGATGGTTCTTGGTAGAATTTTGATTGTTCTTGGCAGAATTTTGGTTTTAATGTTAAACTTATGTGTTTGTTTGTGTTCCCACAATGTTAAACTGTTGGTGTCACTGGGATTTGCTTGGTAGATCAGTACAACTGAAAGGATAAAGAAATCTTTAAAGACTTTTATTTTTGTGATTGTTGACGGAGTTTTGTTGCTTGAAAAGATACGGATTTTACATGATATCTGAAAACCAATCTATGCCTTATTATGCATAGATTTAGGGCATGTTAATTTAGATTAGTTTGGGTGTCAATGATGGGTTTAAATATACTATGAATGTCTAATAATGAAAATAAATTTAATTTGAGGCACCTCTTTTTTGGATCTATAATTCTTTAGATTATTATTTTTTTTGATTAGCTATGAGGAAGGATTTTTTTCTCTTTGAATTATTGATGCAACTTAATTTGAAAGAATTTTTCTCAGTCATCTTGAAGGGCCTGTAAATAATATTTTTATGAAATTAGTTTATGCAAGTGATGTTAAATAAATAGACAAGGACATCAGAACTCCACAATGGAGTATGATTTGTCTTGGGAATCTCTCTGATGTACAACATTATCATAATTAGCTGAATGATTTTGAGGTTTTGATTGCTTATGTAGTTCAACTATTTTTTGTTTATTGAGGAATTTAATCTGATTTCAGTTTAGCTTGTCTCATTGAAGGTTTATATTTGTTCGTAATTCAGGTAATCTGATTTAAATATATTATTTGCTTCTTTGAGTATGATAAAGGGTACCTTACAAATTTGTTTGGTTGCTGAAGGACATGATGGTTGTGGATGTCCTAAGAATAAATTCAGGATAAACATATAGGATCTATACTCTTTTCCCCTCAGCTGTGGGTGAAGTAATGAAAAAGATAATCCGGTTCCATGATGCATCCTATATGTTATTATTCAGGATAAAATTTGATTGATGAAACTAGTAAATTAGAGTAATAACAAGTGCTAACTAGAAGTTAGGAGAGGAACTCTAGAGTTTAAAAGGTGAAACATAGCCTAAATTTATATTTTTTTCTTTCCTCTGCTTGTAAAAGTAGTTATACAAGTAGTGATGTATTAAAAATCACTTCTCAAGAATACCATAAAGCAAAATTGTTGTTTTAGCAAGCATTACACTAAAGATATATACAAATTTGTATACCCATTTTTACTCTCTGGATTTGTAATTAATAAAAAAATAGTTATGAATGCAAATACAGATTACCCTTGTTCATAAATAGGATAGAAAATGACCTCTTATTTGGCCTCATTTATCTTCTCAACTTCAATTCTTTGTCTTGTCCAAATAAAGTACAGGGATAAAATTGCATTAATCATTTATATGCTTTGAAATTGTTGATTTTCCCACTTTGGTTGTCTAGGGTGAGCATAATTATGATAACAATTTTTTCTTTTGTTGTTTATTTATTTATTTATTTTGTAGGTTTTGACTTGAGCATGAGAAGAACTTGGGCATCTATTTTCTTATTAATTTTTGTAATAAGTTTTTTTTTGGGTGCAATATCTATGTATATGTTGAGAGCTGTTTTTTTGTAGTTCACTAGCTAAATAAGCTCACCAATGCAATAAATTGTGACAGGTATAAAATCAATTTCTTAACAATTTAAGGGTAGTTCTGTCAAATTTGTTTCAAAATTAATATGACAAACCTTTAAAAAGATTAATCAAACATTCCATATAGAAATTGGAAATTTACTTTAACAGAAGTTTAGTTGAAAATTTTCGTTTTTTTAAGGTTATTACATCATAAAATAATATATGCAATATTTTTACACCCAGTTAAAAATTTCAGATCATACCTGGTTTTCAAACATGGTGTGGTTCTAGTTTTCTCAGACCGAAACCATCATACCAGACCGTTTACCAAACAGTCTTTCAGATCAACAACCATACCAGAACAGGATCGGACCAAACCAAACCAGTTACCAAACAGGGCCTTAGTGAATTTAATTTCAGCTATTTTTTTTCCCAAAAACAAACCAAACGAAACCTTAACAAGCAAACAAAATAAAACCCTAATTTTTGAACCCAAGCTGTTCAAATCTCCGGAGTGTTCTTCAGAGCTCGTCACAATGTTCCTCCCAAGTTGGTTCGACCAAACCACAAGATCATGATCATCATCCATCGCACTTAATGTTTCGACGAAACCTTAAGTCTCCCATCTTCATCTTCTATCGTGATTGATTCAATAACTCGCATGTAATCTTTTTGTTTGATATTAACTATTACCCTTCTAATAATTTTGTTTAAGAGATACATTTGTTTGATCTTAACTATTACCCTTCTACAGCAAGGTAATATATCTGTACTAATTAGAAACTTATTTAAAAGTTTTTGGAATTTAATTAATTTATTTATAATTAAATACCATCTTGGTACGAGATTCTAATATATCTGTACTAATGAGAAACCTATATATATATAAAATATATATCTATCTTCTACTTATTAAAAAAAGAATGTGTATGTAACACCCCGTGTTATTTTCCTTTTTCTGAAATTATATTTAATTTAATTTCGGTTATGACGTCACATGTTCATGACGTTCATATTATTCTTGGTATCTCGCGTGTAAATTTTTCGCGTTTACTTTTAAAGTCGACTGGATGACTTTACGGTTTCTCTTTGACGACTACGCGAATTCTTGTTGTCAATTACACAGTCTCGTTTCGACGTTAGTTTATTCGACGTTTAATGATTAGTGTTTCGATTGAATGACAACACGTTGTAATTGATCGGACTTGTTTAGTGTTCCGACGTTTGGGGTCCTAACCCGGTGTATTTCTTTTCTGACTAATTTGGTTATTAGGCGTCCCGTTGTTATTTCGGGTTGCGATTTTACGATTAGGTGTTCCCGGTATTTATTGGGATTTACTGTATATATATATAGTGTTGGGGGTTATTTCATAATTTCGGATGTTTGGGGAGTTACTTTCACAATTTCTGCACATATATGTATATCTGTATATTGTGAAGGATGAACGACCGAGTCTCCATCTGCTATCTTCTCCTTCTGTTCGCAACAGACCTTCATCATTCTTCTCTCCTCATCACACGACAGTTGTGGCTTCCATTGTTCTCCATTCTCCATGGTCGTCGGCAGAGAGAGAGAGAGAGTGGGAGAGGAACCGGCTGGAGGGAGGCGCGGCGGTGGTCGCAGCTGGTCGCCATAGCAGACGTGGCTGGGACAGGCGGTGCCGACCAGGAGCAGCGGCAGCTATGGCAGGGCTCGGCGGCGCTGGTGGTACGATGGTGGACGGCGCGGCTGGAGATGGGTCGCAACAGCTAGTTCGCGCAGGAGTGGTGTTGTCCGCACGACAGGGGAGTCCGGCCGGAGCTTCGGCTTATTTTTCGGCGACCTTCCGATGATCGGTTTAAGCCGATTTTTGGTGAGTAGCTCTGTATATACATGGTATTCGTCGTATATTAATTTCGTGAATTTAGGATGAATGGTTTGCCCGGAAATCGCATTTATAGGTTATAGATTTCGTTTGGGTTATTTTAGATTTACCCAATTTAATTAACCGATTATTAATGGGCTTCGTATATATCGTATAGGTTGTCGAGACGGACATTTTGATATATTTGAAATAGTTTTAAGACGATTTTGGTCGGTGGGCTTCGTGTTCGGCGCCGATACTATGCTGTTTCGGACTGTTCGGTAACGTATAATTAGGTGGGAAATTATATTTCTCACTCCGCATTATTGAAGTAGTTTAGGGGTGTAAACCCTTATTTAATTTAATATAGATATATTAAATTGCCAATTTAAATGTCTATATTTGGGTAGAATCGAGTAGGATTTAGTAATTAATTTTAAGAAAATTAATTAAATTATTCCATACGAGATTAAATATATTCCTAATTGAATTGAATAGGAATAGATGACTTAGAAATTCCCTGGAGAATTAAATGGGTTAGAGAAATTTTTAAACGTTGGATGTGAGAGACTTAGACGCCATGCTAGGTTCCTCTTATTATACGTGAATTAATTGTATAATTTATTTTAAATGAATGATAAGGGAAATTGAAATATAATCTAAAGAATTAAAGAAAATATATTTTTGGAGAACATGAATGGTATATGAAATTATTTTCATATGATTTAATTGCTTTATTGCATTTTAAAGCATGAAAAAAGATTTGAGACTTATGTTGATATTTACCATGTTGGTATTTTCATAAATATGGTGTATTACATATTTATGTTGAGGCCCGGGGTGTCTGTTGAGAATGTCGTGTAGTGTCAAATCACGATGTTGATATGTATGAGTTGTGTACTCAAGTATGGGTGTCTTTGTGTCGGATCATCACAACAACTGGCCAGGAGGTATCACGCCTACGGAACTAAAAAGCCGTCAAATGTGAGTTAGGAGTCCAGGTAGAGGCTCATGTTCTTGACTCAAGGGTAGTCATGGCGTACGGAGTTGCAAGTTGGGCTCTCGAACAATCGTCTTCCCTGTTGAAGTGATAGAGAGAAAAATCACTTGGGAAGGGTCGGTGTGGTAACTTTACACTATGATGAGTGGACAGAGTTTGTATCCGTTACCCTTGGGAAGGGTGTGTTGTGTGTGAGTATCACGGGGAGTGTCGAGTCACATTACACTGCATATCCTTTATATGATCTCGTTTGATATGTATACGTGTTATATTACATGTGTTGTTGGAGCATGCTATTTATGAATATTGTAAATTAAATTCATATTTTATAAATGCTCAGTTGAAAGTAATTAATGTGGAAGAAAATGATAATATGCCATAATTAATAAGTATAATGAAACGTATATCCTTGTACTTGTTGTATACTTTAATACCCTTGGGGGAGGTTATGCGTGTTGGCATAGTGATCCATGTGGCTAGTTGAGGCTAGTGGTGGATCGTAGGCTTGACTTTGAGTTGAGGCCTTAGAGATTGTGGTTAGCAGCCTTGTGATTGTGGTTAGTAGCCTTGTGATTGTGATTAGTAGTTTGGTGATCGTGGTTAGTTGTGTGAACTCTTTTGGAGATTTGAGATTAGGGATGATTTTTGTGTCAATTGATAATTGAGGCCTTAGAGAAGACGAGTGATGAGTTGTGTGAGATTTTGATTGATGAGAAGAGGTTATGATTAGGGATTCATTAAGTACTCGAGGTACTGTAGTCTGACAGTCTTAATTCTTATGTTTAGTCCCTTCCTTTAAGCATTCCTGGTACTGTGTTTTGTATTCTAGTACGTGGTTGTTGACTTGTATGTCATTCCTTGAGTTGTCGGTTACGGTGTGGTGCCGAACCTCTTCCATGTGTTGTCATTTGATTTGGTGGAGTTGGAAACGGATGGTTGTCTTCCGTGAGTCCAACGTGTTGTTCTTCCTTTACTGTCTTTTTGGGCATTATAGGAATCCGTGGAGTTATTCATTCTTATGTGGCTGTCATTTCGAAAACGGTGTTTTCTAAACCTTGAAACAAACTCTTTATATTTAAAAGGAAAAACCCGTTTTCGCTTACCCCCGTGGAAATGAAAAGTTTTAACACTTATAAAATGATCTTAGGATCTTCTTTAAAAAGATTTTCAACTTTTAAAAGCCGGTGATGGCAACTGACGGAGACCGGGGGCAAGACGGTCATTTTTACTATGTGGTTTCTTAAAAGGAAAACTATTTTATTACTTTTCTTGGGATTCTGAAATTTCGAGACTTCTTTCTCAATATCTCATCCTGTAGAGTTTTGAAAGGTGTTCCATTGTTTCACCTTTGCTTCCTATCATTTCTAGGTCTCTGTATGAGGCTTTGTGTTGTTCAGTGCACACATATAGTGTTGCCTTTCACTTTCTTTATTGTTGATGTCACCACTTAGGTGATTCGAGTTGTTCCACATGTTAGGGGCATGGATACCGAGTGGATTGGGTTCCTTGTCCAGGTGTTTTCACTAAACGCTTGTGGTGTTCTTAACCTTGACATTGTTGTCTCGGTTATCTGTTGGTTTAGGATTGGGAAGTCTTTTCCTTCGCTTTGCTTTGGTGACCCTCAGGTGGTCCTTCATGAGAGTAGTGTTCGAGTACTCTTAGTGATTTTATTGGGTGGTTTTCTTCGCCTACAGTGAGAGTGTTAGTGATATGATTGACCCTATTGATGTTAGTCCTATGATGTCGATATGATTTATGGTATGGTGATATGATTGAAGTGATCTAGCCTTTGAGAGGTAGGTTTTTCTTAGGAATGGGATGAGGTTTGTTATATATATATATATATAGATAGATAGATGACGGTTGTGTTAGTACGCAAGGACGTGAGTACTTTTCCTCCTGTGTTCTCGGGAAGTGAGTTAGGGGTATTCCTTGGTACTAGTGGTGTGTTTCGATCCTTGTGGATGTTAGAGGTGAGTGTGATTCCCTCTGTTTGGAGTTTCTTGTTAGCGTCGTGAACGCTTGATGATTGGTTAGGTTTGACTAGGGTGTCGTGTACCTAGTGTATGTTGGTGAGAGTAGTGTCGACTACTGGTGTTGGTACTGGGAGTATGAGTCTTAGTTGTATCTTATAGGCTCATGTTATGTATTTATATATATATATATAAATATATATATATATATATATATATATCCCCTATATACTTACGTACGGTAGCGTGTGAGTGCGTGCCTTGGGTTTGCGTGGATGGGATTTGTTGTGTAACGTCCGGTATTTTTATGGGTTAATTTAAAAATTTTATTTAACCAATTATGTGCTTATATTTTAATGTGTTTAATTGTTTTAGCATGCCTTACATATTGTGCGTGATATAAAAATTGTAGGTAGCATGTTGTATTTTTATTTTGAAATTAATAAAAATTATTGAAAATGATTTCGGGAAAGAAATGACCGAGGGGTAAATGAGTAATTTCACATTTGGAACAATTGGTAGAAAGTTTAGAGATTTTGGGTAAGAATTAGGGCTTGAGTGGCATTTTGGTAATTAGAGAGGATGGCAAGGGGTAAAAGAGTATTTAATAGTCTTGATGACACTTTTGTAATTAACCCCAACTTTGGAAAAATTTGGTCATTTCCACCTTTCATGTGTTGTCCAATTCCTAGCCCTTGATCTCATTCTCCCATCTTTGTTTTGGACCCTTGGATCATAAGGCCTTGTTTGGTTGGCACTTAAATGGAATAATCCATTATTTTTTGTCATCCACTTGGCAAGACTTTTTCTCAACCATTGGATGGTTATTTGATTTCCATCTTTATTCTAAGCCCTTGGATGATAAGGCCCCGTTTGGCAAATTAATGAGTTTTGTGAGTTGTGTCATAAGTCTTCCACTTGACAAGACTCATTTCTAGCACTTGGATTCATTTCCCTTTTCCTAGCTTCATTTTGAACCCTTGGATGGTGAGAAGAGTGAGTGGAGAATCTCTACACTTATGAGTTTCTCCCATTTGCAAGACATTCTCTCATCCACACAAATATCTATCTTCTCTCATAAGGTTCTTGCTAAGTTCTCCCTCACTTCACTCCTTCTTCCTCAAGTTGTTAAATTCTCTCTTCCTTGTGATGAGAATTTGAAGGGGGTTTGTGCATGGAAGTTGATGTTGGTGCTCCAAGCTTCCTTTTGAACCAAAGCTTGGTAAGTGATTCTTTCTCCTCTAGAATTTCTAGTATCAAACCCTAGTTTCTATTATTGAATTCTTATATTCAATTTTTCATTTATGGAGTTGTCTATCTATAGCTCTTGCTTAGGACTCCATTAAAGCTTAGCTATCGGTTGAATTGAGCCTATTGTTGGGTTTGGAGGAGGTTGGGTTGATTCGGTTCACCTTGGAGGCTTTGCTTGTTCTTGGTGTTCTTGCTTGGAATTGAGGTAGGGGAAAAACGATTTGTATTCGTCTTTGTATGAGGGTGTGTGCGTCTATATGTATATATGTCGTATATATATATGTGAGTTGGTCTTGGTAGTTTAGACTATGAAATATGCCTTTGAGAACATGATTTGTGCTATAAATTATGTTGTGATTTATTGCTTAACAAATGTTAAATTGTTAGCCTTGTGAGAAATTGAATACAATATAATGTTATTTGATGAAAGCATATATTGTGATAGCATATGGTTATGATAAGAACCTTTATGCATTTTGGGGTACACCATGTAGTGTTAAAAGCATGGGTGTAGGGTTTATACGGATTATGTATTCGTAAGTGTAAGTAGTCTTGTGTCGAATCGTCGCAACAACTGGCCAGGGGGTGTTCCCATCCTACGGAATAATGAGTCGTGAATGGGGTATAGGGTGAGTCGTCTCATTCTCGAAGTCGCGGGTCGTCTCATGCATTCGTTATACGAATCTTTAGGCACGGGTCGTCTCGTGCCAACCGCCTTACTTGTTGAAAGTGAAATGTCAAAAACACTTGGGAAGAGTCGGTGCGGTACTCTTTCTCGTTATAAATGAGTAGGGTATGTATTCGTTAACCTATATTGGGCAAGCGCATATTATGGGGTGTGTTGAGTTATATTGTACTTGAACTATCCCATATGTGTGATTATGATATTGTTATTAAAGCATGCTATAATTGTGGTAAATTATATTATGAGCATGTTGGGGAAAAACATATGTGTTGGGTTCGATGGGGTTCCGGATTGGCGTGAGAGCCATGTGGGACAAGAGACCGACCTAGGGTTAGTGGCATGAACCTTGGTTGGGTTGAACCACTCGGACTACCGAGATGGAGGCAATGACGCTTCCTCTACTGGGCTAGTGAGCTCACCCCACGCCTTTTATATTTTTCAGGTGATGATCCCGTTGGGAGAGTTCCATAGTCTATCCGTGGATGTGTGGATGTATGTCCGCCCTTTTGTGCATGGGAGGCGGACCACACTTTATTTTGTTGGGCATTAGGCCGATAAATATGTTCCCTTTTCACATGTAAACTAAACTTGTAAAACCATGTTATTTTGACCCGGCTAGCATGTTAGCCGAGGTGATATTGATTATGTATATCCCTTGGAGCGCTATGCGCGGGGATTGTGTTCTTTTGGTGCACTTCGGTGCCGGATTATGCATTATGATCAAATTATAACATGTTCGCCTTCGAGCGTTTAAATGTCATTCTTGAGTATTTTTACTTGGAGTTATGAATGTAAATTGGATGATTTGCCATGAATTGCAAATATTAGGTGTTTAGCCGAAAACGGCGTTTTTCTAGGTTTTCAAACTAACCTTTTTTTGATTTGAATGGAAAAACCCGTTTTCGCCTACCCCCGTAGCCCCGGTAAAATTTCTTGTTTTAGGAATGATTTCAAACTCATTTTAAGAAGATTTTGATCTTTATAACCCGGTGGTCGTTAAAACGGAGACCGGGGGCAAGACGGTTATTTTACGGATTTTTAAGAAGCGTCTTTGATAAAAATAACCATTTCTCTTCTTATTCCGAGTTAGGGGGATTTTTCCTCATTTATAAAGTCCCAAGGACCAGTTGAGATCTCCCTTGATAGTTTCTAAGGGTTTGGGGCTGTATGGGAGCCAAATTTGAGGTTTTCTAGTCTAGGCAGTCGACCGGCCCTTTCGGGCAGTCGACTGGGTTAAACGGAGGAAATTTTTCTTCAAAACTTTGAGCTCTCGGGTTCATCCAGTCGACTGGGTCATTAGCCAGTCGACTGGGTCAGCCAGTCGACTGGGTCACTAGCCAGTCGACTGGGTGGTTCGGCCCTGCTCTGACCTGTTCCACTATTTCGCTCCTATCTCGAGCTACGGGTGTCAGATTGAGGTGTTCTTTAGCTTTTTAGAAAGCTGGCTTAAAGATATTGATGTTAGGCTTTTGAATCGCCTCATTTGAGTCATTTTGGAGGGCGAAATGGTCGATTGAAGTTGACAGTAGATTTCTGCCTCTAAACGTAGGAATACTGATTTCAAAATGTTGTAGTTTCCATTTCGTACCTTCAAATTCGGTTCCGTTTGTTCCTATAACTTATTTTAGGCCCAAACCTCATATTTATACCTTGGAATCACTACTTTAGCCATGTGATGACCATTTTACCCTTTTGTGGGCGTTTAATGATTGAAGGTCATTTGTTCTCATCTCTTATTTCTTCCGCATTCACTCCCCTAGCTCTTAGGCTCGGATTTTGGAGTCCTAGGAAATTTGGGGCGTGACAACTTGGTATCAAAGCATGTTCTTTCTCTATGGGACGATGGGAGAGGGTCGTTATCGCTTTACGTTTCTTGTTTGCCTTCATGTTACGAGTTTACGTAATAGTTCCCGTCTCTTGTACGTTGTTTGCTTATACGTGTGTCGGCATGGCTTTGTGGTTTTGTTTGGCGTACTATGATTGTACTTGTGCCTTACATGTTTGGTTGTTGTCATGTAGAGAGCATGACGCCACGTAGAGGTCGACCGCGTGTCATTAGAGAGGGTGATGCTCCGGATCAAGTACCTCCGGTTGTGGGCGAGAATGTGCCAGTACATCCGGATGTGGGGGAGCGTGTACCGGATGCACCTTTCATGGATGGTGAGAAGTTTGCGCGTGCTTTAGCGGCAGCTATGGCACAGATTCCTCAGAGGCAACATGTTGAGGACGAGGGCTCGCGTGCTCAAAGGGTTCTCCGGGATTTCTTACGCTTAGACATACCTACCTTTGTGGGCGGTCCGGATCCACTTGTAGCCGATGATTGGTTGGAGCAAGTAACCAATGGGTTTGATATTCTCAGGGTGGTTGATGATGATGTACGGGTCATGATTGCATCATTCCGACTTACGGGTGATGCTAAGGGTTGGTGGAAGTCTGTCACGAACACGAGGGACATTCGAGCTATCACATGGGCGGATTTCTGCACGCTTTTCTTGGATCGTTTCTTTCCACATCTTGCTAGGATGCGCATGAGGGACCGGTTCGGTGAGTTGGTTCAGGGTGATTTGTCAGTGACCGAGTATGAGCTTCAGTATACTAGCTTATCTCGATTTGCACCAGAGATGGTGGTGGATGATGAGGTTAAAGGCCGACGTTTTGTGAGGGGCTTGAGGGGCAATCTCAAGTCAAATATTTCTGTGCTTACTATGCCGACGTACCGCGAGGCCATTACAAAGGCATTGCTTGCTGAGGAGGATGCAAGAGAGGGCCGACTAGCTCGTGAGGCTAGGGATAAGGGCTTCGGAGGTTCTTCTTCAGGTTTTGGGAACAAGAAGAGGCAGCGTGAAGGTACTTCAGCCCCGATTGCACAGCCGCAGCAGCAGCATCCAGGACAGTCCGCACCTTCTACTAGAGCATCTTTTGGTTCTACTCGTCGGAATGTGGTGTGTTATCAGTGCAATCATCCAGGACACAGGAAGCCTGAGTGTCCACGTCTTCAGCAGGGACAGAGTAGTGGTATAGTGCGTAACAAGGGTTGTTTTCAGTGTGGACAGTCGGGTCATATTGCCAAGTATTGTCCTCAGTTGAGCAATGGCATTCCTACGAGTGGGATTGGACAACAGTCTAGGGCTACACAGCTAGCAGGTCAGTCTGGGTATAGAGCACTACAGCAGCCAGCACCATCAGCTCAGGGTTCTCAGGCTAGGACATCTGCATCGACTATCCAGCAGCCTCCACGTCCTCAGGGCCGTGCTCATGCAGTCATAGCAGCAGACAGTGTGGCAGGACCTTCTATCGTGAGAGGTACATTTCCTGTATACGGTTGTTGGGCTCATGTTCTTATTGATTCTGGAGCTTCGCATTCTTTTATTGCTTTTGCTTATGCATCTACTTTGGGTATACCTGTTTCACATCTTGGGGTACCTTTGTGGGTAGACACGCCGATTGGGGGTAATGCATATTTATCTAAGGTATGTCGCAAGTGTGATATTGTGATTGCCGGACGATCGTTAAGGTTCGACTTCATTCTGCTAGACATGACGGGCTTTGACGTCATCTTGGGCATGGATTGGTTATCTACCTTCCGTGCGCAGATTGATTGCTTTAGAGGCCGGGTGTCGGTGTGCACGCCTAAGGGCGAGCGATTCCACTTCTTTGGTGATCGCAACGACTCCTCTACTTCTTCCTATTGTATATGGGGTCGTGATGTTTCCGGTTTCATTTTGGCAAGTCTCTTTTCCGACGATGAGGTTCATGGTCACGTCGAGGTACCTTATGTCGTGGGCGAGTATTGGGATGTTTTTCCCGATGACTTGACTTCTTTGCCTCCAATTCGTGAGGTAGAGTTCGCTATTGATCTTGTACCGAGTACCGATGCTATTTCCATGGCACCGTACCGAATGGCACCGGCAGAGTTAAAAGAATTAAAGGAGCAACTTGATGATCTCAAGGCGAAGGGTTTCATTCGGCCTAGTGTTTCCGATTGGGGTGCTCCAGTTCTTTTCGCTAAGAAAAAGGATGGTTCACTACGGTTATGCATTGATTATCGTAGGTTGAATCGGGTGACGATCAAGAACAAATATCCATTGCCACGGATTGATGACTTGTTCGATCAACTCAAGGGATCTAAGTTCTTCTCCAAGATTGACTTGAGGTCCGGTTATCATCAGTTACGGGTTAGGGATATTGACATCCCGAAGACCGCATTTCGCACTCGGTATGGGCACTTTGAGTTCTCGTGATGCCTTTCGGTGTGACTAATGCACCGGCGGCATTCATGGGTCTCATGAATCATATCTTCCACGAGTTCTTGGATAGATTTGTAGTGGTGTTCATTGATGATATTCTAGTGTACTCTACTACTGAAAGTGATCACGAGGTTCATCTTAGGACCGTTCTTCAAATCCTAAGAGAGCACCGATTGTATGCTAAGTATAGTAAATGTGAGTTTTGGCTTCAAGAGGTTAGATTTTTGGGGCATGTTGTTTCCGGAGGTGGCATTTCAATTGATCCTTTGAAGATAGAGGCTGTTATGAGTTGGAAGAGACCGAGTAGCGTTTTCGAGGTTCATAGTTTCCTTGGCTTAGCGGGTTACTATCGACGATTTGTGAAGGACTTTTCTCGTTTGGCGGTTCCTATGACTCGCCTCACGCGAAAGGGTGTCAAGTTCGTGTGGGATGACAAGTGTGAAGAGGCATTCATTGAGTTGAGGACACGTTTGACTACGGCTCCGGTGTTGATTATTCCCGAGCGCGGCGTCGGGTACGTGATCTATTGTGATGCTTCTCACGAGGGACTAGGATGTGTACTCATGCAGTCCGAGAGAGTTGTGGCTTATGGGTCTCGACAGTTGAAGACTCACGAACGGAATTATCCTACGCATGACTTAGAGCTTGCAGCGGTTCTTTTTGCCCTTAAGAGGTGGCGGCACTACTTGTACGGTGAGAGATTTGAGGTCTTCTCCGATCACAAGAGTTTGCAGTATATCTTTACGCAGCGGGACTTGAACTTGCGGCAGCGTCGATGGGTCGAGTACATGGAGGACTATGACTTTGCACTCCAGTATCACCCCGGGAAGGCTAATGTGGTGGCGGATGCGTTGAGTCGCAAGTCACATGCAACATTGGCTAGTATCTTTATTCGTGAGTGGCGGATGATGGAGGAAGTCGCAGAGTTGGATCTTCAGTTTCGTGATAGTGGGGATTCAGTGGTGACCTTGTTTAGTATGGTGGCACAACCTTCACTTGTGAGTCGTGTGATTGAGGCTCAAGGGCATGATGACAACATTACTTCGGTTCGCACTCGTATTGCTAGTGGCGAGGTTGTTGATGATTGGGTTTTGCACTTCGACGGAGGTTATCGTTTTAGGGGTTTACTCTATGTACCGCAGACTTGCCGTGAGGAGGTTTTACGAGAGTTTCATAGTTCCAGGCTTGTTGTTCACCCAGGTGGCACGAAGATGTATCATAATCTTCGACGTCATTATTGGTGGCAAGGAATGAAGAAATCAGTTGCAGATTTTGTGAGCCGATGTCTTACTTGTCAGCAGGTTAAGGTTGAGCACCGAGGACCTGCCGGGTTATTGAATCCGTTACCGATTCCTGAGTGGAAATGGGAACACATTTGCATGGATTTCGTGACAGGGTTACCAAAGACGAGAAATCAGAAGGATGCAGTATGGGTGATCGTTGATCGATTGACGAAGACTGCACATTTTCTACCTATCCGTGAGATGGATAATGTAGAGTTTCTTAGTAGGCTGTACGTGAAGGAGATTGTCAAGCTTCACGGGGTTCCGGTGACTATCATTTCGGATCGAGATCCGCGGTTCATGTCACGGTTTTGGGAGGCTTTTCAGAAAGTCATGGATACACAGTTACGGTTCAGCACCGCTTTTCATCCTTAGACGGACGGTCAGTCAGAGCGTACCATTCATATCCTTGAGGATATGCTTCGTGCTTGTGCTATTGATTTTAGGGGCAGTTGGGAGGATCATCTTCAATTGGTGGAGTTCGCGTACAACAACAGTTATCAGTCCAGTATTCAGATGGCACCTTTTGAGGCGTTGTACGGTAGACCGTGTCGTTCACCGACTTGTTGGGCCGAGGTTGGTGATGTTGCACTTTTGGGACCCGATATGGTTCATGAGGCGACCGAGAAGATTAGGATTGCTCGACAGCATTTGGTTACTACACAGAGCCGACAGAAGAGTTATGCGGATCGGCGTAGGCGTCCTTTGTTCTTTGAGGTCGGAGATCATGTGTTTCTAAAGGTCTCCCCTCGCAAGGGCTTGATGTGATTCGGGAAGAGCGGAAAGCTTTCTCCACGTTTTATTGGGCCTTTTGAGATCCTTGATCGTATCGGCGAGGTGGCATACCGTTTAGCGTTGCCACTGGATTTATCGCGGGTTCATAATGTTTTTCATGTCTCTATGCTTCGCAAGTATGAGCCGGATCCTTCTCATGTATTGAGTTGGGTTGATGTCGATGTTGCCGAGGACGTGTCTTACGAGGAGCGACCTGTGAGGATCTTGGATGCTAGGGAGCAAGTTTTGCGGGGCAAAACTATTCCTTTAGTTAAGGTCTTGTGGCACCATCGCGGAGTCGAGGAGGCGACTTGGGAGCGTGAGCGTGAAGTACGGGAAAAATACCCGGACTTGTTTTCTCCTATAGGTACGTCTTAATTTCGGGGACGAAATCTCCTAAGGTGTGGAGGTTGTAACGTCCGGTATTTTTATGGGTTAATTTAAAAATTTTATTTAACCAATTATGTGTTTATATGCTTAATGTGTTTAATTGTTTTAGCATGCTTTACATGTTGTGCGTGATATAAAAATTGTAGGTAGCATGTTGTATTTTTATTTTGAAATTAATAAAAATTATTGAAAATGATTTCGGGAAAGAAATGACCGAGGGGTAAATGAGTTATTTCACATTTGGAACAATTGGTAGAAAGTGTAGAGATTTTGGGTAAGAATTAGGGCTTGAGTGGCATTTTGGTAATTAGAGAGGATGGCAAGGGGTAAAAGAGTATTTAATAGTCTTGATGGCACTTTTGTAATTAACCCCAACTTTGGAAGAATTTGGTCATTTCCACCTTTCATGTGTTGTCTAATTCCTAGCCCTTGATCTCATTCTCCCATCTTTGTTTTGGACCCTTGGATCATAAGGCCTTGTTTGGTTGGCACTTAAATGGAATAATCCATTATTTTTTGTCATTCACTTGGCAAGACTTTTTCTCAACCATTGGATGGTTATTTGATTTCCATCTTTATTCTAAGCCCTTGGATGATAAGGCCCCGTTTGGCAAATTAATGAGTTTTGTGAGTTGTGTCATAAGTCTTCCACTTGACAAGACTCATTTCTAGCACTTGGATTCATTTCCCTTTTCCTAGCTTCATTTTGAACCCTTGGATGGTGAGAAGAGTGAGTGGAGAATCTCTACACTTATGAGTTTCTCCCATTTGCAAGACATTCTCTCATCCACACAAATATCTATCTTCTCTCATAAGGTTCTTGCTAAGTTCTCCCTCACTTCACTCCTTCTTCCTCAAGTTGTTAAATTCTCTCTTCCTTGTGATGAGAATTTGAAGGGGGTTTGTGCATGGAAGTTGATGTTGGTGCTCCAAGCTTCCTTTTGAACCAAAGCTTGGTAAGTGATTCTTTCTCCTCTAGAATTTCTAGTATCAAACCCTAGTTTCTATTATTGAATTCTTATATTCAATTTTTCATTTATGGAGTTGTCTATCTATAGCTCTTGCTTAGGACTCCATTAAAGCTTAGCTATCGGTTGAATTGAGCCTATTGTTGGGTTTGGAGGAGGTTGGGTTGATTCGGTTCACCTTGGAGGCTTTGCTTGTTCTTGGTGTTCTTGCTTGGAATTGAGGTAGGGGAAAAACGATTTGTATTCGTCTTTGTATGAGGGTGTGTGCGTCTATATGTATATATGTCGTATATATATATGTGAGTTGGTCTTGGTAGTTTAGACTATGAAATATGCCTTTGAGAACATGATTTGTGCTATAAATTATGTTGTGATTTATTGCTTAACAAATGTTAAATTGTAAGCCTTGTGAGAAATTGAATACAATATAATGTTATTTGATGAAAGCATATATTGTGATAGCATATGGTTATGATAAGAACCTTTATGCATTTTGGGGTACACCATGTAGTGTTAAAAGCATGGGTGTAGGATTTATACGGATTATGTATTCGTAAGTGTAAGTAGTCTTGTGTCGAATCGTCGCAACAACTGGCCAGGGGGTGTTCCCATCCTACGGAATAATGAGCCGTGAATCGGGTATAGGGTGAGTCGTCTCATTCTCGAAGTCGCGGGTCGTCTCGTGCATTCGTTATACGAATCTTTAGGCACGGGTCGTCTCGTGCCAACCGCCTTCCTTGTTGAAAGTGAAATGTCAAAAACACTTGGGAAGAGTCGGTGCGGTACTCTTTCTCGTTATAAATGAGTAGGGTATGTATTCGTTAACCTATATTGGGCAAGCGCATATTATGGGGTGTGTTGAGTTATATTGTACTTGAACTATCCCATATGTGTGATTATGATATTGTTATTAAAGCATGCTATAATTGTGGTAAATTATATTATGAGCATGTTGGGGAAAAACATATGTGTTGGGTTCGATGGGGTTCCGGATTGGCGTGAGAGCCATGTGGGACAAGAGACCGACCTAGGGTTAGTGGCATGAACCTTGGTTGGGTTGAACCACTCGGACTACCGAGATGGAGGCAATGACGCTTCCTCTACTGGGCTAGTGAGCTCACCCCACGCCTTTTATATTTTTCAGGTGATGATCCCGTTGGGAGAGTTCCATAGTCTATCCGTGGATGTGTGGATGTATGTCCGCCCTTTTGTGCATGGGAGGCGGACCACACTTTATTTTGTTGGGCATTAGGCCGATAAATATGTTCCCTTTTCACATGTAAACTAAACTTGTAAAACCATGTTATTTTGACCCGGCTAGCATGTTAGCCGAGGTGATATTGATTATGTATATCCCTTGGAGCGCTATGCGCGGGGATTGTGTTCTTTTGGTGCACTTCGGTGCCGGATTATGCATTATGATCAAATTATAACATGTTCGCCTTCGAGCGTTTAAATGTCATTCTTGAGTATTTTTACTTGGAGTTATGAATGTAAATTGGATGATTTGCCATGAATTGCAAATATTAGGTGTTTAGCCGAAAACGGCGTTTTTCTAGGTTTTCAAACTAACCTTTTTTTGATTTGAATGGAAAAACCCGTTTTCGCCTACCCCCGTAGCCCCGGTAAAATTTCTTGTTTTAGGAATGATTTCAAACTCATTTTAAGAAGATTTTGATCTTTATAACCCGGTGGTCGTTAAAACGGAGACCGGGGGCAAGACGGTTATTTTACGGATTTTTAAGAAGCGTCTTTGATAAAAATAACCATTTCTCTTCTTATTCCGAGTTAGGGGGATTTTTCCTCATTTATAAAGTCCCATGGACCAGTTGAGATCTCCCTTGATAATTTCTAAGGGTTTGGGGTTGTATGGGAGCCAAATTTGAGGTTTTCTGGTCTAGGCAGTCGACTGGCCCTTTTGGGCAGTCGACTGGGTGAAACGGAGGAAATTTTTCTTCAAAACTTTGAGCTCTCGGGTTCATCCAGTCGACTGGGTCATTAGCCAGTCGACTGGGTCATTAGCCAGTCGACTGGGTGGTTCGGCCCTGCTCTGACCTGTTCCACTATTTCGCTCCTATCTCGAGCTACGGGTGTCGGATTGAGGTGTTCTTTAGCGTTTTAGAAATCTAACTTAAAGATCTTGATGTTAGGCTTTTGAATCGCCTCATTTGAGTCATTTTTGAGGGCGAAATGGTCGATTGAAGTTGACAGTAGATTTCTGCCTCTAAACGTAGGAATACCGATTTCAAAATGTTGTAGTTTCCATTTCGTACCTTCAAATTCGGTTCCGTTTGTTCCTATAACTTCTTTTAGGCCCAAACCTCGTATTTATACCTTGGAATCACTACTTTATCCATGTGATGACCATTTTACCCTTTTGTGGGCGTTTAATGATTGAAGGTCATTTGTTCTCATCTCTTATTTCTTCCGCATTCACTCCCCTAGCTCTTAGGCTCGGATTTTGGAGTCCTAGGAAATTTGGGGCGTGACATGTTGGGCTATATATATCTTGATAGATAGTTAGCATTACCTAAACTGCCAGAGGATGTGGTAGTTAGAGTATTCTCTCCCACTGAGCTTATTTGCTCACAGGGGTATTTCATTTGCCCCCTGGTATTCCCACACCAGGTTGCAGGAAATATACGATTATGGGCAGGATGCAGTGCAACGGCAGTTTTCTCTTGTTTCCGTGTTACAGGTTTGGAGTCGCGCTGGTGATGCGGTTACGGTTGCAGTACGACTGGTTTGGGGACGATAGGTATTTACTGTTAGCTTCTCTCCCCATTGTTATGGGATTGTTATGTATTTTCTTTTGGGAGCCAGTCTGTTGGCATATCCCTGTTGATGTATCCTTTATTTCCTGTATTTATTATTTCAGGAGGTTATTGTATTTATTTTACACAGCTAGGTGCATTTCTTGTATTCCTATTCGAGCATTTGTGGCTCTGTTGAGTTTAGAGGGTTTGGAGGGGTTTTGGTTTCTTTCCACTACCTCGGCCCTAGTAGGATTGATGAATGTGGGGCTTGGAAGCCATTGTGATTATTGAATTGCTATTGGCAGGTTCTTGTGTTGTGGTTGTTGTCCAGATGTTCCATTTACAAATGGAACTCTGCCGGATTTTCGTTAGATTCCGCTGCTTAGTTTTATTAGTCATTTAGGTATGGAATATACCATTTTTTATCATTATTCCATACATTTTCATGGTTAATGATATCTTAGTTGGTCATTCGTATTAAGGATCACATCCTGAATTTCTTGGATCTCCCAGTTCGGGAGTCTTAGGAATTTAGGAGTGTGTCTGTTGGTATCTAAGGATACTATTGAGTTCTAGTATTCTATTTGGCATGGAGTATAGTTTTCATTGTTATTCCATGTATTTCCTTTGTTATTGTTGATTCTAGTAGTCGTTTGACTAACGTCATCCTTTGGAGATTCCCTGATTCTCTATATTAAAGTTTCGGGAATTTTAGGGGCACGATAGTATGGTATTAGAGCATCTTTACCCTTTTGTGGGTGTTTGATGACTGAATGTCGGTTGTTCTCGTTTCTTTTTACTTCCGCATTCACTCCCTTAACTCTTAGGCTCGGGTTTCGGAGTCCTAGGAATTCGGGGCGTGACAGTGTACATCTAGTACAAGACACACTTCTATATTTGATTGTGTATGAGAAAAGCCTTGTGGATTAGGAAACTTAATACCAATTGTACACCATTTCATAACAATATTTGCACTTTATTATTCGTTTTGCACTTTATGTTCCAAAATATGATTTTTTTTCCCGAAAATTAATTTTTTTGGGAAAAAGTATATATTATGTTCCAAAATATGAATTTTTTTTGAAAAATAATTTGTTTGCGAAAAATGTATATTATGTTCCAAAATATGATTTTTTTACGAAAAAGTATATATTATGTTCCAAAATATGATTTTTTCTGAAAAATATTCTTTTTGTGAAAAAGTATATATTATGTTCCAAAATATGATTTTTTTTGCGAAAAAGTATATATTATGTTCCAAAATATGAATTCTTTCCGAAAAATATTTTTTTTGCGAAAAATATGTACTGTTATGTTCCAAAATATGATTTTTTACGAAAAATATTTTTTTTGTAAGAAATATATATTATGTTCCAAAATATGAATTTTTTTTGAAAAATAATTGTTTTGCGAAAAATATATATTATGTTCCAAAATATGATTTTTTTTTTACGAAAAAGTATATATTATGTTCCAAAATATGATTTTTTCTGAAAAATATTCTTTTTGCGAAAAAGTATATATTATGTTCCAAAATATGAATTTTTTTAAAAATATATTTTTTTTGCGAAAAAGTATATATTATGTTCCAAAATATGAATTTTTTCCGAAAAATATATATTAAGTTCCAAAATATGATCTTTTCCGAAAAATAATTTTTTTGCGAAAAATATATACTGTTTTGTTCCAAAATATGATTTTTTATGAAAAATATTTTTTTTGTAAGAAATATATATTATGTTCCAAAATATGATTTTTTTCCCGAAAATTAATTTTTTTGGAAAAAGTATATATTATGTTCCAAAATATGAATTTTTTTTGAAAATTATTTTTTTTGCGAAAAATATATATTATGTTCCAAAATATGATTTTTTCTGAAAAATATTCTTTTTGCGAAAAACTATATATTATGTTCCAAAATATGAATTTTTTTTGAAAAATATTTTTTTTGCGAAAAAGTATATATTATGTTCCAAAATATGAATTTTTTCCGAAAAATATATATTAAGTTCCAAAATATGATCTTTTCCGAAAAATAATTTTTTTGCGAAAAATATATACTATTATGTTCCAAAATATGATTTTTTTTTTCGAAATAATTCATATTTTGGAAAATAATATACTCCCTCTGAAAAATAATTTTTCTGCAAAAAATATATATATTTATTTTTGAATTTATAATTTTTGCGAAAAATATAATTGGTTTTTAAAAAATAATTTTTTTAAATGGTTGATTTCACTAAACCCTCTTATACTATTGAGGGTAGTTTAGGCATTTTGATTCAAAATGTGAGATGAGGGGGCATAATGATGAAATTGAATAGTATAAGGGGCAAAGTGGACATAATAGAGGTTAATTGATTAAACTGGATAGTATAGGGGGGTTTCTTGAAATTAACCCATAACTTTATTCAATAAGGTAAAAGTTGTATTAGAACCAAACTCCTAACAATCTTTCCTATTTAGTTATTAAAAATTAAGTTTGTCTCCATCATATGTCCATGTTAATAGTTCTGTAATCTTTTTAATCTTTCACCCACATTTCATCATCATTCCTAACATAAACTAACTCTTGGGGAAATTATATATAGAGACCAAACCTAAACAAAATTGATCATGAAGGAACCACAAAATAAATAAAATAAAATACATAGTTACCAATTTAGGAACTTAATTGCGATTAAGTGGCCATTATAGGATAATTTAGTCAAATACTTTTTTCCCTCAATCAAGTATTGTAAATCTTAGATTTTGGTATTTACAATTAGAATTAATGTCTCAATAAATTAAATTAACATGATACAAGATTATAATTTTCCCTGAACTCTTTTTAACTAATTACATATTCTATTGTTAATTCTTCTTTAAACAATAACTCTTCCCCAATCTATCCCAACCCCCGTTTTCCCTCTGCATTCTCTGTTAAAACGGCATATCAAAGACATATTGCATCCACGTATCCTTGGATTTACCTATAATGAAAAATACATGTATCATTTCAACTTTATTGTAATAGAATTTCATCATCTTTGTAATAAGAAACACAGTTCATCATAATAGAGTTCCATCATTTGTGTAACAAGAAACACAATACAATAATAAAAAACGCAACCTTGGATTTGCTATAAAAATGGATGCAATAGAAAACAGATATATCATCCCTCCAATTTGATTTTTTTAGTAATAAACACACAAAAAAAAGTATAACTCTTGGATTTATCATCAACATGAGTAGTGTAAAAAATACATATATGACTTCAACTTTACTATAATAGAATTTTCTCATTTTTGTAATAAGAACACAATTGACTGTAATAGAGATCCATCATTTTTGTAATAAGAAACACAATACATAATATGAAAAGTTCTATAATAAAAAATACAACTTTTGGATTGCCACCAAATGGGTATAATATAAAACACATATATCATCACTTCAACTTTATTTTTTTTAGTAAGAGACACAATAAAAAGTATAACCCTTGGATTTAGCATTAAAATGAGTATTGTGGAAAATACATATATCACTTCAACTTTTGAGATGATATAAGAGCCTTACCAGCCTCCGACTGTGGTAAGCTATACTAGTTGCTTATGTTTCGTATTTGAGATCTTATTGCGAGTTTAGTTTTCTAACCTCTCCTGTTTTTAATAGTTTGTCGTATCTGTACCAATATGGTTCGCACCCAACAGTTCAGAATGCAATTTCCTTCATTACTTGTCTACGAATTAGTCGATTAGAAGCGCAACGGCCTTTATTGGAGTCCATACTCGCATCGAGAAACCCTAACGCTATGTACATCAGGGCTGTGTCAAATTTTGTGAGCACCGACTATCGAGTGCAACGATTAGGGTTTGCTACGCTTGACATGATGCGTTTAAATGATCATAGGCCGAGTCTTTTTGCATGGGCCATTGCATGTTTGTTCCGGGGTGAGTTAGGGACTCAGCAAGCGATCGAAACCCTAACTAGTATGCATGAGCAATCCATACCCGAGGTGAAATTTTACCGCTTAATGATGAGGCTTGTTATGGTAAGTTGTATTCCAAAACTTATGATATATTATTTCTTGGAACCATTAAACTTTGTGTGTACCAACACTCATTTAATTTTTCCCCATTCCCTTGAACCCTTGGTAATGGTCCAAGGTTTCTACCACGGTTGCCTTATAGACTACCATATTCTTGTTCTCTGCTCCGTTAATCAATGGGGTGTGCCGAATCGCCATGACATGGATGATTATTATCCTATAGTGCAGTGTAGTTTTGTGGACGTGGAGGACTGTATGGAAGGAAATCCTTTAGTTGATTATGATTATGTGCATGCCAATTTATGTTATATTATATTGTGATATAATATGTATCTTAGTATAAACGAACTTATGGTTATGTTTTAGTTTATCGATGTAGACTATGTAATGGTCTGTATTGTCCGTGGTACTGTTGTAATATATTTCGTGTATGTTTTCTATGTATCTGAATGATCGCTCAAGTTGGAATTAAGAGAGAAATGACGTATGCTTTAAGCGTGTCAAACTTGTTTGTTAAAATATTAACATTGTGTTTGGTATTTACTCAATGAAGCAAAAAAATAATGGTGTTTTTTCAAGTAGGGGTTAGAATTGGGATCTGTAATATGAAATATGCATTTCTGTAATAAATATTACCATATACTGTAATACAATAAAACCAATGACTAGTGTAATAAACAGTAACGGATTTTGTAGTACATGGATACGATTCTTTAGTATGAGTTAACAAATTTCAGAATAACGATATATTCATAATTGTGGGGATGGTCAATGCAAGTCCCACTCCAATAAATGGGGTTTTCATTGATATAACTTTCGAATCATCTTCGTGCGTTATGAAACGTGGTACCCTTTGTACACCACTTGTTTTGAATACAAGTGGATTTTTAGTATGGTCATGTAACTTGTAATCAATTATGGTGGGATGGTCACAGTGCTTGCGAATAGGATCGAAGGGTTCGGGAAACTTTATAGAGGCCCTAACCCCAAATGAAGCAAAAAATAATTGTGTTTTTCCGCTTAGGGGTTAGAATCGGGGACTGTAATATGAAATATGCATTTCTATAATAAAGATTACCGTATACTATAATACAAGAAAACCAATGACTAGTGTAATAAATAGTAACGGATTTTGTAGTACATGCATACGATTCTATAGCATGAGTTAACAAATTTCAGAATGAACGATATATTCGTAATTGTGGGGATGGCCAATGCAATTCCCACTCCTATAAATGGGGTTTTCATTTATATAACTTTCGAATCATCTTCGTGCGTTATGAAA
Organism: Cornus suecica; assembly: GCA_963922005.1. NCBI lineage: Eukaryota > Viridiplantae > Streptophyta > Magnoliopsida > Cornales > Cornaceae > Cornus > Cornus suecica. The sequence continues at coordinate 20,621,855 of OY998241.1, forward strand.
CGTGGTACCCTTTGTACACCACTTGTTTTGAATACAAGTGGATTTTTAGTATGGTCATGTAACTTGTAATCAATTATGGCGGGATGGTCACCGTGTTTGCGAATAAAACCGAAGGGTTCGGGAAACTTGATACAAGCCCTAACCCCAAATGAAGCAAAAAATAATTGTGTTTTTCCGCTTAGGGGTTAGAATCGGGGACTATAATATGAAATATGCATTTCTATAATAAAGATTACCGTATACTATAATACAAGAAAACCAATGACTAGTGTAATAAATAGTAACGGATTTTGTAGTATATGCATACGATTCTATAACATGAGTTAACAAATTTCAGAATGAACGATATATTCGTAATTGTGGGGATGGCCAATGCAATTCCCACTCCTATAAATGGGGTTTTCATTGATATAACTTTCGAATCATCTTCGTGCATTATGAAACGTTGTACCTTTTGTACACCACTTTTTTTAATACAAGTGGATTTTTAGTATGGTCGTGTAACTTGTAATCAATTATGGCGGGATGGTCACCGTGTTTGCGAATAGGATCGAAGGGTTCGGGAAACTTGATACAGGCCCTAACCCCAAATGAATCAAAAAATAATTGTGTTTTTCCGCTTAGGGGTTAGAATTGGGGTCTGTAATATGAAATATGCATTTCTATAATAAAGATTACCGTATACTATAATACAATAAAACCAATGACTAGTGTAATAAACAGTAACGGATTTTGTAGTACATGGATACGATTCTTTAGTATGAGTTAACAAATTTCAGAATAACGATATATTCATAATTGTGGGGATGGCCAATGCAAGTCCCACTCCAATAAATGGGGTTTTCATTGATATAACTTTCGAATCATCTTCGTGCGTTATGAAACGTGGTACCCTTTGTACACCACTTGTTTTGAATACAAGTGGATTTTTAGTATGGTCATGTAACTTGTAATCAATTATGGCGGGATGGTCACCGTGCCTGCGAATAGGATCGAAGGGTTCGGGAAACTTTATAGAGGCCCTAACCCCAAATGAAGCAAAAAATAATTGTGTTTTTTCGCTTAGGGGTTAGAATTGGGGTTTGTAATATGAAATATGCATTTCTGTAATAATGATTACTGTATACTGTAGTACAAGAAAAACAATGACTAGTGTAATAAACTTTAACGGATTTTGTAGTACATGGATACGATTCTATAGTATGAGTTAACAAATTTCAGAATGAACAATATATTCGTAATTGTGGGGATGGCCAATGCAAGTCCCACTCCTATAAATGGGGTTTTCATTGATATAACTTTCGAATCATCTTCGTGCGTTATGAAACGTGGTACCCTTTGTACGCAACTTGTTTTGAATTCAAGTGGATTTTTAGTATGGTCGTGTAACTTGTAATCAATTATGGCGGGATGGTCACCGTGTTTTCGAATAAGACCGAAGGGTTCGGGAAACTTGATACAAGCCCTAACCCCAAATGAAGCAAAAAATAATTGTGTTTTTCCGCTTAGGGGTTAGAATTGGGGTCTGTAATATGAAATATGCATTTCTATAATAAAGATTACCGTATACTATAATACAAGAAAACCAATGACTAGTGTAATAAATAGTAACGGATTTTGTAGTACATGCATACGATTCTATAGCATGAGTTAACAAATTTCAGAATGAACGATATATTCGTAATTATGGGGATGGCCAATGCAAGTCCCACTCCAATAAATGGGGTTTTCATTGATATAACTTTCGAATCATCTTCGTGCGTTATGAAACGTGGAACCCTTTGTACACCACTTGTTTTGAATACAAGTGGATTTTTAGTATGGTCATGTAACTTGTAATCAATTATGGCGGGATGGTCACCGTGTTTGCGAATAGGATCGAAGGGTTCGGAAAACTTTATAGAGGCCCTAACCCCAAATGAAGCAAAAGATAATTGTGTTTTTTTGCTTAGGGGTTAGAATTGGGGTCTGTAATATGAAATATGCATTTCTGTAATAAAGATTACCGTATACTGTAGTACAAGAAAACCAATGACTAGTGTAATAAACTGTAACGGATTTTGGGGTTAAGGTCGATACCAAGTTTCCCAATCCCTTCGGGGTTATTCACAAAAGCAATCAAATAAAGTGTCAGATAAACTATCAATGGTAATCCCCACATTCCTCATTACAAGTTACAAAACGAATAATAAAGTGCATGTATTGTTATGAAATGGTGTATAATCGATACTAAGTTTCCCAATCCACAAGTCTTTTCACATACACAATCAAATATAGAAGCGTGTCTTGCATTGGTAATCCCCACATTCCTCATTGCAAGTTCATTGTTATAATATTTTTACTTATACTATACTATATTGTAATGGGTATTACAGAAAGTTATATAGTTTATTACACTAACAATTATTTTACTTGTACTAGAGTATATTATAATGGTTATTACAGGAGGCCATATATGATATTATAGTAACCAATTTAGATACAAAACGAAGAAACACTATTTTTTTGATGAAATTTGGGGTTAATGTCGATACTGAGTTTCCAAATCCCTTTGGGGTTATTCACATACACAATCAAATAAAGTGCCAAATAGACTATCAATGGTAATCCCCACATTCCTCATTACAAGTTGCAAAACGAATAATAAAGTGCATGTATTACTAAGTTTCCCAATCCACAAACTTTTTCACATACACAATCAAATATAGAAGCGTGTCTTGCATTGGTAATCCCCACATTCCTCATTGCAAGTTCATTTTACAATTATTTTACTCATACTAGATAATATTATAATGAGTATTGCAGAAGGCTATATAGTTTATTACACTAACAATTATTTTACTTATACTATATTATATTATAATGGTTATTACAGGAGGTCATATATGATATTATAATAACCAATTTATATACAAAACGAAGAAACACATTTTATTCACTGATTTGAAAGTTCGGTTGGTCCAATCGCTGATCTGAAAGTCTGTTTGGTAAGCGGTCTGGTATGATGATCTCAGTCTAAGAAAATTATAACCAGACCATGTTTGGCAAACTGTCTGGGTCCAAAAATTTTGGAACTAGACCATGTTTGGTAAAGTGGTCTGGTCTGAAATTTTTAATTGGGTGTAAAAATATTGCATATATTTTTTATGTTGTAATAACCTTAAAAAATTGAAAATTTTAAAATAAGCATTTATTAAAGTAAATTTCCAATTTTTATATGGAATGTTTGATTAATTTTTTTAAAGGTTTTTATTATATATTTTTTACATGATAATGTCATATTAATTTTGACAAAAGAATTTAACAGAGCTCCACTTAAATTGTTAAAAAATTGGTTTTATACCTGTCATAATTTATTGCATTAGATTATTCAGCTAGTGACCTACAAAAAAACAGCCCTCAACATATACATAGATATTGCACCAAAAAAAAACTTATTTAGCATTAAACTAATTCATTATAAGAAAATAACATATATTTTTTAAATGTCTTTGTATCATTCACTATTACAAAAATTAATTAAAAAAAATAGATGCTCAAGTCCTTCTCATGCCCAAGTCAAAACCTACAAAATAAAATAACAAAAGAATTTTTTTTATCATAATTATGCTCACCCTAGACAAGCAAAGTGGGCAAATAAACAATTTCAAAGCATATAAATGATTAATGCAATTTTATCCCTGTACTTATTTTGGACAAGACAGAGAATTGAAGTTGAGAAGATAAATGAGGCCAAATAAGAGGTCTTTCTCTATCTTATTTATGAACAAGGGTAATCTGTATTTGCATTCAAAGCTTATTTTTTATTAATTATAAATTGAGAGAGTAAAGATGGGTATACAAATATGTATATATCTTTAATGTAATGCTTCTGGATTTCCATATTCTTTCATTTCTGGCTGACCCTTGGGCTTGTGGTCTAAAGATTCTCTTAATTGGATCCTGCCTAATTTCCTTATCAATATCTCCAAGAATAGGTTCTTCGGCTTTTACCATTCTTGCTAAAACAATAATCTCGCTTTCTGGTATTCTTGAGAATTGATTATTAATACATCACTACATGTGTATCTACTTTTACAAGCAGGGGAAAGAAAATATATATATAAATTCAGGTTATGTTTCACATTTTAAACTCTAGAGTTCTTCTCCTAACTTCTAGTTAGCACTTGTTACTACTCTAATTTGCTAGTTTAATCAATCAAATTTTATCCTGGAAAATAACATATATGATGCATCATGGAACCTGATTATCTTTTTCATTACTTCACCCACAGCGGAGGAAAAGAGAATAGATCCTATATGTTTATCCTGAATTTCTTCTTAGGACATCCATAACCATCATGTTCTTTAGCAGGCAAACAAATCTGTAAGTACCCTTTATCATACCTAAAGAAGCAAAGAATATATTTAAATAAGATTACCTGAATTATGAACAAATATAAACCTTCAATGAGAGAAGCTAAACTGAAATCATATTAAATTCCTCAATAAACAAAAATTATTTGAACTCATAAGCAATCAAAACCTAAAAATCATTCAGCCAATTATGATAATGTTGTGCATCAGAGAGATTCCCAAGACAAATCATCATACTCGATTGTGGAGTTCTGATGTCCCTGTCTATTTATTTAACATCACTTGCACAAACTAATTTCATAAAAAAAAAAAAAACATTTACAGGCCTTGCAAGATGACTGAAAAAAAAGCTTCCAAATTAAGTTGCATCAACAATTCAAAGAGCAAAAAATCCTTCCTCATAGCTAAACAAAAAAAAAAAGAATTATAGATCCAAAAAAAAGGTGCCTTAGATTAAATTTATTTTTATTATTAGACATTCATAGTATATGTAAACCCATCATTAACACCCAAACTAATCTAAATTAACAAGCCCTAAATCTATGCATAATAAGGCATAGATTGGTTTTCAGATATCATGTAAAATCAGTATCTATTAAAGCAACAAAACTCCATCAACAACCACAAAAATAAAAGTCTTTAAAGATTTCTTTATCCTTTCCTTTGTTAATCTGAATTTATAACTGATCTGCCAAGCAAATCTCAGTGACACCAGCATGAAGACATCTTGGGAACACAAATAAACACATAAGTTTAACATTGAACCCAAAATTCTGCCAAAAACAATCAAAATTCTACCAAGAACTATCTAAATCCTCCTAACTTCCAAATTTCTTTAGGGAAAGGGGTATTCCAAATTTAAATTGATTCCATATCTAATCCAAAATGCGATTCAAAATATACCAGACTAATGAAATAAATCAGTTGTTCTTGATTAATCATTAATGATATCAATTATGTAATACTATTGTAATTTATGTCAGATACGATGCAATCAATAATGATGAAATTGGGGATATATATATATATATATATATATATATATATATATACTTGTCAACAGCCTCGCTGAATTCAGAAGTGGCCTGTTACGCTTTTTGCATACTCGGAATGCCTCCGAAGACGACCCTGGGCATCGGTTCGCCGACATCCATCAGCAATTCATCTTCGCCGCTAGCGAATTCTACTTGTCCTAAACATGCAGCACTGCCCCAACATAGAGGCCAAAGACAAACAACTGTAACACCACCACACCAGCTTGTAACCCCTTTCAACCTTCTAGCATTAGAAATAAGCGACTTGATGCTCATAATAACAATGCATATTTGCAAAGCACCATGCATGTTAGAATCCAAAAAAACACACAGACTCGTGGCAATACAGAGAGTACACCTTAATCTAAAGCAAGACAAAAAAGCACCAACAACATCACAACAACTAAATAAACCAAGAAGTCTCACTAATCCATCCCTAAAACCACAACAATCAAATAGCCATGAATGAATGAGGTAACTCCCAATTCTGTACCAAGGCATGATTAGAATTTGCTCTTTTAAACAAGTCTAAAATGCATTAATGTCACACACCCACCTCACCCACACATAAGATAAAAATGGATAAATATATATTAATCGGATGATGCATAAATATATAAAACCAAAATTAAAATTAAAAAACAAAGACATGTCAACCCAAATAAATGAACCCCGTGTGCTTCTTACAAAAAAGTGACTATATTTTCAACTATTTTTCAAAAGCTCTGTAATTCCCTCTTCCTGGTAATGTATTGACACCCCCGAATTCGATATGGGGCAAGAACATCTAACATTTAAGGGGCACTTGTCATTTGCAAGACTGAAGCATAGCACCATGGTTTGAATAATACTAAATTCAACCAGTTGAAGAAAAAAATAAGGAACAAAAGATCACCACAATAACTTTGAATAATTTTGAAGCAAATAAGAAAGATTGCAAATCCATCTTTAAAACTCCTAGAAGAAAAATCGAAAGCAAGAAAATTCTCATGCTTGTTTGATTGTTAAATATTATCATCCAAAATTACAGGAAACAAGACGATTTATTCATCATCTCAAGTCCAAAATGAAAAACTTAATTTTATGTCATTTTTCATAATTTTTTCGAACCTCAAATAGGAAGCAAGTGAAGAAAAAAGTTCATCCATCCTTAGAGCTTTTTAGGAAAAAAATAAAAATAAAATCAAGCAAAAAACTCTTCATACTTCTTTGGTTGTTAAAATCAATAAACCAAAAACATATAGAAACAAGACGAGTTATTCATCATCTCAAATACCCATACTCAATTTTTCCCATTATCTAGAATTTCTAATTACCCACACAAAACGACAACATAGAAGCAAGTAAATAAGATGTAAAATCTATCTCAAAAGCTTTTAAAAACAAATCAAATTCAAGAAACAAAAACAAGATAAACAAATTTACATTTATATAAATGAACAAAAATAATTATATGAAAAATAAAATAATACCCATATAGGATAATTGTTGGTTATATACAAAAAGCCATAATCACTCTATTATCGTATATATTAACACGTGAAATCCACCAGCTGACGACTAAAATGTGAAATTTGATCTAGAAATCAACAAGAAGCGAAGTTAAACAAATAGGGGCTTATGAGCCCTAGAACCATCCATAACACTAATTATGAGAATAACTAATAACAATAGTTATATCACAAAAGAAACAAAACTGACCTTGCAATTTTTCTTCATTCTTCCGCTACAAACTCTAGAAGCGAAATAAGGAAACAACCAGGGGCTTAGTGAGCTTTTTGGCAATAGACATACTATCAATATTTCTATATAGAATTTTTGTGAAAAAATCATCTTATAACATTTATTTCCACACAAACAGAGATTAACAATCAAAACCTAAATCACCAAGAGTTTCAAAGATACAAACTAATATCTGATTATATTATACATAATTAATTCGAATTAGAACTTAACGTAGCGATACCTTTTTCAAGATCTTCCAACAATTGTGATTTCTCTGAAAATATGCTCTTCATTCTCTTTGTTTTCCACTCTCTCTCTTCTTTCCAAACCCAAACAGATGTTGCTCTCTCTGAAAATATATATAAAAAAATTATGATAAAACATAGTTTTGTTCTTTTGAAATGGAAATAAAGAAGAGATGAGAAAGAATTTGGAGGGAATTGCGAAAATATTGGGGGAGGATTCAAAATTTTGTGGATTCAAAAATTTAGGGCTCAACTTTTGTCTTTTTCAATCCTCTTCGAAGGGATATATACATATACAGAGATATATACATAAATATATGTATATTATATAAGCTTTTGAAGTTACAATAATGCCCATGTAGTAAATCCCATTTTTTCATCCGGTGGGGCCTGAATCGTACGTCTCCAATGAGATGGTGAGAGGATTTTTCCCCCGAATGAGGCAATGATGATAGAATAATTTGCCCAGAGAGAATAATGCAGACTTTTTACAATACAGTGAATAAAAAAGTACCCAAAAACAAAATATATATATATATATTTGCCATAAATAATAAAAAATTTCTTTTGACAATAAATTAATCGATGCCCAGCCCGGTCGGTCGGGTCCGTGGAGTTGGGCCCGTCCCTTTGGACACATGGGGTGTTGTAACTTCATTCCAACGTAAATCAAGTAGTGAAAAATAGTACCTAAACACTAGCACCAAAAGGCTCAATGTATAGGATTAATTTACAAGAAATAGATCTCCATTCAACAAAGCAATTTTTTCAACTACTGGTGTACAGCTTATACTTTTCTTCCTAACTAAAACAAATAAATAAAATAAAATTATGAGCTTATAATTGTCTACTACTTAAAAGATCAATAGTACAATAATCATCTCAAATTTACATCCTAAACTTAAAACAGTTACAATTATAGATATTTGAAGAAATAGTTTTATTCCATTTAACAAAAGCTCAACTTTCAATCATAGTAAGGAAAAAAAAATACATTATAAAGAAAAAAAACACAAATACACAAGCCAATATTGAGAGAATAATGTATTTCACAGATTATTTTGAAACAAAAACCTATATGTAGAGAATGTCTGCAGTACATAAATTATAGATACAGTCTACTCTCAACATAAGGATTTCCACTGCAGACTTAACTTCTATAACATTTAGCACTAGTATTCCACCCTTTTACAATGTGACTGTGACTGTGACTGTCCTATGAACAATGTTATTTATTTACAACTGCACAAAGTTGCAGAAATGTGTTTTGAGGATAGTCCATTTCTCAAAATTTTCTTCTGGATCAGTCATCACACAGCAACTTGAGCTGCAGCTAGCCTAGCAATAGGCACCCTGTGACGACAAAAACGATCAAAATAGACCCAAATTTGATGATATTAGAGTTTACGTATGTTCATAAAGCCAATTTTCATTTCCCATTCAATTCACATTTCACGCATCAAAGTGTATCTTTTGGTCGAAAATGTGTTTTTTAATCTTATTTGTCACAGTGAGGTTTGAACTCAAGGCCTTTTTTGTCTGTTTCCTATTTTTATTCTACTAGTGTCGTTTCCATTCTTTTAAAGCAACTACGGAAACGAGTTTACCTGAATGGAGAACACGAGACATAGTCCAGCCCAGCTTCCGCGAAAAATGCAACAGAAGAAGGCTCCCCTCCATGCTCTCCACATATTCCCACCTGTTGGTTTTCGCCATCAATTATAATCAGCATACAACTAATGAAGCATTAGACATCTATAAGTTAACTCATTTATTTTGTCCACTTTAGAGAGGTCCAGTTGACCAGTGTAAACCTGTCTATGCAATCCCATTTTCTACATTAGTCAACTTTGAGTTCAATCCATATCGACTCAATCCGCTCATGCCACTAGGCCGTTAGCCCAGCTGGTATAGTCTCTCCTCCCTTAGAGGAGCGGTGAGGGGTTTCAGCACAATATCAAGCATTTATGGGTGGGTTCATTTACATAACTGAAAAAAACAACTCATATTTTGCCCATTTTCCAACCCTACATGCACCAATGCAATGGTAAAATCTCTTAATCTTTAATCTTTTTTCCTACAATATCGAGCATTTGTGTCCGTTCATTTACATAACTGACACACACTCTTAATCTTTCTTTCTTTAAGAAATTTAAAAAACCTTGAGGCAGTGCACCAATGCAATGGAAAAAGCTCAGGTAGAAAGCATTAGGAGAGTGTTTTATTACATTTTGCTCAAAATATACAAGAGTTTAAGATTATTCCAGTTTTCTCGTTTAGCATTCTGCCCAAAAGACACTAGTACCATAAATGGTATTTTGACTTGGTAGAATGATAAATGTATAACTATGTAGGAGAACTTTCGAAAAATATTTAAACTAGTAAGAGAGGAAGAACAAAGCAGGCATCAAAAGATGAAGGCTGTAAAATGCTGCATGATGTAATATTCCTCATTGACATGTAACACTCCACTCGAAATTGTAAGGGACAGCAAGAATCAAGTGTTCATTAACTACTTAAAGAATCTGCACAACTCTCTGATCAACATCATTCAGTCGCCACGAAACAAAAATATTTTTCACGTAAACTTAAGTTTCTCAAGTAAATGAGACTGTAATAATTCGGGCCTTCTTAAATAGCATACAGAGTTGATACTCACCTTCAAGCTAGGCCTTGCTCCACGACCCCTTTCCGTGGCAATCTTGATTAGTTGACCCACACCTTTCTGATCTAGGACCTGATGAAAAGATATATGATATTTAGAGCTTTTCTATGATAGTTTTTTGCTACTTTTCAAAAGTCTTTGGCAAAGTCAATGGACTAGTATAAGATTTACCTCAAATGGATCACTTTGGAGAATGCCTTTGGATAGGTATATTGGAAGAAACTTGCCAACATCATCTCTACTGTACCCGAATGTCATTTGGGTGAGATCATTGGTGCCGAAGGAGAAGAACTCTGCTTCTTTTGCAATCTAGCATTATTGATTGAAGAATATACAAGCATGAATTAGATGGATACAACGCACTACATCCCATGTATAAGCAGAAAAGTTCAACCTAGTCGAAAAGTATCAACCTTAAAAAATTGAACTTTCCTAGCATTTATGGTCAATTCGTAAAACTCTTTTCGTGAAAACCATAAGAAGGCACTTTCCAAAGAAAAGGAAAAATTATCGAACAGTCCCAGATTTTATATCAACGTACCTCATCAGCAACAAGGGCGGCTCTTGGAATCTCAATCATGGTGCCGACTTTATAGCCCAAGGTGGTACCCATCTCAGAAAAGACTTTTTTTGCAACACTTTGAACTAAATTCACTTGATGTCCTAGTTCCTGCAACTCGAAAACGGCCAACTTTTAGAAAGATAGACTGCATATATTTGTTAGTAAGCATTAATCAAAATCACATTAACAACTAATTTTATGACATCAAGATCATTGACGAAAGTAAACTAGAAGAACAGTGAGGTCATGATGTACAGAAGGCTAATAATATTCATTTTTTCTATTAACAAGCATATACTCTAAAAGCATAAGTTGTTTGAGGGAGTGTAACTTTAATACTTACATCTCGACCTTACCATGTTAAAACCATTTACTCAAGCGTAAGCTGCTATAGAATGTGTAACTTCAATAGTTATTCTGTTCAACGATTTTGAAAATACATATACAAAATACATATACAAAGTCGGGGTCAAAGACAGCTCAATGGGTGAAATGATCAGTTCATTTTGAAGTAACAACTTAAGCCAAGACTCACAAATAAGTGATGAGAAAGACAAAAGCAAAGATCAAGATTCATGCCTGAGGTGTTCCAACAAGGGGAACCATTATCTCAGGATAGACGGTAACACCCTGGTTGCTCATACACACAGCAGCCTGCAAGATTGCGCGCACCTGCATTTCAGTTAGCTCTGGGTACGATATCCCCAGCCTGTCCGCAAGAAACATCCAATGTGAACAATTAGTTCACTAAAAATACTTAAAAATAAACCTTAAGTACTATATCAAAATAATAGGGAGTCGAAGATTTTCATGAGGGAGTTATATCACCCTTAAACAGATAGGGAGTCGAAGATTCACAAAGATGACATAAGATCCAGATGCTCAATATAATGTTTCAAGGACTATATCAAAATAATGTTTCAAGTACTATAATATTGTTATAGTCGACACTGTAAAATACTATACAAGACAGATCATCTTGAGATAATATACGTGGACTAATTTGAACAAAATTACATAGATAATAAGCTTATAAAATCGGACATCAGACCTGCAGCCACGGAAACCAAGCATGGGATTTACTTCTGACAAATTTTCGATTCTCGAATATACGTCATCTTCACTCATGCCACTTTCTGCAGTTAGTTCACCAACAATCTGCTCCAAGTCACCTTCTGGTAGAAATTCATGAAGTGGAGGGTCTAACAATCGGATCGTCACAGGAAGACCTGAAATATTAGCATTCCATCTTATACATCTAGAAAGACACGAAATTTTTTGTGGAATTTCTTCTACAAGCATGATCAATTGTGGGAACAATGACAGTGCTTCATACACTACCTATAGTGCTTAATTTTATTCAATATATATATATATACATCTGCTTATAAGAGGAGAGTACCATCCATTGCGCGGAAAATGCCTTCAAAATCAGCTCGTTGATAAGGTAACAGCAAGTTCAGTGCTGCCTTCCTCTGCTCAGTCGTAACTGCCATTATCATCTTTCTCACAGCCTTTAGCCTCTCATCGGAAGCAAAGAACTTAAGGACACCACAGAAAAGAAAAAGAAAAAGGAAAATGATTTTAGGAATGTGAATAAAACCACTATAATACAACACTAAGAAGCAGTATAAAGAGACAGTTACCATGTGCTCAGTTCGACAAAGTCCGATTCCTTGTGCACCATTTTCTCGTGCTGTTAGTGCATCTTCAGGTGTGTCAGCATTTGCCATAACCTATCACAGAGCCACATTATAAAAAAACTTTCAAAAATGAAAAACGATGAAATACACATCCATAACGTAATAATGCAGCACCTTTAGACGCCTTATTTTATCGGCCCAAGACATGAATATCTCCAAATCACCACTTAGAGTTGGAGGAGAGAGTGGCTGTTTACCCAAGATCACTTCACCTGTCGATCCATTGAGCGAAAGCCAGTCCCCTTCCCTGATAACTTTGCCTCCGCAATCAACAACCTGTATTACTATAAATTAAAAAATCTCTATATGCTACAACCGAAACATCTACCATATCACTTAATCATTGAAAACTCCACCTTTGCAGCTTCGTTCACACGAATGTCGGCACAACCTGAGACGCAACACTTTCCCCACCCTCGGGCTACAACAGCTGCATGAGATGTCATGCCGCCTCTAGCTGTCAATATTCCAGCAGCAGCATGCATGCCCCCAACATCCTCAGGACTAGTTTCTGTCCGTACCTTCAGGCATACACAACAATTGAAATGCATCAGTAATCAAAATGAGATATTACGAACAATGTAAGGAATGCAAGTTAGAACCAACTCCTCCCTTCGGACAACCTTAAGGATACAAATGTGCAGCCATCAATCATAGAACAAGAACGAATTATTGATTCCGGTAAAGTGATTAGCTTAAACCATTCTAAAAAGAAGTGAAAGTAAGACAGATAAGACCATACCAAAATGGCAGCTTTTCCCTGTGCATGCCATGTTTCAGCATCATTAGCACTGAATACAACCTGTCCAACAGCTGCTCCAGGAGATGCTGGCAAGCCCTTAGCGACGACGTGTTCTTTGTAACCAGAAGCATTCTCAAACTAATTAAAAAAATACATGTGAGGTTACTAATAGCTCTAACAATAAGGCTGCATAGATATTGTTGGCTTTGAAATTCCATTTCAAGCAATAAATCTTATTTTGATATTAACAAACATTCAAAACCGTGTTTGGTACTAATATGGCTTTGAGCTAAGTGTTTCAGCAAGTACAGGTAAATGTTTCGAGAAGATCGCTAAAGCAACAAGCGATAAGGAAACTCAAGCGCAAACTCGAAGAAGGACAAAAAGATCAAAGAAAGAACAAAAGCTGGACTCAAGACCTGGGGTAGATAGGTTGAGCTGAGAATATTGTAACAAGGTATCTTATGCGTTGATTGATCTTATAAGCTCAAGTAATTAATCAAACGAACTCAAACGGATCAAAAACGGACCTTGAAAACAATTTTTGGAGTCACCCAGTCGACTGGCCATGAAATGGCAGCCGACTAACTGTGACCCAGTCGACTGGCCCTTAAGGACCCAGCCGACTGGATGAACCAGTGAGTTATAAAACATTCTAACTGCATGAGGCAGTCGACTGGCCTGTCCAAGGCAGTCGACTGACTGTGACCAGTCGACTGGCAGTTAAGGACCCAGCCGACTGACTGGACCAGAGAGTTTCGAACATTTTTTATTGCCTGAGGCAGTCGACTGGCCTGTCCAAGGCAGTCGACTGACTCATGAGGCAGTCGACTGGCCTTCTTGAGACAGTCGACTGACCCTAGCCGTTGGGAAAAATATTTTAAATCTAAGCATGGAGGCAGTCGACTGGGTGCCGGTAGGCAGTCGACTGGGTGCTTCAGGATTTGAAGGAAAAGTATTTCTAAACAATATTTTTGCCCAAAAAGAAATGATTTTGCTTGCAGATTTTCAGGTCCTACTCTCCATATTGTCTAGGGTGAGACACACTCTCCAAACCCTAGTGTTCACTATATAAAGAAAGAGATATGGATTAAAAATGCTAAGGTTCTTGTGTGAGAAATTTTCCAAATATTGTTCATCTCTAATTTTCTCTCAAGCATCTTCTGAAAAATCTTTTGATAGCAAAATCTCGTTTTTCACTCTTATCATTTTGAAGATTTAAACTCAAGCCTTGAGCCTATTCTCTTATTGAAAATATATTGTGAGAATATATATATCTTGAGTTCTTGAAATATCACCTAAAAACACTTGAGCTTATATTGATCTATCATCCATAAAAACCTTAGGGTTTTGAGTGTTTTTGTTTCTTGAGTGATATATTGATTACATACACAAATTTGTGATCTTGGGTGAGTGAAGCCCATTGTATCAAGGGAGGATTGTTCTCTTGATTGTGTGAAGAGCTAGTTAGCTCTTTTGTAAATGTTTTGCTATTCCACCTATTGAAGGAAGAGCCATAGTGTGAGGATTGGGAAAGTCTCAAGGAATGGGATTCTTTGAGCCGAGGAGTAGGAGTTACCGAACCTCGTAAAAATCACGGTGTCAATATCTCTATCTCTATCTCTTTACTTTATGTTCATGCATGCTTAATTTATATTGTGGTAAATAGCTTGTTGAATTTAAGTGAAATCATTCATTGCATATTTTTGTAAATTAATATTGAACCTTGTTGCATGTTCTAGTAAGAATAAAAAGAAGTTAAAATTATTTTTAAAACCCTATTAACCCCCCCCCCCCAGGGTATTTTAGTGACTATTAAACTTATGAAATGAAAGCATCCAACAATTACAAGAGCCAAGTATGACTTAAATTACTCACTGGAATTAGACATTTACTATAGTTAGTTTTTTTGAAATGCAGAGGAAAACCATTGCGTCTTTATAGTGTGTAGGTTTTGATTGTATGGTAACAGACACATACCTGTGGATGAAGCAGTTGGTCGAGATGCTGCGGCTCCACCATCTTAACTACTGTGCGAGTGTCCACGACCCCTTCATTAACCATGTCTACGGCAATCTTCACCGCACCTTGACCTGTGCGCTTGCCTGCTCGGCATTGCAACATCCAAAGCCTATTTTCCTGTACAGTAAACTCTATATCCTGTGCACCATAAACAAAATATCAAATTATTGCAACTGATGCCTAAAAAGTGTATCGGCAATATTGCGGGGAATGTTTATTAAGTTGTTTTTCAGTAGTACCACTACAATATTGAGAAGAGATGAGATTTAATAAGCACGAAACGGGAAATGAATGCTCATTGTTCTGCATCAAAATCGAGATATTACCATCATATCTTTGTAATGTCGCTCCAAAATTTCACAATTCTCCACAAGCTCTTTGTAAGCTTCGGGCATGCAACTTTTCATAGTGTCCAAGTCCTCCGGAGTTCTAATTCCAGCAACGACATCCTCTCCCTATTCGAGGCAGCTGCTTATCAGATCACTCGTAGAGTAACAGTAAAATAATCAACAAAACTAAATCTTCATCAAAGAAAATGAAATCTGGCATGGCATTTGGTGACCTGGGCATTGATTAGAAACTCCCCATAGAGCTTCTTTTCACCAGTGCTCGGGTTCCTCGTGAATAGAACACCAGTCCCTGATGTGTTTCCCATGTTCCCAAACACCATGCACTGAATGTTCACTGCAGTTCCTTTTAAACCAATTATCTGGTTAATGCTCCTATACTTATTGGCCCTTGGACTGTCCCACGAATCGAATACTGCATTCACAGCCAACTGTAACTGCTGCTTCGGGTCTGCAATACATATAAAATTAAAGTGAAGTACTAAATTAAAAGCTTGTAATGTTATAAAACAATTTGGCTTTTGATTATGGAAGTTAATAATTTCTTGAACGATGAAAGTGTAGTAGATGCTGGTGATGAAACTTGGTACCTGTGGGAAACTTTTCACCCTTAGCTTCAAGGTAGACACTCTTATATTGGTCTACCAGCTCTTTGAGGTCAGAGGCTTTTAAATCAGTATCAAGCTTCACTCCTTTCTCATATTTCAACTTTTCTAACTTTTCCTCAAATAATGAGTGCGAAATTCCCATCACCTTCAATCAAAAAATATTTTCATGAGTTTTAGAGCACAATATATTGTGATATAACAATTTAGTGCCCGAATTTCACAGCAGGTTTTTCTTGCCAAAACTTGCTAACAAATTGCATAGGAATCTAAGAAAGCATGTTGATCCACACAAAAGTAAGATCGCAACAATGTATTTCCCAGACAATATAGTGATTTGCATTACCAAAAAATAAAAAGAAGGCACACTCACAACGTTTCCGAACATGTCCAGAAACCGTCTATATGAATCATATGCAAACCGCTCTCCACTTTTTGCAGCCAAACCAGCAACGACTTCATCGTTTAGTCCAAGGTTGAGCACAGTGTCCATCATACCAGGCATAGATATCTAAATGCCAAATGAAAGGAAATGTTTAGAAATGAATTGGACACTATAGAAATACTGAGTTTGGGACGATCCCATATTCAAAATCTGGAAGTACAATCTCTTGAAATATATATAGATTACAATATTGCCATAAAATCCATCATTGACCTGAATAGTATGTCTTGATCCCGTACCAGGATCGAATAATGGAGCTTTTACTACGTAGTTTCATATTTCAACATGCCATTTCTTTCTATAGTTATTCCAACTCCCATGTAGCATGCTTTCCTAATAGCATACTTGGTGTAAAATTCATGAATGGGTTGAAAAAACCATGATAACGGTTAGCAGCATTTAACGCCTAGTGTCGAATGAAGAAAAGGAAACTCGAGCACACATAAACTGGCCTTACCGCAGCACCAGAGCGGACAGAGAGGAGGAGCGGCTTGGCTGGATCGCCAAGGAAAGCTCCCATATCCTTCTCCACAATCTTCAAACCTTCCGTTATCTCCTCCCACAGTTCATCAGGTAGTTTCTTGCCATTCTCCTGATACTCTTGGCATGCCTCTGTTGATATCGTAAGCCCCGGTGGCACTGACAGCCCTATGCATGCCATTTCTGCCAAGTTTGCTCCTTTTCCTCCCAACTAAAAGATACACAATTATACGAGATACAGACCTATTCAAAATTATACAAGATGATGCTAAACATAAATATCGGAGCAAGTACTTTTTTAAGCACTTTTCTCCCCGTAAATAACTCTGAACATTGCTCTTATAGATTTGAACCCTCCCCCTTGCACTTCGAAAGGCAAGAAAATACTTACGAGGTCACATGCTTTGGTTTAGTCATACAAATTACTAAAATGGAACACATTTGTGAAATATTCTTTATATACCGACGAAATTTCCTTCTTTCAAAGTAGGAAAAAGCTCTACTGAGGAGCTTTCACCAAGCTTGCAATATATATGTTTTCGTTCTGACAAAATATTGGGTTATAAAACTACTAAATTGAGAGGCTATAAGGGTACACTTTCTTATTTAGAATGCTCCTGTGATAGACTTGCTTTTCCAAAGCAATGTTGGGTGAATTATAATGCTACATTCACATATAACGCTACGTTCAACCTATTAACTACCAACTACTCTAAAAGCTTAAGTAATTAGAGAGGGTGTAACTTAAGTATTTATATACTTCAACACGCCCCCTCATGTGTGGCCTTCAAGTCCAACACGTGGAACAACAATTTCAACAAAGGGTGGCGGTGAAATTTGAACACGAGACATTTGACTCTGATACCATGTTAACTACCAACTACTCTAAAAGCTTAAACTATTAGAGAGGGTGTAACTTAAGTACTTATATACTTCAACACAACCAATGTCCGAACGCACCCAAGTATTCTTCAAGGATAAGTACTAATAAAAACAAATTTCTTTTCTAGTAAAAGAAGAAAGAAAAGATGTTGAGATAGAAGAAATAGTACTGACCAAGGACTTCATGCCTTTGTTGCCTTCACTCTTTCCTTTGCCAAAAGTAAATACTCTCTGTGACAACAAGAACAAGAGTTAACATGCTTGTAACACTAGAATAAAAACAATTCCACAAATGAAAATTAAGAAGAAACATTATCTTTATAAATGTGTGTGTGTATATTGAGAAAAATCTTCGTGGAGCGAATGTATAAACGGTAAACTCAAACGTCCTGTTTGATTCTTACAAGGCACAAGGTAAATGAAATACTCCGATTTAAATGCTACATGTGGTTCGGGGGAACTGCAAGTATTCGGAATTTACAAACCATCCGAGATTGATTATTCTTGTACCAAACGCATAAGGTAAAAATAACCACAAAAAACTTAAACAAACCCGTTCGGATGGCACAGTTGGGAAAAGGCTGGGATCTAGTGCCTCAAGAAGCATTAGGTCCCAGGTTCGATTCCCGTTGGCTATAATTCCGTTTGGATCATTGGAGGTTTATCCGGTTATTAACTTCAGGGCCCCGGGGATTAGTCGAGATGCACGTAAGCTGACCCGGATACCACAATTACCGAAAAAAAAAAAAAAAAAACATAAATATATGATAAATTTGTTCATTATTAAGACTTCTCTTTTTCACTCAAAGAGGCAATGCACTCTTTGGATTGTCCAGCGAAATAAATGTTAGACAATGATTCTATATAGGACTCTTAAGTATATATATATTAACCAACGAAATCAACAAATCAGAATAATATATATAAATATATGTACCAGAATTCAACAAGTTAAATACAACATATATATATATAAACAGTGTATTATATGAAACCAAACAGATTATATATATATATATACACAAGCATAATATAATTATATATATACACCGAAAGCATATTTAGCAACAATTTTGCCTTAAGATTGTTATCAATATTAGCGTATTGTTTATATATATAAATCTGACATGCATAAACTCTATATAAATATAAATTACAATTACATAAAAAGGAAACTGACCCGAATATGAGAATGCAATAAGAGAAATAAAATCCGAGCCATGTGTGATACCACAGTTTCCTTAAGACAGATTTGCTCCCTCTCCGGTGCTCAAGGTTGATGAGCAACTGTCTCCCAAGATATAACGGATTTCACCTTCAAAGATGCAGCACTGCAATCTGTGAAGACCGGCGAACTCAACCCTGTGTTTGTACTCGAACCACACTATTCTAAAATATGTATATGTATGTGGAAAGAGAGAGGAAGAAGAAGAGGATAATGTCCTCTGAAGCATCTAAAAAATAAAGTGTGCAGTCCTATATTTATAGATTACCAAGGATTGTGACTTAACAGTCACACCCTTTAATTAAATGTATTCTAACCGTCATATAGTCATACCCCTTAGTAATTAAGATAACTAATTTTTCTTTCATAATTTTTCCAACAATAAAATGTAAGATAGTTGTAATTCTTCCAAAGTTCTTTCATGCATATGGGGTTGTTCACCATCCCATCGATAAAAAGTATAATAGTAACTCTACCTAAAAAGAAAATCAGCAATTTAAATTGGATTGTATTTTCTATGGAACTTTTGAAACCATTATTGCATTTAAAATTATAGGATATATGTACATATAGAGAGGGGAGATATATATGTTCCATGAAAATGAACCAATCATGTATATCAGTATATGTATCACCTCTTCCCAGGATCCAAATCAAAGCATAGATGCTACCCAGCGAAAATGAGAAATGTAAATTGAATTGCGGCTTAAAATTTTAACATCTAACTATTGTGTAGTACTTCATAATTGGTAGATATTTAAAAGTTTTAATGGTATGTAAGTTATAACATAGGTATATATACCAAAATTGACAAGGAAGTGAATGACTTACCTTCATGGTTTCTCACAAAATTGACAAAGAAAGCAACGAAAACAAGTACTTGGTCCTAGTAATGCAGAGCTCAAAGCTGGTTTAAGTAGTGGTTTGAAGTGGTCTTATCTTACATATCTTTAAGACACGTAGGCAACATAATTTGCTATGTGGCCAATGAAGCCATGTCACGAGTTACTCATGAAGTGTAAATTAATAAACCCTCCCTTTAGTCTAGTTTAGTCTATATTTCACATAGACCCCCTCTAATTCCATTTATCCCACTTAAACCTGGTCAAATTTAGTTTCGTATAATGATTGTTTTTCCTCTGTCAAGTGTGTTTTTGTGCAACGCAAAAAAAAAAAAAAAAAGAAAAGAAAGTGTGTTTTGTGCAGACAAGGGGGTGTAAGTGGAATTTACCCATTAATAAATGATCTTGTACTACATGCACGACATATTCTTAAGTTGTGGTGAAAACACCAATAACATTGAAGACAAACATGATAATTACAATGATTAAAAAATAGTTTGAGAGAATGTGCGTGTGATATAAGATGGTGTCTCTTCAGAATTCATATCAGGTCGGAAGCCTGAAAAACTACTTATTTATATTTAATATATAGAGTCTTTGGGCTAACAAAAGAATTTTTTAAATATTTCCGGATTGCCCATGTGCAATATTTATGAACTTATCTATAACATATATTTCTTATTTTGTGGTCATAAAAAAATTTTAAAACTTTTTGGGGTCCATGCCATAACCAGCCATTGAATAGTTAGTTCAAATGATTATTTTAATTTTGTTTGAGGTGTTTGTCGCTAGTTATTAGTTCAGAACAATTATTTTGATTATGTTATAGAAATATCTATAACATGTATTTCTTATTAATTTGCATGAAAAACTAAGTTAGTTGCATCAATTGACTATTCAAACTAGTAAGGCAACAACTTACAGGTTGACAAATAAATGGGCTGGATAAGGCCAAAATTGGTGGTGTTCTGTAACAGAATTGTAGTTATAACTTAAATTTTGGATATACACAGTGTATATCTTCAATTTGGTGATGTAAAGACGATGAGACTCGAAATAGAAATAGAGATAACCCAGTTGGCTCTGTGACAGAAATATTGAATTCCGTATTTTAAAGCTGCATTGGGAATAGGTATGTATAAATTTACTTGAACAGCAAAAAAACAAATTAGACCCCATCCATATAATGTCATTTTCATATCTGCAAGTGTCTGTATATATATACAAATATATGGATTGAAACTCTTTGAAACTTCTGCGTGAATTCTGTTTAGTAACGAGTCAATTTGTTGAACAATGCTAGACTACTAGAGTTGAGTTATTCTGATATTGGTATAATACTATAATTACAGTTTCACCCCTCAAGATATGCTAAATTACATCCATGTCCTCTCTCCTTTAGATATTTATAGTTTCACCCCCTCTAATTTGTAAGTAGCAACAAATACCCCCTTTCGGGCACCCTCCAAAATGGTCAACGCTTACAACAACAGTTTTGAAGAAGTGAAAAGACAATTATACCCCCCGTTATTTGTAAAGACATTGTTGCTCATTCAAAAGTAAGCATGGGTATATAAGAAAATTCACATCTTCAGACACCTGATATGAACGCCGATCAATTTGAGAGGGTGAAATTATAAATATTCAAAGAAGAGGGGATGCAGGTGTAATTTAGTACATCTCCAGGGGATAAAACTATAAATTTCCTTTTTTTATGATGATGTATCACTATTTTAAAAATGCATGCAAGTGAGTAGGGGGACACAAAAAAACCGTAGAACTGGTTCAAACCAAACCAAACTAGTGCTTCGGTTCCAGTTTTAAATTAGTTTGGTTTGGTCCTAAGTTTTAATAAACCAAATCATCCTATTTTGGTTTGGTTCCGATTTCATATTATCCAGCACCGAACCAAACCGAGTATATGTATCTATTTATTACTAATACATAATACCCCTCTATAAATAAACTTTATTCAATAAACTTCTAAGTTCACATCAGTTTATAATACCAAATAAATACAAATTAATGTCTTAAATAAAATCATAAGTTCACCAAAATAGTCTTATAGCATCCAAACAAAAAAATACTATATTTTACCGCCTTTCTCATTGTCACATCCACTCTCATTGTCGCTTACCATAAAATATATTCGATAGGAAAATGATTGGGTATATAAATGGGTGGATGTTAGTTTCACCTATCAGTTTAAGCTTTTGGGTTAAATCGTGAAGCATCCAACCTGTTACAGTTGGTATCAGAGTCAAACTCAATCTTTAATCCAGTGTCATGCCAAGCACCTGTTTGGGTGTGCCCACCCAGATCCAGGTTGAGTCCAGGCCTAGGTTGGGCAAACAGGATGGTCTGATAGCAACAAGAGCGTTGCGCGAGTTCCGATGGGGAAGAATATTAAGGGTGTCCATTTGCCCCACATCGATCTGGATGGGAAAATAATTGGGTATATAAATGGGTGGACGTTAGCCTCACCTATCAGTTTAAGCTTTTAGTCGAATCACAAAG
This sequence comes from Cornus suecica, assembly GCA_963922005.1. Taxonomy (NCBI): domain Eukaryota; kingdom Viridiplantae; phylum Streptophyta; class Magnoliopsida; order Cornales; family Cornaceae; genus Cornus; species Cornus suecica. The sequence continues at coordinate 20,644,252 of OY998241.1, forward strand.
TATCCGACCCGTTACATCTTGGTTATATGGGATATATGTTATTCATACCAAATATTTTTACTGCGGATCAATAAGCAACTAGTTCATAACAAGTGGTATGATGTCACCAAACGCCCAAACAACTCTATCATTAGGTTGGAAGGGTAGGCGACCGACCTTTGGGTCTAGGTTGGGGTGAATGCCGTGAATTAGTGTTTTCCATTAGATCCAGATGAAGAGGATTCAAAAGCTTAAGCTGATAGGCGTGGCACCGGATCAAGAATTCAGTTTGGCTTTGATACCAATTATAACGAATCGAATGTTTTGCAGTTCGACCCAAAAACTTAGGCTGGTAGGTGAGGCTAACATTCACTCATTCACTTTCCCATCTGGATCCGATATGGAACAAGACCTCTAACAAATATCTATAAGAGTTAAATGTTAGCTTTACTTAATAATTTAAAATTCTGAATTGGATCGCTAAACATATTTATAAATTACGCAATATACCCCCACTTATGTTCATTAAAGTAAGCTGATGAATATATATTTGTGAACATAGTTTTGTGTAGCCTTCCCAACGATAATCTCATTAACTAGTCAGATATTTTATACAAGAGTTGATGTAATGGAGTCTAACCAAATTACTTGGTTAAATAAGTTGAATCTAAACTAAGCTCAAATTTGTCAACTTACGGACGGTTGAGTATAAACTTATATCTTCGATTGGTCACTTGGCCATGAATCGTGGGAACAAATTCTAAGCTTAATTCAACTTAATTCACACATATTACACTTTTTATCAATAAAATATTCTGAAGATGATGAGTGGACAAATTCCTGATAAATAAATAAAGGGTAATTTGCATTGACACCCCCTAGGTTAGGGTCAATGGCAATCAGATTGTGGTCAATATTTTTTTGGCACTCACACCCCCTGAGGTTTTAATTTCGTTGCAATGACACTCCCTGGACTGGTGAAATGACTAGAATGTCCCTTTAATTGTTTCACTTATTACATTAGGGTAATATATAAAGTGTGAAATTACCCATATACCCAAACACTTCACCCCTCTGAAATTACTAATTACACTTCCACCCCTTATTACAAAATATATATATATATATATATATATATTACAAAAATTACAATTTAATTTTTTTTCTTTATAATATAATTTGTATATATAATTACGAAAATATATATATATAATTTGTAAAAAATATATAAAATTTGAAAAAATATATAAAATTCGAAACAAATATATAAAATTCGTAAACAATATATAAAATTCAAAAAACATATAAAATTCTAAAAAATATATATATAATTCAAATATATATATATATATATATATATATATAAAGTGTGATTGAAGTTTAAGTGGACAATCCTCAAAGTCATTAGCCAAGGTAGCAGATCCTCTCCAGCTCTTTGCAGAGCTATATTAATGGTCACGATGGCGACACATGCCCCACGATGGTGACCGAAATCGAATTTGAACCGATACTTTATTAAAATATTTAATAAAAATTAAATATATTAATATTTGGATCAAAATATATTTCGTAATTATATATACCAATTATATTATAAAGAAAAAATTTTAAATTGTAATTTTGGTAATATATATATATTTTTTGTAATAAGGGGTGGAAGTGTAATTAGTAATTTCAGAGGGGTGAAGTGTTTGGGCATATGGGTAATTTCACACTTTATATATTACCCTAATATAATAAGTAAAACAATTAAAGAGACACTCTAGTCATTTCACCAGCCCAAGAGGTGTCATTGCAACGAAATTGAAACCTCAGGGGGTGTGAATGCCAAAAAAATATTGACCACAACCTGGTTGCCATTGACCCTAACTCAAGGGGTGTCAATGCAAATTATCCATAAATAAACAAGTAAAGATTTGTAGAAAAGATTGGAAAAAATTATTAGATGATTTTCCAATCAAACTTAGTGTTAAAGTGTTTCATTTTTATGATGATCTCATTACAATCTTATCAGCAGGGTAAAGTATATATTATTTAAACATTTTGTGTATTCTACATTATGAAACTTAATCAATAATTAATTTAAGTTCGAGAATTAATAACATTTTCAGAGTCTATGTATTATGTACGTTATGAAACTTAATCAACCATTAACTTAAGTTCGAGAATTAATAATATTTTCGGAATCATAACTAATATAGTTGGTGTTTTGTTAAAAGTTTAGATGAATTATTCAACTTTTTTATCATACTCTATTTGTTAAAATAACATAGTATGATTAAGGTAATAAATTAAACATCTGTTTTTGGTAGTAAGAACTGGAAGATATATAGACAAATAAACTTGCACCAACATAAACGTTTTAGAATACTTTTATAACATTTTGATTTAATATTAAATTAGGTGAAGATAAAAGTACCAAAATACATAAAAGAATTATTATAACACTTCATCTTGGGTGTCGTACTGTTGGATACTCAGCACGTGTCAAAAATGCAAACATGGTACGTTGAGGGGCAGGCAGGGGCCATGGCCTCCAAGGTTTCCAATTTTTTTAATTTCATATATATATATATATCTAAACCTAAATTAAATATCCCTGTTATTGGCCCCCCCTAAAAGAAAAGGTCCAATATATTTTGTGGCCCAATCATTTCCAAAATAAAAAATAAAATAAAAATTTAATGCCCTAATTAAAAATAGTTAATTAATTAAAAAAAACTTTGAAATTATTTTATAGGTGTGACAGTTTATGAGAGTTGTATTTCTCACTCAAAATTTCTATTCTAATGACTTGGACTATTTAATTATATATATTGAATAGTCTATTCATATTTAAAAGCTAAAATTGTACGAGATTACACACGGTATCAATGAAGTAAAAACTACTCAGTTAACTAATATCTTTATGTTCATGAAAGCAAAAACTTACAATTTCACTATAGTATTTGAATGGGTTATGAATAGTTATTATAGTGGTATTACACATAATGCAAAAGGGTGTGATTATATTGGGTTATTGAATTTCTATAATTATCAAAAGTTGTGTTATATACTATTCACATTGAGCACTGTTGTTCACTTTAAATTTATTAATATTTATTTTAATTTCAAGTAATTTTTGTAAATTATTTAAGTATTAATATTAAAAAAGAAATAGCTCAGATTTTAATTTATATTATATAAAAGGCAATTTTTATTTTTTCAAAAATTGTCGAGCTCAATTTCGGTAATAACTATTGTGTTTTTCGAGCTCAAATATCGTAGTAGCTACAATATTTTAATTTGTTTTTGGGTAATGATTAGATATAGCCTATTTTTCTTCTCGGTATAAGTAAATAGACCAAAATTTAGGTAGTTATATTTTTATATATATGTAATCATTATTTGAATACATTTGATTTCGGTAGGACTGCAAACGAACCGAATCAAGTTTTGGAATGTTCAAACTCGGTTCATTTACTAAACGAGACTAGAAATGTGTTCAAGCTTGGCTCATTTGCTTAACGAACGAACCTGAGACGAACACCAGATTTAATGAGTTGAGCCCGAGCTTGCTCACAAACGACTCGTTTCTTTTGCAACATATATTACTCTTGTCAATAGTTGTCTGGATTGAGTTGTTGCATATCTGTTTTTAACATATTTCCACTAGTATAATTTTTTATGAATGATTTATATGTTATGGCCACATAATTCCTATAATCTTTTCACAACAATCTTCATAATTTGTTCAATTTGAACACTTTCTTTTGTCAAATATGAGATAATGTTATTATTTAACTTAGACGAGCTTGTTCACAAGCTTGGCGAGCCGAGCTTAGTAATGTTCAAGCTCGGCTCGTTTCCTAAACGAGCCTAAAAATTGTGTTCAGGCTCGGTTCGTTTACTAAACGAACGAGCACGAGTCGAGCTCTTAACAAGCCGAGTTCGAGTTTGCTCACAAACGGCTCGGTTCATTTCCAGCTCTAGATTTTGGCCCCCCTATCCTTAAATCATGGCTCCTCCCTTGGGTACGGACATGTGTCATACGCCACTAAAAATGTCTTAAACGTTAAATATTTTGGGACACGGCTCTAACACGCTTAAACACCTTGAGGACACGATGGTTTTATAGTTAATTTTTTGAATAGTTCAAGATTGTGGGGCATAAAAAAAATGATAATTTAAGAGTTTTGTTGCATAAATTTTATTGGAAGTCTAATTATAGTTCAGGAGATTTTTTTCACTTTGCCCACTAATTTATTGTCTTCTCATTAAGGAATGGTAAGATTTCGTTAAGTCTTTTTTAAAAAAAAAAAAAATCAAATTAGTACAAATTATACAGTCTACTCTTTGTAAATTTAGTAATCTATTATAATTACTTCTTTCATGAAATAACATGAAAATTATTAGGGATGACAAAATACCCTATCCCGCATTGGGTACACAAACCACCCTCCCGCTGCTCATCTAGAATGATTATGGGAATAGTTAAATGATTTTGGTGTGGAGATTGAAATTAAAAATCAGCATGATTATGGGGCGGAGATGGAGAAAGGTCGTCCCGCCGCACTCTATTTATAGTCATAAATAACAATTTTATCTTGAGCTTTCAATTTAACATTTAATAATATTAATGTATACTAAGCAAATTTAAATTATTATATGGGCAAATTACTCTTACCTCTCCTGAAATTTCACATAATTACTCTCAAATTAAAATTTATGTAAATTTACTATATTCTCCCCTGTGTGATTAATGTATAACTAATTTTCTTTTGCATATACTAAAATACCCCTAGCTAAGTATGTTAAACTAAAATAGTTTTAATTAAGAAAGAATAAAAATATCAAAACCCAAAAGACCTATTGAGAGTGGCAAAAATATTAAAATAAGCTCACCAACTTGTTTGAGAAGTGATACAGATATTTTGGGCGGTGTCAAATCAAGGATATTTAGTGATTTTAAATAATATGATGACATTATTAGAATTACTTAAGTTTAAAGCACTTAAGCTATGGGTACTTCAGTAAATGTACAAAAAAGTTAGTTCAACCTTAATCTTACACGAGAGGTCAGAATAAATTTACAAAAATTTTAATTTAAGAGTAATTATGCAAAATTTCAGGGGAGGTTACAGTAATTTACCATTATTGTATTTACAGACTAAAAACCTCTACATTACTATTATTATCGGAGAACTTATATATAATACTTTAATGCTCCAATATAGTATGACAAAAGTTACCGATTGAGAAGTTAACTCATATTTTCATTTATATAAGAGAAAATAAATTATTTTGATGTTCAAAATCGCACTGCTTCATTCCGATTTCATCTTACTATCTCATTTAATAAACGATTTTGGACAAATATAAAAATAGCAAAATTAAACCGGACGGTTTAGGGATCTAAATTCCTTGTATCACTGAAAATTACACACCCAGAAAAAAAGTTACTCTAATTAATCCTACTCAAACAACGAATGTACTCTCAAATGAACTACACAAAAAAACAATCAAATAAATGTGATCCATGTTGTGTACCTTTTTGGTGGTCGGTGGTGTCGGGTCTGATACTGGACTGAGAATGGCTCGGGACCGTGACCAAGACCGAGTCCCAAGTGATGGCTCGCATTTCTTGGACTTTGCGGTCCCAAAGGCGAACCCATTTGCGTTGCTTTGCGAGTCCTGACACCGAGTGGCTCGCACTTTACCGGACCACTGGCTCACTCGAATCGAACCAGGTCGGTTCACTCTATGAAGATCAATTTGATCAACACACTTTTCCTTCAATAATTGTAGTCTTTGAGTAGATACATCATTTGTGGGTCTTATCACCATGCCTTTCACAGCTGAAGACATCTCCTCCAATAATTTTATTTTCTGCTAAAAAATAAATAAAATATATGTCTATAAATTATTTATCAAATTCATAACACTATTGCACGCAATTTTGAATTATTAGTATGAAATTAAAAAGTAATAATAATAATTAGATGAAATCAGTAGTGATTTAAGTAACACTGACCTTATAATGTCTTTCTCATACACATTTTTACAGGGGTTTACTTACTTTCTTTAGAATAGTTTATATATATATATATATATATATATGTATTTACATAAACAAAAACAGGAAGAATAAAAAAAAGGTGAATCAATTTGAAAGTCTTTTATAGAAAGTGTTCCATGGAATTTGGTAAAATCAAATGCAATAAAATGAATATAATTATTGAAATGGAGATAGATTAAGATAATTAAGAGAGAAAAATATAAGATCAAATTTGGGTACATTATTGAATTTTAGTCCAACTTTCTTGGAAACTAGTCTTTGTATATAAGAAGATACACGAGAGTGAATATATGTATATAGGCACAGAATAAAACTATTGAAGAAATAATGTTTAAATTCAAATTATAGTTTAAGAAGCTCAAATGATCACATGCATAATAGCTTCTTAAATGAGTTAGATTGACAGTACTCTCTGATCTTCAAGTACAGACTTATAATTGCAGATCTAATACAATGAAAATATATAAATGGACTTATGTCAAATAAAATATATAGATCTTTATATGATTAATATCAAAATGAGAGAGTAAAAGAAGAAAGGGCAAAATATGAATCACAAAGTTTCTATTGAATCAAAGAGCTGATAAATACCCACTAGCTACTATTTAACATTATAGTAATCATGTATTGGGAAGATCACTAACAAGTTCGTATAGTGAAATACATACATACACACGGATATAATATATATATGTATATCAGTGTACCTTTGGCCACCAAGAACAGAGAGATTGAAGTTGAAATCCTGTGTTGTTCAGTCTCAACAGAGATGGCAGTTGGTATATTCGGATTTATTTTCTTTCTATTTTGTTTAAATGAAATATTTTATTTTATTTTCCTTATCATATAGTTTAAGGCCATTAACGAGTGGACGAAATTACAAAAGTAGCGCCAAGTCGTTAGCATAACTGATGAAAGCGTTGAATTGTATGAATTTCCCGTTTTGCCCTTTAAAGTAGCGCCACTAATTACATGGTCCTTCTCTTTTACTTTTGATCTAAAAGGTCAAATGTTTGAAGTCTCATCCGAGAAAACTGGGCGTTAAAAAAAATTTATACTAAATAAAATTTGAGTAGTAATAAAAGAATAATATTCTTAAATGTTTACATAATCATAGAAAAAATAATTAATTAAAACTTTAACCTTAAATTTTTGTTTCATTGAATTTCATATTATTTGAAATTAGTCTAGAAATATTTTAAATTGCACTAAATTCCATTCTATAAGAAGAAATAACTTACAAAATTATTCCGCCATTCCCTGGAAGTATCCAAAATGTCTCTATGTTATTTTCCAGTCATGTCCAACAAAAAGTAACATATTTAAATTATAGAACACTTATAATATTATAAAGAAAGAGTAAAAAGTAACATATTTAAATTATAAAATACTTAGAATATTGTCAAGAAAGTGTTTCTATATCCAACAAAAAAATAAACACATTTAAATTCTATGGCAATTACAGTCATGTCTGACAATTCGACATGTGTTCAACTATTTGACATTGATATGATTTCTTGATGAAATAATCGTGCTTCATAGTTATTTATTTATTTTAATTATAATTGAATTTCATGATAAATAATAACACTCTAATTTTTTAAATAGGTCAAATTAATGACGAGATGAAGCTCAGTTCAATAAATCCATATTCTCCACCAATAGAATTTGCTCAACTTTTTCGACTAACCCAACACACAAAAGCTCCAAAAATAAAATACATTTACACATTCACTTTTATTTTGACTTGAATTCAAACTCCCTTTTAACATTGAATATTATAAAGAAGGCGTAGGAAAGATTCTTTTTTACACTTTATCTAACATACCTATTGACGTAAATCATTCATAAGCCTCTTTGAATTGAAGTAACTCGTCTATGTAGTAAAAAAAAAATATAAAATTAATTAATAAGTGAGATGATTTTATCTAACCTTGCATTTTGTACCTGTGATTGATGATAAAATTTAGGGGAGAAAGAAGTATAAAAAGTGGTAGGCACTCCATATATTTGTGTAGCAATGATCAATTCCGTCATCTATTAAAGTCATGTCATTAAAATTTGTTGATAATGAAAATAAGTGCGTATATATATATATATATATGGGCCTTTAGGGGATATTTTAGAAACTTCATGGTTCCATATCTATGGTCAATGCTGTTGATGTTGACTAAAAAGCGTTACCATGGGACCTCTCTCCAATGTCCAATTGATTCCTTCCACGTGGCTGAATCATGGACACAAGAGACATGTGATTCCCACTCTCTCCTATCTTATCTCTGTCTGCGCCTTCAAGGCCCTTCCTCACTAATTTTTTTGACGAGAATTGCAGCCAACTGTCACGTCCTGCATTATAAACACCAAGTCCGTGACACAACACTGTATTATCAATTTTTGGCCTAGAAGGCCAGAACGCCAAAAACAGAGTAGTATATAAGAGTTATGTACACTAACATCCTCTGAAATTTGAAAAAATTACAAGTAAATGTAATATTTGAAAAGTAAATTTCAATTGCCCCCTGAAGTTTGGAAAAATGGACAAACACTCCTCTAACTACACAATCCCCCATTTGACATACAATGAAAAGTTATTTTTATTTTTGACTTTTGTATTCAACCACACCATCTATATGTTGTCATTTTTACCCTTCGTCCTTACATTGATGAATTAAAATAACATTTTATAAAACTAATCGGTTGGACTTGCTGTTACATTTGTCTATGCAATCCAATAATAATATTAATTTAATAATTAAATACAAATTCTTAATTTTTCAATATTTATTGGATCAAATACATAATGTGTTGGTGTCAATTTCATCATTAACTAAGAAAAAATAATTCAAATATAAAAATAAGGATTAATTTCATTTACACCCCCTGAAATTTGTTCTAACATCAATATACCCCCTCAAATTTTCAAAAATTCATTTACACCCCTTATTTATGTTTATATACATCATTTGCACCCCCTATACCATGACATCACTCTGAAAATTTAATTTAATACCTAAACTACCCTCAATGTTGAATTAGGTGATGTTTGGAAACAAGAACTCCATATTTTATCAATTTGACCCCCTACCAATTCTAAAAATCTAAAAATGAAAAATAAAAGATATTTAAAAATAATTCTATAATTCATTAAATAATTTGATATAAATTTATAGAAAACAAATATTTCTCTTTTTTAAAGGTGTACTTGTAAGAATCATAAATTTATGAAAATCGAATGGTTAAAACAATGCCACGTGCCTCACCATTTATGTGACCAAAAATAATATTTTGGAGAGTACTTTGTTCGTACTTGGGTCCTCCTCCTTAAAGCCCACAAGACCGTCAACCACTTGACCTCCATCGCCGCCGCAATGTTCAGCGTCGTTGCAGGAAGGATTAACGCCGCATCACCATGGGAAGGATCGACACCGCCGAGAACTCGACCGTGAGAGCTTGGTTCTATTCCTGCATAAAGGTGTTCATGTGGTTTTGTTCCCACACACATTCTAGTATAATGTAATCAGGGATTTATGTTATAATCAATTACACATAAAACAAACAGCAACCTAGAATTTTGGAACTAATCATGCTTACAATAACACAAACGTTAAAAGGTTAAATTCCAAGATTTAGGAATACATCTATCAGTAGTCATTATGCCCATTACGTTTCTCTGCAATTACGCTATCTACAACAACGATCGCAATCCAGAAGTCTAGAAATCTGCACATGTACAATCACCTTTGGAAAACTTGATTTCTCTCTCTTGCCTTACTACACTCACTATAATGTGTTGTGTTTTTTATGTGTGTATTCTGTAATGTGTATAGATGATGGATGTTACACACTATTATTGGTGGAGAGATGACAAGTCTCCTCTAGTAATTATCATACACGCTAGCCATCAACGTGAGTGTATCAAGGAGTGATTCTCATAATCTGTAACTGTTGGTAACCACCACAACGTGATAACCAACACAACGTGGCCAATAACTTATATAACGTGAATATATATTTTATTAACCACTACTATAATTAAATATAATCCAAATATAATGTGGGACATATTATTGTCTTACATTCTCCCATTTGGACCATATTAGTAAATAAAATAGTCATAAGAGCACAATAAATCACATTGAGAGTCCTTAAACTGGTCACTATAAATATCATGGCAAATAGAGTAATAATGCGAGTCGTAGTGGTTGTGTGCCACTTAAAACGGACACAATCCCTTCCATGTACCACAACATTAATACACTATTTAACATGACCTATAATTGAGAATTTACAATAAATGTCCAATAATGACCATTTTTTAAGACTATTCATGTTTTCATTCATTCATAATTATGCATTTACATTATCAACATGAATATCAAAAACACAATAATCAAGCTCAAAATGTCAAATGTATAACACACATAAGAATCCATAAGAAAATAACATCAATCATTGACTACATTCAAGACCCATTATTTCAACTTGCTCCTTAAATGTCTTGGATGATAGTCCTTTCATTAACGAATTCGTAATCATAAGTTATTTGTCAAATGTCTGAACTTCTTCTTTAATGGTAAGGTAATTAAACTTAATGTTATTAACATCCTCAATATGCTTACCATTTTTCAAACAAGAAGATAATTGCGGCATTATCACAATAAATTTTTATTGGCTTGAATATCATAATTTCAAGTCCTAAAATAAAGTTCCACAATAGATAAATCCCAAGTTGTAGCCTCAAAGCATACTATACACTTAGATTTCATAATAAACAAAACAACAATATTTTTTTACACTATCCATAATATTATTCATCTAGCAAAAAGAAACAATTGAACATAATAAGTTTTGGTAAACATTCACCAAAATCTCCATTTAAATAATCAATCACTTATAAATGATAAGTCTTCATAAATGTGAGCATATAATCATTAGTCTCTTATAAAACATACAATACATTTATAACATAAATGCATAAGGAATATTAACATGTCATTATGTTCTAAATCATTCTTAGGGATTAACATAATTAGGCTAAACCTATCACCTTTCTGTATTGGAACAACATTAGTTGAACAATCTTTCATGCCAAAATCTTTCAAGAACTATTTCAATAAATGGTTTCTGAGACAACCATAACAATCCACGGGATCTATTCCGGAATATTTCTATTCATATCACGTAGGATGCCTCTTCCATATCTTTCATCTCAAAGTTTCTTGAAAGATAATTCTTGGTTTTGGATAATAAACCAAGATCACTACTAGTAAGTAGTATATCATCAACATATATAATCAAAAAATATAAACTTATTCCCACTGACCTTTAGGTATATACACCAATCAACGGTGTTTTCCTTAAACCCGAAGGAGGTAATGGTATCATTAAACTTAAGATACCATTGTTGGGAAGCTTGTTTAAGTCCATATATTGACTTCTTAAGTTTACAGACCATGTGTTCCTTACCTTTAAGTGCGAATCTTTCAGGTTGGTTCATATAGACTTCCTCTTCTAAACTCCCATTTAGAAAGGTTGTTTTTCACATCCATTTGATACAACTCTATATCAAAATGAGCTATTAATGTCATAATGATTCTCAAAGAATCCTTCTTAGACACCAAAGAGAAGGTTTCTTTATAATCAATGTCTTTTTTCTGAGTAAAACCTTTTTTGCTACAAGTCTAGCTTTATATCGTTCGATATTGACATTAGAGTCACGTTTGGTCTTGGAGACCCATTTATACCCGACTTGTTTATAACCTACTGGCAATTCAACGAGTTCTCAGACCTCATTCTGTTCCATTGATTTTAATTCATCATTCATAGCATTTATCCATTTAGTAGAATCATTATTACTAATGGCTTGTGAATAACTAACCTGATCCTTACATATCCCTATATCATAATCAGATTCTTGTAGATATACCACATAATCATTTGAAATAGCAGACCTCCTTTCTCTTTGAGATCGCCATAATGTTATTCCTTGTGATTCTTCTATAACTTGTTCATTAGTGACAACTTCATTATGGAGTTCATCATTGGGTTGTTGATCATTTAATTGTTCTTCGTTGTTATGCAGTACAACAACTTTAGGAACAATTTCAGAAGCTTTGGGTAAATGGATTTGTACTCTAACTTCTTGAATGATTACAACCCTATTTTCATCACTCCCACTAATGTCACCATTTTTTATAATAAATTTGGCATTTCCAGTTTCAATAATTCTCGTATTATGATTAGGACGGTAAAACCTATATCCTTTTGATTTTTCTAGGTAATAAAGTACCCACTAACTGTCCTAAAATCCAATTTCTTTTTCATGTGGATTATAAGCTCTAACTTCCGCTGAACAACCCCAAACATGCAGATGCCTTAAATTAGGTTTATTTTATGTCCACAGTTCAAAGGGAGTCTTTGGAACTGCCTTACTAGGAACTCTGTTTAATATATACATTGTGGTTCTTAAAGCATACATCCACAACGATACAGGTAATGAGGAATTAATTAACATACGCCTAACCATTTTCATAAAAGTACGATTACGCCTTTCGGCTACACCATTCTGTTGTGACATACCTGACATAGTGTATTGAGCACAAATGTCATACCTTTCAAAGAGTTTTGCAAATGGACCAAGATGTTATCCCATTTCATCATATTTTCCAAAATATTCACCACCTCTATCAGACCTTATATTTTTCACTTTTCTATCTAGTTGTCTTTCAACTTCAATTTTGTAAATCTCAAATACATCAACAACTTGAGATTTTTCTTGCAACATATAGATAAAACCATAAATTGAAAAATCATCTATAAAGGGGATAAAATATTTTTCTTTACCAAACGATAGAACGTCAAAAGGCCCACAAATGTCTGAATGAATTATTTCAAGAAGCTTTGTACTTCTTGTGACTCCTTTCTTTGTATGTTTACTTTACTTACCTTTAATGCAATCAACACATATTAAAATTAGTAAAGTTTAGATTCGGAAGAATCTTATCATTTACTAATTTATTCAATCTTTCATTAGATATATGACATAATCTTTTATACCATAAGAAAGATGAACTTTCATTTACTAAGTTGCGCTTAGTTCCAACATTATGATGCAATGTCAATAGGGTTTCAGCAAGGGAATTATCAAGATTTAATTTGTACACCCCATCAACAAGAGTACCAAAACCAATAAAATGAGAATTTTTAAACAAACTAAAACATTTTGGTGTGTTTTAAAATATCACTCGCAAGTGCACAAATCAATTGTAGTTTAGGTTATATAAGAACGAGGTCGAACCCAAGTGAATGTTTTAAAGAGAACTTAATTAAACTCAAATTAATCTAAAACTAACCTAGTTTCTCAAAGTTTGTTTGTTGAAGTGATTTGTATACTAAACATGCAATATCGAAATACAAATAATTAAAGCGAGAATAATCGAGAGAAAATACTAAGGTATCGGAATCCACCACCACTAATCCATAAAATTCTAATTATTCATTTATCAATTCCAATTTAGAGTAGTAATTATAAATCAATCTTATTATTTTCTCAAGATTTAACAATAACGCATTAATAAAATATATTTTCAAGAAATAGATTTTCCTTCGCTTTAAAGTATAAAATTATAAGCATCCTATGTATGCAATTTAATGGATCACATAAGATCAAATATTTTTACTTATAAACTTATCAAATCTAAGCTTGATTAATTGTGATAAGAATTCTTAACTACTATAAATACATGATATTTATAGTGAAAGGAATTTAAAACAATTAATACTATGAAGCGAAAATCATAAGCATTTAAACCATACACATGGAAATTGATAAAAGACTAAAAAGAATTTATTTCATAAATGGTGGTTTCATCCTCAACCTTAGTTGAGGATTTAGTTACACATGCTTAAAAAGAAAATAACAAAGTAAGAATAATAAAATCCGGAATTGAAGATAAATTCTTCTCCTCTTTGGTGTCCTTCTTGCTCTCCTCCTTTTTTCCTCCTTTTCTCTCATTTCTCTTCTTCAAGATGTATCCATATTTATAGAGAAATATTGGAATCAAATTACAACTTGTAAAGAGAAATGAAATATTCTTTTCTTTTCTTTTTCATAACTTTCCATCACATTTTGTTCTTTTTCCATGTGCATTTGAATCTTCCAACTTTTATCCATGTGCATTTGATTCATCCAACTTTCATCCATGTGCATTTGATTCATTTCTCACTTTACACCAATAAATGAAAGGCATAAATGTAGATGTAATTTAATGACATTGAAAATGATTTATTCAATAATTTTATCGAAGGAACATATACTGTTTGAAACAAATCTAAATGAAAACCATTATATAAAACTAAACAAAAAGTCTCGATGGCTTCAACTGGTACCCTTTCCCTATTCCCCGTGAAGATAAAATCATTTATTAGATTTGTAGTTTGGGTCATAAGAAATCCCTGCATCGTATTGGAAATATGAACATTAGATCTAAAATCAATCCACCAAGTATTAGAAGGAACTTCAACTAAATTTGATTCGAAACATACTAAAGCCAAAGACTTACATTTCTTTTCGAACCACTACTTATGTTTCATGCAGTCCTTTTGAAATTGTCCTAGTTTCTTACAGAAATGACACTTATCATTCTTGATTTCCTTCTTTTAACTAGATTGACCAGAATCATTCATTTTGGGTATTGCATGCTTAATGCCCTTTCGAGGCCTTTTCCCAAATTTCTTTCCAACTTCTTGACTCATCAAATGAACAACATGATCACCTTGCTGCTTAAGCCTTGCCTCATCTTGAACCAATATACTGGCCAATTCATTCACATTCCACTTGTCATTAATAGTGTTATAGTGAATTTGAAATGACCCATACTGAGCAGGAAAAAAGTTTAGGATAAATTGGACAAGAATGTCTCATCCACAATCATTCCTAAATTCTTCAGTTTTGCAGCAAGGTTGGTCATCTCAAGAACATGATCATGCATGGGACGAGTACCATTAAAACGCATAGTAGTGAGATCAACCATTAATTTGCCCGCAAGAGACTTATCAGCGGAGCGAAAACGGTATCTTATGTTATTCAATATTTCATGGCATTTTCAGTTTGTGGAATAACACTTTTGATATTGTTTGCAACAATCATTCGCATGAACATAATGCTCAACCTATTCGATCTTTCCTAAGCTTTATGGAGACTCTTATCTTCCTCACTACTTTCAACAGTAATAGCAGCATGTTCTCAAGGTTAAGTGCTAAATCAAGATCTAGCACCCCCAAATGGAACTGAATTTGTTCATACCATTCTAAGAAGTTAGTTCCAGTGATAATTGGATCAGATGTAGCATGCAAGTTAAATGAGACAAGAAGAGATACTGCAATAAAGTAACATAATAAGAAAAAAAATGCTCACAACATACATGCTTTGATAATTTAATCAAATAATATAAATACAACGTATAATTATGACACTCATTTGGGCAGTTATCATAAAATACAAGTAATGATACTTAAAGTGTATTTATAGTTATCCTTTATTGGGTATTGCATTATTTAATTAACCTAAGCAAGTTATCTTTGGATACCATATACTTAGCCAATTAAAAATACAAACAACCCCTTACTGTTAATTTAATTGCTCAAAATTAAATCCCTTTGAGGACTTATTTTTCATGATTAAATTAACTCAATAACCGTGAATTTTACAAAGATAAAAGTTTCAATAATTCACAAGCTATTGCTATTAGTGTCCTACTAATTTAATATTTATTCATTTCGGTTAGGCCACTTTGGCGACTAACTAACCTCATCATATAAATATTAAATTCAAGTAGTGATTAATTAAACACCCATTTAACATTATACATACATAAGCAAATTTTTCTTCACAACCATAAGTACTTAGGAATTAAAACAATAATAAATATATTTATACAATTTTTTATAATAAAATAATATTTCATTTTATTTTATAAAAGAAATCTTTAGGCATAAATATATCATTTAATTCCTAAATTGGAGTTTTGTAATTGAATCACAATTAATTGATTCTACTATCATGTATGCATGTATGTATGGGTTTTAAAAATATTTATTTTGCAAACTTTAAAGGTTTGACTAAAATTTTAATTTTCCTGATAAATCAAACCATTAAATAATTTTTCATTAATATATATATATATATATATATAATTATATATATACTCTTAAATTGCAAAATAAATAATTTTACAAGGTAAATATTCACAAGACTCTGTCATGTATCATTATACAGTTATACATGTGTCATAAAAAGCTATGCTATCTACACTTCATGATACAATCACATAAGGTAAATAATTTGAGTTTCAATTAGACAGTAGCCAAGATACACACATCCGTAACCATAAGGCAATAACAGAGTTATAATAAAATTTGAATTTATCTCTATCAATTATAGTACGTAAACGGAGGCGGATGAATTCGGTCATTAGCAATACGTACACACAGACATATATATATATATATATATATGTATAAACGTAAGAGAATGAATGTAATTGAGAGAAAATAATTGAATATATATAAAACTTGGTCATATTAAGCAATTCAACTTCTACTGTACTTACGAAAATGTATATAAAGTCAGTTCCCAACAAAACTTCAATATATATATACATACATATATATTAAGCAGACTTCAAAATAATTAAAATTCTTCAGTCATGCGTAAACCATTAAGAGTTTATTTCCAATATATATATATATATATATATATATATATAATATATATATATACATATAATCATATAGGCAAAACAATTATTTAAGTGATTACGTAAATCAGAACATATTACTTCATTAGGAATACATTAAAATCTACCATTAATATACATATTGATATATTTCCAAAATAACACAAATATTAATGAAGATATTAATTTAACAAACGTTATGTTAAATTCCAAGATTTATGAATACATCTGTCAATAGCCATTACGCTATCTACAACAACGTCCAAAAGTCTGCACACATACAATCACTTTTGTGAAACTTGATTTCTCTCACTTGTATTACTACACTCACTATAATGTGTTGTGTTTTTTATGTGTATTCTGTAATGTGTATAATCGATGGATTACACACTATTATTGACAGAAAGAGGACAAATATCATACACACTATCCATCAACGTTAGTGTATCAAAGAGTGATTATCATAATTAGTAACTGTTATCAAGGAATGGTTTCCATAACTTGTAATTATTGGTAACCACCATAACATCTTAACCAACACAAAAAAACTTACATAACGTGAATATATATTTTATTGACCACTGTTATAATTAATAACGTGAATATATATTTTATTGACCACTGCTATAATTAAATATAATCCAAATATAATGTGAGACATATCATTGTCTTACATCTAGTTGAGTCTCTTGGTTCTGTTCTAGCATAAAAAAAGCAAAGAAACAATTAAAATGTCTCACCCATCATCTCAGAAAACCAATTTCAATTGCAAGTCCTTAAACCCAAATTTCCCCTGTTTTTTGAACCCAATTGGTAATTTGGTACCATTACTAGAGGTTATTGCAAAAGAATCGAAGTAGCGGCAGTGGATGGCAGGGACAATCTTGACCATTTGCAAAGGGTAAACAAGAATCAATCCCCAAACAAAAACAATCTTGATTTTCTGTATTCCAAGTGGGTTTTGATTCGGGTGGAGTATCTTGCTCCTCCTTTTCAGTTCCTCGCCAACTGAAGAGATTTGGGCGGTGGGGGTCCAGGTGGCGGCGAAGATTGAGGGTGGGGGTGGCATTGATGGTGAGGATGGGGGGAAGCGGTGGCGGTAGGGGTGGCGATGGCCGTGGAGGATGGGGGTGAGGGTTGAGGGTTTGGAGTGATATGAAGATTTGGGTAGGGTTGAGAATGATATTTTTTTTTTTGGTTTGTTTCAATATAGTTGTTTGGACACTGAATTTGGACTATCCTATAAGTTTGTTCTGCTTAAAGATATTTTACAATAAATTTTACTGATAAGGGATGTAAATAAATTTTTGCAAATCTCAGGAGGTATGATTGATATTATGATAAATTTCAGGGGTGTAAATAAAATTAACTCTAAAAGTAAAACATAATATTAAAATACATCAATTACATACAACTAAACAAAAGTCCTCAATTTAATAATATTTATTTGTGTCAAATTTTAACAATTTATTACAATTAAACAAAAAAATTCAAACAATCGGGTCAATTTCATTAAGACAATAAATTTATGTATAATAAAATTAAAAATTCTAATACTCCCTATGTCCCAATTTATAAAGTCTTTTCGGGGAATCCAACTTTTTAAAATGTTGTATTGGTAATGAATGAAATATCAATTTTATCCTTGGTCCCACCATAATGATGTCATGGTTTATTGTGTAGATGATTTATAATTTCAAGGGTCGCGAGCTTTTAACCCCCTATGGTATGCATACAATGTGTATCACAGGAGGTTAAACACACTGTATGAATAATATAGGGGGTTAAAAACTCGAACCATTCTAGGGCAACTTGCACCTTTATTTTTTATTTTAGAAAAAAAATAAAAATATATATTTATTGAAGTTAAATTTTAACAATTATATATATTTATTGAAGTAAATTTTGGTCGTGTTTTATCACGATTTCCACCATTGATCCCATTTTTTTTGTATATATATTCTTAAATTGTTGAAATAAAAAAAAATGATAGTAAATAAATTTTTATCAACTTATTTGAGAAATTAGGTGGGATTATTTACCAAAAAAAAAAAAGGTTTGTTTAATTAATACAAAAATAATTGTTGACAACATATTTTTATATTTTTAATGTGAAAAATCAAGGATTGTTCCTTATAGAAACATACGATTACAAAAAATAGATAATTAATTTTAATTTAGAAACTCATGAAACTAAAATATATATATATACAATTGATATCAATACACATATTTTTATTTGTATGACTTAGGCATTTTCTTTGATATTATATATAAATCTTACTTAAAAAAATATATATAAACATTTTTCATTGTGATTTTATTTTTTACAAAGTGAAAGCTGTAATTTGTTTTGCTATCATTTTGATAAAAAGTAAAACTTGTTTAGTAAAATTTATGTGTTGTAGAATTTTTAAAAGTAGAAAATTGAAAATGTGTTTACTAATGAAAAAAATTAAGAATTAATAAATTATAATAAAATTATTAATAAAAAATAAATGAGCTAATTTTAATATTTATTTATCCATTTTTGAATAAATTTATTTAATATTTAAATATTTATTTAATTATTATTATTTAATTATTATTTATTTTATTTATAATTGTTAATTATTAATTACTCAATTTTTATTTATTAATTATTTATTCATTTTATTTTATTATTTATCTTTTTAGTTTATTTATTATTTTTATTTATTTATATCTTTTAATTTAATTAATTTAATATTTATTTATTCATTTTTGGTTGTTATTTATTTTATTATTGTATTTATTATTTTTAATAATTTATTACAATTTTTTAATTTAATCCATTTTTTATTATTTATTTTATTGTATCCCCGTTTTGGGGTTTTGGAAATAAAAGCTCAAAATGGAAGCTTCAATTGAAGCTTTCAAATTTGTTCAGAAAATTTCAAAACGTGGCAAATTTTGAAAATTAATTTTGACTTCTTAAAATCTAGAAAAAAAAAAAACGTACGTTATCAAACAACTTGTAAGTTTTGATTATATTTTTTTGAAAACTAAAACAAAAAACTCAAAATAAAAATATTATCAAACAAGACCTTATTTTGGGACGGAGAAAATAGTAAAAGTTGACACTTATTTTCGGACGGAGGGAATATAAAACAAATACATAGGGTCCAATTTTATTTATTAGTTCAATTAAACAAAAAATCTTAATTTGTCAACACTAATATAACGATATATTTTAACCCTAATTGCAATAAAATAAAATAAAAAATAATTTTAAAATATTAGATAAGATCAAATTTCATCAAATGTAATTAAAATAATAATCTCAATATATCAACCCTAGGTGGATGAAAAAAGAATTAATTATTCTTAAATAAAAATCTCAATATCACAAATCATATTCTGTCTTATTAAAATAATTAAAATTACATAAATGATTCCCCAAGCAAAAAATAATATATAGGGCAAAATTTCATGTATTAAGTGTAGCTAAATAAAAAGATCGAAGACGTCAACCTTAATCGAACGAAATTGATTCAATTAACTCCTAAAAAATTAAATTTCACATTTGAAAAATTCCTAATTTCAAAAATAATAGAGTACTCCAATTAAGGTCAATGAATTGAGTGATGTAAAGTGATATAATTGAGAGGGTATTATAGACATTTAACGCACATGATATTTTTATAGTTCTTTCATTAATTTCATTCAAGGATATCATTGACATTTCATATAGTTAGGGGGGGTGTTTGTCAATTTTTTCAAACCTTAGGGGGTGATTTAAACACTTTCCAAATATTACGTCTAGCTGTAATTTTTCCAAACCTTGGGAGGTGTCAGTGTAAATAACCTTATATATAAATATATAAATGAAATTATTGTCGTTATCAAGACAAAAATGTACTATTAGGTTGTAGTTATTTGACGTCTTAATGTCCATACATTTATGGGTAAATTACTCCAACATTCCCTAAAATTTTATATAATTACTTTTATATTAAAGTTTATGTAAATTTATTATTATCTCCCCTATAAAATTAGCATTGCATTTTTTTGCATATTGTAAAGTACCCTTAACTTAATTATTTTAAACTGAAGTAATTTATGATTTGTATGTCTAACGATCTCCTATCATTTAAATACCCCTTATTTGACACCACTTAAAACATCCCTATCCCTTTTCATGCAAGTTGGTTATATTATTTTAACATAAATTATTCAGTTTAAAACACTAAAGTTATGTGTACTTTAGTAAATGCACAAAAATATTAGTATAATATTAATCTTACAGGGGAGGTCAGAGTAAATTTACACAAACTTTAATCTGAGAGTAATTATGCAAAACCTCAAAGGAGGTCAGAATAATTTACTCTATATTTATCTAGTGGTTCCTGAATTTCTTAATTGCTAATTAGAAGGGGTATCTTTTATGAATTCATTTTAATATTTTGATACTAAAATCTTGAGCATGGCGAGATCCCATCCGCTACTGAGAGGGCCAATAGCGTGGCCACGTCCTCAGTACCAATATGAATCTAAAAACAAACATTTTGTACATGTTATTCCAATCTAAGTCAGCAGTATAATTAGGGAAGAGATGTTTTTGGACTCACAACTGGTGAAGGTTGAATTTAAACGAGCACTACTTTGAGTAGCAAATAGTTTAAATAATTTTCTTTTTTCACCTTTTTAGCTACCAAATGAATTTAATAAGATCAATATAGACAGTGTCAATTAATCATATAACACCTTAGCTTAGAAGTGATAATGTCCAGCAATTGTCCCATTTTAAATTCGTACTTTGTATCCTCAGTAGTATTAGGCTTTTGGCGGTATTTATCATGTACTTATGGGACTTCACTCTTGAAGAATTTTTTCCCTATTGGGTAATGTATGAAACTATGAAGTATGAACACGGATACAATAAATTTTAAAAAAATAGGACATCACACGTTTAGGACACGTCTATAAAAAATATATATATTTATATATACTTATTATATTACACAAATACTTTATTTATCACTTGTAATAGCCAAAATTATATGGCCCAATAAAGGTGGGCCATAAGCAGGGACCGATGTGTCAGGCCCATAGTAGTGGATTGCAGCAGGGGAGAGTATGACTCAAACAACACCAATGGATTTCATCATCCGATCAAGCTTGGAGCTCTCTGAAGACGTGATGATCATTCCATGGGAGCCAAGTTGGATGGACCCCATAGTAGACTATTTGAGGACGGGTGCATTACCTGAATCAAAACGAGAGGCCCGGAAGATAAGAATGAAAGTTGCAAGATACACTCTATATAACGGCCAACTTTACCGCAAGTCATTCTCTGGACCATACTTAAGATGTCTTACACCCTCCGAAGCAGCTTATGCAGTCATGGAAGAGATACATGCCGGATCATGCGACAATCATTCCAAGGGAAGGTCTTTAGCTTATAAAGTCCTCACCCAGGGGTACTTCTGGCCTTACCTGTCAAGAGACGCTGAGGTATACACCCGACATTGTAAAAAGTGCCAATTTCATAGTGATTTCATTCATCCACCTCCTGAACTATTGAATTCGATAATTATCCCTCACCCCTTCGCCCGGTGGGGAATGGATATTGTGGGTCCTCTCCCACAAGCCATGCGATCTACTACACATGTCTTTCTAGCTACGGACTACTTTACCAAATGGGTGGAAGTCGAGGCATACTCAACAATCAAAAGCAGTCATGTTATCAAGTTCATCTGGAGTCACATAATTTGTAGATTTGGTCTACCCCGAACT
The DNA here is from genome assembly GCA_963922005.1 of Cornus suecica. Classification (NCBI taxonomy): domain Eukaryota; kingdom Viridiplantae; phylum Streptophyta; class Magnoliopsida; order Cornales; family Cornaceae; genus Cornus; species Cornus suecica. The sequence goes on from OY998241.1 coordinate 20,666,782, forward strand.
ATAATGATGGACAATGGCACTAACCTGGATAACAGGAAAGTTCAAGCATTCCTGGCAAAGCATGAGATCAATCAGAACACTTCTTTCGTTGGTTACCCGCATGGAAATGGACAGACCGAAAGGACAAACAGAATAATTTTTGATACACCTAGAAAAAAGCTCGAAGCAGCAAAAGGGGCTTGGTTGGAAAAATTACCTGAGGTCTTATGGTCCTATCAGACCACCCCAAGGCAACCGACGGGAGAAACCCCATTCTCCATGGCCTACGGGGCTGAAGCCGTTATCCTGACCGAACAATCAGCACAAAGCCCATGATTTGAACCTACTGGAAGAAAGAAGGGAAGTCGTGGGGATAAGGCTGACTGCCTACCAACAATAAGTCAGGGCTCGATTTAATCAGAATGTCAAAATAAGAGAGTTCCAAGTAGGCGATATGGTGCTTAGAAGAAAGATTAGGATTGTTGGCAAGTTAAGGGAGACATGGGAAGGACCTTATACAATAATTGAGGTCATCGGTCGCGATGCCTATCAGGTATGGAAGAACGAGACAAGCCACATCAAACCCAATTCTCAGAATGCTTACCGTCTGAAGAGGTATTATACTTAAATAATTTTTCATTAAACAGTAATATGAGTGTCTGTGTCTTGCATATGACACTTCTGATGATTACAATAAACCATTTGTGCCCGATGTTCGACACCTCTGCTACATGTTTTTCAATGTTTTGAATAAAATATCATATTCTTTATGTATGTATGTGTGATCATATCTTGTGAAGAAGACCACTTTTCCTAAGTGTTGAGTTCAAACCTGATTTGAACTAACTAAAGGACATCAACGAGTCTCTGGGGCCAGATGCCCGAAAACTCCATATTAAAATAAAAATTTTCTTAAGTGTTGAGTTCAAACTTGATTTGAACTAACTAGAGTGTTGGCTTTGAAATTTACTTTCGGCAAACAATTCCAAAATTGATGATAACAAACCATTGAAGAGTGTTTGATATTAATGAATTATCGAGTTTATGTTTTCAGCAAAATACAGGTGAACGACTCGGAAAGGAAACATTTCGGAAAGCAAGCTCGGAAAGAAAGCTTGATTTAAAGCGAAAGGCCGTGAAAGAAATTGAAGCGCAAAAATGGAAAATCAAATAAATCAACGGCAAAGGCGAAAGTTGAAGACTCAAGACTTGGGGTAGATAGGTCGGGGAGCGATCATTGTAACAAGGTAATTTTGTGTGTCGATATTATCGTATAAGCTCAAGTATAAAATGAACCGAACTCAAATGGAATGAAAAATGATTTACCGAACTTAAACGGAAAGAAAAATATTTTTATTAAATGTTTTTCAAGCTATAGTCGACTAGAAGAATCATTTATATTCTCTAGTAGTCGACTAAATGAATCAGGAGTGACATGTTTTTCATCCACCTCAAAGTAGTCGACTAAAGGAACCCTTGAGTCGACTAGACTACATGTTGTATTCGACTAGAACTCAATCTAGTCTACTAGATGAAGCAATGTAGTCGACTAAGACAAAGCCTTAGTTGACTAGAAGCACCTCAAAACCTACAGATTCGACAGAAAACATTTTCCATGTTTTGTGCATTATGCTTAATGGTGTTCAAACGACTCTTGATTCTAATAATTCAATACTGACTCTCATAACCCTAATGCAATGATATATATAGAATGAGATGTGTATATTGTAGGCTAAGAGATTGAAATACAAAGAGAAAGAAAAACTCTCAAAATTCTGCATAAATTTTCTCTACAAAAGCCATTGAAACCAAGCTTTGAAAATCTGATTTTCTACAAATTTCTTTGAAAATCAAAACCTCTAGTATCTCTTCTTATTCTCCAAATATCATTCATTGATCATATCCTTTGAGAATACATTTCTAGAGCTATTGAAAAATCACCAAAAACACTTGAGCTTATATTGATTTATCTTCCATAAAAACCTTTGGGTTTTGAGTGTTTTTGTTCTTGAGTGATTTTATTAATTACATACGAATTGGTAATCTCAGACAAGTGAAGTCCACCGATTGTTCAAGACAGAGTTGTTCTCTTGATTGAGAGACAAGCTCGAGAGGCTTGTGTTGTAAATGTTTGTCATTCCACCTGTTAAGGAAGGGCTATAGTGAAATGATCGGGAAAAGTCTCAAAAAGGGGTTCTTGAGCCAAGGAGTAGGAGTTACCGAACCTCAAAAAAATTACGGTGTCAATCTCTCTATCTCTTTCTCTTTACTTGATTAATTTGCATGTTATAATCACTTGAATATCTTGTATGCTATAATTTGTCTTGCAATTAATTGTTAGAGAATTTTAATTGAATCATCTACTTGTTTATTGAGAAAATTGATTTTTGGTTATAGCATGTTCCAATTTCGAAAAAAGTTAGAAATATTTTTGTACACCCTATTCACCCCCCCCTCTAGGGTTAATTAGTGACTAACACAGAGGACATCAACGAGTCTTAGGAGCCAGATGCCTGAAGACTCCATATTAAAATGAAATTTTTCCTAAGTGTTGAGTTCAATCCTAATTTGAACTAACCAGAGGACATCAACGAGTCTCAAGGGCCAGATGCCCGAAGACTCCATATTGAAATGAAAATTTTCCTAAGTGTTAAGTTCAAACCTGATTGGAACTAACCAGAGGACGCCAGTGAGTCTCAAGGGCCAGATGCCCGAAGATTCCATATTTAAATGAAAATTTTCCTAAGTGTTAAGTTCAAAAGTGTTTATTTCAGGCTAATCAATAGCTAACCGAAGTAACAAGAACAGAAAACCATAAGAAATTGGGAAAATCCTTTCATTAATATAAATAAAAAGATACGAAAATAACCCTTCTGAAGGGTAATATAGTGTGATGTTCAGAAAACCTAAGTCCTATTTTCCCCAGAATTTAGGGCCAACACTAGTTTTCTCCCTTCAGGAAGTCGGTAAACCTCTTCTCATTCTCAGAAGCCGGTGGGTCCTGATAAGGAAGAGGCACCCCTATGAAGGCATCAAACTCCTCATCAGTCTTAGACTCCCGATCTGCCAGGGGAATGTACTCCATCTCATGTCTCTCCCGCCATGCCCTAACTGATCGAACATCACAGATAGTGACGTACCGTTGGTGCATGTCTAGCCCACCCAAGCGGCACATCTTTACATTAGATCGCTCAAAAGCCAGAAGATTATCTGACTCTTGCCTTCTCTGCAACAATCTTTTGGTAGGCCGCCTTTGCCTCTGCCAATTCAACAGCCAAGGCCCTCTTCTTAGCTTCTCCGGTCTCCAGAAGACTTTTGTGCTCGGATACAGTCTAACGAAGACCATCCGCCTCCTTGGACAAAGTGATACGATGCTCATTATTCTACTATAGTTGAGCTTGCATCTTGGCCATTTCCCGGACATCGGCCTCCAGGACATGATTGTAGGCCTGGATCCCATAAAGGAGCTACACAAATAGAAAAAGGGTACATATTAGTACAGAACAAAGTAAAAATAGACAAAGGAATAAGAAAAGTACAAAATAAAATAGAGATCAAAACGAGTAGCTCCATGGCCATCGTGGATCCTTTCTGAAGCAACTCAGTCCTGGTGATCTTCGACTGAGCGGCCCTGTCAGCAGCAGTCCAGATTCCTCTGGCCAAAGCCCGAAGGGTATCTGGCTGACAGATAGTAAGATGGTTAGCACAAATAGGGGAGCCATCCGGAAGGAGAAACTTTGGCTCCAGGGAATTACGGTGCGGGGAGTGTCCTGAGCTTGGGGAGGATCGCTCGTTGAGGCATCGGTAGTCTGGGTCCTAGGACTTTTACTGACCACTACACCACCTGTACCAGATCGTGGCCTGGTGGTTGAAGCATTTGCAGGAGGAGGTTAAGAAGGATCCGAAGGACTTTGTGCAGTCGGGCGTACCGGAGGTGCTGTTGAGAGCGGTATGACATCAACTGGAGCAGATCCGTCAGGGACCTAAGTGCGTATGGAAAAGAGGGGCCTGAGGGGTAAATCCATCCTGTCAACATCATCGCCCAAATTAGAAATCAACTCCAGATTGGCTTTAGTCATAAGCTCTCTAGCAGATTTGACATGTAAATCACAAAACTCATAGAAACACGTAGCTTTGTGAAGATGACAGAAGATGGGAATTGGAAAGGTCCGAAGACCCTAGGGATTGAGTATGTTAGAGAGAATGGGTAGAACCAGTTGCCACTGACAACTACCATTCTCTCCTTCCAGCCCTTATCGGAACAAATGCCCCAACCTTAAAAGGGAAAAAGGTTATACCTACCTTTGCTTCCTCTGACATTTTGGAAAAAATAACAAAGAAGTAGGTCAGCTAAGCCTAAATTAAGGTCTAGGTCTCTGTTGTATAGAAGAAGCATGGTGAGGATCCTAAAACTGTTCGGGTTAAGCTAGAGAGGATGCAACCCCAACATGAAAAGGACATAAGTAAAGAAGGGGTGAATAGGGAATCTTAATACTTTGAAGTGAACAGCCGATAGAAGGATACTACCTGGTTCAAGTCCCTCACTTTTGGTGAAGTCTAAATAATGTGGGTAAGGGGGCAGAAACACGTCATTAGGCACGTCAGCGTCGACCCGAAGACGTTTGACGTCCACTTCAGGGCGAGAATTTCCCTTAAGGGGGGCAACTACGAAGGGTTTGGGTTTAGAAGGATTCGCAAGCTCTTCATCATCAAAGAAGCCTCCTCCATCAGACACTTCTGGGTTTACTGATGAGCTTGGGAGATCGGTGTTAAGATGAGCGTTCTTAGTTGGGGAAGTCTCTGGGTGAACAGAAGAAGGACTACTGCTATTTGGGGTCTCCGGATCAGTGCCAGAAGACAAGACAACCTCATCTATGGACCTAGTGTCATCACTCCCTGACATGGTTTCAGAAAGGTAAAAGAGACAGATGGGGGGTAGAGATGAAAATTGAAATAAAAGTGTTATCTAACTTACATGGTTTAGAAAGTTGAGGCGAGAGGAACTTCAGAAAGGGTTAAGAGTTGCTCCGGTGGAAATTCCTAAAAATCGCTGGCTGAGAATTGCAAGAATCAAGGTAGAGAAGAAGCATGAGAGAAATGAGTTGAAAAATGTAAAAGAGAAATGGAAAATAGTACCCATTTTATAGAAGGCCAAAGGGAGTTCAGGAGTCACGCACAAAAGACGAGGGAAGAGTGCCGCCACTCCAGCTGTCGTGTGCGAAGATCAAGGAAGCGTGGGCCTTTCATTTTGAATTTGAGATGATTACTCACCTACCTTAGAGCATTAAACCACTAGCCACGTCATCACCATCAATTCCAATAAAGACAGTGTGTATATGCATGTGTGTCTATATATATATTTGGTCATGGGCCATGGATTGACACATGAGCCTATAACCTCAGGGGCCTATGTAATAGCCAAAATTATATGGCCCAATAAAGGTTGGCCATAAGCAAGGACCAATGGGCCAGGCCCATAATAGTTTCTAGAAGATGAGTGACCAGCAAATTAGGGACTACTCTCATACATGGGAAGATAAAGCCAAAGAAAGAAATGAGTTTATCAAATCCCATGATTTAAGGAATTGATAAATTGGGTAAATGGGTCTGACCCACCTACAAAAATTGTGTATAAATATGTGATCAAGTTATGAATAAATGCATTCAATTCAATCATATTTGTTGTGTATTTTTTCTGCATTTACATCACTTAAATAATGAGAACTAAATAAACTTACAAACAAAAATAAATAAATAGGATAAGGGAAATACATAACATGTTCAAAATTCATCATTTCACTACCATCCAAGAAATCAAATGCATCTCCCTCAACATACACATCAATCTCTCCCTCGTTATAATGTGGAGATTTTCGTAATTGAAGACGAATATTTGAATGTACAAATACCAAATCTTCAGCTATTTGTAGTATTATCTTGTTCTTCAAAGAGTGGATAAATGAATATGTGCTCCAATTCTCTTACAAGATGAGGAGGAACAAAGATGTCCATGTATTTTCAAATCCAAAGACTGGATTAGGGGTGTTGAAGTTCCATAAGTAATTTACCAAATTACCGGCTCCATAAGTCATCTCTTCTATGGAATCAATCGCTCCACCGCATGTCCACCCCTATGTCCACCGTGTGTCCCCAGAGTGTCCACCGCGTGTCCAATTTAAAAAACTTCAGGACACTTTTTAGGGTGTCGGACAAGTATTTTTGGCTTGCCCATGTGTTCGCATGTCCGACACAGATATTGCGATTCTAGACAAAGTGTACGTGCTTCAAAGGTATGGAAAGATGGAACTCAATGTTATTCTTTTTTCTAATACACCATCTATTCCTTCCCTAAACTCCCCAAGCTTGAACTTAAGCCTCTCCCTCGTAAGATCAGGCGTGTAAAGATTTGCAAGTGCTAAGGTTTCTTTTCACACCATGACCTCCCGGGACACCTTTCAGGACGTAAATGCGAGATCCATAACGGAAAATTGAAAAAGGTTTCTTTTCATACTATGACCTGAGAGATCCTCTAAAGACACCTCTCAAGACATGGACGCAGGATTAGGGTTGCACTTGGGTCAGCCCAACCCGAACCTAGTGAACCCGATTCCGGGTTAGGTCAGGTCAGGCCAACCTTGCACTAGTCTCGGGTTCAGGTTAAACCCGAGCCATAAATTTACGAACTGGGTCGGGTTTGGGCAACCCATTTTTTTCATATATTATTATTATTATTATTATTTATGGTTAGTGCCAAACATAGATTCACCATGCCCCACATAGGCCTTTCATTTTCATTAGTCACTGTAAGTGTGAAAATCTCCGAGCCCACATAAGCACATCAGGCGTCAGACCCATCAGGCTGACAACCCAACAAGGTTATAGAACGCTCGAAGATTAGGCCCATTTCAGCTTATAATTTTGTGAAAATAGAAATAATGATGTAATAATGATATAAGCAAAGTAGTGTTGCCCTAATGGGGTCGAAGCCCAAAAAGGGAATGTATAGAAAAGAAGCAAAATCCAAATAAAATATTTTATTCTTGTGTTGTGCATTTTTTGGCATTTACAGTCACTAAACCCGAGCTCGAGACTAACGATGCTGGTTTAGGTCGGGTTTGGGAAAAAAGTTTTTTGTGAAAAACTGAAACTAAAACTTGATATGTAAGGTTTGAAATTAGGATAAAATTTTGTTTGATTTTTTTTTTTTAAAGTTATAATATAAGAAAATAATTTTAAAATAGTTAAAAATATATATATTCCTTCTTTCAAATATTTTCCTTTTGATAACAAATTATAAAATGAAAACACTAATGAAGATCTAATATCTCTTCTTATTTATATATATGTATATATAAAAATCAAAATTAATTTTATTTTTCTATATATATATTATGTATATAAATTTTAAAATTCAAACCAACAACTCTTTCGTACATATATATATACGTATATATTGGTTAAAAATCAAAGTTCAAATGAGAATATAGATAGGAAAAATGTGTGTATATATACATATATAGATCAACATGAGTATCAGAGAATATAGGAAAATAGAGAAGGGAGAGATATCTAATTATGAGGATATAGATATGACAAATCTGTATATATATATATATATCTACATATCAACAACAATATCAGAATATAAAGAGAGGAGGTAGAGAGAGATGCACATGTAGCTATAAGCCATTAAATTAAAAAAGAAAATTAATATATCAAAAACTAAAAGAAAATTTTAAATTCAAACTAATATGATAAATAAACAAATACAAAAATGATAAAATAAAGGAGGAAGAGTGTAAATGTGTAATACATAGGGGTGCACACGGTTCGGTTCGGTTTCGAAGTCGAAACCGAATTGATATTTTTAATTTTTTAAAAATGAGAACCAAAACCGAACAGTTAATGCAAGAAACCAAACCGTTTTTTTGGATTTGGTTTCAGTTTCTACTATTTTTTTTTTGAAAGGTAAAGATAATTTATATTAGACTGAATACGCCCAAGATAAAGAAACCGTTTTTTCGATAATTTTTATATATCACTTATATAAGTTATAATTTTTAAATTATATATATATATATGTATGTATGTATGTATAGAACTGTGTTATTATAGATATTTATATATAATGTTTAAATTATATTTATAGGCCAAACAACAAGCAAAGCAAAGCAAAAGAGTAACAATAAGCACAAAAAAACCAAAAACACAAAGCAGCAGCAATGCCAACAAGCATAAGCCACGCCAACACCTACAACTAATGAAACCATGCAACACTGTTAATAGACTTGATATTACTAATGGTGCATAATAAATCTTGAAGCTACTAACAATCATGGCTCCACATTTATACTACTTAGAAACATATATATATAAATATAATAAAAATAAAAAAAAGACCGGTACGGGTCGGTTCGGTTTTAGGTGATTGAAAACCGAAACCGAACTAAAAAAATCAATTTTTGAATTTTAAAAATCGTAACCGAACCGAATCATCTTGAAACCGAACCGAAGCGCCGGTTTCGGTTTTTTGGGTTTAGTGTGCAGCTCTAGTAAAACATGTGTGGTGTCTGATGATTTAAAATATCAAATAGAAAGAGAGAATACTTCTATGTACTTTAAACAACTCATCAAAATTAAGTACAAAAATGATAAAATAAAATAGAAAGGCTAAGTGTAATACATGTATTGTAAGCAAATTAAAAAAATCAAACAGAGAGATAGAATACATTTGTGTATAACTTTGAACAATTTATCAAAATTAAGTACAAAGATGATAAAATAAAATAAAAAGATAAAGTGTAATACATTTGTATATTGTAATCAATTTAAAAACAAATAGGAATCATGACTGTAAATGATGCATAAATATTTGATAGAAGACATACACAGATATGGAAAATCCATAGGAAGATAATACAGCAGAAACAATCCTTTAACTCCTGATCTTGTCTGCAAAAGGATGATGAACGGACTATTATTGCATTTATATATGGGGTTGAGACCGTTTTAGTTTAAACATGAAGTGATGTGTTGGTTACATCAGCCAACACAACTCTTCATATGCATGTAACTCTCTATTCAAATTAAATAGGTACCTAGTGCAAACACATCTCTACAGATTAGGTGCAACCTTTCTTAACCTTTTAATTATTTTATTTTATTTTTGCTTCAAAATATACAAAAATATTTAGAAATAATAAAATGCATTCATGCTTTTAAAAGTAGTATATATATATATCCGAACCCAACCCGAATTGGGCCCAAGTTAATGAACCCGAGCCCGAAAACTTTGGGCTGGGCTGAACCCGCCCAAGTTGCAGGCCTACGTATGTTCCATCACACAGGAATTGTACCAACTCTCCATAGTCATCCCTCTTTGTCTCATCTCTCTTTAATATTTCATTTGTTTGTTATTTGCTTTTGCATTTTGCTAAAACTAAAACTTTCTCCAATAGGTCTCAAATAAGGATTATTAACTTACTAAAATAGATTACTACAAACACACACACACACAGCTCTTCTTTTTGCAGCTTTATTGAAGGGAAGGGAAAATTTTCACTCTTAAATGAAATCAAAGAATTTATGACTGACCATTTCATCAACTAGTATTGGAACATTTTTTACAAGAAATAGTCAAGATGAGACACCTCCAAACCATGAATTTGAGAAAATTATAAAACAAACTTACTTAGAGGCTGTTAGAGTATACAAATATCAAATGTTTTTAGGTGTCTCATCTTGACTATTCAAAGAAAACTACACGAGGTGTGATGGTCCTTGGAACTTTGAAAGCAGTTGCTTAAAAGAAAAGGTCACACCACATACATATAGTTATACAAACAATAAAGCAAAGCCTAGATGGTATGCAACATATCACTATAGCCTCCCAACTTTAACAAGTTCTTGTGACAACCCTTTGAAACATTCATCACTATCAGTGTTCACCACAAAATTGCCACAAAACTGCCCCCAGTTGCTTTTACAAATTATTTGTAAACGTTATATTTATATATATATATACACACACACACATGGTTCACCAGTTTAAACATCAAGATGCACAAAATTTTTGGCTTAGCTAAAAAGAGCGGAGTGTTTTTGTGTCAGTGACAACAGGGAAAGTATTCACTCCAAGGTCAAAATCATTTGGTTGTCCAAAGGACTTGAGGATTAGCAATACTTCACAGAATCACAGCTCTCACTAACTCTTCTTAAAAATTGAAAATTGGGAATTAAATTTCAAGACCTTAAACAGCAAGAAAAATGCCACAATAAGTAGTAGTAGTAATAAAAAAAATGGGCTACACCTATACCACCTAAAATTTAAACATGAAACTCAAAAAAGGCAAAGTATAAAGCAGCAAAAGTTCAGAAACCAAGCTATATATATTCCAATTACAAGGTCCTATTGAATTTCATTCAGCCTTCGAATGCAACAGTTTTAGGCGCAAAAAGGGGAGGGAGGAAACAGATCTGCAGGAAGCAGACAAGTTCAAGACTATTCAAAAGAAATAATGCCCTTACTTGAAGAAAAAAAAACAGGCTAAACAAAAACAAAAACAAAATCAAAAAGCAAAAGCAAAAGGGAAAAAGGTTTATTGCACAACAGAAAGCAGATAAATGGTTAAACAGCCTAATAACATTTTAGCTAGGTTTTCAAGCAAAGAGAGTCCTTATTTTATGAAACAAGGGTACATCAAACAGTTCCAATTTTATTGCGAACTTTTCTTCTTCTTTTTTTTTTTTTTTTTTTTAATTAAATGTGTGGCAGCACAACTGTTTAAACTCTTGAAAGAGGTCATTCAAATGCATTACTATTTTCAGAGAAGTCCCACAAATCATTATTTAGAACACTCAACTCACTTTTAGAAATAAATTTAAGAGCAAGCATAACGTACAGGGATACGCCGCTGAATGGGGCTCCTACAGGAAGGGCAGTCCTTCATTCCTTGCTTCTCATGGAGCTCATTGCATGTGGTGCAAACCACCTGATGGGCACATGGCAGAAAAACTACAGACATCTCCTCCGAAAGGCACATCACGCACTCCCGTTCCCGTTTCACACTTCCAGCTCCGGAATAGTCCTGCAAATTTGACAACATTCTGGAGATGTAAGGCATCTGGGACTCCTTGGGATATGGAGCATTTCTGATATCTGTCAATCTGCTAGCATAGCTTCCATCAATGCCTCTTCTTAGAGCAGCTATTTTTGAGGAGTCCGTCTTCAATCTCAACTGCGAAATTTCTTTCTCTAGCTTCTCAATATCATCTTTGTACCTTTGCAGATTATTTTCAGCTTTTGTTTTGATCATATCCTCCTTTGATTTTGATGAAGCTTCAATTTGTTCTCTTTCTTTTCTTATTGAACTAGCCTGAGTAAGTAACTCTTCCTTCACCTTCTCTTCCTTCTTCCACCTAGCCTGTGATCGTTTAATGTTTTCAATGAGAAGGAACCCAATTGGGCAACTTGGAAACAACATGTGCATAAAATGAGAAAGGTAGAAATGAAAATGTTGACATGGATGTGTTGCAAGACGAAGAAGGATAGAATTAGAAAATGAGCACATTCATCAACTGGAGAGAAAACGAGAGAATTTTGATTAAGAAGGTTTGCAAATATGCAAAGAAGACAATTAAGTTACCTGTAAGAAATAATGATGTCATCTACATTGATTTCACGTTTTGAATGGACTACTGAAATGGAAATGAGAATGGAGTGGAAGATTCTCCTTCTATTGTTGGGTCTAACACATGAATCAATGATGCAATGAAATGAGGAAGGGCTTCTTAGGAATAAAAGTTTGTCTTTCAATCTTAGTCGGAAAATTTAATGATCATTCAATAAGATAAGTTATTAAATGGTTTTTCAATCCTTGGAATAGATTTTCATTCAAAGGAATGACCATTCTACCTTAACATTCATACCAAACAAATGAATGGATGAAACGGGTATTACATTCCATTCTACTCATGTGTACCAAACATATTGTGAGGGTAATGCTAGGGGAAGGGAAATACCAATATTAATGTGGGTAGAGGTAATAAGGGATGATATGATAGCACGTTTGACTGAGGTTATGACCTTAAATAGAATAGAGGCAAATAAGGTATTCACGTAGACGAACCCAAGTAGTATAGAGCGAGGCTGTGTTTGCCGTCGTCGTAGTGGGAAAGAACTCGGTAGAAAAAACCAGAATTTTAGGGGCCGAGAAGAGTAGTTTGTGACAGCAAGAAGCATTCACACTTGACTTGCATCTTTTAATTAGAAATATTACTTATTTTCTTTCTTTAAATGTTTATGCCCAGATTCTTACTAAAAATGACCCTAAAATTCCCAAATCATACGTCCAATATTCAAAAGATTGCTTCTAATACAAATATGTTTCTATTTCAGTGTTTAAAAATATGTTTCTATCCATCCTTTGAAGGTTCCATTTTTCAGATCATATCTCATCACCAACTACTGTACATATCTTGAAATCATTTTAGAGTCCGAAGCTACTCATTTTTATCGCAAAAGTAGTTTGATGTGTTTTAGTAAAGCCCAAAACATGCCAAGTATGTTCGAAGTCATTAAACCTAACAAACTACATAAAAAAAAACACTTAATTGTTAAAGAATATATATACGGAAATTACACCCTCTCTAACAACAAAAGCTTTTAGAGTAGATAAGGAGTTAACATGGTATCAGATCCGGAAAACCTAGTGTTCAAAACTCACCATCACACACATGTCAAAAATCATTACAAGTATTAGACCAGAAAGAAGACCACACTTGAAAGGCGTGTTGAAGAATATAAATACACAAATTACATCCTCTCTAACAACTTAAGCTTATAGAGTCAGTGAGTAGTTAACATTATTCCATAAACAAAACACATGGCTGGGCAACACAACTGTTATCTTTGGTATCTACATAACCTTTTACCCTTTCAGTGAAAAGTACATCCAAAGGTTGCCTCGATTATGAGGAAAAAGGAAGTGTCTGGTGAATATTTGACTCACTTCTTATGAAAAACATGCATGTCATGTCACATCCACATGTAAGACATGTTCCATTGTGTCTGGTCAATATATGACTCACTTCTTATGAAGAACAATCATGTAATGCTTCTCACATGCACATGTATAATCGACATGTTCCATCTCAACTCAACTCAAAAAGGCTTACATCCCAAAACTTTAGGTTGACTACGTGAATACTTTCCAAGATTTAACACTATCTAGGGGCATGTTCATCATGCATCATTTTTATCTTTATAATACTCCTCGCGTACTTATTTTGCATATCATGTGATATACAGATATATAACAGAGGATCCCAGGTTCAACTGAGCAAACCCCTGTGCAGAAATCAACCTGATTGGCCCTTCTTCACTACCTTTATTAAATTCCTCCTCTTGAGTGCTGCTAAATGCTCTGATCATCTAGAGTATGAAACAAATCAAAGTAGTTAAGAGATCCTCTCAAGTTAATAGACCACAGGTGTGCCAACATTTACTCCGCTTGAATGCAAACAATAAATTATATTGAGCAGATAGCTTACATACACTCCGGAGAAAATTATCTAAATTATAAGATGAGAAACCAACTTGGCACGTGCATACCTCAAGTTGATCTTTGAGACCTTTAGCTCGTTCCAGTTCTTGTTGCAGCTTTGACAAAACTTTTTTTTCAGCTACAAGCTCTTCCTGAAACAAACCCTTTTGCTTTTCCCATGACTGAAACTTCATCAGGGCCTGTTTCTCTTTCTTTGATACCTCCTGACAGCTTACAGCTGACTCTGCCGCATATAAGCTAGCAGCCTCCATCTCTCGCCTCAATCCAGCATTCTCCACATCAAGCCTCCGAACGGCAGAATTGCTTTGCTCCACCTGCCCACTAGCCTTGAACAATGCATTCTCCATCTCAGAGAGCTTCTTCATGGTGTTCTCCTCTAAACTTTGCTTCTCTTTCTTGAGCCTCTGTACTTCTTCTTTCTCTTGTTTTAGTGTCTTAAGCTCAGCTTTGTCTTTGCTCAGCCTACGAGCAGCCTGCATAACCTTCTGATTCGCCCACTCTGTCCACTCTTGGAGCTGACTTCGCAGTTCCTGTACCCTTGGAATCAACTTCAATATCATTTCATCCTTGTTGTCCCTCGGGAACCACTGCCCCAGGGACTTGTCGTATGGTAACCCAGCATAATTACAAGGTGAAGTCTCAGCAGTACTAGTGGCGGGCATCGGAACAGCACTGCTTTTTGTAGGAAGTGAAAGAGAAAGCTCAGTATCGGCAGCTGATAATGCAGGTGGGGCATTGCCTGTAGGTAATGAATATGGGACAATCGTTTTAGGTAAGGCAGAAACAGAATTAACAGTTTCCAAATTCGATGACGCTGGGTAGGGGAGAGCAACACTAGATGACAGATTAATGGTTCCATTATCCTGAGGCATGTCGACTCCCATTGCCTTACTTATCTTCAAGGAGGCATTTTTCACATGAACACCAGTAGAGTCTGAAACAGACTTCAATTTCTTATCCAAAATTAACCCACTAAAACCACTGAGTTTTCCTGCTCTAGAAGACCCCTTAGAACCATATGCGCGGTAGTTTTTCTCTACATGAAAAGACTTCTGTCGTAGTATATACTCTCTCTTAGTAATACCAGAAATCTTTCTACTGCCTCCAAACCTCTCTTCATGAGCAGGAGATTGGGATGTTCCTGCAAGACCAAAGGACTTATCCACCGTATCATGACCAGAATTCAAAGTCTCTTTTTCTGAGACAAGTCCATCCAGAACAATGGAGCTTTTGGGACTGGTCAAGTTTGGAACAGCCGCTATGGCGGGTGTGTCCAATTGAGAATTATGTGCACAAGGAATTGAAGCTATGGTAGGTGTCTCGGATTGACTATTATGTGTACAAGGAATTGAAGGATTTTGTTTACATGGATTCGGAAAATTGAGTTCAGAACTTTTAGCCTCAGTTTTCATCTGGGAGTGCATAGAAAAAGAGGAACTCCCATTTGGAGTCCCATCACCAACTACATTGGCCAGAGGATCTCCATCCATTGCACAAGCATGTGACACATTCATGTCACATATCAACAAGCACCACATTGCATCCCCAGTGCTAAAAAATGGCCTAACTTCTCGAAGAACACAAACCAACTCTGCCAATATATACTTCTCCATCTGCTGTAGATCCTCAAAATAGTGTTCCCTTGAAGGATCGATCTCTTGTCCATTTCTAAGAAATGATAAGGTATTGTCCACTATATTTGATATGGTGTCTTTGCAACCATAACAAAGGCCAGACCTCAAAACAGCCTTTGTTGCAACTTCTTCACTATAACCACAAGCAACTATTTTTCTTATTGCACTTTTGAAAATAGTGTGCAGGTTGCTTAAAACAAGTTCTTCAAGTTCGGATTCTGTAAGATCACTCCAATCAGCGTCATGGAACTCATCTTTCAATTCTATTTGATTTCTAGACGGGCTTGGTCCTAACTCAGATGACCCCACGGCACTAGACAATCCAAGGTCAAGTTTCAAAGCGTCACAATGGTCTTGGACCTGTTGTTTAATGCTGCACATGTCGCACCCACCGGGATGTCCATGACTTGGGGCCATTTCAAACTTCCCAGCTGAGAATTCGTAACCCGAGAATTCATTTTGTGGCAAACTAAGGATCTTATTTGGATCACCAAGAGGTGGATCAGCCCGATATTTTCTCTTGTTCCTACTTCCTTTTTCTTGGAGCGAGACAGCAGATGAAAGTTGACTAGTACTACTACTGCCACTGGCCTTTGCAACCATTGAAGCCATTCTAAGCTGCACAACAGAATATCCTTCAATATCTCATCAAAATTTGTTTGACAATATCTAACACATGAATAGACACAAAACTTTGTGTGCAACAATACATACATACATATATATATATATACATATATATATATATATATATATCTGTGTGTATACACGTGTGTGAATATCTACACACAACACTGAAAACCCATTTGTTCCATGAAATCAAAACCATTCCAGCTCATACATTCCAGCCACTTACAGTGGCTATAAAACCCACCACTTGGTCCTGATAATTGATCATTCCATTAAAGTAACTCTTAAAAATCATACCTTGTTGTTCTCAATTAATGGAATCTATGAACTTTATGACAATTTTCTGCATCAAAATAGCAAATTAATTAAAAAAAAGAGAACACCCAGATATTAAAATTCAATAACCGATACACTATATTATTCCAATCAATCAGACTATCTATTAACAAAGAAAATCAATACCCAGATAAGAGAAAATCAAAACAAATATATATATATATATATATATATAAACTGCGTGTATATATATAGATATATACATATGTGTGTATAAAAGATCCCCAACCAATAAAAGTGAGAAATTCGAGATTTGATGATAATCGTTGAATCGAGACATACCCGATTTGAGCTGTGTCTGAGCAATCAAAATCTAGGATAAATCTCAGAGCATCGGAGCTGGAGACAATTGATACTTGTTCTCGCTTTTTATTCTCTCTGCTTAGAGCATTGAACGTCTCTGTCTCTCTCTTTCTCTCCTCTCTATAATTTTGGAGAATTTTATTTATATGTGGTGTTAACCAAACTACGTAACCATGGTTAGCAATGTGTGGATTTTGGGTTTGACCATGGTTAGGAAAAAACAAGCATTCAACAATATTATTGTGTTGAGGGGTATAAGTGGAAATTATTGGATATATAACATAATATCCCTTTCCTATAATAGTAGCTCTTGCTAATTAAAGTATGGTATAATGCTTATTCATGAAAATCACTATAATTTGTTAATATGTGAATTTGTCATGGACTCATGGTATTACAAATAAGCAGTTGAGAGATTTTTTATGACAAGTTATTTTTTTCTAGTATGAACGATATTTAGTTCTTTTCAAGGAAGATGAAGTTTGGTCTTCATAGTAAATATAGAAGATGGATATAAAAATAGAAATTGGCATCAATTCCTTTTAAAAAAAATTTCTAGCAATGTGTCTAGATAATATTAAACCATATCAACGGGAATGACGAACTTCATTATCTTTTAGACGACCGGAGAATTGTTATTTTAGTACTGTTTAATGGATTACTTATTAATTAATAAATTGATCGGTGAAATAGAAATAACACAGGAAAGTTGTTGTTCCTCGACGATCAAGTCATATAGGGTGATATTGAAAAACAAAGTCTACTCTTTATATATATGTGTGTGTGTTTGTGTTTTCTATATTTAATATCAATTCATGGCATCTACGTCTGCATGGAGAGGTGTTTCCTATTTAGAAGTTATCATTTTTAATAGGGTTTGATGGATTATTTATTTATTAATGTTGGATTGGCTATTGAAATATATAAAAAAAAAACACAAAAAATAAGTTGTTATTGTTCCTCGACAATCAAGTTATATAGGGTGATATTGAAAATACAAAGTTTACTATTTTTCATATAGATAAATGTGTTCTTTATTTAACACCAATTCAGCCGTTTACGTTTACATGGAGAGGTATTTCCTAGTTTGAAGTTTTCATTCGCACCATTATTTATCAATCTACTATTAATTTATAAAAACATTAGATTTAACCTTTAGAAGAGTATCATGACTTGCGGGAGCAAAGAACCAATTCTCCAAAAAAAAAGATATGGTAGAGGAGATTCAACCCGATATTAAATGCACAAGATATGAAAGAGAGTCAAGTCAATGTTCATGCACCTATCACATGATTTGGTAGTTTTCACATCGTTATGACTCTCACCGCACTCCTTGTAGAGCTTTGACCGTTTGACACATTTTCCTCTCATTTCACTCATTTTTTTCTAAATGCGTTTATATGGACTAGCAAAACGCACATGATTTGCACGTGATTGAAAGTATTTAATAAACAGATAAGATATAAGAAAATAAATAGCGTAATACTTTCTAACTATAATAGAAAAGATTAGTAGAGATCTAATCTATTGATAATGTGTTTAAGAATAATTTGCACAATTAAAAATATATTTCATTGATAGAGACAAATATATCATTTTCATAATAATAAGTGTGATGTCCCACATTGCCCGGGTATAGGTTTGATGATGTGCTTATATGTGCATGCGTGTCTCCAATTGGTATAAGGTCTTTTGAGGAAGAACCCAAGAGAAAAATTGTGCGGGTTGGGCCCAAAACAAACAATATCGTACCCAATATTGGAATAGGATGTTACAATTAATATTAGAGCCAAAGCTCGACACGAATTATGTGTGGGAGCGTGCACAAGCCCGCAGGTTACGGCATCGAGGATGCTAGGTCCCAAGAGGGGGTGATTGTGACGTTCCAGTTCACTCAGGTATAGGTTTAGTGATGTGCTTATATGTGCATGTGTGTCTCCAATTCATAGGATGCCTTTTGGGGAGGAACCCAAGAATAAAACCATGCGGGTTAGGCCTAAAGTGGACGTACCAAGTGTTGGAGCGGGATGTTACAAAAAGAAACTCACATTTAATAAATAAAAACCTATATATATATATATATATATTAATAGAAATAATAAAAAAGATATACATTTTTGAATAAAAGTAATGTGTATATGAGAAAAGAGATAATATAAATGAACGAAACAAGAATTTCAAGGAAAAGGTATATGTAGCCCTCAAAGCAAATAAGTCTTTTTGTGCTCTTACGACATTATCGACTTTAGAAAAGTTTAGTGAGTTAATCGGGAAAGTAATCTTTCTATGAATTTTATATTTTATTTTGCTAATGAGTCTAATCCTTAACTACATGTAGATAAAAATGAATGCCTCTATTCACTAGCTATTGCCTCATGACTAAGGAGTCCTCAAACCAAATTGTGATTGACTACCTCCTCTGGAATTAATAAGATACAATAAGAACCCCCCTCTCCACCGGTTGCCTAGTAGCTTAGACAAACTTAACGATATCCAATGTGGATGGGGATATATTATTTTTTGGCTTGTGCGTTTTGGTAGCTATCTGTCATTAGATATAAGGGGAACTAGAAATATTTTCTAATGAACACAAGAGAAAACCTTCTTTGGATTTGCCCAGAATCTTTGAAATTCATTATTTCTTTAGGGGTAACCTGTTTTGGGTTTAAAGCATTTAATGTGATAGGATTCTAGTCTTCTACAATATGGGTATTCGATCGTTCTGGAATAACGTAAATAGTACAATCGATAAATCCCGTATGGGCGTGGAAGGGGTGTGTGTGTGTGTATGTGTGTGGAGTCTTTATGATTTGCGTAACAGTAAAAACATATAAAGTATAAGTTATAACCATTAATACAAACTTTATATAAGTAACAAAAGTTATTCACTTCAATAATAATAGTGTGATATATAAATATATATATATATAAACTATATATGAGCTAGTAAAAAGTGAGAAGTTAAAAGAGTTATAAACAAGTAATGTCAAAACGATCATATCTCATGTGACCTAACACCCTCATTTGTGTGGCCCTCATCGGCTTGTACACCCTCTCCCATTTCGGTAGTGAATTGATCAAATACCATTTTTTCATGGCATTCCCAAACCATGGTACATATTACTTATTTTGAACCGCAATAATTTTGGTGCTCACAGTTGATCTTAAAATGCGTTCACATGTTTAAGAGGTTTTCAACATATATAAATGTCAATGTTTTGTTTCATCAAATGATGTGGGACATTATAATAAATTTTCCAAATAGATATTCAAAATAAATTTTCCATGTAAGGAACTTAAGCTATCTGGCATGTCACGCCCCAAATTTCCTAAGACTCCAAAACCCGAGCCTAAGAGCTAAGGGAGTGAATGCGCAAGTAAAAAGAAACGAGAACAAATGACCTATAGTCATCAAACACCCACATAAGGGTAAAAACATCATTTCACGCCTAAAAGATGTCAACAAGATCACTCAGGATCAAAATAGAAGTGAAATAACTTAAACGACAATTCAAACACCTCATGTTCAAAATATACCGTCACATTCAAATGACCATTACGCCCTCAAAAATGACTTGAATGAAGTGATTCAAAAGCCTAACATCAAGATATTTAAGTCCATTTTCAAAAAAGCTAAAGAACACCTTCATCTGACACCCGTAGCTCGAGATATGAGTAAATTCGTAAAACATGGTCAAAACAGGGCTAAACCACCCAGTCGACTGGCTAGGGACCCAGCCGACTGGCTTACTGACCCAGTCGACTGGCTCAATGACCCATTCGACTGGGTGAGGCAGAGACTTCAAAATTTTTGCGGAAAAATCCTTTGTTTCACCTAGTCGACTGCCCAAAAGGGCCCAGTCGACTGCCTCGGCCAGAAAACCTCAAAAATGACTTTTAACATCTTGAAACCCTTAGAAACAATGCAACTAAGTTCTCAACTCATTTAGGAACTTTAAGAATGAGAAATATAAACTAAAATCGGTTTATTTTTATCAAAACACATTCTGTAAAATAACCGTCTTACCCCCGGTCTCCGTTCTAATGATCACCAGTTTGTAAAGATCAAAATCATCTTAAAATGAGTTTAAAATCATTTCTAAAACAAGGAATTTTACCGAGGCCACGGGGGTAGACGAAAACGGGGTTTTTCATTCAAATCGAAATGGATTGGTTTGAAAACCTAAAAAAATGTCATTTTTGGCCAAACGCCTAATAATCATATTTCATGGCAAATAATCCATTTTACATTCACAAATCCAAATGAAAGGATTTACTATTGACATTATAGCGCTCTAAGGTGAAACATGTTATAGTTTGTTTAAAATACACATTTGTACAATCCGGCACCGAAGTGCACCAAAAGAATATAATCTCCGTGCATAGCGCTCCAAGGGATGTACATAGACAATAACACCTCGACTAACATGCTAGCTGGAACAAAATAAAATAGTTTTACACGTTTGATTTACATGGACAAAAGGAACATATTGATACATGTTTATCAACCTAATGCCCAACAAAATATAACTATGGTCTGCCACTCATGCACAAAAGGTGAACATAATGTCACACATTCACGAAGAGACTATGGAACTCTCCCAACAAAATCATCACTTGAAAAAACTATAAGGCGTGGGGCGAGCTTACTATCCTAGTAGAGGAAACGTCATTACCTCAATCTCGGTAGTCCGGGTGGTTCAACCCAACCAAGGCTCATGCCACTAACCCTAGGTCGGTCTCTTATTCCACATGGCTCTCACGCCAATCCGGAACCCCATAGAACTCAACAAATAAGTTCTCCAACATGCTCACAACATAATTATTCACAATTATAGCATGCTTCAATCATCAAAACCACAATCACATATGTATAACAGTTAAGATGCAATGCGACCGACACATCCATGGTACGCACACAAAAACACACCCTACTCTAAGGGTCAACGGGATCATTCTCTAACCTTTCACTTTATTCTCATAAAGGAAAGTAGATTTATCATACCGTTCTTCCCAAGTGCTTTTGACACTTACACTTTTAACAAGGAAGACGTCAAACACAACGCGATCGTGCACATAAGATTTGGACAAGTCCTCCCCTTATCGTCTGCATTTCTAGGACGATTAGTTTCATAGGAGCAAGAAGCACGCCCTGGCCAGTTGTTATGACGATCCAAACACAAGACAACTCCTATGTAATTTACGCAAACCGTAGAAACCAATACCCATGTTTTGACACTACATGATACACTCAAAATGCATCAAGGTTCACAATCGCAACCATATGCCATCACAATACATGTTTATTTCTTTATGCAATATATTGTACTCCAATTATCACAATGCTTATATTTTCACATTCATAAGCAATAAATCACCACAAGAATTTATATCACAAAATCATGCTTTCAAGGCCTAATTCATCAATTAAGTTGCCAATACTCAACTCGTATATATATATACGACATATATACACATAGACGCACACACCCTCATACAAAGACTAACAAATTTTGTTTTTCCCCTACCTCAATTCCAAGTAAGCTAGCTCAATAGTGTCCAAGAGAGGTCCAAGTAAGCTATCAACTCAAGTGTTCAAGGAAAGAGCTTCCAAGCTTGCAATACACCATTCAATGAATAATAATATTACAATGGTGTTTCCATAAACTGAAATTATCAAAGTGGCTCCAACCACAAAACAAAACCAACCCTAATGATAACAACTTGGGGTTTTATGAAAGACACAATTCAAAAGAAGGGATTCTTGAACTTACCACAATTGTTCCACAATAGGAGCCAAGAATCACAAGATGAGCTCCAAGATTTTAATCATCAAAAAAATTGGTGAAAATGTTCAACTTATGGCCCTTAACAAGATTTAAGAGAGAAGGGAACTAAATATCAAAAGTTGAACACATAAATTCTCAAAAATACATTCTAGGGTTGAAGTTGTAAAACGTAAGAGAGTGAGAAACTTACCCCAATACCTAGTGAAAATGGAAAAGGAGAACAACCCAAACAATTCCCATATTGAACACTTCCTTAAATTCCAAGTGGAAGAAAATGAAATCAAGGAGGAAATGGTGAAGTGAAAGAGGGAAGGAGAAGTGTAGAGATATATGAGTTGTAGAGAAAATATCAAAGTCTTGCAATGAAATATTTTGATATTTGTAGAGATCCTCCACTCACCCTCTCACCATCCAATGGTTGAGGTTAAAGCTAGCAAATTGAAAGTTTAATCCAAAGGCCACCAAGTGGTCTTGTAAGTGAAAGACCATGAATAATGGATTATTACATTTGAGTGTCAACCAAACAAGGCCCTATGATCCAAGGTTTGAGAACAAAGATGGGAGAAGAAGATCAATGGCTAGAAATGAGACACCACTTCAAAAGTGTAAAATGACCAATATTTTCCCAACTTAGGGTTATTCATAAGAGTGTCATTAAGACTCTTAAGTACCCTTTTACCCCTTGTCATCCTCTTTAATTACCAACACGCCACTCATGCCCTAACACTTAGGCAAAATCTCTACACTTTTCACTAATTGCTCAAAATGTGAAATTATTCATTTATCCTTTGGCCATTTCGTTCCCGAAATTATTTTCATTATTCTGGAAATGAAAATACAACATGCAAATCACAACTTTTATTATCACATAAAACATGCAAGTCATGTTAAGCAAATAAACACATTTAGCACAAAATCACATAAAACACATAATCACATATGCGTTTAATCATTAATTAAAAATTTTAATTAGCACTTAAAAATTTTAATTAGTACGAAAAAATACCGGATGTTACATGGCATGATTGACTAACCTATGATATTTTATGGCATATTAGTAACGTTGATTTTTAAGCATCAATCATAAAATGATAAATTATAGTTTGACCCTCTCGAGATATGATAGATTACACCCGCACCCTCTATCTTTTGAATATCTCTAGTTTAACCCCTTCTAGTAGACCGACACTAAAAAAAATATTTATATATTCATGCCTATTTTTTGTATTTAAAAGATGTCCATACAAATAAGTAAGGGTATTATAGTCAATTCACCCAAAGTCAACTGCAGACATAAGCGTTGACCATACCGAAAGTTCATCGAAAGGATATTTTTGTTACTACTTACAAACTAGAGATGCTCAAATAATAGTTTATCAAACAACAGGGGGTGCGGGTGTAATATATCATATCTCGAGGGATCAAACTGTAATTTATACATCATAAAATCATCATTAGTAAAATTCAACCTTTCGATACTTGCCACCAAAAGTTCCACATGGAATTAAGAAATATGTTCGAGTGAGAATCAAAATTATATGCTCATAAGTCATAATTTAAAATGATTTCTAACCACTCATACTAGTGCAAAATACCAACTACATGTATCTCTAGTTTAACCTAGTTATTTTGATATGTAGTAAAATATTTTTTCTTTCATTTGACTCACTGAAAATAAAATATGGACAAAAATCTTATAAACATCTCAAATGTAGAGTCTATTTGTCTATTGTGCAAAACAGATTATATGAACGTAAAATATTTTATTGTTCGCACCGAAAATATATTACCCTTAATGAGTTTAGAGTCTATGGTTCTAAGGTTAAAGGTTGTGTCTTAAAATAAGACCTAAAACACGTACTGAAACTTTTGAAGAAAAACTTGACTTAGTTAGAAAAAATCTTGAAGCTTATCCTGCATAATCAGTTATCATCTTAGAAAAGAATGGAGATTACACCCTTGAGGTATGTCAATACTTTAATCAGACCCCCCCCCCCCCCCCCCCCCCCCCCCCACAAATTTACAAATCTTCAATCAGACCCCTTGTTAGTATTTATCGGTTGACTTTGGTAAACTTTTGTGAAGTTCCACATCGCCCGGATATAGATCTGGTTATGTGCTTATATGTGCATGTGCGTCTTTAATTGGTATAAGGCCTTTTGGGAGGAGCTCAAGAACAAAACTGTGTGGGTTGTACCTAAAACAGACAATATCGTGCCAAGTGTTGGAATGGGGTGTTACAGTTGCTATCAAAGCATTCCAGGTTTAAGTGTCCTATGGATGTTTTTGCAAGGTTTTTCGCATTGCGTATTCTAATATTTATAGAGCCTAAATTTAGGACTTGTTGTACTCTTTTAAGTTCGTTGTTATGGTATTAACAACTCGTATTATTGTTGTTTCAATAAGCCGTCTCGTAGAAAGAATGTGAATCAAGGTCAGGAGGTCAGGGGAATGCGAATCAGGGTTAGGGGAATGCTTAGGATGGTAATGCCAAAGTTCCTCCCAACCTTGTAGCCATTATTGCTCAGGTTACTACTATAGGGGTGGTAGCCGCACTTCATAATCAACAGCTTCATCCGCCACCGCCTCGGCAGGCTCTTGTTGTTGAGCCGATAGTATAGCCTGTCACATGGGAGAAGATTTGGAACACTTTCACTAAGGGACATTCACTAAGAGTTTTCGGGGTCTAATTTGAGCGTCATCTTTGTATGGTTGAGTGTACCGAGATTTAGAAGCAGATGATTGTCACTTTCAAGTTGGTTGGTGATGCTTTGCATTGGTGGGAGTCAGCTACCACTATAGAGGTAAGGGCTACATTAACTTATGCTTAGTTCTAGGCTCGTTTTAACGAGAAGTATTTCCCATTCACATTAAAGGCAGTGATTAGACCATAATATTTTCTATTATGGGCGTTAATAAACCGTTAGTTAGTCTCTTTCTTTTATTAATAAGATATTCTTATTTGAGTTGCGTGTTTAAGTATGTTGCAGGGGTCTTAACGCAAATCTGAGTTAATTTTGGGTTTTTAGCAAATGCGTTTGATCCGAAATAATATTTGGAGGATAAATGCACTCAATTCAGAGCAAGGTACAAGTTAGCAAAGCAGAATACAAATGGTTCAAGTACAAAATCACAGAATAAAGAAATATTAAAATTCTGGAGTCACCGATCGATCAGTGGACACTCCCAATCGATTGGGCAACGCCGACATTGGGAAATGTGCGCGAAGATACTGCTGAATTCATACTTTGTGTGCAAGCATATCAGAGGGTAGATTAGTCCATTCACTACTGTTACTTGGTCCTCGCACCAAATCTTTTTGGAGTGCAAGAAAATACTTGTCATATCTATACCAACTTTTGTCTATAAATATATGAGGAATCCATGAAGGAAAAGATATCCTGGATCATATATCATCGTTCAAAAAAAAAGTCTTTCTCTAGAGAGGCTCTTCTCAAGAACTCAAGAACAACATATCCAACCGTGAAAACGGTGGCTTTATCAAGGATGCTGTCTCATTTATCCATGAGCGGCTAATCAGTATCTAGGGTTTCCAACGAAACTGTAACACCCCGTGTTATATTCCTTTTTCCTGAAATTATATTTATATTTAATTTCAGTAATGACGTCACTTGTTCGTGACGTATTATTTATTCTTGGTATTTGATACCTGTAAATTTTTCGCGTTTAGTTTTAAAGTCGACTGAATGACTTTACGGTTTCTCTTTGACGACTACGCGAATTCTTATTCTCGACTACACGGTATTAGTGCTTTTACGGAACCGGTGTGAAGAGTATTAAATTACTTTCTCGGTGTTCCGGTTGTTGGATTCCTAAACCGGTATAATTCTTTCGGACTAATTTGGTAAATTGGTGTCCCGTGTAATTTACAGTTACCTAAATTACACTTGGGGGTTGGTCCATATAAGTTGGGATTTATTATATATATATATATTTAATTATATATATATATATATTAAAGTGGGGTCATTTCGCAATTTAGGGTAATTAAAGGGTTGCATTTGCAAATAGTACATATATATGTATACATGTATACGCTTCAACCTGCTACAACAGATCTGCTCCTTCTCCTCTTCACGTTGCAGACACCACCCCACCTTCTCCTCTCAACAGACCCGGCCACACTCCTTCACCTCCATGGTCGCCGGCGAGAGAGAGAGAGAGAGAGAGAGAGTCGGCAACAGAGAGAGAGGAAACCGGACGGAGAGGCGCGGCCATGGTGGTCCGCCGCTGATGTAGCAGCGGCAATGGCGGCGCGTTGCAGACGGGGTTGCTGGGCGGTGGACGGCAGCGGCGACCTTGGCAGACGGCGGCGCAGGGGCGAGTAGCTGCGGCTGGTGCACGCAGCAGGGACGGCCAGTGCTGTTCGCGTGAGCAGTGGCGACTCCGGCTGGGCTTCGGCCAATTTTTCGGCGACCTTCCGGTGATCGGTTTGCGCCGATTTTCGGTGAGTAGCTCCGTATATTCATGGTATTCGTTATATATTAATTTCGTGATTTTAGGATGAATGATTTTCCCGGAAATCGCATTTATAGGTTATAGATTTCGTTTGGGTTATTTTAGATTTAACCCAATTAATTAACCGATTATTAATGGGCTTCGTATATATCGTATAGGTTGTCGAGACGGACATT
Organism: Cornus suecica; assembly: GCA_963922005.1. Lineage (NCBI taxonomy): Eukaryota > Viridiplantae > Streptophyta > Magnoliopsida > Cornales > Cornaceae > Cornus > Cornus suecica. The sequence goes on from OY998241.1 coordinate 20,693,673, forward strand.
TCGATATATTCGAAATAATTATCGGACGATTTTGGTCGGCGGGCTTCGTGTTCGGGCGCCGGTACTGTGCTGTTTCGGGCTGTTCGGTAACGTATAATTAGGTGGGAAACTTTATTTCTCACTCCGCATTATTGAAGTAGTTTAGGGGTGCAAAACCCTTATTTAATTTATTATAGATATATTAAATTGCTAGTTTAAATATCTATAAATTGTTTAGGATCAGAACGAGACTTAGGAATTAATTTAAGAAAATTTATTAAATTATTCCTATATGATTAAATAATATTCTTATTTAAATTAAATAAGAATGGACGACTTAGAAACCCTTTACGAATTTAAATGGGTTATTAGAGATTCGTAAAGCTTAGACGATGTGCTAGGTTCCTTTTGGAATACGTGAAATAATTGTTTAAATTATTTTAAAAAGGCATGTTAATTGAAATTGAAATATTTTCTAAAGAATTAAAGAAAATATATTTTTGGAGAACATGAATGGTATATGAAATTATTTTCGTATGATTTAAATGCTTTTATATATATTTTTTTAAAAGCATGTACAGAGATTTTGAGATTTTATTGATATTATCATGTGGTTGTATTTTCATAAATATAGTGCATGATATATTTATGTTGGACATGATTTATTTGTGTGCACCATGTATTGTGAGACATGGGTGTTGGTGCATGTGTTGCATGATTTCACCATTTGCAGAGAGATTCATTTGGTGTGGTCTACTTCCTTTGTGCGTGGGGCACGAGTAGACGTTTGTGTTTGGATCGTCGAAACAACTGGCCAGGGGGTGCTTCTTGCTCCCACAGAACTAAAAATCTGAGAAATGCAGACGATAGGGGGAGGACATATCGTCCAAGGCCCTAGTGCGCGACTAGGTCGTGGAGCACGTCTTCCCGGATAAAAGTGTAAGTGTCAAAAGCACTTGGGATGTACGGTTCGATGAGTCCACAATCCCTAGTGAGCCTGCAGACTTAGGGGAATGGTGGAGAATGATCCAGGACCCTTTGGTAGGGTGTGTTTTTGTGTGTGTGTACCACAGGCGGTCTGTGAGTACGGTGCGTTGCATATCATCATGTGATTTATTGATATGTATATATATATGTTGGAGCATGATTATTTATGAATATGCAAAATGAATTCATTTTATAAAATGCTCAGTTGAAAGTGATAAATGTGAAAACGTGAATTAAAAACATAAATTATTAAAGTATAAACGAGGCGTATATCCTTATACTTGTGTTGTATACTTTGTGCCCGTAGGGGAGGTTATGTATTGGCATAGTGATCTATGTGGCTAGTTGAGGCTAGTGGTGGACCGTAGGCTTGACCTTGAGTTGAGGCCTTAGAGATTGTGGTTCGTAGCCTCAGAGATGTGGTTAGTAGCCTTGTGGTTGTGATTAGTTGAAGTTAGAGATGGATTGTAGAATTGAGGTTGAGTTGAGGCTTTAGAGAGGACTGTTAATTGTTTTGTGGTTGTAGTTAGTTGTGTGATATCCTTAGAGATTTGAGATCAGTAATTGATTTAGTATCAATTGTAAGTGAGGCCTTAGATAAGGTGGTTGATGTGATTGTGGTCTTAGTGGATGGGGTAGTATAGACCCTTAAGTGTTTTTCATTCTTTTGAGGAATGGGTAGAGGTTATGATTGAAGTGATTTCATTAAGTACTTGGAGTGCTGTAGGGTGGTTCCTCATACTTAGTTCATTTCCCTAAGCATTCCTTGTACTGTGTTTCGTACGATAGTACGTAGTTGTTGACTTGTATGTCATTCCTTGAGTTGTCGGTTACGGTGTGGTGCCGAACCTTTTCCTCGTGGTGTCATTTGATTGGTAGAGTTGGAACGGATGGTTGTCTTCCGTGAGTCCAACGTGTTGCTCTTCCTTTACTGTCCTCTCGGACATTACAAGAATTCATAGAGTTGTGTTTTCTCTTATTGGCTGTCATTTCGAAAACGGTGTTTCCTAAGTTTTGAAGTAAACTCTTGTATTTAAAAGGAAAAACCCGTTTTCGCCTACCCCCGTATAAATGAAAAGTTTTAATACTTATAAAATGATCTTGAGATCTTCTTTGAAATGATTTTCAACTTGTAAAAGCCAGTGATTGCAACTGACGGAGACCGGGGGCAAGACGGTCATTTTTATTTAGTGGTTTCTTAAAAGGAAAACTAATTTATTACTTTTCTTGGGATTCTGAGATTTTGAGACTTCTTTCTCAAAATCTCAACCTGTAGTGTTTTGAAAGGTGGTTCCTTGTTTCACCTTTTCTTCGGTTCATTCTAGGTCTCGGTTACGAGGCTTGGTGTCGTTCAGTGCACACATATAGTGTTGCCTTTCACTTTTCTTGATTGTTGGTGTCACCACCTAGGTGATATGAGTTTTCTTACGTTAGGGGCATGGATGCCAAATGGAGTGGTTCGAGTTTGAAAACATTTTTCTTAAAAACTATTGAATCTCTGGGATTCGTCTTTTTATTACTTCCACTCTCGGCCATTCGTTTTTGGTTTCCTTGTTCCCTCCTGGTGTTCTTTCCTTGTTCACTTGTGGTGTTTTAACCTTGACATTGTTGTCTCGGTTATCTGTTGGTTAGCATTGGTATCTCTTTTCCTTTGCTTCGTTTTGGTGACCCTTAGGTGGTCGTTCTTGTGAGTTGAGGTCTTGTACTCTTAGTGAATTGATCGGGTGGTTTTGTAGCTTATAGTGCAAGTGTTAGTGATTTGATTTATCCTGTTGATGACTTGTTGACCTGTTGGAGATAGCAATTGAGGTGTTTATGTGGTGATATGATTGAGGTGACATAATCCTTGATAGGTAGATGTTCTCTAGGGATGGGATGAGGTTTGTTATGTATATATATATATTGTACATATATATATATATATATATATTGATGATGGTTGTGTTAGTACGCAAGGACGAGGGTGTTTTCCTTCCTGTGTTATCGGGGTGTGGGATTTGAGCCTTCCTTGGTACTATTGATGGATTTTGTTTCCTTGTGGATATTAGAGGTGAGTGTGATCTCCTCTGTTGGATCTTCTGTTTGGTGATGTGAGCACTTTGTGACTTGGTTAGATTTGACCTTAGTGTCGGGTACTTGATGTACGTTGGTGAGAGTAGTGTAGGCTACTGGTGTTGGGTACTTGGAGTACGAGTTTTAGAGACTCACGTTGTGTATTTATATATATACGTGTAGATATATATATATATTCCCTATATACTTATGTATACTCGTTTACGATAGTATATGAGCGTGTGACTTGGGTCTGCGTGGATGGGACTAGTTGGGCTATTTATATCTTATTAGACGGTTTGGCTTTACCTAAACTATCAGAGGATGTGGTAGTTAGGATATCTTTTCCCACTGAGCTTATTTGCTCACGGAGGGAATTTCATTTGCCCCCTGGTATTCCACGCCAGGTTGCAGGAAACATACGGCTATGAGCAGGATGCAGTGCAACGGCAGCTTTCTTTTGTTTCCTTGTTACAGGTTTTGGAGTTGCGTTGGGCGATGCGATTACGGTTGCAGCACGACTGGGTTTGGGGACGATAGGTATCCGCTTCCAGTTTCTTTACCCATTGTTATGGGATTGTTATGTATTTCCTTTTGGGAGCCAGTCTGTTGGCATATCCCTGTTGATGTATTCTTTATTTCCTGTATTTACTCTTTCAGGATGTATTGTATCTATTCTGCACAGCTAGGTACTTTTCTGTATTCTTATTCGAGCATTTGTGGCTCTGTTGATTATAGAGGGTTTGGAGGGGTTTTGGTTTCTTTCCACTACCTCGGCCCTATTAGGATTGATGAATGTGGGGCTTGGAAGCCATTATGATTATTGAATTGCTTTGGGCAGGTTATTGTGTTGTGTTTGGTTGTCCGGATGTTCCATTTACAAACGGAACTCTGCCGGATTTTCGTTAGATTCCGCTGCTTAGTTTTATTGGTCATTTGGGTATGGAATATACCATTTCTATCATTAACCCATGTGTTTTCTTGGTTAATGATGTCTTAGTTGGTCATTCGTATTAAGGATCACATCCTGGATTCCTTGGATGTCCTAGTTCGGGAGTCTTAGGGATTTAGGAGCGTGTCTGTTGGTATCTAAGGATACTCTTGTGTTTTTAGTATTCGTGTTGGCATGGAGTATATTCTTATTGTTATTCCATGTACTTCTTTGTTATTGTTGACTCTAGTAGTCGCTTGGTTTGTGTCACCCTTTAGGGGCGTGATAACATGGTATCTGGGCATTCATTGCAACCCTTTATGGGTGTTTGATGACTGAATGTCTTTTGGTTCTCGTTTTTTTTACTTCCGCAATCACACCCTTAGCTCTTAGGCTCGGGTTTCGGAGTCCTAGGAATTCGGGGCGTGACAGAAACCCTAGTCAAGTAATGTAGACTTTGAATTAATTTTATTGTAAAGAAGGGAAGCTGAAGGTCACTTATATGATGATTATGTAGTAAGAGATCGAACAAGACCACCTAAATAAGATTTATTTATTATTTTTTTACTTAAGTTGAGATTGAATTAATGGTTTATCTTGAACAATCATGTTTTTACCAAGGACAAGAAATCCAAGGTTTAAATAATGGTACTTAACGTTATGAAAAGGTTTTAGGTGCATACGGTTCATACTAAGAGGGGATGATCATTAGTATGTTTTTAATTTCATGTTTTATGAGTAGTTGTAGTATAGATCCATACAATGGTTATACCATTCAAAGATGAAATTGTATTAAACTAACCTTTGATTACATCTCTTTTGGGATTAGACAATTGTTTGTAGTGTTACTAATCTGGTTCGTATAAGTTGTATCGCCCTCTTGCAATAATAAGATTAAATGGCTATATTATGAGACTTGTGGTGTAGTTATAGCAAAACCCTAGACTTGTTTATCTTGATTCAGAAACACAAACACAAAAACTATTATTTTATTTTATGTTTATTATTTATAAAACAAACCAATCAAAACAATGTTTATAATATAATTCAATTTTTTTATATACAATTATTTGAAATACGACTCTGATCTCTGTGGTTCGATACCCTCTCTAACCAACTATACTATATACTACTCGCGTACTTGCAACTAAGAGGTAAAACTAAAACGTACTAATTTTTCATTTTAAACGCTTTTATTTACATACAACTAGAACCGATCACAAGTTTTTGGCACTGTTGGCGGGGATCAAACGGATATTTTAGATTATTGTATTGAAGTTTATTGAATTATTGTACTAATTTTTATTTTTGCATTTCTTATTTTCATTTGCAGGTGAGTAACTACATTGTTCGAAACTGCAAATTTTCAAGAAAACTCACGCACTTCAGTCTCCAATCGATCGGCTCATTCATCGATCGTTCGGTTAGTTCCACAATCATTCACAACTTCCTCTAATCGATCGGTAATCACCTCGATCGTTCGATTGGCTTTGTGATCGATCGGAATATTTTTGTTCGTACAAAAACAAAGATATACATAAAAGATATAGATCAATCATATCAGAACTGTATTAGAAAAATAAAGATACAATCTTTTGTTAAAACAAAAATATAAACAGATTTGCATAATAAATATATATATATATATATATATATATTATTGCTATATATAATATAATAAAATAAAAATATATATATAATAACCATAATAATAATAATAAAGACTATTTATTTATTTATTGTATTACTTATTTATTTCAACTTATTATTTTATTTAATATCATTGTTTATTGTTTATGCTTGGACGTCGTTCAATTAATAGTTCTCTTGATGCATTTGATCCTGAAATTGATCGAATGTACCAAATAAATAAACGAAATAATTTAAATAATATAAACATGGGTGATAAAGCAGTGGTAGCTCTGTCTGCTGTCTTTAAAGATTTCTATACTCCGCAAAAGTATATTTCCCCATTAGAAATCGCGATACCAGCAGGGGCAAACCAATACGAAATTAAACCCGCTATAGTTAATATGTTATCTAAGTTTCATGGGAACGCTCATGAGGATCTCTATCATCATATAGATGAATTCTTAGAGGTCTGTAACACTGTGCGTATAACAGGATGTATAGATGATAATTTTAAAATTAGATTATTCTCGCATTCCCTAAAAGATAAAGCAAAACTTTGGTATAGTACAATACTAGAAGATATTAGAAATAACTGGAAGAAAATTCATAAAGAATTCTTACACAAATTCTTCCTAGTGGGAAAAACACATGAGACCCGTAGAGCTATCCTAATGTTCTCATAAATACCTGGTGAGCAATTTTATGAAACTTGGGAACGATTTAATGAGATTTTACGAAAATGCCCTCATCACGAATTCCCTAGTCATGAATTAGTCCGTAGTTTCTACACAGAAAACCATAAAAATACAGTCGATGCAGCCTGTGGAGGAACATTTACACAGAAAACCATAAACTTCCTATGGAATATTTTTAAGAATCTTAGTGAAGATTCCCGATAAAATATGTCTGATATTAGAGCCCCACGAACTATCATTTCCAATCCTAAAAGAACCGATAGTGCATTTGAAACAAGTCAGATATATGAAGTAACATCAAAAGTGGATGAGCTAAATAAAAAGTTTGATCAACTAATGAGAATAACTCATATAAACCCTACACCTCAAGAATTCTGCTTAGTATGTGTTAATCCCTCACACTACGCTAATAACTATCTTTATACACAACCAGAATCTGAGAATATCACTAAGCATGTTAATGTCACCTTTACCAATCCGAATAATGACCTATTTTCAAATAGTTACAACCCTGGTTAGCGTAATCATCCTAATTTCTCATATAAAACTCAGAATAACACCTTTAATAAAATCCCTAACCAACAGACCAACCAATTCCGACCATTTCACCAAAATCCCAAACAACAACCAAATCAATTTTGTCCATTCAATCAAAATCCTAATCAGTCACCTTTTAGAAACTCAAACAATACACAACCTATGAGAACACCTAGTATTGAACAAGAACTCAGGAGTGTACTAAATGAGTTAAAAAATACCACACAACTCCTATATGCCCATTCCCAATCTATCTCTAAACTCGAGACCCAAATTGGAAAAATAGCTAATTCTATGAATAGAAGAAAAGAATAGAAACTACCAAGTCAACCACTCATAAACCCAAAAGGGCAACATATGATTGAACATATAACACCAGCAAGAGAACCAACAATATAAACTGTTCAAACCATAACTACCCTTCAAAGTGGTAGAGTCATAGTCAATGAGGCTGAAGAACAATTCGGGGAAAGGACGAATAAGCAAAACAATAAGGAAACCGATCCTGAAGAGGAAAAATACTCAACTTATAACAAGAAATAAATAAATCTTGAAATAGAGGAAGAATTAGTTTCTAAAAAGAAACAAGAACCAGTTATGGAAAACTCTACACCAACAAAAGAAATAGGAGAAACAAGCTACGAACCTAAAGCTCCATTTCCACAACACTTACAAGACCCTGTTCCTTACGGTAAACAAGGAGAAAAGATTCAAGAGATGTTTGAGACATTCCAATGAGTGAAAAATAATCTTCATCTCTTGACAACAATCAAACAAATTCCCCCTTATGCTAAATTCTTGAAAGATCTATGTACCCATAAAAGGAGGAACATAACTCATAACGCTAAGAAAATAGTGTTGACTAATCACGTGAGTTCTATAATATCCAACAATACGCCTCTAAAATATAATGATCCAGGAGCATCAACTATCTCATGTATAATAAGAGATCAATAAATTGAAAAAGCTTTTCTTGATGTAGGAGCTAGTGTAAACTTACTACCATATTCAGTATATAAGCAACTAGGGTTAGGAGAATTATCACCAACAGCTGTTGTTTTGCAACTTGCTGATAGATCCACTAAACACCCACAAGGGATAATAGAGGATGTCATTGTCCAAATTGAGAACTTCTATTTCCCTGTTGACTTTGTTGTTTTGGATATGGAACCTGTTTATGATCCTACTAGAAAAATACCGGTAATCTTAAGCCGACCATTCTTAGCAACTGCAAATGCATGCAGAAACAGTAGAACTGGGGCTATGGATTTATCATTCGGAAATATGAAGATTCGGAAAAATATATTTGAATCTGGCTATCAATTAAAATGTAGTAAGGAATGCTTTATAGTAGAGACTCTTGACAAATCATCACCGAAAATAGTACTTCCACCAGTAGATAAACCACCTGATGACTTCGTAGCTTGTCAACTAGACACATCAACCGCTAAACCTATACTTGATGTTATTTAGAAATGCTGTCAGAATACTATGAGGAAGAGGTAAGGAAACAACATTCAGAGGAAGCTGAATAAGAAAAATATAAAAAGACAATAATTAAGCCTGAACCAATCCTATCAATTATACGCCTACCAAAGATAGAAAGGTACCTTCTGGCTGATCATAAATTAAAGTATGAATGTATCTTCTTTAGAGATGAATATCCTGAGTTAGTAATAGAAAAAGGCATGGAGGAACTTAAAAGACGAAGATTAGAAAACCTATTACAACTCGCTTCAACGTTCGCATACCCTGATTTAGTTCAAGAATTTTACCAGAATATACATTTAAGAGACAATGAAGTAAGCAAAGTAATACATATAAGCGTATAGGGGCATGAAATAGAAATATCCCCTAATACCATTGCTAAAGTGTGGCATATTCCTCATATGATACCTTCGGAATTAATGAAAAAGTTTCCGAAAATCCCGCCCTATGATCTTATAACTCGTGAAATGGCTAAAATTATTTATGGAAATAACAACACAAAACTCATAATGGGAAGGATTACAAAAGCACAAATTTGGATTGAACTATGGTTTATAAATAACATCATCACTAGACAAGTAGGTCTTAAGTTTAGTAATGATCGAGGGCCATCACTTATCAAAATTGTAACACCCCGTGTTATATTCTTTTTTCCTGAAATTAATTTTAATTTAATTTCAATAATGACGTCACTTGTTATGACGTATTGTTTATTCTTGGTATTTGGTACCTGTAAAATTTTCGCGTTTAGTTTTAAAGTCAACTGGACGACATTCCGGTTTCTCTTTGACGAGTTCGTGAATTATCGTTATCGACTACACGGTACCGTTTTGATTATTTCGGTTACGGTATTAGTACTTTTACGAATCTGGTGTGAAGCGTATTAATTTACCTTCTCAGTGTTTCGGTTGTTGGATTCCTAAACCGGTATATTTCTTTCGGACTAATTTGGTTATTGGGCGTCCTGTGGACTTACGGGTTGACTCAATTTTAATTGGAGGCTTCCGGTAATTATTGGGATTTATTATATATATATATATTTAATTATATATATATATATTAAAGTTGGGTCATTCTGCAATTATGGATAAGTTGAGGGTTAGTTTTGCAATTAGTACATATATATGTATACTTGTACACACAACCACAGACATGTTCCTTACTTCTCTGCACGACTACTCTCCTCCACACGCAACAGACCTAGCTTTCCTCTCCTCTCCTTCTCCTCTGCAGCAGCAACAGCTCCCTCAAACCTCCATACTCATCATCTTCGACCGATTGAGAGAGAGAGAGAGAGAGAAAGAGAGAGAGGCCGGCTGAGGCGAGCGCGGCTATGGAGGGTTGCCGCAGCTGCGACTGGAGCTGGAGCAGCGGCGGCCGAGCAGGGTTGGCGACGGTGGACGGCGGCGGCGCTGGTGGCGTCGGCGAGGCGCGCAGGTGGTGGCGCAAGGCAGCAGTCAGTGCAGCGACGCGCGTGAGCAGGGGCGTGTCCGGATGAGCTTTGGCCAATTTTTTGGCGACCTTCCGGTGATCGGTGAGTAGTTTCGTACCTACGTAGTATTTGTCATATATTAATTTCGTGAATTTACGATGAACGGTTTGCCCGGAAATCACATCGATAGGTTATAGTTTTCGTTTGAGGTATTTTAGATTTAACCCAATTAATTAACCGATTATTAATGGGCTTCGTATATATCGTATAGGTTGTCGAGACGGACATTTCGATATATTCGAAATAGTTTTCGGACGATTTTAGTCGGCGGGCTTCATATTCGGGTGCCGACACGGTGCTGTTTCGGACTGTTCGGTAACGTATAATTAGGTGGGAAATTATATTTCTCACTCCGCATTATTGAAGTAGTTTAGGGGTGTAAAACCCTTATTTAATTTAATATAGATATTTTAAATCGCTTATTTAAATATCTATAATTCGTTTAGAATCGGAATTGGACTTAGGGATTAATTTAAGAAAATTTAATTAAATTATTCCCTATGTGATTATATTAATTCCTATTTTAATTGAATAGGAATATGCGGCTTAGAAATTCTCTTGAGAATTAAATGATCTAGAAGATTTTGTAAACGTTGGACGTGAGAGACTTAGACGCTATTCTAGGTCCCCTTTTATTACGTGGATGATCTGTTTAAATTATTTTAAAAAGACATGTTAATTGAAATTGAAATATTTTCTAAAGAATTAAATAAAATATATTGTTTAGAATATGAATCTATTTTCTCACGATTTAAATGCTTTAATATATTTTTAAAAGCATGTACAGAGAATTGAGATTTATGTTGATATTACCATGTGGGTATTTTCATAAATATGGTGCATTACATATTTATGTTGGACATGATTTATTTGTGTACACCATGTATTGTGAGACATGGGTGTTGGTGCATGTAGTGCATGATTTCACCATTTGCAGAGATATTTATTTGGTGTGGTCTACTTCCTTTGTGCGTGGTGCACGAGTAGACGTTTGTGTTTGGATCGTCGAAACAACTGGCCAGGGGGTGCTTCTTGCTCCCACAGAACTAAAAAGCTGAGAAACGCAGATGATAGGGGGATGACATATCGTCCAAAGCCTATGCGCACGACCGCGTCGTGGAGGACGTCTTCCTTGGTTAAAAGTGTGAAGTGTCAAAAGCACTTGGGAATAACGGTACGATGAGTCCACATTCCCTAGTGAGCCTGCAGACTTAGGGGAATGGTGGAGAATGATCCAGGACCCTTTGGTAGGGTGTGTTTTTGTGTGTGTGTACCATAGGCGGTCTGTGAGTACGATGCGTTGCATATCATCATGTGATTTATTGATATGTATATATATATGTTGGAGCATGATTATTTATGAATATGCAAAAATGAATTCATTTTATAAAATGCTCAGTTGAAAGTGATAAATGTGAAAATGGGAATTAAAAGCAGTAATTATTAAAGTATAAACGAGGCGTATATCCTTATACTTGTGTTGTATACTTTGTGCTCGTAGGGGAGGTTATGTATTGGCATAGTGATCTATGTGGCTAGTTGAGGCTAGTGGTGGACCGTAGGCTTGACTTTGAGTTGAGGCCTTAGAGATTGTGGTTAGTAGCCTTAGAGATGTGGTTAGTAGTCTTGTGATTGTGATTAGTAGTTTGGTGATCGTGGTTAGTTGTTTGAACTCTTTTGGAGATTTGAGGTTAGGGATGATTTTTGTGTCAATTGATAATTGAGGCCTTAGAGAAGGCGAGTGATGAGTTGTGTGAGATTTTAATTGATGAGAAGAGGTTATGATTAAGGGATTCATTAAGTATTCGAGGTACTGTAGTCTGATAGTCTTGGTTCTTATGCTTAGTTCATTCCCCTAAGCATTCCTTTTACTGTGTTTTGTACGCTAGTACGTAGTCGTTGACTTATACGTCATTCCTTGAGTCGTTGGTTACGGTGTGGTGCCTAACCTCTTCCTTGTGGTGTCATTTGAGTTGGTGGAGTTGGAACGGATATTTGTCTTCCGTGAGTCCAACGTGTTGTTCGTCCTTTCCTTGTCCTCTCGGACATTATAGAAATCTGTGGAGTTATGTTTCCTCTTGTTTGGCTGTCATTTCGAAAACGGTGTTTTCTAATGTTTTTAAATAAACTCTTTGTATTTAAAAGGAAAAACCCGTTTTCGCCTACCCCCGTAGAAATGAAAAGTTTTGACACTTTATAAAATGATCTTGGGATCTTCTTTAAAATGATTTCAACTTTAAAAGCCGGTGATGGCAATTGACGGAGACCGGGGGCAAGACGGTCATTTTTATTCTGTGGTTTCTAAAAAGGAAAACTATTTTATTACTTTTCTTGGGATTCTGAGATTTCGAGACTTCTTTCTCTAAATCTCGACTTGTAGTATTTTGAAAGGTGGTTTCTTGTTTCACCTTTTCTTCGGATCGTTCTACGTCTCGGTTATGAGGCATGGTGTTGTTCAGTGCACACATATAGTGTTGCCCTTCCCTTATTCTTGATTATCTGATGTCACCACCTAGGTGACTTGAGTTTTCTTACGTTAGGGGCATGGATACCGAATGGATTGATTTGAGTTTTTAAAATATTTTCTTAAAAACTATTGAATCCCTATGATTCCTCATTTTTATAACCTTCACGCTCGGCCATTCATTTTCGGTTTCCTTGTTCGGTTGTGTCCTTGTTCACTGGTGGTATCTTAACCTTGACATCGTGGTCTTGGTTATCTGTTGGTTAGCATTGGGAACTCTTTTCCTTTGCTTCGTTTTGGTGACCCTTAGGTGGTCGTTCTTGTGAGTTGAGGTCTTGTACTCTTAGTGAATTGATCGAGTGGTTTTGTAGCTTATAGTGCGAGTGTTAGTGAATGATTTATCCTGTTGGTGACTTATTGACTTGTTGGAGATAACATTGAGGTTTTCGCATAGTGAGATGAGGGGGTGATCCCATCCTTGAGGTACAGACTTACTCCAGGAGAGGGATGAGATTTGTTATATATATATATATATATATTGTATCAATATAAATATATATATTGATGATGGTTGTATTAGTACGCAAGGACGTGGGTGTTTTCCTTCCTGTGTTATCGGGGTGTAGGATTTGAGCCTTCCTTGGTACTATTGGTGGATTTTGTTTCCTTGTGGATATTAGAGGTGAGAGTGATCTCCTCGGTTGGATCTTCTGAATTGTGTTATGAGTGATTTGGTGATTTGTTAGACTGGACCTTAGTATCGTGTACCTAGTGTACGTTGGTGAGAGTAATGTAGACTACTGGTGTTGGGTACTTCGAGTACGAGTTTTAGAGACTCATGTTGTGTATTTATATATATATACGTGTAGATATATATATATATTTCCTATATACTTATGTATACTCATTTACGATAGTATATGAGCGTGTGACTTGGATTTGTGTGGATGGGACTAGTTGGGCTATATTTATATCTTATTAGATGGTTTAGCTTTACCTAAACTACCAGAGGATGTGGTAGTTAGAGTATTCTTTCCCACTGAGCTTATTTGCTCACAGGGGTATTTCACTTGCCCCCTGGTATTCACACGCCAGGTTGCAGGAATTATACGGCTATAAGCAGGATGCAGTGCAACGGCAGTTTCCTTTTGTTTCTTGTTACAGGTTTTGGAGTTGCGTTGGGTGATGCGGTTACGGTTGCAGCACGACTGGGTTTGGGGACGATAGGTATCCGCTTTCAGTTTCTCTACCCATTACGGTTGCAGCACGACTGGGTTTGGGGACGATAGGTATCCGCTTTCAGTTTCTCTACCCATTGTTATGGGATTGTTATGTATTTTCTTTTGGGAGCCAGTCTGTTGGCCTATCCCTGTTGATGTATCTTTTATTTCCTGTATTTATTCTTTCAGGATGTATTGTATCTATTCCGCACAGCTAGGTGCTTTTCTGTATTTTTATTCGAACATTTGTGGCTCTGTTGATATTAGAGGGTTTGGAGGGGTTTTTGGTTTCTTTCCACTACCTCGGCCCTAGTAGATTGATGAATGTGGGGCTTGGAAGCCATTGTGATTATTGATTTACTTTGGGCAGGTTATTGTGTTGTGTTTGGTTGTCCGGATGTTCCATTTACAAACGGAACTCTGCCGGATTTTCGTTAGATTCCGCTGCTTAGTTTTATTAGTCATTTGGGTATGGAATATACCATTTCTATCATTAACCCATGTATTTTCTTGGTTAATGATGTCTTAGTTGGTCATTCGTATTAAAGATCACATCTTGGATTCCTTGGATGTCCCAGTTCGGGAGTCTTAGGGATTTAGGAGCGTGTCTGTTGGTATCTGAGGATACTCTTGTGTTTTTAGTATTCGGGTTGGCATGGAGCATATTCTTATTGTTATTCCATGTACTTCTTTGTTATTGTTGACTCTAGTAGTCGCTTGGTTTGCGTCACCCTTTAGGGGCGTGACAGCATGGTATCTGGGCATTAATTGCAACCCTTTGTGGGTGTTTGATGACCTTCAGTCATTGGTTTTCATTTGTTTTTCGTTTCTTTTTACTTCCGCAATCACTCCCTTAGCTCTTAGGCTCGGGTTTCGGAGTCCTAGGAATTTGGGGCGTGACAAAAATGCTCTATTAATTCGATCAAGGATATTGGGTGTATATACCAAATATTATTTACGATCATATAGAGACATTCTGGGAAGCCGTGATCGTTTGTAAACTTTCCTTTGACCGGAAATGGAAAATTCCATTCCCATTCTTAGTTCAAGCGCTGATAAAAGATCATGTAGGATCAAAGTTCGAAATTCCATCCGAAGCGGGGATTTTCGTTATCAAAGATTATGATCATTGGAAATTTTTCGATACCTTGAACTACGACGAAATGGGGTGATGGTGGGAATTCTAGTTACGATTAATTAGGCAAACTAAAAATCGTGTAAGGTAAAATAATACGCAAGGAGGAAACAAATCTATCAATTTGATAGATTTCACGGATAACCCTGGTTAAGCATGATAGGAATGTCACGCCATTGACATTAAATAATGATCTCGGTATGAAAAAGACCTAATATTTCTGTAACACCCCAAGTTATTTTCTCAATTGTTTGGAATTATTTCCGATTTATTTTCGGTTGTGACGTCACTTGTTCACGACGTCATGGTTATTCTTGGTGTTTCACGTGAAATTTTTTTCGCGTTTATGTCTTGATACGACGGGATGACGCGACCATTGTCTTATTGACTACTTCGTGGAGCTTCTTTGATAATTACGAGGATTGATGGTGAATATAATGTTTCTAACTGGTGAAACATTGACGTGAGTTCTGGATTCGACATCACAATTCTGTAATTTTCTCTTTGGTGGCTTCAAGGGGTTTCTTTCGTGATTACTCTATTTGACGTGATGTTTTGTGTTTCGGACGTGGCTAGAGGTTTATGTAGGCTTTAGTGCCGATTACGTGGATTCGTTTAGATGCTCGACTTTTAGTGCTTTGACTGGGTGGCGGAATGTTTTGTTGACCGACGTTAAAGGTTTCGACTCAATTGTGCGCGTTCGGCATATAGTCGTTAGGGGTTCGACGTTTTGTTTTACCTTGTAATGGGATTGGTATGTGTTTAATTTGATTGACGTGCCTTGTTTAGCCGGCGTGTTTGGGAGTATTTGTATTCTCCTTTCTTATTTTATGTGTTCGTATTTACGCGATATAGTTGGGACGTTATCATTTAGCATATTGTCAGGCTTAGGATGCACTAGGTGGCGTAAGGAATTGTAATTTCCTTTCATATTTGGTTTGGTACATGCTTTATTTGACTGGTGTACTCTATGTTTGTATTTGTGTGCTCCTATGTATTGTTTGACTTGTGTGTTTAGGGCTGTTTGCGTTAGCTTGTTTGTTTCCTCGTATTTGTACTTGTGTGATATGTATTTTTAAACTTATTGGGTTGACTTTTGGTATTTCCTGGTTTTAGGAGCTCAGATGGGTCTTGTACGTACCCGGTATTCCGGTGGTTGGGTTTCACACCCCGGACTATATATTTTGAATTGTAGTAATTATTGGGCCTCCCGTTTATATTTTTGGGTTCGTGTGATTTTATTTTGGGGTTCCCGGTTCATTTAGGGATTTATTGTATATATATATTATTAATTGGGAATATATATATTGGTATTTATAATATATAGATATGTGTATATCATTTTGGAGAGAGAGACACACAGCCCGATCAACTCTTCTTCTCCATCTCTCATTCACGCAACCACGATCTACGATTTCCTTTTCTTCTCTTCAATGATCACATCAGCTACTTCCCTTCCTTTATTATTTCATCTCCACCCGATCAAGAAGGAGAAGAGAGAAGATGACATCGCAGTCGACTGAGGAGAGAGCACCGATGGCGGCGCGATTTGCAATAGTCGTCGGTGGTTGTGGTTGAGAACGTAGACGATGGTAGTTTCTGATGTCAGTGCTGATTGTGGCTACAGTGGTGGCACGGTTGGAGGAGATGGAGTTGCGATCTGGTTACAGTTGGGGCTCGTCGACGATGGTTAAAGTGGCGACGACCGAGGGCGCGGCAGTGGTATGCCGCATAGGTGGTGGTGACGTGGTGTTGGGCATGACCACAGGTGGTAGCGTGATTTTGTGAGGGTCGCCTTCGACCTAAGGTTTTGACTAGGAGCTGATTTCACTAGAGATGGGGATGATGATGGTACTGTTGGCGCGATGTGGGTGATAGCGTGCAATGGTGGTCACGCTGGAGGTTGCGCAGTTTAGTCGTGCGTGGTGACGAGCAATGGCGAGTTCGGTCAGACCGAGTTGGGTCAACTCGGTACCGATTTGGGCTTCGTTTGGCATGAAATTTTGAGGATAGCTTGCTCTCGATATCGTACATGATATATCCGAATTTGGTGCCAAACCGTTGAGCGGTTCGCCAGGAATTTTAGATTATAGGTATGATTTTTCGGTTGGGCTTTTGTTAGATTTGTTTAAATTTATTTATCGATTGCTAATGGGATTTTGTATATATCGTATAGGTCGTCGAAACGGACGTTTCGATATATTTGAAATAATTTTTGGACAATTCGGGGCGGCACTGTTCACGGAGGGACAGTTCGGGGCTATTCTGTAAGCTTTATTTTAGGTGGGAATTTACATATATATATTCTTATATATATGCATATCTAACACTCACTAATTATGCGTAGAAAATGTGAATAAATCATCGTTGCATGTTTATGGGTAAATAAAAATGTTTAATTAAATTCCTAGTGATAGACTGAAATCTAGGAATTTTATAAAATTTATTAAGTACCCATAAATGGATTAAAGGATGTCGGAATTGGTATTTCTTGTGGAGAAATTAAATAAATTATCTCTCAGAAAATTTAAAATAATTATAAACATATTTAAATTAAATCGATATAGGCGATTTAGTACCCCTTGACTTCGAAATAGGTTTATAGAAGGTGTATGTGGACGTAGATCCGGTTAATTGATTTTTTCCCTATTATTTATATTTTATTAAAATTAAAAATATGTTAGGGGATCCACGAGAACTAGGGACGTCAAAACTTATACCTGATTTTAGTTCCCTTGTTGTTGATTTTCTCATAAATTATAAAGAAAATAAATTGTGAATTTAAATTGTCTAATTGTCCCTGAGGTGGACTAAATTGAAAATAATTATTGAGAATTAAATTAAAAACATGCTGACATATAAAATCTATAAAGATTGAGTAATCGAGAACCCGAATATTTTTGTGATAAATGGAAGTGATTTACTATATAATTTAAATTTTGAAGCGTGTTTTGTATAAGATTGTTTGGCTTTTATGCTATTTTATTGAGTATATTACATTCATGTGGAGACATTTTGCATTCATACAGCACCATGGTATATATATTGTTTTTGTGCAAGTTGCATGCCTCAGTTATATCATGTACATGTATGGACCATTTGGATAGTCACAACAACTGGCCAGGGGGTGGTCTAGCACCCAGGGAGCTAGTAACTCTCAAATCTCTAGACATTGGGGGTGAGGGCTTGGGCCTCACTTGCCGGTTCCTGATGGAATTGTGGTCTCCGTACTCTATTTAGCGACACCCACCGTTTGTTGCCCCATCAGTGAACGGTTTGGGATTTCTAAATATTTGTTTAACCCTCATGTAGATAGGGTTGCACTAAAGTTGCATTGACATGGCATTGACATTCACATCGAGCATTTATTTGACATGTGTTTATCTATTGAGATTATATGTTATTATTGCTTATTGATATTGAGCAGGTTATATCTGAATTTTTAATTAAAGATTTGTATTATACTATTGAGCGCTATGGCGCTGTGTTTGTGATTGATATTTTAACCGTGGTTAAATTACAATGAAAATCGTGAATTTCCTAGTGTAAAGGAAACCGTGAAAACTTAAAGTTAAAAGGTGAAAAGTGAAAAGGGGAATATTAAGAAGCCACGGTTGGCGATTATCTTTGGTAGTTATGAAAACTAAGTGAAAGTGACCTTGGGGCGTAAGGGTTCCCCGTATGTTAGGCTCTAGTTGAGCTGGGTAGCATTATATTGAGACTTAGTTGAAATTGTGACCTTGGCCACATAGGCCTTTGTGATTGGTGATTAGTATCATCACAGGATGATTGCTAAACCTCTCAGGTAGTGTGGAGTATTCATGTTCCCTTGGATTTTGTAATTTTGAGCGTATCGCTCATTCTCCCACTTTGATAGTGTATGAGTTATAGACGGTTCTTTGCCATGTTTATTGAAAATCCCTTTCCGTAAGTACTCTTGTGAAGTTAGTGAATTCAGGGCATGGTTTGTCCCGTTCTTGAAACCTCGGTTATGGTTCGGATCTTTGGAGTCAAATATTCAAAGTTTTGAAAACTTAAAGCTTAGGGATTTTTATAAAACGTGTTCTTCGTTTACCCCGAGACTTCTTAACTATTTTTGGAAAGACAGAAGCTTAAATACCGGTTTTATAAAATATGTTTTGAATTCTCGGTACCGGGAGTATCGGTAGAAATCCGTTTTTAAAAGAAATTTCAGAAAATTCCATTTGAAATTGTTTTGTAAAATCGGTGAATTAGGGCACGGGTTGCCCCATATTCTAGAAATCTCGATGTTATTTCCGAGATCTCGGCATCGTTAGAGGTCGATAAATCCAGGTTTCTCCTAGCTTATTGTCTGGGATTCCTTCATGTGCCCGATTTTGTTTGGGCATTCTTTCAGGATTATTTTATAAATTTTTAGATAAATGTTAAAGGTCTTAGGATCGGATTTGAAAGAGGTTTAAAAGTGATTTTAAAATGATTATTGGTTTGAATTCTAGTAGTTATTCCTTCTCTTATAATTATTTTTTGGGTTTGAGCCTAGACTTATGATGTTAAGTTATGTACACCTAGTGCGATTCCTGTTGTTTCGGTTGGGTTCGGAGGCATTAGAACCTAACAGATTTGACCGGGTCCTAACTTTTTCTTAAAAACCGGTTGAATCCTTCGGGGTTCAACATTTTTCTTTAAAAACCCGAAGATCATGGCATATGTTTGGGACTAAATGACTCCAATAACCCTTTCTAGTGCCTAGATAGGCAGTGTGAGTTAGAGATAGTTCGGTTGGTTACCGAATCCGGTATGGGGATAGTATTTTCCATTTTTATGTCTCTTCGAGTGAACGGGTTGGTTCACTGGTTATTGTAAGTAGAATAACTGAATTAAAGATAGAAAATGTGAGAGCGACTTTCTCTCTAGGAAGGATTTGATAATGATGTTAGTTATGAGCGAGGATCAAGTTGTGGGCATGGTTATGATGATTCACTTTCAATAGTCCTAATGAGTGATCTATTTACCTCCTAGGAACCTTGAACAGTGTGCTAGGTGCACGGTATGGTAGATAGTGTCATTGTTGTATCTCTAAATAAGAGTGGAGTTCAGATTGGTTGTCTATAGGCCTAGGTGATATGCTTAGTTATTTACAGGACGTTATATATATATATATATATATATATATATATATATATATATATATATATATATATATATATATATATATACATGTGTTGTTTATATTTTCGTTGATCTATAGTTCTTATGATATCCATAGTGTACTTGAGGTTAGTGATGAGGTTATTGATGGGGTCTTGGATTGGCGGGGTGCCATATGAGACTATTGACTGACCTAGGATAGATTCATGCACACGGGATGGTTAACCTTTTCTAGACAGCTATGAGTGTGATGTTTTGATATTTTTGGTGAGCCCCCGAGGTTGTGCTCACCCCCACACAGGTTTTAGGTTTGCAGGTGGATACATCACGGCATGCTCGACGGCGACAATACAGGTGATTTGGGACGGTAGTTTTGTTCCTTCTTCTGTAGTCATACTTGTGTATTCTTTTATTCTATTGGGAGCCAGGTTGTTGGCAAATTCCATTGTGTTGTATCTTCAGTTTGTGTATATATTATTTTCGGAGTGCCTTTGTATCATTTCGGCACTACTGTATGATTTTCGGTATTCTTATTCGAGCTTGGTGTCTCAGTTGGTTTTAGAGGGGTTGTGTAGAGATTTTGGTGTTCTTTTTCACTACCTCGGCCCTAGTAGGTTTCTGGAATGTTGGGTTGCATGTCATTGCTTTTATTTTTGTTATTATGGGCAGGTTGTTCCATTGTGTTGATTTTGGGTTGTCCGGATGTTCCATTTATAAACGGAACTCTGCCGGATTTTCGTTAGAATTTCTTTGCTGAGTTTCTATCACTCAGGTGACATGGAATACTTCATTTACATTCTTATTCCATGTATTTCAATGTTATCATTGATTTTAGTTGTCATTTTCAGTGACGTCATACCTCGGGATTGGCTGATTCTCCGGATGGGAGTCTCAGGAATAACAGGGCGTGACAATTTCAACCGAGTGCAGCAATTAGGGGTTTTATTACTACATTTTCTTTTATCACTATTTTTATTTTCCTTTATAATATTTATAATTACAAAATTAATATTCCATAAAAAAATATTATCTATACATATAGTATTTGCATATTTTAGAATAAAATCTCATACTATCCCTTTTCATCTATTAAAAACAAATTTATTATAAAAATTAAAATATTTTACAATTACCGATCGATCGGTAATGCAATTTGATTGATCGAGGTAGGTGGAAATTTAATTCCACTATATTTAATACAATTTCTCAAAATTACCTTATATAGAAAATTATTTGCCATTTCGAAAATTACTAGAAAGAATCTAAACATTAAGCAATCCTAGTCGTTCATCGTGATTTAGATATTTACAACGTACATTTATCATTTTGGCCATATTTTGGATTTTACTGTGATCGGTTGAGTGTTCATTCGAGGGAATCCGTTAGCGATCGATCGATATTTGTTCGGCCATTATTAAAGATCGTTCAACCAGTCTCGCGATTGTTCACTCATACCCGCGATCATTCGAAACACTTCAGCGATCGATCTCCCGTTCCAGTGATCGATCGGTTATATCATCAATCGTTCGGTTGATCTGTTTTTACTCCTATTCAACTCAACCTCCTCTTTATTACATATTTTTCCTGTTATAGCCCCACGTTATAAGCAGGCCGCTGATGTGGGTCCGTGCCGCAAAAGGACACGCTCCGAGACTCTAGAGAAGGCTCGCTTGATAGTTGCACGAGCTGTTAGGAAACCATTACTCCACAAGCGCGATTATGATTTCGATTACTTTCTAATGGAGCCCATTACGATGTGGGCGGTGGGTGAGTTTACTGCTCGAGGGTTACGAACTCTCCTATCCCGACCTGCGCCTACTATATACGGTGATCGGCTCCATCTACATACTCGCATCTAGATTCGACAGATCAAGATCTCCCCCGAGACCATTTATAGGGCTTGGGGGTTGCCTATTGAGTGCCCTTCGGAGATGAGGGCCATATATCAGGAGTTGCCTACGGATACTCTGATCACAAGTGTGGTGGTAGAGGTATGCTATGGTGGGCGGTATAGGGACGCTACCCATACTTGTACCACCAAGGTAGATTATGAGCCACATATGTGGTTCGTCAATAAGGGGTTGAAGGAATAGATGCACCCGTGGGTGCATAAGAGTGAGAAGCGCGGGAGGCTGCAGACCGTCCTCTACGTTTTTCATATGAGGTATTGGATATCCATACCTCATATTATTTTTTATCAGATGTACTGGGCGATGGGGCAGATGATGATCCTTATGAGGTAGACACATTCCAGTTCAATGTCCCATTCCCCAGCTTGGCTGTGAGCCTCATCTTTCAAGAGGGTATCCAACCTGTAACTGGGGATGCTAGCTTAGTTGTGGGAGAGGCTTTTGCGCGGTCAGCATGGAGGCTTTCTTACCATTATCTTCTTCCGGGATGGGAGGCACACATTGTTGCCCAGGTCGCCACAGTTGTTGCAGCTGCTCAGCCACCACCTCTCGCAGCCACAGATCCTGCACCGGCCCTAGCAGAGACAGTCACTATTCCTAGGGCTGAGTAGGACAGGTTTAGAGCAAATCTAGCTATAGTGATGGAGAGGATGGTTTTACCTGTAGATGAGGTGTGCACATTGATAGGCGTACAACCTAGACCTCCTCAGGATAACGCACTAGGAGCTCAGT
Organism: Cornus suecica; assembly: GCA_963922005.1. Taxonomy (NCBI): domain Eukaryota; kingdom Viridiplantae; phylum Streptophyta; class Magnoliopsida; order Cornales; family Cornaceae; genus Cornus; species Cornus suecica. The sequence continues at coordinate 20,716,057 of OY998241.1, forward strand.
AGGTAGGAGCAGAAAACACGAGTGTGAGTGATTATCATAGGCATTTATGTATTCGCTCGTGCCTTCCATTTTTGTTTTACCGAAAATAAATTACATTTCGGTGTTATTTTATATTTAAAAACAATATATTTTATAAAAGGAGGATTTTAAGAAATTTTGTCTTAATTTTATATATTTATTCATATACATATATAGAAGAAAATAATAATAATAGATAGATAATAGATAAAAATATATGTATATATATAATATAGATAACATTACTAATTCTTATATTTTTATTTATATAAAAAATATAATTATATTTATTTTTTATTGTTTACCTTTAATTTACTCATTCTTTTTAACAAGTTTGGGGGAGCGGTTTTTAAGTATTCATATATTTATATTTAATATTTTAATAAAGTTATATATTTATATATATTTTTTCTAATTTTACTATAAATAAAAAAATTTAACCAAACGTGCCTAAAGATGTGTGTGATCACAGACTTGTGAAGTTGATTTATTGTCTAAAGAATGGATATTGGATTTATTTGCCTAATATTATTTTTGCTAAAATTATGTATAGTTAGACTATGATTAGGAATAGAGGGGAAGGGCATAATAACATGAAATTGATATACTCATTCTTAATATATGCTTTGGTTAAAGATCAGTTAGGTGAATATGGATCCCACATGCAACCTAGTTAGAGGCATCCTAAAGAGTACAGTGAATTTAAATTTCTCGAGATAGAAGAAGCTAATGATATGGAAGGCAAAGAAATAATGAGGTGGAGTGAGTATGTATTTTCTCTTTATGCAAAAGATAATGGTTTATATGATTAGAGAATCATAGAATTTTAGTACAATGGATGGAATTAGTTGGTTTCAATTTTTTGTTCTTGCAATTTTTCTAGTTCTAGAATTAAATTATTTTTCTTTACTGTAAATTTAATTTCATTGTAGGCCTATGGCCGATCTATCTTTACTTTCTGTCAATTAATAAAATTACATTCCCTCTTATTTATTGTCATTTTTGATCATTTTGCTATAATCTTGGTTTTAGTCTTGAATTAGAATGCAGATTGTCGCATACACCATGTTTGGGGGAGGTTTCTGCTACATCCTGAAATCTTGCTTCATAAAGTGGTAACATTGTTCTATTCCTGTGTTTTAATATTCTTAAGAACTATGAGGACATGGTTTGATTTAAGTTTAGGGGGTGGAGTAATAGTAGATATAAAATATGAGAGAAATTAAAACTTTTTGATAGAATAGAAAAATAAAAAACTGCAATTTTAGCTACAGTTGATTACTGAAAATCGTGCAGAATATCCAGCGACAGATCGATCGGTCACACATAAAAAATATACATACATATATATTAATATATATTTTTATGACTCACTTCTACTATATATATATAACTGTATGTATAATAGATATATATTATATTATACTAAGTAAAATACTATTATTTTACCTTTACTTAAATATATTCTTGATTAAACTTGTGAAGTAATTAGGAATATGAGACTAGTCTATAGAATAGATGTACGTGATATTTTATGCTTATCTAAATAATGATTAAATCAGAAAGGTGAAAAGATGTGAATCTCCATAGGTGAGTGAGGTGGTGAAATTGAAAATACAAAAGAAAATCTTGACCTATAAGCACATGCACATGATCTCTATAGTTTTATTTATGATCATATAAGGAATTATCTCTTGGAAAATACAAAGAAAATGTATACGTAAACATTCTCCCTCTAAACAATAATAAAAGAGTGGAAGATGGCGTATCAAAAAAATGAGTGGAAAAAGCAAAATAGGAGAAGAAAGTCTTCTCCTCCATGAAAAAGATAGGCATATATATATATATATATATATATATATATATATATATATATATATATATATATATATTAATAAAAATAAAATAAAAGAAAATATATATATATATATATATATATATATATTCTAAATGAAAAAAACAAAAAGAGAGAGGAAAGCCCTCTCCAATAAAAAGGAAAAAAAAAGATATACTATAAATGGGAATAAATGTGCTATAGAGAAAGTTAACGAAACACGGAAGATTGTTGGATCTAGAAGTAAAGATTAGCTAAGTTTAACCACTTGTGGAGACCATTCTTAACATTAATCTGAGATCAATATTATTATGTACGAGTAAAATTTATTTGCTTGCATTTATTTTATGGATTATATCATCTCCTAGTTAATTAACAAGAATTTTCATGAATATGTTCAAGTAAAGATTATAAAGAAGTTGTGGGTAGTCTATTTAACCCTCACGAGACTTCACTCGTCCACTAGGATTTTTTCTAATGGTTTAAAAGACTTGTTACACGTGTTAAGTATAATCGTTTTTCATTCACGAAAGAAAAGGGTTTAGTTTAAATAGTTTAGATAAATTAGATTAGATATTCTTCATGCTATTTTATTGTTAAGGGACTAGCAATATTCAAGTTTGGAGGTGTGATCAGACCAGAATATTTGGTATTCTGGACGTTAATAAACCCTTAGTTAGTCTATTTATTATATTAATAAGATATTCAAATTTTGAATTGCGTGTTTAAGCATGTTTCAAGGGTCATAACATAAATTTCAGTTAATTTTGGGTTTTTAGCAAATGTTCCTAATCCGGGATAATACTTGGAGGATAAATGCACTCAATTCAGACCAAGGTACAAGTCAGCAAATCAGAGTACAAATGGTTGAAGCACAAAATTGCAGAATAAAGAAATATTAAAATTCAACAGTCACCGATTGATCGGTGGACACTCCCGATCGATCGGGCAACGCCGACATTAGGAAATGTGCGCGAAAATACTGCAGAATTCAGAATTTGTGTGCAAGCATATCAGAGGGCAAATTAGTTCATTCACTACTGTTACTTGGTCCTTGCACCGAATCTTTTTGGAGTGCAAGAAAATACATGTCATATCTACACCAACTTTTGTCTATAAATATATGAAGAATTCATGAAGAAAAGATATCTTGGATCATTTGGATCATATACCATCGTTCATACAAAAAGTCTCTCTCTAGAGAGGCTCTTCTCAAGAACTCAAAAACAACCTATCCAATCGTGAAGATGGTGGCTTCATCAAGGATGCAGTCTCATTTATCCATGAGTGGCTAATCAGTATCTAGGATTTCCAACGAAACCCTAGTCAAGTAATATAGACTTTGAATTAATTTTATTGTAAATAATGAAAGCTGAAGGTCACTTATATGATGATTATGTAGTAAGAGACCGAACAACACCACCTAAATAAGATTTATTTATTATTTTTACTTAAGTTGAGATTGAATTAATGGTTTATCTTAAACAACCATGTTTTTACCAAGGACAAGAAATCCATGGTTTAAATAATGGTTTCTAGATAATGGTACTTAGCGTTATGAAAAGGTTTTAGGTGCATATGGTTCATACTAAGAGGGGATGATCATTAGTATGTTTTTAATTTCATGTTTTATGAGTAGTTGTAGTATAGATGCATATAATGGTCATACCGTTCAAAGATGAAATTGTAGTAAACTAACCTTCGATTACATCTCTTTTGGGATTAGACAACTGCTTGTAGCATTACTAATCTGATTCGTATAAGATGTATCGCCCTCTTGCAATAATAAGATTAAATGACTATATTATGAGACCAATGGTGTAGTTAGAGCAAAACCCTATACTTGTTTATCTTGATTCACAAACACAAAAACTATTATTTTATTTTATTTTTATTATTTACAAAACAAACCAATCAAAACAATATTTATAATATAATTGAATTTTTTGTTGTACAATTATTTGAAATACGACTATGATCTCTGAGGTTCGATACCCTCTCTAACCAATTATACTATTACTACTCCCGTACTTGCGACAGAGAGGTAAAACTAGATCGTGTTAATTCTTTATTTTAAATATTTTTGTTTACATACGACTAGAATTGATCAGGCAGTTGAGAAGAGGGAGTTTTTCGATTTACAGAAGGGAGACAGGATTGTAGAGGAGTGTGAGCAAGAGTTCACAAGTTTATCATTATTTGCAGTACCTGAGGAGGTGAACTCGGAGAAGAAAAAGAATAATTGTTTTGTACATGGTTTGACATGTCACATTCGGTAGGTGACAGTGGGTATTCCAGCTTACACCACTTATGCTCAGGTGGTGGATGCAACGTGACAACATTGTCAGATCGGGAGGGACTACAAAAAATCTAAGAGGGAGAAGCGCAGTGACAAGGACTCCACTAGTCAGACTCTGGAGAAAGAAAATGGCCAGAGTGGGAGATACAATGATAGAGGCAGATTCCACAGGTATCAGCCTTGGAAGAAGCATAAGGGCATCACAGATGCTAGTAGGGAGATGTCTTCTCATCAGGGACAACATGGTGGAGCACTTCAGGCCGGACGGGGTCAGCAGCCGGGAAATTATCAGAAGAGATTTTATGGTCTTTTCAAGGGACATTGTTATGGGTGTGGGGAGTATGGTCACTTTCCTAAGAGGTGTCTAAAGGCTACTTAGGGTCGGCAAAGCCATTAAAGTCAGATTGGTCGGCAAGGACAGAAACAGTCACTACCCTTACCAGTACAACAGATTCCACGTATTCAGGGCCCGACGTACCCAGCTATACCATTACCCCTACCACCACAGGGGCATCCACAACAGCAGTTGCATTATGTTAGGGTGTACAACGTCATGCCTTATGATGCACGGATACCTCAGGCTATTGAGGGTATGTTTCTTATTTTTGGTAGACTCGGTCGAGTTCTTTTTTATACTAGTGCATCACATTCTTTTGTGTCACGATCGTTTGTTACTTAATCTGGGTTATTGACTCAGCCTTGTAGTCGACCCTCAGTATTTCCATGCCATTAGGTATTGATTCGATTTTACGAGAGAGATGTGCATACGTTCCTATGGAGATTGGCAGGCTTAGATTTCTAACTGATTTGTTAGTGCTTGATATGCATACTTATGATGTGATACTTGGGATGGATTAGTTATCTAACTACCATGCTCAGTTGGACTGTTATAGTAAGATGATAGTCTTTGCGATACCTGATCAGAAGATGTATCCGATCGCTATGTCTCGACCACATGAAAGTTCTAGTATATATTTATTTTATGTTGGTACAAAGACCTAGGAGGAGATTACTGTATCTATGGATAGTATTCCTGTAATGCGTGATTTTCAGGATGTCTTCAAGGAGATCTTAGGTTTGTCACCTCGTCGTGAGATTGACTTTGTTATTAACTTAGCTCTAGACACCCATTAATTAGGATTGTTTTTAAATTGATCTATACTACTTAAACTTATTTATCTATAATTTATTTTGTTTTTTAAAATTTTACAATATCTCAAGAAAAAGATGGATGTTTCACATTTTAATTGAAAATAGATTTATTAGGTGATGTTAATCTTCTATTTCTTATAATATTTTATCGTGATCGGATTATTTTGTCTATTATTCAAGGTATCTTTCAAAAGATATTTACTCCAAATGGTTAGTGTGATAATTATATAAAGACAAAAAATTAATGGAAAGAAAGTTTGTGAGACAAATTTCTAATACATAACTAAGTCAAATCGGATAAAAATTCAAATAAGTTGGCTTAGTTGGAAAAAAATTTAATTTTGCGTTTCACAAAATATAAAGTTTTATGGTTGGATGTAAATAATTTGTTGGGCCACTGACATAATTTAACCTTGATGTGGTGGGGGTCGGGGCAAATTAAATAAATGCTAGTCTATGAATGTGATTCCCATCTTTTGTTGTTTCATCAATCATGATTTTGAGTGGAATAGTATTGTATATGAGGGTGTCAGACTTCAAAGTACTAATGGTTGTTATGTTTTTTTTTTGTATATATTAAAGGAGAGAGAACTACCACAACAACATTGAAACATCCAAGTTGACATAACTAACAAAAGTCTTACATATTTTCACTCATTACATACATACCAAATTCTAAATTTCTAAAGCACAAAATACATAGATATAGAGGAGGAAGAACTACCCAATCACACATACCAAAAATACACTTCATATTCAAATATTCTAATCATGCTCATTCACTATTTTACCTGTCAATACTTGTACAGTCGGTCCATTACTAACCCAGTTAATAATCATTAATGGCTAGAAGTCTATTAATTTTTTGTCAACTTAATGCATTATTGTTTATTGATTTTATATGATGAAACACTATTTACTACATTATTAATTCAATTAATTAATATTTTTATTTTCATTTTAATTTAAAGTTATCAACATGTCTAACCTCACAAAGCTTGAGTTTATTGCGCTTGATATCAATGAAAATAATTATCTATCTTGGGTATTGGATGCTAAAAATCTAAGGCATACCATCAAAGAGGAAAATCAAGCTTCGTCGCAAGACCGCGCGAAAGCGTTAATTTTTCTTACGCACCACATATAGGAAGAACTAAAATCTGAATACCTTACAATTAAGGATCCATTACTATTATGGCAAAAGTTGAAGGATCGATATGAACACCAAATTGAAGTAATCCTTCCCAAAGCCCAATCTGATTGGATACATTTGCGGGTGCAGAATTCAAGACTATAAGTCAATATTATTCTGGCTTGTTCAAAATCAATTCGATTTTACAATTGTTTAAACATCTAATCTCTGATGCAGGCTTGATAGAAAAAACATTATCTACTTTCCACCCCACTAACTTGCTCCTGCAGCAGTATAAGGAATGATGGTTCTCAAAATATTCTGAACTAATCTCTTGCTTATTAGTGGCTTAGCAGAATAACGAGCGCCTCTTGAGAAACCACCAAAGCCGCCCAACTAGATCCATGCCATTCCCATAAGCAAATGAAACCACAGTCCATAATAATCGCCAACATCGTGGTCATGGACAATATCGTGGAAAGGGATACAATAAATATCTCGGTACTTGTGACTCTTCCAAAATTCTCCAAAGAAATTCCACAAATAACCACCATAAGTGGTCCAATAACAAGCAAGACAAAGGCAAAAGTGCCTATAACAAATCTACTGAGGACTATGGTTGTAACACCCCGTGTTACTTTTCTTTTACCTGAAATTATATTTCAATTTAATTTCAACTATGACGTCACTTGTTCATGACGTTTATGTTATCCTTGGTATTTCGCGTGTAAATTTTTCGCGTTTACTTTTAAAGTCAACTGGACGACATTACGGTTTCTCTTTGATGACTACGCGAATTCTTGTTGTCAATTGCGCGGTTTCGTTTCGATGTTTAGTGTTTAGTGCTTCGACTGAATGACAACGCATTTTATTTGATCGGGCTTGTTAGGTGTTCCAACGTTTGAGTTCCTACCCCGATATATTTATTTCGGACTATTCTATTTAATTGGTGTCCCGTGGAATTACCAGTTCTCGTAATCACACTTGGGAGTTGGTCTGTTATAATTTTGGATTTATTATGCCTATATAGATTATTACAAATAATTATATAGAGATGGGGTTATTTTATAATTTTGGATAAATGGAGGGTTAGTTGTGCAATTTAGCATATATATGTATATGCGTACACGCCACTATAGACCTGATATCTTCCTCCTCTGCACAACGACTGCTACACGTTTCCTTTCTTCTACACACGACCAGATATGCTCCTTCTTCACCATCATTTTTTATCGAGAGAGAGAGAGATTGAGTCGGCAGAGGAAGAGATGAGCGCACCTCTGTGTGTGACCTGTAGAGGTTGTGGCTGGACACGAGCGATATCCAGGTGGGGGCGAACAACGGCACCATGGTGGCGTGATGTTGTAGTAGTGGCGTGGTGCGACGGCGAGGTGATGAGTCGTGTGACAGCAATTGGCGCGTGGTGGTGACATGGTTGTATCAGTTGTGCGTAGCGTTGACAGGGTCGGTTCGGCCTAGGGTTTTGGCCGGAGAGGGTGACTTGCAGAGATGGCGGCAACGGGTGGTGCTCTGGTGGTCGCGCAGTGGTGGTCGTGCAACGCTGGAGTTGGCACAGCTCAACCGTGCGTAGCAGCGGCAATAGGGGAGCTTCGGCCGATGATTTCGGTGACTTTCTGTTGTCAGTTTGGGCTGATTTTTAGTGCGTAGCTTCGTCTTGGCTTAGTGTTCATCATGCTTTAATTTGATATTTTTCCGTTGAACAGTTTGTCCGAAAATCGCACTTATAAGTTATAATTTTCGTTTGGGTTATTTTAGATTTACCCAAATTGATTAACCTATTACTAATGGGCTTCGTATATATCGTATAGGTTGTTGAGGCGGATGTTTCGGTATATTCGAAATATTTTTTGGACGACTTTGGTCGGCGGGCTCCCTATACGGGCGCCGGTACTGTTCACGATGGGCCTGAAACGGCTGTTCTATAAGCGTAATTTAGGTGGGAAATTTTATTTCTCACTTCCGTATTGTTGACGTAGTTTAGGTGTGCAAACCCTTACTTATTTTAATATAGATATATTAAACTGTGAATTTAAATATCTATATTTGGGTTAGAATCGATATATGACTTAGGAATTAAATTGAGAAATTTATCAAATTATATTCCTATGAGATTATATTAATTCTTAATTGAATTGAATAATGCCCTGTTTGGTAACCAGTTTTTCTTGGTTTTGTCTTGGTCTGTTTTTATTTTCAAAGACCAAACTTGTTTGGTGGGTTTTGTTTTTAAATTCAAAACCAAAACCACTTACAAATTTGGTCTTGGATTTCGTTCAAAATAAAATAAAACCATGACCAAAAAAAATTGGTCTTTCTTGGTCTTAGCCCACAATTTTTTACTTTTCTTTCTTTTTCTCTCTCTCTCTCCTATATATATATATATAATTCATGTACTAAAATTAAAAAATAATATATATTAATATATATAGAATAATATATATTTTTTATTTTATAATAATATATATAAAATAATATTATTAAATATATATATAAATAATATATATATAAAATTAAAAAATAATATATATTAATATATATAGAATAATATATATATATATATATAAATATATATAAAATTAAAAAATAATATATATTAATATATATAGAATAATATATATTTTTTATTTTATAATAATATATAAAAATAATATTATTAAATATATATATATATAATATATAAATTCAAAAATAATATATATATATTAATATATATTTTTTATTTTGTAATAATATATATAGAATAATATTATTAAACATATATATATTAAATATATATAAAAATAATATATAAATTCAAAAATAACATATATAAAATAATATATAAAATTCAAAAATAATATATATTAATAATATATAGAATTATATATATTATTATAAAATAAAAATATATATAAAATAATATTATTAAATATATATATAAAATAAATATATTATTAAAGATATATAAATTAAAAAATAATGTATATATAAATAATATATCGAATAATAATATATATTATTATTATTTTATAATAATATATATTTAATAATATATAAAGTTATATACATAAAATAATATATAAACTAATATATATATAAAGTTTTTGTTTTCTCAAACCAGACCAGAAAGACCAGACCGCTTACCAAACAAAGTTTTAGATTCAAGACAAGACCAGACAAAACCAAACCAAACAAAACCATACAAGACAAGACCAGACAAACCCCTTTCCAAACAGGGCCTAAGAGTAGGCGGCTTAGAAACCCCTTGGAAATTAAATTGGGTTAGTAGAATTTTTTTATAAAAGTTAGACGTGGACTAAGGAATTGATATTAATTCCCGTTTGACTGTATTAGGGGATATGTGAACGTGAGAGACGTGAAACGTAGACGTTATGCTAGGTTCCCCTTACGTTACGTGGATTATTTGTTTTAATTATTTTAAAGGCATGTTAAAAGAAATTGAAATATTTTCTTAAAGAATTAAATAAAATATGTTGTTTAAAACATGAACTTATTTTCTCACGATTTAAATGCCTTTATATTATATTTTAAAAGCAAGTAAAAGAGATCTTGAGATTCATGTTGGTATTCTCATGTGGATATTTTCATAAATATGATGCATTACATATTTATGTTGAGACATGATTTTTATTGCGTAGACCATGTATTGTGAGACATGGGTGTTGGTGCATGTAGTGCATGGTTTCACCTTTTGCAAAGAAAATTCAATTGGTGTGGTCTACTTCCTTTGTGTGTGGTGCACGAGTAGACGTTTGTGTTTGGATCATCGAAACAACTGGACAGGGGGTGCTTCTCGTTTCCCGCGGAACTAATCTTCTAATAAACTGAGACGATAGGGGGATGACTCATCGTCCAATTCCCTATGTTCACGGCTGGGCCGTGGTGGACGTCTTCCTTGGTTAAAAGTGTGAAGTGTCAAAAACACTTGGGAAAAACGGTTCGATGAGTCCACATTCCTTAGTGAGCCTGCAGCCTCAGGGGAATGGTGGAGAATGATCCAGTCACCCTTGGGAAGGGTGTGTTTTTTGTGTGTGTGTATCACAGGCGGTCTGTGAGTACCTTGCATTACATATCATTATGTGATTTCATTGATATGTATATATATGATGTTGGAGCATGTTAATTATGAATATTGCAAAATGAATTCATATGTTATAAAATGCTCAATTGAAAGTGACTAATGTGAAACATGAATTAAATGCGGGAATTATTAAAGTATAAATGAAACATATATCTTTATACTTGTGGTTGTATATTTTGTACCCTTGGGGGAGGTTAAGTATATTAGCATAGTGACTTCTGTGCTTGGTTGAGGTTAGTGGTAGACCATAGAGTTTATTCTAAGGTTGAGGCCTTCGAGAATGCGGTTAATTGTCTTGTGATTGTGGTTATTTGTGTGACATCTTTAGAGATTTGATGTAAGGGATTGATTCTAGTATTAATTAAAATTTGAGGTTTAGAGAAGACGGTTGATGATATTGTGAACTTAGTGGATGTTGTTGTATAAGCCTTTAGGTGCCTTTCACCTTTTGAGGAATGGGTTATCAACTATGTCTTGAGATTTTGATTGTGTTAGAAGAGGTTATAGTTGAGGTGATCTTATTAAGTACTTGAGGTACTGTATCTTGACAGTCTTGGTTCTAATGCTTAGTTCATTTCCCCTAAGCATTTATTTTATTGTACTCTGTATACTAGCACATGTCCTTGACTTATATATCATTTCTTGAGTTGTCGGTTACGGCGTGGTGCCGAACCTCTTCCATGTGTTGCCATTTGATTTTGTGGGGTTGGAAACGGATAGTTGTGTTTCGTGAGTCCAACGTATTATTCTTCCTTTATTGTCCTTTCGGGACATTATAGGAATCCATAGAGTTGTGTTCATTCTTATTTGGTTGTTTTTTAAAAAAAAAACGGTGTTTTCTAAGATTTAAAAATATACTCTTTGTATTTAAAAGGAAAAACTTGTTTTCGCCTACCCTTGGCTTTCCTTATCCATAATGAAAGTGTCAGTGATTTGATCAATCCAATTGATGATAGTATTATGAGGTCGATGTGATTTATGGTATTGAGGAATAGATGTGATTGAGGTGATCTAGTCCTTGAGTGGTAGATTTTCTCTAAGAATGTGATGAGGTTTGTTATATATATATATATATATATATATATAGATGATGATTGTGTTAGTACGCAAGGACGTGAATGGTTTTCCTCCTGTGTTCTCGGGGAGTAAGTTATGAGTATTCCTTGGTACTAGTTGTGGATTTGATTCTTGTGGATATTAGAGGTGAGTGTGTTTCCCTATGTTGGATTTTATGGTTAGCGTGGTAAACATTTAATGATTTGTTATATTAGAGCTGGGTGTCGTGTACCTAGTGTACATTGTGAGAGTAATGTAGACTACCTGTGTTGGTAATTGGAGTACGAGCCTTAGCTGTACATTATAGACTCTTGTTGTGTACTTATATATATATATATATCCCTGATATATACTCGTTTACGGTAGCATGTGAGCACGTACCTTAGTGTACGTTGTGAGAGTAGTGTAGACTACTGGTATTGGTACTTGGAGTATGAGTCTTAGTCATACCTTATAAACTTATGTTGTGTACTTATATATACATATATATATATATATATATATATTCCCGATATGTATACTCGTTTATGGTAGCTTATGAACGCGTGCTTTGGGTTTGCGTGGATGGTTGTTGGGCTATATATATCTTGCTAGATAGTTTAGGATTACCTAAACTGCTAGAGGATGTGGTAGATAGAATATCTTTTCCCACTAAGCTTATTTACTCATAGGGGAATTTCATTTGCCCCTTGGTATTCCATGCCAGGTTGCAGGAAATGTTACGGCTACGGCAGCATGCGGTGCAACGGCAGTTCTCTTTTGTTTTTCTTGTTACAAGTTTGGAGTTGCGTTGGGTGATGCAGTTACGGTTGCAGCACGACTGGTTTTAGGGATGATAGTTATCTGTTGTCAGTTTCTTTACCCATTTTGTATGGGATTGTCATATATTTCTCTTGGGAGCCAGTCTTTTGGCATATCCCTATTGATGTATTATTTATTTCCTGTATTTATTGTTTCAGGATGTTATTGTATCTATTCGGCACTGCCATATGCATTTCTGTATTCTTATTCGAGCATTTGTGGCTCTGTTGATATAGAGGGTTGTGTAGGGGTTGGTGGTTTCTTTCCACTACCTCGGCCCTAGTAGGATTGATGAATGTGGGGCTTGGAAGCCATTGTTATTATCGAACTGTTATTGGCAGGTTTTTCTGTTGTGGTTGGTTGTTCAGATGTTCCATTTACAAACGGAACTCTGCCGGATTTTCGTTAGATTCCGCTGCTTTGTTCTATCATTCATTTGGGTATGAAATGTACCATTTTTATCATTATTTCATACGTTTTCATGGTTAATAATATCTTAGTTGGTCATTCGTATTAAGGATCACATCCTGGATTTCCTTGGATGTCCCGGTTCGGGAGTCTTAGGAATTTAAGGACATGTCAGTTGGTATCAGAGGATACTATTGAGTTTCTAGTATTCTATTTGGCATGGAGTATAATTTTCATTGTTATTCCATGTATTTCCTTGTTATTCTTGACTCTAGTGGTCGCTCGACTTACGTCACCCTTTGGAAAATTTGTTGATTCTTCGATTTGGAGTTTCGGGAATTTTAAGGGCGTGATAGCATGGTGTCAGAGCATTTTTACCCTTTTATGGGTGTTTAATGATTGAAGGTCATTTTTCTCGTTTTTTTTTTACTTTCGTTCACTCCCTTAGCTCTTAGGCTCGGGTTTTTGAGTCCTAGGAAATTTGGGACGTGACAATGGTAGTAAGCCTTGTTTTCGATGTGGTATAAGAGGGCATTGGTCGCATACCTGTCGTAAGCCAAGGAATTTGGTGGCTCTATATCAAGCTGCTATGAAAGGAAAAGATAAGGGGAAAAGGAAAGAAATCGAAACAAACTTTATTAATGATTTTATGGATGATGACTTGCTTATAGACATATCTAGTCTAGATGTTTAAGATTTCTTTGTAGATCCTATGATAAAATAGATCATCTGAGTTGTAATAAGGATATCTAAACAAAACAATTTGAGTGGTAATAAGGATGTCCAAACAAATAAAGTCCTTTTAAAATTGGTTTGGACTGACTAATGTGTTTATCTTAAAAAGGTATCTTTAAATTGTGTGTTTATTTATCTGATATATCATAATTGGTCTAAGTGTGCTTATGTATCTCATTTTATGCATGTTTTTTTTTTAATAAATGACTACTTTTACATAACATGATATTTATTTGTGTAGAAGGTATGGATCTATCGAATATATTGCCTGAGTCTCAAATAAATAACGAAGAATTCTGTCTGGCAGACAGTGCTACTACGCATTCGATATTTCGTGATAACAAATATTTTTCTAATATAACACTTATAGAGAATAATGTGAATGCAATATCAGGCCCTGCATAACTCATTAAAGGTTCCGAAAGAGCCAACATTTTATTTCCTTGTGAAACAAAGTTATGTTTTGATGATGCATATACTCCTCCAGATCCAGGAGAAATCTATTGAGTTTTAAAGATATTTGCCGCAATGGATATCATATTGAGACTACAAATGAACGCAATATTAAGTATCTTTGCATTACATATATCATTTCATGCCAAAAGCATGTAATAGAAAAACTTCATGCTTTCTCTTCTGGGTTGTATTATACAACTATCAAAACAATTGAATCATATGTAGTGTTGCACCAGAAGTGCTCTGACCTAGAGATGTTTAAACTTTGGCATGATCGGTCGGGTCACCCAGGATCAACAATGATGCGTAGGATTGTTGAGAATTCACATAGGGCATACTTTATAGAACCAGAAGATTCTGTCGACAAGTGATTTTTCGTGTAGTTCATGTTCTTAAGGTAAATAGATAGTCAAACCATCTCTCTTGAAAGTAAGTGTTGAGTCACCTTCCTTTTTGCAAAGAATTTAAAGAGATATTTATGGACCGATCCATCCACATTAGGGCTGGCAATTTTGTGTTACGGGTCGTGTTTATGTCGAACCTAACATAACACGAACACGAAATGATTAGACACGAACACGACACGATTAATATTCGTGTCAAAGATATCAAACACTAACACGATCTGTTATTTAAACAAATAACATGACACGACCCGTGTAACCCATTTAAAAATTTGGATCGTGTTCGGTTCAACCCGACACGAAAATTTCGATATGTTTAAATAAATTTTGTACTTTTTAAAAAAAAAACACATTTTTGAGTGGTTCTGAATTAGGGCAAAGGATTCACCACCAGCAGAACCCATATTTTTGTTTCCAATAATTCTTAGAACCTAAACAAAGCAGTAATGAATACACAGAGACCCGTATAAAATTCAAGTTAGCAAGGGGGGCGTTGTCGACGCTAAAGGGCAAGTTGCCGACGAAGAGCTTGAGGTCCGGCGAGAAGCTCGGGTCGCCACCGTCACTCAAGATCTCCTCTTCTTAGTTGAAGTCAGAGGAAACGACGACGTTTTGGACGAAGAGAGAGCACGAAGGTCTGGTGAAATAGAAGATTAATGAAGGAGAAATAGAGATGGATTTGGATTTGGGAAGGGTTAGCTTGGGGGGAGGAGAGAGAATAAAATGATGTTGTCACTGAAAAATCAGTTAAAAACTCTCCCAATCTCTTTTAGGCTAGGTGTTTTTAGTAGGATGAGTGCCAAAAGACATAACCAAATCAGATTGGTCTCTGTGTGTGAGTGTGTAGGAGGAGGATAAGGTTTTTGAGAGGAAAGTGTGGAAAGCTGCTGTGATACTTGAAGTCTTCAAGACTTTGTATATTATATTGTATAAGATGGTTCTAGGGTTTTGTTCAAATGACTAAGTTATCCCTCAATAATACTATAATTTACCATTTTAATTCTTAAATGTGTCGGGTCAAATAACTGTGTCAACCTGACCTGCTTGACACAATTAATTAATCGTGTTCGTGTCGACCCTTTTTAGGTCTCAACCCTTTTATGCTCAACCCTAACCCTTTAAATGGGGTCATGTTCGTGTCATGTTATCATGTTCTGCCCAATTTTGCCAACTCTAATCCACATTGTGAATTTTTTAAATATTATATGGTTTTGATAGATGCCTCAAACCGATGGTCTCATGTGAGTTTACTATCTACTCATAATATTGCATTTGCTAAACTCCCTAGTCAAATCATTCGATTGCGAGCACATTTTCCTAACTACCCAATTAAGACAATACGTCTTAATAATACTTGAGAACTCACATCCCAAACATTTAATGATTATTGTATGTCGAATGGCATTGATGTTGAGTACCC
Organism: Cornus suecica; assembly: GCA_963922005.1. Classification (NCBI taxonomy): domain Eukaryota; kingdom Viridiplantae; phylum Streptophyta; class Magnoliopsida; order Cornales; family Cornaceae; genus Cornus; species Cornus suecica. Next base: position 20,731,874 of record OY998241.1, read on the forward strand.
TATTGCACATACTCATACACAAAATGATTTAGCATAAACCTTTATTAAACATCTTCAGTTGATTGCTAGACCGTTACTTATGAGAACAAAATTACATGTTTTCTCTTAGGGGCATGCAATATTGCATGCAACATCTTTAGTTCACATTCGATCAAATGCATACCATAAATTTTCTCCACTTCAACTTGTTCTTGGTTATCAACCAAATATCTTTCACTTACAAATTTTTAGGTGTGTTGTTTATATTCCTATTGCACCACAACAGCGAACTAAGATGGTTCCACAATGTAGACTGGGTATTTATGTTGGTTTTGACTCACATTCTATTATTAGATATCTTGAACCTGTAACAAGTGATCTTTTTAAAAGCATAGTTTTTTTACTGTCACTTTGATGAGGACGTCTTCCCACCATTAGGAGGAGAAAAGATGCAGTTAACAAAGCAACCTGAAATCACTTGAAATGTCGTGAAATTTTCACATTTTGATCCTGAAAATTTATTGATGATGAATTCTCTTATCTTGCTGCTCTTGAAGTAGCAACAAGTATTGAGGATCCTGAGCCTCAAACCGTCGATGAGTGTCGACAAAGAAAAGATTGTTAAAATAGAAAGAGGCTAACCAGGTTGAATTAGATTCACTAATGAATCAACAAATTTTAGACATGTAGTCCTAACACCTGAAGTTGTCCAGCCTATTGGGTACAAATGGGTATTTATACGGAAACGAAATATGAAATTGAGAGATACAAATCCCGCCCTGTTGCTCAAGGTTTCTCACAAAGGTATGGAATTGATTATGAGGTAACATACTCCTGTAATGGATGCAGTTACATTTCGTTTCTTGATCAGTTTAACAATATTTAAAAGACTGGATATGCGATTAATGGATGTTGTTACAACATATCTATATGGATCACTTTATAGTGATATATATATATATATATATATATGAAAATCCCTAAAGGATTTAAGTTCCCTGAAGCAACTCATTCAAAATCCTGTAGCATGTACTCTGTCACGCCCCAAATTTTTTAGGACTTCGAAACCCGAGCCTAAGAGATAAGGGAGTGAATGCGGAAGTCAAAAAAATGAGAACAAATGACCTATAGTCATAAAACATCCACACAAGGGTAAGAACATCATTTCACACCTAAAAGATGTCAAAAAAATCACTCGAGATCAAAATAAAAGCGAAAAGAAACGAATGACACCTCAAACGGCCATTCAAACACCCCATGTTCACCCGAGGGTAAAATGGTTATTTCATTAGTAAAATAGTAATTTCAAAGTATAAATACAAATTTTGGACCTAAAAGAAGATGTAGGAACAAACGAAACCAAATTTGAACGACCATTACAGCCTCAAAAATGAATCGAATGAAATGATTCAAAATCGTAACATCAAGATCTTTAAGTCCTATTTCTAAAAAGATAAAGAACATTTCCATCTAACACCTGTAGCTTGAGATATGAGCGAAATAGTAAAATAGTGTCAGAACAGGGCTGAACCATAAGTCGGCTAGTTAACCCAATCGGTTGGCTTGACCCAGTCGACTGATTGGGTCAGGGACTTTGTAAAATTTTATCAAAAATCATTTTGGTTGCCCAGTCGATTGCCTGAAATGACCCAGTCGACTGCCTACTCCTGGAAACCCCAAAATTGACTCCCAAATAGTTTCAAACCCTTAGGAAACATGAAATAAGTCCTCAACTTGTTCATGAGACTTTATGAATGAGAAATATAAACTAAAGTAGGTTTATTTTTATCAAAAACATATTCCGTAAAAATAACCGTCTTGCCCCCGGTCTATGTTTTTAGTAAACCCCCGACTTTAAAATCTCAAACTCTTTTCAAACAACTTAAAATCATTTCAAAACACAAAGTTTTAATCGGGTTTACAAGGGAGGCAAAAACGGGTTTTTTCATCCAAAACGAAAAGGATTGGTTTGAAAACCTAAAACAATGTCATTTTCGGCCAAATACCTAATAATCACATTTCTTGACAAATAATCCATTTCACATTCACAACACCAAATTAAAGGATTCAATATTTATATTATAGCATTCCTAAAGCGGAACATGCTATAGTTTGTTCAAAATACATATTTGCACAATCCGGCACCGAAGTGCACCAAAAGAATATAATCCTCACGCATAGCGCTCCAAGGGATATACATCGATAATAACATCTCGACTAACATGCTAGCCAGGTCAAAATAAAGTAGTTTAACACGTTTAATTTACATGGACAAAAGGAACATATTGATACATGTTTATCCACTTAATGCCCAATAAAGTATAGGTATGGTCCGCCACCCATACACAAAAAGCGAACATAATGCCACACATTCATGGAGAGACTACAGAACTCTCCCGACGGAATCATCACCTGAAAAATATATAAGTCGTGGGTGAGCTCACTAGCCTAGTAGATGAAGCATCATCGCCTCAATCTCGGTAGTCCGAGTGGTTCAACCTAACCAAGGTTCATGCCACTAACCCTAGGCCAGTCTCTTGTTCCACATGGCTCTCACACCAATCTGGAACCCTATCAAACCCAACAACAAGTCCCCCAACATGCTCACATTATAATTATTCACAATTATAACATGTTTCAATATCAATATCATAATCACACATACATGATAGTTCAAGTACAATATGACTCAACACACCTCATATTACACACTTTGCCCAATTCATGTTAACGAATACACGCTCTACCCATTTACAATGAGAAATAGTACCGCACCGACTCTTCTCAAGTGATTTTGACACTTCTCAATTTCAACAAGGAACGTGGTTGCACGAGATGACTCGTGACTAAAGATTCGTATACCGAATGCACGAGACAACCCGCAACTTTGAGAATGAGAAAACTCACCTTATACCCTATTCCCGAACACATTAGTTTCGTAGGTTAGGAACACCCCCTGCCCAGTTGTTGCGACGATTCAACACAAGACTACTCACACATGAGTACACAACCCGTATAAACCGACACCCATGTTTTTTACACTACATGGTGTACCCCAAAATGCATGATGGTTCTCAATCACAACCATATGCCATCACAATACATGCTTCTATCAATTAGCATTATATTGAACCCAAATTATCACAAGGCTTACAATTTCACATTTAATAAGCAAGTTCACATTTATAGCAATTCTTCTCAACATGCTCTTTCACAATATATGCTCATTTATTAGGCCATATATTGCACTCACATCATCACAATGCTTACAATTTCATATTTAATAAGCAATAAACCACAACATGAATTTATATCACAAAATCATGTTTCCAATGGCCTAATTCATCGTCTAAGTTGTCAATACTCAATTCATATATATATTTACGGCATATATACATATAGACGCACACACCCTCGTACAAAGACAAATACAATTCATTTTTCCCTACCTCAATTCCAAGAAAGTTCACTCAAGAATGCCCAAAAGAGGTCCAACTCAAGCTACCACTCCAAGGGTTCAATAGAATAACTCCCAACTATCAACATACCACATGAACAACAAGATTTACTATGGTGTCACAAGAAAATCGAAAATTATACAAAAGTGGCTCCAACCACAAGAATCAATTCAAACCCTAATGATTTCTATTTTAGGGTTTTATGGAGAAATAAAATCTTAAGAGTATGAGTTATAAAACTCACCACTAACTTCTTCACAAGGTGAAACTCAAGATCTATGGTAGATGAAAGCAACTCAACCTTCCATAAACATGAATAAAAGAAGACTCAAATCAATATCAACTCAAGAACTCAAAACATGAGAACTAGGGTTCTTGCAACAAAACCCTAGAGTGAATTAGAAGACTTACCAAAGTTTTTCAAGAACTATCCCCAACTTAGCAAGAAGAGGAAGAGAGCAAGAGTTTGTGAGATGAGTGAAGTCTTACAAAGTGGCTAACCCTAAAGGGTTGTAGAGATTCTCCACTCACCTTCTCACCATCCAAGGGTTGAGAATAAGGCAAGAAAATGAGAAGATGATCCAAGGGTAGACATGAAGTCTTGCCAAATGAAAGACCAAGAATAATGGATTATTGGATTTGAGTACCAACCAAACAAGGCCCTATAATCCAAGGGTTGTGAACAAAGATGGGAGAAGAAGATCAAGGGCTAGAAATGAGACACCACTCTAAAAGTGTAAAATGACCAATATTTTCCCAACTTAGGGTTATTCACTCTTATCACCAAGACTCTTAAATACCCTTTTACCCATTGTCATCCTCTTTAATTACCAACATGCCATTCATGCCCCAACAATTAACCAAAATCTCTACACTTTCCACTAAGTACTTAAAATATGAAATTACTCATTTATCATTCGGCCATTTCGTTCCCAAAATCGTTTTCAATAATTTTCATTATTCTCAAAAATAAAAATACAACATGCAACTTATAATTTTTATATCACATACAACATGTAAGTCATGTTAAACACATAAACACATTAAGCACATAATCACATAAGCACTTAATTGTTTAAATAAAAAAATTAATTAACACATAAAAATACCAGACGTTACATACTCGATCAAATTACAACAATCATTGTACGGGCTGAAGCAATCCAGACGCATGTGTTACGATTGCCTAAGCGAATAATTATTAAAATAGGGTTATGTGAATAATTTTATTTGTCCATGTGTATTCATTAAGAAATCAATATCTGGATTTGTTATTATTGCAGTATATGTGGATGATCTGAATCTTGTAGGCACTCCTGAAGAAATTGAAAATAATGCAACGTACCTGTCAAGATGAAAGATCTTGAAAAGATAAAATTTTGTCTTGGACTACAAATTGAACATTTATCAGGCAGAGTTCTTGTCCACCAGTCAGTATATACTGAAAAAGTCCCGAAGAGTCTTTATTTGGATAAAGCTCATCCTCTGAGCTCTCCAATGGTTGTTCGATCTCTTGGTGTCAAGAAAGATCATTTTCACCTTCAAGAATATGATGAATAACTTCTTGGTCCTGAATTTCCATATCTCAATGCAATTGGTGCTATTATGTACCTTGCGAATTGCATCCGACCAGATATAGCATTCTCTATCAACTTACTTTCAAGATTTAGTTCAGTACCAACCTAGAGACATTGGAATCGAGTTAAGCATATTTTGTGTTACCTTCATGGTACAACTGGCATGAGACCATTTTATGCAACATAATCAAAGTCTCAATTAATTGGGTACGCAGATGCTGGTTATCTTTCTGACCCACATAAAGCTCGATTACAGACAGGGTACTTATTTACTTATGGTGACACTACTATATCACGGCGTTCTACAAAGCAAGCATTGACAGCAACTTCTTTAAACCACTCTGAGATAATTTCAAGTTTGTAAGCAATCAAAGAATGTGTTTAGTTGAGGTATATAATATTACATATTCAAGAAACATGTGAGCTCTCCTCATTAAAATACAAGCCAACAATGGTATACGAAGACAATGTTGCATGTATTACATAAATAAGAGGAGGCTATATCAAAGGTGACAGAACTAAACATATTTTGCCGAAGTTCTTCCACACAAATGACCTCCAGAAAAGTGGGGAGATCGATGTTCAGTAGATTCGTTAGAGTGATAATTTAGCAGATTTATTCACTAATGCATTGCCAACTTCTACATTAAAAAAGTTGGTGCACGCTATTGGAATGCATCAACTCAAAAATCTTTCATGATAAATTCATGATTACCACTACGCTTATGAGGGGGAGTAATTGTTTGAAAATGTATTGACATGCTGTACTCTTTTTCCTTCGCTAAGGTTTTTTCCCCACTTGGTTTTCCTTAGCAAGGTTTTAATGAGGCAGCCTTATTCAATGACACTAGAATATTGTACTATTTTTCCTTCGCTAAGGTTTTTATCCCAATGGGTTTTTCCTAGCAACGTTTTAACGAGGCATATTCTTAGTTTAATATAGTGGACCCCAAGGGGAGTGTTGTAAATAAGTGGAGTTCACACAGAATGGGTGAAGCATGGGTGCATATACACTACCCATCTCTACATTGAATTAGGTAGTTGAATAAACTCCTGTAAATTTGTGTATCGGTTTCTTTGCAAGATACACTGAAAAAATACAAAACCCTCTATATCATCTCTCTTGTTATTGTTATTGTGATTGTGTGCAAATACTGTTTGGTTCCGCCGTTGATTTCTAAAACTTAAGTACTTGACCAAAAATATTCTTTACTTCTTTTTGTCCTTTAAGCTATAGCTGAAACATATTTTTGTTTTTATATAAAATTTCATTAACCGCTTTAACTCGAAGATAATATAGAAGGGGCATCAATAAGATTATGCGTCAAATTTAAAAGGTATGCAGTAGAACAGATGACATACACAACCACCATGTATAATTGAACAAAACCTTAGGGAAGGTCCATATATTTTACGCTTAATTAAAACTGGAAAAAGTTTTGTGAGCACCTTCATCTAGACTAGGTTGAAATCTATTAGAAACCACAGTATCTGCTGCGTCACAAAATGGTGTGTCTTTTGGGGGCTTGGGACCATTACAGATAAATATCAAGGTTTTTGGCTACGAGTCTTGTGACTCTTGTTTTCTAAATTCATATTGTAGATGCTAAAAATTGCACAACACAAGAATGTCTTTCATTGAAGCTATATTTTCCCTAATATGCATCAATTCTAAGGGTTTATTTGCCCATTAGGGTTACATTACTTGTTCTTCAAACAATTCCTATTTTGTCCATCTATTTGGCTTGATCTTCAAGTTGTTCTAGAACATTTCAAAAGATGGACTTGGAATGGACCCTTATTTTTTAGGCTCAATTGTCTTTGTTGGGTTGATAAGAATACAAGAACGAGTGCCTGATGGGTTTGAAGAATTTTCGCATGTACACATGCCCCCTTTTTTGTTATGGACTTTTAAAATGTTAAAGCCCATATCCATAAAGAGAACATGTGGGAGACGTATCCATCACCTCTGTTGAGTGATGTGGCACATGCATTTAATGGGACAGTTGTGCCTAATCATTTGAATTTCAAATACATGGCCCATGTGGCCTTGATTCCCGCAATTAGAGCTGACAAAATGAAATACGATACGGTAACATAACACGAACACGGCATGAATTAAAGGTTAAGGTTGATCATAAAAGGGTTGAAGTTGTATAAAGGTCGATCCAAACACGACACGAGAATATAAGGGTTGACCTGAACACGACACGAGTAACCCGAACACGACACGTTTGACACAATTATATTTTATTTTTATTTTTTTTCTCTTCTCTAATTGGTCATGGGTTGAAATATATCAATAAACTATTACTAGATCGTGTCAAATTCAATTTAATTTTTCTGATAATAGGTTAAATAGTTTGTTTCCTATTGGATTGTGTCAAATTTAATTTAATATATTATAATAAATAGGCTAAATGGATTACATGGGTCGACATGGATAACTTGTGGGTTGGGTTAAGGTTAATCATATTTGACACGTATATTAACCAAGTCTTTTTCGACACGACACGATCTTAACCCGACACAAAAATGACCCACCGACACGAATTGCCAGCCCTACCCGCAATGGGGGCTGAGAAGACGGCTCAATGCCCCGTTCTCCGTGGAAAGGATCTTTGGTCTTCTTCAGCACTCTTTCTAGATACCCTCAGCCTTCATTTTGAAACACTTCTCACTTTGCAAATTTCTCTTCCAGCATAGCTTTTCTCTGCAAATCACTTCCATTCCATAACTCTTTTACCGGAATCTGTGATTGTTCATCGGAAAGCTCATGATCTTCCACCGGAGAGTGCCTTAGTGTAAGTTCCTCCTTATGACTCTTCTACATTTCTCTCAAGATGTCTGATAGTGATGATACTAGATCAGCTAGTGATCATGTCACCTCTTTCGTTGATCCTAATGCCTACTTAGTCCTCCCTCCGTTGAGGTAATCGGAGCCACTAAGGCCAATATTCCTTAGGTCATTACAAGTGTTAACACCGATGTGCCCCCTTCTGACCCTGTTCTGATCGGGGAGGCATTCGGTGAGACTGAAGTTGGGAATGTCACCGAACAGTTTTACATTGATCCCCTTCCTGCCCGATTTAGGGTAAATGCTAAGTTGGATAGATATGACATACCCGATGACGTGATTGTTACCCATTATCCTCAGGACTTAGATTTCAGGAGGGGTGAGGGAGTGAGAGATTATCAGATTTTGCTTTCTGCCTATCACCAAAGAGTCCTGCGTTTTCCCGTCCACCCCATCTTCCTTTATGCCTTGTTTATCCTTGGTCTGCCCCACTGCAAATTGGGCCAAACTTCTTCAAGATCTTAGCTATGACCTTGATACTGAATAAGGACCTGGGTCTAGATCTGGGTATGGCTGAAATCCTCTTCTCCTATTGTCTTCAAGACCTTAGGGAGTGTAAGGGTTATTTCAACCTTTTTCCCTTTTAGGGGAGAAAGATGTGTGATGTCCTAGACAAATCAAATAAGGATTGGAAAGAAATGATGAACCTGGTGAGTGGAAACTGGAGATACGCCAATTCTTTCAACCTCTCGACCCCCAAAGTCTTTAGTAAGCACATGTTTCCTCCCTTTAAGCCCTACCACAAAGGGACTTGCTTCTGTCAAGCATGTGATGGCCAAAGGGGGAAGTATATCCATAAGTTCTTGGGGGTTCCTGCGAGGGACATAATCCCTTCCTATATTCTTTCTTGTTTTGATCTTTTGTGTTCTGAAATTTGGTCAAAGCCTTTGAGGATGTGTCCTGAGTACCTGACTTATGGTGCTTTGTAGGAAATATTGGTATCTGGAGCAGAAGTCATGTCCTTGAGGATTACCCTGATCAACCTGGGTTTGGGCAGACATTTCAATTCTCAAATCCCCCAATCAGACAACCCTTCTACATCGGTCACCCCTATCAATGTTGTGACCCCCAACTGTCGAAGAGGTTATTCCTCCACCTCCTTCTGGGGAGGCCCCAATCATTCCTCCTCCACCTATCGAAGAGGTTTCTCCTACACTGCCTCCCGATACTACCCAAGCGTCTTCGAGCTCCCGTCCAGGATCTCCGAGAGACGAGCAACTCAACCGTAGGGTTCGGCTGAAAATAGTTGTATCACCAAGTGTCTTTAGGGAGACCCATACCACTGTTGAGGCCATCGCCTGGTCCTGCTCGGGAACCGAACGCTGGTTGCTGGTCAGCGGACCCTTGACAATGGGGATGCTCTTCGGATGATGGATCTTGAGATCTGGACCCTGGGAGACCGGAAGACGATCGTCCAGATGGATCGAGATAAGTTAGCTATGACCAGTCTGGAGATAGCTATGAGGTTAGTGATCTTATCGATGAGTATTATAATTTCTAACTTTCTTTCATTTCTCTTTTCCCTAGTTAATTGACACTTGTACCTTTTGCAGATGTTGTACTATGCTCAAGCTTACAATGTTAAGCTTGAGAGCGATAGTAGAGCTATTAAGAATCAGGTTGCCCTACTCTAGAAGAATGAGGAGACCAAGTAGAAGTTGGTCAAAAGGGTGGCACTTCTCAATGATGAGCTGGTCGAGCAGACTCAACAGCTAAAACAACTGAGAGTCCCTTCAGGAGACCTTGGAGGGCCAAAAGGTTTTGATGGCACAAAACCAAGAATTGGTGGCCCAAAATGAGGACCTGAAGGCATCCAATCTCAAGCTCCTTGAAGAGAAGGTTGAGTTGGAAAACCTGTTGGCAGTGGAGAGATCCACTGTCGAAATGTGCCATCAGGGGGGGGGGCAATAAGATGTACCAGCGGTTCAGCAGCACCTCTTCATACCGGATCAGCTACGAATGGAGGATGTGCTTGGAGAACTCCAATCTCCCGCTTGAAAAGCAAAATTTCAAGTCTATAGAGGAGTTGGATGCCTTCCTCAAGATAGCCCCTCCCTACAATGATCTAGCCCCTGGTCCCAATGGCCTCCTCTTCGGGGAGTTCCTGACGAAGCCCATGCCCAATTATGTTCCTCTTCCTGATCCTGCCCAGGGGGAGGTTGATGATAGGATAGTACATAGGTTTGAGCCTACGTTCGACAGACAGGTGCATAGGACTTAGTTTTATTTTTGTTTTCATCCATTTTGTAAGCCTTGGCCACTGGGGCCTCTTATTAATACAAAGACTTTTTAGTATGCTTTCGTGTTTGATTAACTTTGAAAGTACCCCTTTTTTTCAGGCATAAAAACTTTGAAGAAGTTTGTAAACGTATAGTCCATCTTTCAGGCTCTTATGGCCATATGAAAGACGAAAAAACACTTGGTTTATTTTTAAAACTTGATGCTTTAAACATTCAGTGGATCGGTATTTGTGTCTTTCGAGCTCTTGTGGCCATGTCAAAGATGGCAAACACTTGTTTTATTTTAAAAACTTGATGTTTTAAGCATTCGATGGATCAGTGTTTATGCCCTTCGGGCTCTTGTGGCCATGCGAAAGATGGCAAACACTTGTTTTATTTTCAAAACTTGATGTTTTAAGCATTCAGTGGATCGGTGTTTGTGCCTTTCGGGCTCTTGTGGCCATGCGAAAGATGCCAAACTCTTGTTTTATTTTTAAAACTTGATGCATTAAGCATTCAGTGGATTGGTGTTTGCGCCTTTCGGGCACTTGTAGCCATACGAAAGATGGCAAACACTTGTTTTAATTTTGTTTTTAAGAATATTTATGAGCTTTCTTTTTAAACAAAAAGGAGATATTGTACTGATGAATCACCTTAGGAACAAGTGTAAACCGTTGGGCATCAATGCCTTTATTACAAGGAATAGATAAACTAAAAAGGGATTAAATTTTGTCATCGGGATCATAACCCGTTTCATCCGGCCATTTTTGTTTTTCCGAATGCGGTATGCTCCACGCCTGATCACCTCGGTGACGGTGTACGTGCCTTCCCAAGTTTCCTTAAGTTTGCCAACAAGCCCGATCTTTCGCCTAATAACCATATCCCCAACCTGAAATTCCCTTCTTTTAACCTTCTGGTTGAAATAGTTTTGAACACGCTGCTGGTAAGATGTCAGCCTAATTCCCGCGGCCTCTCTCCTTTCATCTAGCAGATCTAGCTCATAAGTCAGATGTTGATTGTTAGGGTCTTCCTCCCATGCCTGACTCCTCAAAGTCGATACCTGAATCTCGATGGGGATTACGGCTTCGGCACCGTAGGCTATAGCGAAAGGAGTCTCCTCAATGGGCTGCCTCGGTGTTGTTCTGTAAGACCACAACACTTCAAGTACCGTTTCTAGCCAAGCTCCCTTGGCCTCCTCAAGTTTTTTTCCAAGTGTATCGAAGATTGTCCGGTTAGTTCTCTCAGCCTGATCGTTTCCCTATGGGTACCCAACTAACGAAGTATTCTTATAGATCCCATGCTTAGTAAAAAAAGCCATCACCTTTCGGTTGTCCAAGTTCCTTCAATTATCCATCATAATTGTCCTGGGTAGCCCAGGCCTACATTTTATGTGGCTCCATATGAAGTTGATGACATGGCTCCCCTTTATCGTGGGGTACCCATTTAGTGAAGTAGTCAGTGGCCAGAAGTACGTGAGTTGTGGATCGTATTGCCATTGGTAAGGGACCAACGATATCCATTCCCCACCGGGCGAAAGGATGCGAGACAATGGTAGGGTTCAAGAGTTCCGGGGGCGGATGGATGGCGTCCCCATGCATCTGACACTTCATGCACCTTCGGGCATAAACCTCAGCGTTGCGCGATATATATGGCCAAAAGTATCCTTGGGAAAGGATTTTGTGGGTGAGGGACCTACCACCGGAATGATTTCCACATGACCCGTTGTGTATTTCCTCCATCACAGCTCGTGCTTCATAAGGGGTTACACACTTCAGGTATGGGCCTGAAAATGACTTGATGAGGTAATACCTGGCAGACTTCATGCGGATCTTACAAGCTTCGGGCTTTACCTCTGGAAGGGTCCCGTTTCTCAAGTAATCCACTAGGTCATCCATCCAACTAGATTCCCACAAGCTCCTGGGTGTTGAGCCTTGTCAGAAAGTCAACTAGTACGACCCTGGTCATGTCTTCGCCAGCTGAGGATGCCTGACTGGCCAGGCACTCGGCTGCAACATTCTCACTTCTTGGAATCTGATTGAAGGTTAGCTTCTGGAAGTATCCCGTTTCCTTTAGTACGAGTCCCCGATAAGATTCCATCTTTGGATCCTTGGTTTTGTATTCTCTAGTGATCTACCGGATGATCAGCTGTGAGTCACTATACACAGCGAGGCTTCGGATCTTGAGGCTTTTGGCCAAACGAAGTCCGGATATGAACGCCTAGTACTCGGCTTCGTTGTTAGTTGCCAAAAACTGCAATCGGACTGACATCTAGAGGCAAGTGTCGTCGTGCGTTTGAATCTTTAGGCCTACCCTCGATCAATTTGAGATGACCGACCCGTCCACAAACAGCTTCCATAAATCAAGTTCGTATGATCGCTCCATATCCTCTGCCTCCTCTTTTAACAAGAAATCAGTCATTACCTACCTTTTGATCCAAGTTCGAGGAACGTAGGTTATGTCGTAGATGCCTAGTTCAATGGTCCATTTTGAAATCTTCCCCGAAAGGTCTAGTTTAGATATGATGACCCGGATAGGAGTCGAGGTCGGGACGATGATCTAATGTGCTTCAAAATAGTGTCGAGGGCGTCATTTTGCATTCACCAGGGACAACACTATCTTCTCCTACCGGTTGTAACGGGTCTCAGTTTCGGCTAAGGCTTTACTGGTGTAGAAGACGCGCATTTTTTATTCATGTCCTCCCTGATAAGGGTGGCACTGGTTGAAACTGCAAATATTGCCAAGTATAAATACAGAACTTCCTTGAGTTCTGGGGTAGAAAGGATCGGTGGCTTTGTCATGTACTCCTTCAATTTGTGAAAAGCTTCAGTCAGCTTGGGCCCACAGACTTCGCCCTTCTTTGCCTTGATGTCTTGGAAGAAAGGCCTACAGCGGTCGGTGAGCCTTGCAATGAACCTATTAAGGGCAGCCACCCTCCCTGTTAGCACTTGGATATCCTTGTGAGTTTGGGGTTCTTTCATTTCTAGCAGGGCCCAGACTTGCGTCAGGCTTGCCTGTATTCCTGACCGATCCACTATATGACCCAAGAACTGTCCGAACGATTCGCTGAAAGTACACTTAGTGGGGTTGAGCTTCATGTCATGCTTTCGGAGGGTACCAAACACTTATTGTAAATGCCCCAGATGGCTTTCCTTTTTCCTGCTCTTCACCACCGTGTCATCAATGTATGTTTCGACTATTGTGCCAATCATTCCCTTGAAGATCCTGTTCACCAGTCTTTGGAAAGTGGCACTTGCATTTTTTAGTTTGAAAGACAACTTTAAAACAATAGGTACCTGCCTCAGTGATGAAGGATGTTTTCTCCTCATCGGTTGGCTCCATACGTATTTGGTTGTAACCTGAGTATGCATCGAGGAAGGTCAGTCGATCATACCCAGCTGTAGCGTCCACCATCTGATCGATTTTCAGCAAAGGAAAATTATCCTTGGGGCATGCTTTGTTGAGGTTGGTGAAGTCAACACATACCCTCCATTTTCCATTCTTCTTTTGGATTATGACGACATTGGCCAGCCATTCGGGATACTTTACCTCCCTGATGAATCCTGCTTGTAGCAGATTGGACACTTCTTCGGCTATAATTTGGTTTCTGTGCGCCCCCATGCGCCATTGCTTTTGACGGATTGGTTTTACATTTGGATCCACCGCATGGATGCAGCTAGTGGGGTAGGCAGGGGAGTCATCTTCGCTAGGAGCTCGGCATTTTGCTTCTCCAAGGCTTAGTTTTGCTCCTTCGTGGCCACTAAACGTTACAGGATTTGCTCGGCGGTCTGAGAGGCCCCTATCTGACTCTCTCCGGTGACTGGTATCTCTGTCTAAGAACGGGTCACCAGCATTGTTGGGTAAAATCAAAGGAAGATAAAGTCGGTTTTTAGAGATGAGAAGAAAAACACAAGTAAGGAATATGACTGATTTCCCACAGACGTCGCTAATATGTAGTTGCCAAAAATTGCACAACATAAGAATGCCTTTCGTTGAAGCTCTATTTTCCCTAATATACATCAATTCTATGGGTTTAGTGGCCCATTAGTGTTACATTACTTATTCTTCAAACAATTCCTATTTTGCCATCCGCTTTGGCTTGATTTTCAAATTATTCTAGAATATTTCAAAAGATGGGCTTCGAATGGGCCCTCATTTTCGGGCCCCAATTGTCTTTGTTGGGCTGATAAGAATACAAGAATGAGTGCCTAAAGGGCTTAAAGAATTTCCGCATGTACACATGTTGAAGCTCATCCGAACAAGCAATTCTCATGGGTTTTCAGCTATATAAAGAGGACTATTACTTCTGATTTCTTGAGGGTAAAATGTGAAAGAAGGTTCAACTTTCTGGTTATGCATTCATCTCATGTAACCTCAGAAGAAAAAAAAAATGGTGAACCTTTCCTCCGCACAAGAACGTACAGTAAAATGGCGAAGCATTTGAAATATAAGTATAAATATATATACAATGCAGATTTCAAATATATAAAGTATTTAAATCATTTCGCAATGCAAGCCAACAAGTCTTCATTGAACTAAATTGCCTTAACCAGAAGAAGCTTGTTCTTACACTACAACATTCAAAGAACAAGTCACAGGGAAGCAGGGCTATTCTCGGATGTAAACTTAACCGAGACACTGTTGACACAATGGCGATCATCGGTAGGAGTTGGAAACCCTTCGCCTTTGAAAACATGGCCCAGATGCCCACCACAGGCGGCACATGTAATTTCCGTTCTCCTCCCATCTGGGTCCGGCTGAAAATTTGCATTTCTTATTTTCAAATACCAACTGGAAATCATCGAAGGGAAATTTCACAAAAAAGAAAAGTAGTTACTCACAGTGCGATTGATGGCTCCAGGAAGACCCTCGAAGAAAGCGGGCCAACCGCAGCCAGAGTTAAATTTGGTTGTAGATTTGTAAAGTGGCGTCCCACAGCCTGCACAATTATAGATCCCTTCACTAAAGAGCTTGTCATATTCCCCGGTGCCTCTCAGCCTGTATATCAGCAAATTATAAGCAAGGCAATATGTGAACACTGCAAAAACAATGCAGATCGATTGGGGTCCAACAGAATTGAGCTATGAATTATATACATTTCCATGCATTATTGCAAGCATAGGTCCAAGTGTCTAATGGCACAAGGCTTCACACGAGGAATTATAGTACCGATTTCACCATCAAGGCTTCTAGAATCAAGTTTTTAATGCAACTTTTGACATCCTTCAGTTCAATCGGTACAACACACTACCAAGGAAGAACTATGCCTTAGGGAAAATATAGTTGTTAATGGAGTGAACGAGCTTCATTATGCTGGTGAATGTGACGCACATTAAAGTGGGCACCGGGCATAGGTCTAGTACTGGCCTTTGCGTCAAGGGACTTGCTTAGCAAATTGGATTGCACTGGTTGGTCACAATAATTCTTGGGATAAAACTGCGTTGATAAGTCATATTCTTGGGTTGAAGATACCCAAATAAATAAATAGATAAAGACGAGGGTTGAATCATATAATACCATCGTTTCCCTGTTTTGAGGCGTAATGGTGGTAGAATTTTTATCGGCAATACAAGTCAGTAGTAGAAATTCACAGAGAATAGGCACCAGAGAATGAGAATTGAACAATTACAAGTATGCTGGATTTCCATCGGCATCAATACTTGTAGTTAAACTTATATTACCAAGTGCCTGGGATACGTTTCCAGCACAAACAAAAACTCTGTAAAAGTAACAAGGGTTTTATTAAAAAATACTCGTGTACCATTATAACTATTTTAGCTCAAGTATCTTTTAGGGTGAACAACGCATAAACCTATCAAGTTGAACCAATTCTCAGTCAAGAAAACAATATTCTCCTTTTTTGGAAATTTATTGACAGATTCCCCTAGTGTTAGCATTCCCAGTTTCCGTCAAGTAAAAGACTTGATAGACAAGATTTTGTAATTTCTAGCCCAAAAAAGTGCTTATAATGCAACTAAAATTACTGCACGGCAAAATTAAAACTTCACCAAATGACCATCGTTGATCAGTTAAACAACCCCCCTTATAACCAAGGCATGGCATTGGCGTTAGTCCAGTGCGGTTTGACAATGCAATTTGCTGGCAACAAAACTAGCACTGAACATGAAGTTTCCACGATGCTTTCAGTTGCCAAAAACATTTGACTCCTCTCTATCCGCCTTTTACCCCCACTGCTTTTTATCCCAATGTTAGTGACAAATATATATGTATTTATAATTATTTTCTTACTGTTCGTAATCATATACATACATATTCATATTTCATACATGCCCACCACAAAATCCCACCACCGCACCAGTCACTCCTGCCTTAAAACTCCATTGTGCACTAGCTGTATCACACCACAACATTATTCACATTATCAATCAGTACCACCACTTCTTCGTGCTCGTGTCAATTTCATCAGTCACAACCACCAGATGGCAGCCTCAAGTAACCACCTTCTAGTTCATAAACCACAGTTTTCTAGAGGGTCTAAAGGGAGTAAAAGAGGGTCTAGAGGGACATAAACCACAGTTTTCTAGTTCATCTCTCTAATTTTTGTTTTATCTTCCTTCCATAATTTCAACAGCTCTCTTTCTCCATCTGAAATTTCTGTAATTTAGCACTTCATATAGTTAGTTTCTCTATCTAATTGTTACACTTAAATTGTGGTCATGGTGTATTCCAAGCTTTGGACTTTGTAAGCAAATTGCTAGTGTAAGCTATGTTGCATGGATATATGTATTTAAGTGTCCAATAAGACACTTTTACATACAGCTTCATCATAAATTTAGCAATGCTTGCTAATGTGGTGCGTGTTTGACATAGGTGGAAGAGTCTAAACAGAAAATTTAGGTGTGTGGTGGTAGCAGTGGTGGATAGAGGGAGGGGAAGTTAAAGAGAAAAAGATACTGTAGCGAATTCAAAGGTAAAAATGGTAAAAGGGTGTGAAAGAAAACCATATCCCTTTCTCATTTTTAAACAGCCATGTGAATAAGTTTATATTGTCTAATCGGTTTGGCTAAATAGTCCAGAAGCTACAAGTGACAAACCCATCTGCAGTAAAGATACACCAAGTAGAGAACACCAGCATTGGAGCTAAGTCATTATCTCATCACTAACATTTTATTTCTCTATCTCTATACTGATCTCATAGTTTACCAGTTTGCTTTGGCAATAATCAGGAGATTGAAGGACTTCTTCGTAACACTAACTAATACTTGGCACCTGTTGCGGAGGCGTCCCTAGATTGGTGATAGCCCTCACATTTCTTTTAAAAGTCTATTAGTTCGAACACTTGGAAGACACATAAGGAACACACTGACACAAGGTTTTCACATGGAACAATAATCTTCAAAATAAGATCAACTCCGGAAGAACGGGTCAACATTTCTTTCTTTATTTAAGGAATTTGAAATCATATACATGGCTATCACAAGTCAAACGTGCAACGGTCCTCGCTTTTTTCCGGGAAGAAGATACGGAAAATTTTCAATGTATGCTTAACATAATGGTAAAGGGAAAAATATAACAGGAAAGAAGTAGACTAGTACTATAGAAAAATAAAGAACTATATAATATTTGTGCAACTTCATCCTCCGCATTTATATAATTCTTCATTTGACCTCACGACTCCACCACCAAATAAATATATGCTACACTTCAGGGAAAAAAAACACAATCGCTATGTTCGTTGTATATCTGTGAATGTGTGTGATATAGGAAGAAATAACACTAAGAACAACAAAGAATACTGTGCTAAAGCTCAATTCCTCAACAATCCCAACAATCATGCCCAATTGACTAAGAACTTCTTTTTCTTTTTTTTTTCTATGGAAGAGAGACTCTAGCACCAAATTATCGGTTTGATCCAAGATTACCGATTAAACCATCATTAGTAATTTCTCAATTTTCTTATTTTATTTTTATTTATTTTTTGTAAGAGTACCAAAATTCAGTTTTCATCACAAAAAGGATAAATCAGCAATCACAATAGTGTTCCTTCAAGAAGAGCAAAGAATCACCAGAGGCATCAAATGCATATAGCCATAAGTTAGCCTAATTCAAAATCAACAAACATAACAGAGGTTTAATATAATGAATGGTATTTAAAGGCCAATCCAAAGGCGAAGCAACAAGTATGGAACTTGATTAACAACAATAAGAGTTAGATATCAAGACCCATATGTGTTTATATATATATATACATATGTGTGTGTATATGTATATGATTGTTGAAAACAAGTGAGAGAAAGTGTGGTATTACTCGGTTCCTTTCTGGCGGAGGATCCGAAACTGCTCTGGAGAGAGAACCGCCCGCCATTCTTCTTCTGATTTCTCAACCGAAGCAGGACCGTCCATGGCTACCTTCTACTACTCAAAAGTCAACGAAACATGGGCTTTGGGTTTGGGGTGATTGGTTTGGTGGTGAGTTGGGTCGGGTTTTATATATTTTCCGGGAAAATGAACTTGACCGGAAAATTGGGTTAGAGGGGGATTATTTAACTGTTAAGGAAATAATAATAAATAAATAAAAGGGATAAGTACGGTTACCTCCCTTCGAGAATTTTCAAATTATGCCCACACCTTCTTTAATTTTGATAATTATACTCATCACTTTTCATTCAGTTTATATTATAAAGGATACTTTATAATTTTTTATTAGTGAAATGATTATAATACTTTTATTTATCTGTAAAAATATTTATATTCATACAAAAATTACATGGGCATTAGGGAAATTTTATATTTCAAATAGTCGGATATGAACGTATGCTTAAAGGGAAGAAAATTATAATTAATTTGAAAGTGTTGTAGTAATTTGACACCTCTCGAGGAAAGATAAATGTAATTATCCATAAAGAAAATAAAAGTGGGACAAGTGAGCAAACAAAAAACATGTCGGGTTTACATGTTAACTCTAATTACTATTCATTTTTTGAAAGTGCCTTACAAATCCTAGATGAGGCTTGTTGCATATTCAAAGGGTTATGTTATGTTTAACCTAAAATCCAATTTGATGGCCCAAAACTTAAAAGATTCCCAAATTTTGAAAAATGAAATGTCATTCACTGTCCTACACTCAAAAACATTTACTATTGACACTAAGAGCTTGTTTGGCATGCATTTTATTTTGCATGTTTTTGTTTTCGGCTGGAAACAAATGCACTTTTTTAAGCAAAGCATGTTTGGCGTAGTTCGTTTTGTTTTGCACAGTAATGTGAATAGTGAAATGTTTTGGGAAAAAATGGAAACACTAATTTAATGCTTTTTGTGTTCTTGCACTGTTTGCTTCAAAACTGTAATTAAAGTACATTTTGGCCAAACTTAAAATAGAATCAAATTTAAGTTACCTAATATAATTTCGATTTTAACTAAAAACACCCTATAACAAAAACATCTACTTTGTTTCGGCTAAAAACAAAACGCCAAAAACAAATGCACACCAAACAGACCCTAATGTCATCGGGTTAGAGTTTTTGTACTATTCAAGTGACATCAAATTCGTTTGTTTCTTCTCGTGATTTGGCCAGGTTTAGGACCCGATTACTAACAAGAAATGTTTTCTGTTTTCGTTTTCTGAAGAAGTAGAATCATGATTTTGATTCCTGTAAGTTTTGATTTTTTTCAAAAACAAAAATAAAAAACAGAAAGTATGTTTACTAAAAAAATTTGTTTTTACTTTTCATTTTTCAAATGAAATAAAAATATCTTGTAAATATTTCATAAACAATAGCATACAATTTTAGATAAAAAATTTAAGTAAAAAACCTTACTGGAATTAACATGAATATAAATTACAACATAATTCCAAATAGTTATCAAATAAAGAAACATTCATTTATTGAACTTGTTTGTGTGTAACATTTAGGACCTGATTGGGAGATGTTATGTGCTTCGTGCTGTGAAAAAAATGTAAGTTGAAGCATAGGGTTGGTACCGATGTTTTTTGTTGTAAAAAAAATAAAAATATTTTATTTATTATTTTATTTTATTTATTTATTATTAATTATTATCTATTATAATTTTTTATTTATTATTATTTTTATGTATTATTTAATTTATTATTTATATTATCATTTATTCATTTATTTTTATTTAATTTATAAATATATATTATTTAACTTATTATTTATTCATCTATTTATTTTTTTTATAAATATGTGTAATTTATTTATTATTTTTTATTTATTCACTCTTATTCTTTGTAACACGCTCCTCGTATGCACACATATGGTTAAGGTACATGTTGTAATAAACAACAAACATAAATGTTATATAATTGAATAAATCTCACCGAGGTCGATGTTGTTTATTGTATTTTTTAATATATAATGAATAACTAAACAATACTAAATAAAATGAGGGTCATGATGGCAAATGTTGGCCCAAGGTTTTTCCAAGGGTATTATCGACTGTTTTGATGTTAACAAAATATTTAGAGTGTTTAGGACTAATGATAATTTGAGTTTAGTGTTTCAGTTAAGCAAGAAACAAACTTGGATTTTAAAAGCAAGGCATTAACAAGAAAGGAGAAAATTGTTTTTTCACTCCAAATAGCTTAAAGAATGAAGACTCAATAATTAGGGTAGATAGGTCGGTTAGTGAACTTGTAAAAAGGTTATTATGATTTGATATTAAGGTCTAAGCTCAAGTGCACTAAAAACCGAACAAAATTTTCTAAACCGGAAAAGTTATTTTTCATAAGACTGGTCACTCAATCGACTAACCTTCACAAGGCACTCGACTTGTGCAACCTACATCAGGTTGAGCAGTTGACTGGCCCTCACAAGGTAGCCGACTGGATGAATCCTTGGCAATAAAGATTGAGCAATCGACTGGTGGAATGCGTGAGTTAATTTCATTAGACTTGCTCTTGGGTAGTCGACTTTCCTCACAAGAGAAATTGACTGACTGGTCGAGCTTGAGAAATGACTAGTTTTGCATTAATGGAGCGTCAACCACCTTCCAACCACCACCACTCTCATGGTCACTCTCTAAAGGTGTCTTTCACTCTCCTCTTCATAACCCTAGATATAAATAGATAGTGTTGGTCTTTAAAGACTAAAAAAAAAGAAAGAGAAAGAACTCATTTGAAAGATTTGTCTTTCAAATCAAAAGCTCTAGCATTTACTCATCTTCTTACTTCATTTATTTCTTGAGTAAGCTAAATTAAAGAGAAATCTTTAAGACTTGTTTGGCTTGAGCATTGAAAGCTTCATCTTGGTCATTTATTTTCAATCATTTGAAAAGCTTTATTATGTTGATCTTGTGATATTCTCTTGTCAACAAATCATTTATTATTGTGAGAGAATCTTGGTCTTGAGGTTGTAAACACATCACTAAAAAGACTTGAGTTTTTACTTGATATATCATCTATAAAATCTTAGGATTTTGAGTGTTTCTTGAGTGATTCATCTTTTCTTCAAAAGATTGTAATCTAGGGTGAGTGAAACCCTAGATTCTTCAAGAGAGGGTTGTTCTCTTGTTTGTGAAACAAACTACTTAACTTGTGTGTAAATGTTTGCTTTTCCACATTTGAAAGAGAAGTCATAATGAAAGGTTTGTGAAAAGTCTCAAGGGGGGATCTTGAGCCGAAGAGTAGGAGTTACCGAACCTCGATAAATTGCGGTGTCATCTCCTTATCTATATCTCTTTACTTTGATATATTTGCATGCTTGTTATTTTGTGATAAATATTTATTTTAAACAACCTTGCCTTGTAATTAACTAGAGCTAGTAATCTTTGATATATAACTTTGCTTAAATATTCTTAAAAAAAGGATTAAGATTTTTTAAAACCATATTCACCCCCTTCTAGGGCTAATTAGTTACTTATAACAATATAATATGAAATTAGTGAAGTTTATTAAAAGAAAATTATATAGAAAATAAATAATAATTGATTTTGTTTCAACATCATTTTTTATTTATTCACTCTTACTCTTTGTAACACACTCCTCTTAATTATGCACACATGGTTAAGGTACATGTTGTAATAAACAACAAACATAAATGTTATATAATTGAATAAATCTCACCGAAGTCGATGCAGTTTATCATATTTCTTAATATATAATGAATAACTAAACAATACTAAATAAAATGAGGGCTATGATGTGAATATAATATTAAAAGAAAATTATATAGAAAATAAATAATAATTGATTTTGTTTCAAACCTTAATGAGTTTGTCAGTAGCAAGAAGTATTATTAAATCATTATTTATTTAAACATATATATTTTATTAAATGGAGAAATTTAAAATATTTGTCATAAAATATATAAAAGTACTAATTATATTTAAAACTTTGCCCTATAAACAAGAGAAAGGATATTCACTATATCTTAGATATTAACTTATAGTACAAATGACCTATATAATATTTGGGGACATGAAAAAATGTATTCGGGTGAACATTACTATCTAGCGTCAAGAAAACAAATTGAGGGAAAATTTGATGGATTTTGGAGAAGTAGTTGAGTTTTTTTGAATATCTTAGTCCATGGGGTTATGAGACATTTTGCGATAGTAAAAAGAAGGTTTTTATTTTATTTTAATTTTATTAAGATATGGAGGTCAATTACAACACATTTATAATTTTCTAATAGTTTTCCATAAATGAGAACAATGTAATAATTTTTTCAGTTTGAAGAATTATGTGTCACTATAGGAAATTATATGGTTTTTTTTTGTCTCTTTTTAATTGTATAAGGGGTTTTAATGCCTTTTTTATTTTATTTTTCTATATGTAATTTATTAGGGTTCAAAGAAGGTGTTGTTTGTTTTGTTGTTTTTTTTGGGTTTTTTTTTTATTTAAGTCCTACAGTTTTGGGGGTAATTTGACATTGATCCCTTTTTTAAAATTTATTTGATATTGGTCCCTTTTTGAAAACTCAATGTTTGATAAATTATAATTTCACACTCACTTATTTCACTAATTACACTTTTACCCCTCATCCAAATTTTAAAATATAAAATAACTAAATTACCCCTAAATGTGTGTGAGTACCTATTTGTCCATTCATAAAGATGTGAAAAGACCAACCTACCATCCTTTTATATGTATTTTAAAAAAAAAGTTAATTAAAAAAATATATATATTTCGAAAAAAATGTAGCTCATAGTCATTTCGAAATATATTTTTCCAAATATATCTATTTTTTTTCGAAAATATTTTTTAATATATATATATTTTGAATATATTTTTCGAAAATATATATCTACTTTTTTTAAATATATTTTTTGAAATATATATATTATTGGAAATATATATACTATTTATATATATACATTTGCAATATATATTTTTTGCAATATATATATTTCCAGTATATATATTTTTGCAATATATATTTCGAAAAATATATTTTAAAAAAATAGATATATATTTTCGAAATATATATATTTTTTGAAATATTTTTTTTCTTCGAAATACATATAGAAGGAGGGTAGGTTGGTCTTTTCATATCTTTGTGGATGGGCAAATAGGTCCTCACACACATTTAGGGGTAATTTAGTCATTTTATATTTCAAATTTTGGTTGGGGTGAAAGTATAATTAACAAAATAAGTGGGTGTGAAAGTGTAATTTACCAAACATTAAATTTTCAAAAAGGCACTAATGTCAAATAAGTTTTGAAAAAGGGACCAATGTCAAATTACCCAAAAAATTGTAGGACTTAAGTCAAAAGAACCCTTTTTTTAAACAAATTTTCATCATTATTCTTATGGAAAGTTATGTAAATATATTAAGTTGAAAGATGGAATAAAGGCTTATTTCCATTTTCATTTTTTTGTTGAGGAATTTATTTTCGAATTTCATTATAGAAACGCTCAAGTTTATTCTTCTATTTGTGAGAGATTGTGTTTAATAATTTAATTCATTACTTTCAAGTTCTTAATTTTGCCAAAAAAAGTAACAATAAGTTTTTGGTTCCAAATATAACACGATTTGAAATACCATACGCACCGTAACGGTTAATTATATGACAGTTTTAATGGGAAGTGTTAATTATACTGGCTCGCAGGTGTAACACATTTGGTATGGACGAACCTTCTAAAACTTGGACCAACCGTATCTAAGTTTTCGAGCGTGAGTTCGAAACTTAGCTGTTGTGTATAAGGATGGCAAAAACACCCGCCCCGCCGGGGAACAACCCCATTTTTTATGGTTATTAATCACCCCATTTATAAATGGGGTGGTTATGGGGGTTAAAAAAGTAAAACCGACGGTTATTGGCGCGGGGGACGGTTTGATGGGGAACCGCCCCGCCCCAAACTGCATTATTAATATTTAATATTTTTTATTTTTTATATTAAAATTACATAGTTATAATTTTTTTTACATTTTTTATAGTAAAATTACATTAATATCCTTAAACAAAATAAGTATTTCCTTATCTACCCTCTATATCTATATATGGAAAACCCTAATTTCTAAACCTATTGCAAAGATCGTTGATTAATATTTTATGATTTTAATATAGATTATGATTTTATATTGTTTGACTTATATTGTTATAATTGGATATTTTTATTTAAGTTTGTTTATCTAGATTTGAATTACTTGTTAATTTTGAATTATTATATTTGTTTTTATGTTAGAAAATTATTGCGATTAAATTAATTGAATAATTTCTTGTTTTGGTTTTGTTTTAGAAATTATTCCGACTACATCAATTGAATAATTGGTTGTTTCTTATATAAATTTTAATATTATATTAATGTATTTATATTTTGTTTGTTCTTAGGAAAAAAAATAGTTTAATGAGGCGTTTATGGGGGACGAGGGTGACAGTTTGTGGCGGTTATGAGAGTAAGGGTGAAATTTTTAAACGGTTATGAGGGATGAAAATTTTCGCGGTT
The DNA here is from genome assembly GCA_963922005.1 of Cornus suecica. Taxonomy (NCBI): domain Eukaryota; kingdom Viridiplantae; phylum Streptophyta; class Magnoliopsida; order Cornales; family Cornaceae; genus Cornus; species Cornus suecica. Next base: position 20,756,831 of record OY998241.1, read on the forward strand.
ATGGTTATGGGGATTGAGAAAACCGTCCCATTGTTATCCTAGCTGTGTACCGTGACTTAATGTTACACGAGTTTGGTCTAGGTGTCTTGGGGGTTAGACATTTTTTTTAGGGTTATTTGCAATGAGACCCCCTGAACTATGGGTCAATTCCACTCAGAAAGTGGTCAACGGATTTTCTGTCGATCAGACCCCTCAACTTTCATTTTTCTTGCAAATACACCCCCTGGTGTTGTGAAAAGCCATAAATGCCCTTGTATTGTCTGAGTAATTATATGACACAAAATATCTTCCTCTGAAATGTCTGTTGGCTTTGAAATTTACTTTCGGCAAACAATTCCAAAATTGATGATAACAAACCATTGAAGAGTGTTTGATACTAATGAATTATCGAGTTTATATTTTCAGCAAAAGACAAGTGAACGACTCAGAAATCAAACTCGAAAAGGAAACTACTCGAAAAACAAGCTCGGAAATAAAGCTTGATTTAAAGCAAAAAGTTGTGAAAGAAATTGAAGCGAAAAAGGAAAATCAATTAATTCAACGGCAAAAGCGAAAGTCGAAGACTCAAGACTCGGGGTAGATAGGTCGGGGAGCGATCGTTGTAACAAGGTAATTTTATGTGTCGATTTTATCGTATAAGCTCAAGTATAAAATGAACCGAACTCAAATGAAATGAAAAACGCTTTACCAAACTTAAACGGAAAGAAAAATATTTTTATTAAATGTTTTTCTTGTTATAGTCGACTAGAATCACCCTGTGTATTTTCTAGTAGTCGACTATTTCAATCAGTAGCTATTGGTTTTTCATCCACATCAAAAGAGTCGACTGAAACAAGCTTGAGTCGACTAGACTACTCATTCTAGTCGACTAGAACTCATTCTAGTCGACTAGATGGTCCAAAGTAGTCGACTAGAACTCAATCTAGTCGACTAGATGGTCCATTGTAGTCGACTACAATAGAGAAGTAGTCGACTAGAAGTTGCTTAAAATCTGCAGATTTTCAGAAAACAATTCCCATGTTTTGTGGATTGTGTTTAATGGTGTTCAAACGGCTCTTGTCTTTCAAATACTATAATCACTCTTCAAAACCCTAATGCAATGCTATATATAGAATGAGATGTGTATATTGAAGATTAAGAGATTGAAATACAAAAGAGAAAGAAAGCTATCAAAAATTCTGCATAAATTTTCTCTACAAAAGCCATTGAAACCAAGCTTTGAAAATCTGATTTTCTCCAAGTTTCTTTGAAAATCAAAACCTCTAGAATCTCTTCTTATTCTCCAAATATCATTCATTGATTATATCCTTTGAGAATACATTTCTAGAGCTATTGTAAAATCACCAAAAACACTTGAGCTTATATTGATTTATCTTCCATAAAAACCTTTGGGTTTTGAGTGTTTTTGTTCTTGAGTGATTTTATTGATTACATACGAATTTGTAATCTCGGACAAGTGAAGTCCACCGATTGTTCAAGAGAGGGTTGTTCTCTTGATTGAGAGACAAGCTCGAGAGGCTTGTGTTGTAAAGGTTTGCCATTCCACCTGTGAAGGAAGGGCCATAGTGAAAGGATCGGGAAAAGTCTCAAGAAGGGGTTTTTGAGCCGAGGAGTAGGAGTTACCGAACCTCGAAAAAATCACGGTGTCAATCTCTCTATCTCTTTCTCTTTACTTGAGTATTTTGCATGCTATAATTGCTTGAATATCTTGTATGCTAATTTGTCTTGAAATTAATTATTATAAAAGTTTAAATTGAATCATGCACTTGCTTATTGATAAATTGATTTTTGATTATAGTGTGTTCCATTTTCGAAAAGAGTTAGACTTATTTTTGAACACCCTATTCACCCCCCCCCCCCCCCTCTAGGGTTAATTAGTGACTAACAATGTCTTTAATGCCCTCAGACCTGCATGTGAAATGGCATTAATGCCCTTAACCCTAATCTTTACCCTTACCCCCCCCCCCCCAACCACCCTCATTTACACCCGCCATCCATTCTCTTTTTCGAGAGAGAAACTCTCAACTCTCCATTTCCTCTCTCAATCGATCTCCATTTCCTCTCTTCTCTCTCTACAATTTTCTCTCTTCTCTGCATCTCATATACAGAAACTCTCAACCTCTCATTCATTTCCTCTCTCAACCGATCTCCATTTCCTCTTTTCTCTCTCTACAATTTTCTCTCTTCTCTGCATCTCATATACAGAAAATTGAACCTTAAATTCGTGGTCTTTATGTGAAAAGACCATGGATTCTTGGGGTGTTCGTTCGATATAGGGTTATATACACACAGGAATATATACACATAGTCTCATATACAGAAAATCGAACCTTAAATTCGTGGTCTTTGTGCGAAAAGACCATGGATTATTGGGGTTAGGTTGTGTTTGTTCGATATAGGGTTTATTTCGATCTTCATCTACTCTTAAATCCATCAGATCTAATCTTCAATCTCTTGATTTCGCTATGTGTTTTTAGGGGTTTTGACCGATCTGTCTTTATTTCGCTGTTTGGGTCTAATCTCTTCTCCTAGTGTAAGTATTTTTCCATTTCTTTTGATTTCTAGTAATTATTTCACAGTTTTAGTTGCTACAAACCCTAATATTTATGTTTTGTTGTAAATCTAGAGATTTGGTGTTGATTCGACGGTTTGTTCTTGGATATTTGGGTCTCGGTGCTTCTTCAGCTTGGATTGTGTCTTATTTTGGTACACAACCCCTAACCCTTGAATCTCTATTTGAAATTTGAAATTTTTTGTGTTTGCATGTTGTTTAAATGGCAAGATATTTTTATTGTCTATATATTTTTTGTGCTTGTTTATTCTGTGATGATGAAAACTTGATTATTAATATTTTTTTTGCTGTTTGCAAGCTCTGTAATCATACCTTTCTGATTTTTTTTTCGTGTTTGGTATTTATTGAAATTAGATTTGTGTGTTTCCACTGGAATATGAAATATATCTGAATTTTTTTTTCGTCTGGTATTTATTGAAATTAGATTTGTGTGTTTCCACTAGAATATGAAATATATCTGAATTTGTTTTTTGTCTTTGGTTTTTATTGAAAATAGATTTGTGTGTTTCCACTAGAATATGAAATATATTGTGTTTCTGCAATTATTTATATATATATATTTAGTCTTTATTTGTTAACATTATCAGAGTGTTTGGCATACAAAGAGCTTTTGTAGTATTTTTTTTTAGTCTTTGTTTGTTAACATTATCACAGTCTATTTAGTCTTTGTTTGTTAACAAGTTAGAGTTTGTAACTTATGATACCTTTCTGGATATAAATATATATATATATATATATATATATATATTTGCCAATGATGAAAGATGGGTATGTTTTGGGTGTTAAGATACTGATATGGTGAAAATAGTTAGTTTTTGAAATTATTATTATTATTTTTTTTGTTTGCATGCTTTTTAATATAGGGAAAATGGTACCTTTTGAATAAAAGTATAATTTTTTAATTTTTTTATTATGAAAGTTGGGACTATTTTGGAGAGCATGATACTCATATGGTGAAAATTGTTAGGTTTTGAAAATATTTTTTTAATTTTTTTTTTCCTTGCATGCTCTTTAAACCCTTTCTGAAAATATCTTGGTATCAGAGCCATATGGCTACTTAAACCCTTTCTGGGGGATTCTTTGACGAAGCATACATCATATATTCATACTTAATATTTATCCATTTTATCACTTCACATATTTTCAAAGGTACTGGTTAAACGTATTCTTGACCTATGTCTTTTATGCTACTCAAACTTCTCTTCGTTTCTATGTGAAATTAGGTTATTTTGTATCTAAATACCTTATAGTACTTTGCCTATAGAGGATAACAGTCCTAGAGCGTTTGTGGCTGAGGGCCATTTAGCTCAGGTTACCTTCCTTTGTAGTTTAAGGTATTATAGTATTTTCTTACCTACAAACCTGAAGAGAGTTACGGTGCATGACGGATCCATAGATCCCGCTCTGCCTAGACCACTTCTTGATTATATTTCTTGTGATAAAACTTATTTATATGAGTATGGTCCTATTGATGTATGTCTGAATCATTGATGAACCCAGATCCCCTTTTTTATGTCTATGTCTAGATCTTCCAGTTCTGGCTCAAGCTCTCGTTCTTTCAGATCTAATTCTTCCATATCTCTTTTTCCCTCTTCATCTTCTAAAGTTGAATATCTATATGAGTACGAGTATTTGGATGAATCCAGTAAGGTTCCTGTTACAGATCTACCTCTGGTTAACCCTTATACTGTTTTGTTCAAGCTTCCATCTGCCTTAAACAAAGTCACTAAGCTTTTCCATACACCTAGACCCAGTTCTGTCCTTGAGTATGTTCAAGCCTCTCGGTTTGATCAGTGCTTTGTCCCGGCTACAGATGCTGAACAAATGTTTCCTCTAGAATTACCTTCAGAGTTACCAACCCAATGGCAACAAAAAGGTTATACTCACCTCCATTTTGGAGCAGTGCATATTGCCCTTTCATTCCATGGTCACAAAGGTCTTCCAGTTACTTCCCGGATTGCACTTCTTGATTCTCGCTTCCAGCAGTATCAGCATGCCTGCATTGCAACAGTCCATACAACTTTAAATGCGGGAACGGTGGTCTTCACCTTCTTCCCTAATTTTAACATGCCTCTAAAAGATCCACACCTCCTTAATGCTCTTCAGATCCAAGTTCAGATCCATGGTGCCTCTGCGGTACCTACCACATATGCAACTACTCTCCACTACCAGATGGCATATAGATTACAAAATCATGCCATGGACATGTGTCTCCCTTTTAATGCTTCCCAAGATGCTCTCCTCCTTGATATAAACACCCAACACCAAGCCACCTGTACCCATATTCCCAAACAGTTATCCAAAGCTGAGTTATACCAGCTTCTCCCCAACTCTTGGGTTACCTCATATGAAAAAATACATCAGCAACCCAAACCTGTTCACTCCAGTAATCCAACCTGCATCACCAAACCCGAAGTAGGACAGGATCAAAAAGGATCAAAGGAGTAAAGAACTGAAAGTAAACAAGACAGAAGAAGAAGATAAACAACTGAATACACCCTTATATTATTTCTGGGACTCTGCCCTTAACAACCATACAAGCCCTCCTTATATAGGAGAAAGATCACAATACAGAAAGACCAAACTAACCCTTGTGGGGTAAACAAAGCAATCATAAGAGCCGGGGACGTCATCCATGACATCAACTAACTAAAAATACAAACATACCCTTACCGACAGTGGGAAAATAGTACATTGTGAATAAAATTATAATTTTTTGAATTTTTTTTTTGATGAAAGTTGGGACTTTTTTGGAGAGCATGATACTTATATGGTGAAAATTGTTAGGTTTTGAAAATTAATTTTTTTTATTTTTTTTGCTTGCATGCTCTTTAATATAGGGAAAATAGTAGCTTGTGAATAAAATTATAATTTTTTGATTTTTTTTGTTTATGAAAGTTAGGATTGTTTTGGGTGTTATGATACTCGTATGGTGAAAATATTTTTTTTTAATTTTTTTTGCTTGCATGCTCTTTAATATAGGGAAAATAGTAGCTTGTGAATAAATTTATAATTTTTTGAATTTTTTTTTTGGATGAAAGTTAGGATTGTTTTGGGTGTTATGATACTCATATGGTGAAAATATTTTTTTTGCTTGCATACTCTTTAATATAGGGAAAATAGTAACTTATGAATAAAATTTTAATTTTAATTTTTTTTTTTTTTTATGAAAGTTAGGACTGTTTTGGGTGTTATGATACTCATATGGTGAAAAAAAAAAATTAATTTTTTTTGCATACATGCTATTTAATATAGGGAAAATAGTACATTGTGAATAAAATTATAACTTTTTGAATTTGTTTTTTTTTTTATGAAAGTTGGGACTGTTTTGGGTGTGTTTTGGTAGGTTCTGGAAATAAATTTTTTTTTTTTTTATGTTTTCCCTTTACCCTAATCCCTAACCCCCTAAATTAACCTAAACCCTAAACCCTAAATTAACCTAAACCCTAATTAACACTTAAACATAATTAACTTAAATACTAATTAACTAAAACATAATTAAATTAAATACTAATTAACTTAAACCCTAAACCCTAATTAACCTAAACCCTAATTAACATTTAACATAATTAACTTAAATACTAATTAACTAAAACATAATTAATTAACTTAAACCCTAGTTAACCTAAACCCTTAAATACTAATTAACTAAAACATAATTAATTAACTTAAATACTAATTAACTTAAACCTTAATTAACCTAAACCCTAATTAACACTAAGACATAATTAACTTAAATACTAATTAACTAAAACATAATTAATTAACTTAAACCCTAATTAACTTAAACATAATTATTATTTAAACATAATTAACTTATATACTAATTAGGTTTGTTAATTATTTCTAGGTTTGTTAAAGCAAGCAGAATGGGCATACTTCATAACATAGTCTTTCAGTTTGAATGACACACATATCTATTGGCAGATGTAGATGTTGATTCATTTGGTTTTGTGGATATGTATTCTGCTACATATAACTTCATAATAAATGATATAACAACTCAATGTTCAAAAGGGGTCATGCTTCACTTATTCTGTACAATCCCTGGTTCAAACTATAAAATGAAGCTAACTCTGGAAGAAGACATTATCATATTGTTTCTGATAGGTATAATTTGTACGGCACGTGCAGATAAGGATTTGTCAACCGACTACCTGCTACCAGGACTCTACACATCTCAACAGAATACCTACGGGTAGTTATCAGAATCCTATCAGGATACATATGGATAGCTGTCAAGATATATATGATACGCTACAACTCTATCAAGACAACCGCATTAAAGACCCTATAAATATAGGGTTGGGTCAACCTAAAGAGGTACGCAATAATCACCCACCATTACTCCTGCTATAGTTTTCTGAGTGATTCAAGTTCTAACTTGACCGTCGGAGCCTATTTAGTCGGTACCCCACCGGTACCTCTTCCGGTCACTGTTTGTTCTTTTTGACATGAACGACATCATTTTCTACCCGATCTTTCTACGCATCATCAGTTGGCGCCGTCTATGGGAAGCGATAACTTCTTACTTCCAGAAAGCGTTAGAATGGTCCAACTACGAAGCAAAAGTAAGGTGGGTGATGCCTCTGAACAACCCAGAGATCTTCCCCTTCAACCCAATGATCCCTTACTCCCAACCAACCAAGGAGTACCACTGACCCATACTGGCCTACCTCCAGTGCATCCTCCCCGACATGATGGCCAAGAGGAGGCACGTGTTTCTCTGTGAGACCAAGAAGTTGGTGATGACAGGTCATCACACAACTCCGAAAGTCCCCAAAATTCAGACCCGGTTAGACAAAATGATGCTACAGAACGTATGGCAGTATTAGAACAACAGGTTCAAACTCTGGCCCAAGGGATGGACCAACTGATCCAACAGAACCAGCAGAACGCTTTGCTTCTTCAACGACTGGCTGGTTTCATTCCTCCCGCTCCGGATGCGACAGGACATAATAATTTGGAAGAGGGGGTAGAGCATAGCCACAACCAGGATCGAAGGACGGTGATCAGGAGCACCCGACGAGGCAGGACACCCGATGATCTTACAGAAGTCATGGGTGTGGATCAACAGATCCAAGACCTGAAAGCACAGATGGAAGGTATGGCACATGCAATGAAGGGAAAAAGCCCCGCTATTGTGGATGAACTCCTACAGAAGACTAATTCCCCCTTTGATGCTTTGGTGATAAGTGTTCCTCTACCTAACAAGTTCAAAATGCCACAGTTGGAGAACTTTGACGGGTCCAAGGACCCTCTTGACCACCAGGAGACCTTTAAGGCACTCATGCATCTACAGGCTGTCCCAGATGCTATCATGTGTCGGGCTTTTCCCATCACCCTAAAGGGGTCAGCCCGGGTCTGGTTCAATAAGTTGAGGCCCGGTTCTATTCGTGACTTCGACGAGTTAAGCAGGAAATTTATCGGACACTTTATTGCCGGGCGAAGACATAGGAAGCCCGCCACCTACTTGCTAAAAGTCAAACAGGATAAAGGAGAGTCGCTTCGAGATTATATAAGCCGGTTCAATAATGAGTTGCTACAGGTTGATGAGGTTAATGATAACGTAGCAGTGACAGCCTTCATGGGAGGATTACAGTCTTCTAGGTTTCTTTTTTCCTTATCAAAAGAACCGCCCGAGATGATGGCAGAACTACTTGTTAAAGCTCAGAAGCATATGAATGCGGAAGATACCATGAATGCCCGAAAAGGAAAAGGGACTGAAGAAAAGAAGGTGGAGAAAAAAAGACCAACAATAACTACCAGGGATGAGAGAGAAGCTAAAGGCCGGAGAACCCAACCAACTGTGGACAGGTCATCTCGACCTGCAAAGAGTCAAGATAAGTTCACTAGCTTCACTCCATTGAACAAGCCGATAGGCGAGATCCTTTTTCAGATACAAGACGATCATTCATTATCCTAGCCACCCAGGTTGAAGTCGAATCCATCAAAAAGGGCACGCGATAGGTTTTGTCGCTTTCATCGTGACCATGGACATACGACAGATGAATGCATCGACCTCAAAAATCAGATTGAGAGCCTGATCCAAAGAGGGCGTTTGAGCTGGTTCACGACCAATGGCGATAAAGGAAAAGGCCGACAGGATGCTCCCCGAAGAAGTCGCACACCAGATAAACAGCCGGTTCGGGTGATCAATGTGATTTCTGGAGGGTTTGCTGGAGGTGGAGAAACAAGCTCATCCCGAAAAACTCATACGAGAAGGGCTAGAAATATGATGGAGGTTCAAGGGGTGGATACCTCTGCTCCACCCTCCAAATCACCACGACGAGAAGGGCAGGACATTACCTTCACCGACGATGATGCACAGGGAGTACAACATCCCCATGATGACCCACTGGTGATTACCGTGGCAGTTGCCAATTTTACTATCCGGCGGGTGCTGATCGACAATGGAAGTTCTGCTGATTTGTTATTCTCTAAAGCTTTCAACAAGATGGGTATAGGAAGGGACCAATTAAAGCCATCAAAATCGCCTCTAGTCGGTTTTTCTGGAGATAAGGTTTCTCCACTGGGGATAGTGACCCTTCCTCTCACTGTAGGGGTGGCTCCAAGACAGCTTACCATCATGGTAGATTTTTTTGTAGTGGATTGCCCTTCCACCTACAATATCATCATCGGAAGGACAACCCTTAATGCATTGAAAGCAGTAACTTCAACTTACCACTTGCTAATGAAGTTCCCAACTGATCATGGTGTAGGAGAGGTAAGAGGAGACCAAGATATGGCACGGGAATGCTATGCAGCAGCTCTAAAAGATAGAAGGTCACGGAAATCACTTACTATCGAAGGTCTCGAATCAGTCTGAAGTCAAAATACTCCCCGACCAGAGCCAGTAGAGGACCTCATAGAGGTAAGCCTAAAAGAAGGCGGGAACAGAAAAACAGTAAGCATCAGATCTCTGCTCCCCGATGATGTTAAGAATCAACTTATTCAATTCTTAAAACAAAATCAAGACATGTTTGCCTGGACACATGAAGATATGTCGGGCATTGATCCTCAAGTTATGCAACATCACCTAAATGTGGATTCTACTGCCAAGCCTGTAAAGCAGAAGAAAATAACATTTTCCCCGGAGAGGAACGCAACTATAATATCGGAGGTTGACAAGCTTCTAAAAGCGGACTTCATTCGAGAGGTCCACTACCCCGACTGGTTATCGAATGTGGTCCTAGTAAAGAAGGCGAATGGAAAATGGAGGCTCTGTGTCGACTTTATAGATTTGAACAAAGCATGTCCAAAGGATAGTTTTCCGTTACCAAGAATTGACATGCTGGTAGAGGCTACTTCAGGGAATGAACTACTTAGCTTTATGGATGCATATTCGGGTTACAATCAGATCCCCATGCACCCTCTTGACTGTGAGAAAACATCTTTCATCACCGATCGAGGCATTTACTGCTATAAAGTCATGCCCTTCGGGTTAAAGAACGCTGGAGCTACCTACCAGAGATTGGTCAACAACATGTTCAAAGATTAAATTGGAAGGAACATGGAGGTCTACGTAGATGACATGTTAGTGAAAAGTGTCAAAAAAGAGAATCATCTGGCGGACCTTGAAGAAGTTTTTGAGGTGCTTCGAAAACACCAAATGCGCCTTAACCCAACCAAGTGCGTTTTCGGTGTATCATCAAGAAAATTTTTGGGGTTCATGGTCAGTAGAAGAGGCATTGAAGCTAATCCGGAAAAGATTCGGGCCATCCTGGACATGAGGTCTCCCCAGTCAACCAAAGATGTGCAGCGGTTGACGGGAAAGGTGGCTGCCCTCAACAGGCTAATTTCTCGAGCTACTGACAGATGTCTTCCTTTCTTCAAGGTGCTTAAAAAGGCCTTTGAGTGGACCCCTGAGTGCGAACATGAATTTGTGGATTTGAAGAATTATCTTGCTTCTCCACCCCTGTTGGCCCGACCAGTACCAGGGGAACAACTTCTACTTTACTTAGTTGTCTCCTTAACGGCAGTAAGTTCTGCCCTGATGAGAGACGATGGGTCTATTCAGAGACCAATCTACTACACAAGTCGAGCCTTACGGGGAGAAGAATAAAGGTATCCAATAATGGAGAAATTGGCATTCGCCCTCGTTATTTCTGCTAGGAGATTAAGGCCATACTTTCAGGCTCATACAATAATAGTCCTTACTGATCAACCACTCAGGCAGGTACTCCACAAGCCGGAAACATCCGGTCGCCTAGTGAAATGGTCGATTGAGTTGGGAGAGTTCGACATCCGCTACAAGCCCAGAGCAGAAGAATTAACGCCCATGACTGAGCCATGACCTTTCGCTCAGTGGGGAATCGACTTGGTTGGCCCATTGCTTCGGGGTAAGGGTCAAACCAAATTTGCAATAGTAACGATTGACTACTTCACCAAATGGGTAGAAGCACAACCACTAGCCCGAATCACTGCCAAGAATGTCAAAGACTTCACCTGGAAGTCAATCATTTGCAGATTCGGCGTCCCCCGGGTCATAGTGTCTAACAATGGAAAACAGTTTGAAGGAAGTGTATTCTGAGAGTTTTGTTCTGGTCTGTGAATAAAAAACCACTACTCTTCTCCTGAACATCCGCAGGCTAATGGGCAGGCAGAGGTTTCCAATAGAACGATTCTTGGGATGATAAAAAAATGTTTGGAAAAGGCCAAGGGGTTATGGCCCGAACAGCTGCCCGCTATACTGTGGGCTTACAGGACTACGGCCAAAACACCCATGGGTGAGACCCCTTTTCTCCTTGCTTTTGGTAGTGAGGTTGTTACCCCAATTGAAATCGGGTTGGAAAGTTACAGGACAAGTCACTATGATTCAGAACATAATGAAAAGGAATTGGCAGTCAGCTTAGATTTGATTGAGGAAAAGAGGGAGCAAGCCCAGATGAGGGTTTCTGTCTACCAACAGGCAATGTCATGATATTACAATGCGCGGGTAAAACAGAAAAGGTTTCAGCCAGGAGGCCTTGTACTACGGGAAGTCACCCCACTCACCAGCAACCGTGAAATTGTGAAAATGGGAAAACTGGCTCCCAACTGGGAAGGCCCCTATAGGGTAACCCGCACATATCGGCAGGGGGCATACTAGCTAGAGACCCTACAGGGAAAGCAGCTACCCCGTCCTTGGAATGCGCATCACTTGAGGAAGTATCACCAGTAAAAGTGGAAAGGTAGCATCAGGGTCAGTTTAGGTTACCCTTTATTTTCTTTGCTTTAGCATCATTTTGAGTAGTTTCATTTACTTAGATTTAGTTTGGAATAGGCTATCGAGCATTCTGCAGTAGAATTTATTTAATTTACATTAATTGTTAAAGCGGTTATCCCGCCAATTATCAATAAAGATAATTCTTTTTCTACAATTATTGAGCACTACTGTGTTATCATAAACATATTCTTCCACCCAAAAAATGGGTCCCCTAGCAGAAAGGGGGGGCTGAGTGAAGCTCGGGGTTATAATCTTATTATTAAAAGGATATGGCTGAGTGAAGCCCAAATCCTACAAACAAAAGAGAGTAAAATTACTACTCATCTTCTCACAAAAACTGCCTTAATATGAAAGGTCAAGTTTTTCCTACATAAATTAGGGATCAAGGTCCATAAATTTTCAAAGTACATCAAATGAAAATGAAAGAAAATGAAACATCACAGCGATACTACAAGATTTCAACATAGAAAAAGAAACAACTACTGCCTACGACGTCCACTAAGGTTGAATCCTGTGAAATCCTGTGCTGGATAAAAGGTAGTCGTCTGCTCACGTAAATCCTCAAAACCACCAAGGTAATAAACTAGTTGCTGCTCCTGAAGCTTGGGAGAGTGTTTGAATTCCTCAACTGCATCGATCCTTGCTTCACCCAACTTTTGGGCTAAAAGAGAAGCATGTTTCTCTTCTGCCCTCTTGAGGTCAGACTCATAAGTCCCCTTTAGCTTGTTGATCTCCTCTAGTCGGGCGGTCTCAAACTGATGGTGTTGACGCTCATAGTGGCCCCGAAGCTCGTTGATATCCGCTTGATGATTGGCAGCCATCTTATCTCTCTCAGACTCGGCTCGCATGCATCTATGGGCTATGTACCTGCCTCGTGTCAAATTATGCAAAAAGAATGATGGTTCAACATATAAAATATAAAAGGCAGACCATAAAAAATGCAGATATACTAACCCGTCCTGCATCAAGGAGAGATTTCTGATAAGTCTCTATAATAGAGTCATTCTCATCCTCCAATGACCGAAGGTCCTCATCCATCAAAGCGCCCATGAGCTTTTCAGTCGCTACCTGCACGCTTGACATCACGGTATCACCCGATGAAGACTTGGACTCAGGGGTGGACATCCCAAAAATGGACCCAGGTCGCGAAGACTGGCCAAAAGTAGGTGGTCCAGAGAACTGGCTAAACCCAGTCTGAACGGCAGGCCCCCTGCTCATAGTATTTGCATCAAGATCCAAGGTCGTAACGGGACCAGAGGATGTTCTCGCCGTCATCTGGTGAGAGGAAGAAGAACATTGGCCAGGCAGCGAGGAGGAGAAGCAAGGAATCGGTGGTGACAAACCTGTCTTGCACTTTTTATTTAAAAAGTTATCAAGCACATCCTGGGGAAACCACTGAGATCCCCTTGTGTACACAATAAAATATTGTATTTGAGACAAAACAAATAAGTAATACTAAAAAAAAAAAAAATTAATTAATGATGATACCTGCACTGGAACTGGTGAAAGGAGCCCGACTCCTGCCAACTGTCGGGGGTGAGTCAAGATCTCCAGTCGCTCGACTCACGCCAACTGTCGGGGGTACGCCAAGATATCTAGGTGTGGGAGACGCTCGACTCCCACCAACTATCAGGGACGAACTAGGATCTCCAGGAGTAGAAAGTGCTTGACTCCCACCAGAAATTGGGGGAGGACTGGAGAGTGCCTGATTGTCAGTCGTCGAAGGAGCAGGGGAGGTCTGACCAGAGTCAACAGTTACCCGACATCCTCCAGATACCGGAGAATGGAGCTCCGGATTTGATGGCGAAGCTGATGAACTCCCACTCGGAGAGTCAGGGAAAGGAGGTACGGGTGGGATGTTATGGTTTCCACGAAGGCCAAGACAATATCCTGACAAAGCACTCGAGTCAAAAAAAGACTCTTCCTTATGACGGGCCAAGAAAACTTTTACCCTCTTCAGTCTCTCCTTCATATGTTTTTTCTCTTCCGGTGAAATATTGGGTAACTTCTTTTTCGCTACAGAAGAGAAAATAAGATGTGTTAAAAAAATAAAAAATAAAAAATAATAAAATAAAAAAAAATAAATAAATTTTACCCGCTTCCGTAAGATCACCCGCTTTCTTTGGAACGGACGGACCATTGTCCTCGCCTTCAACCGCGTCCAGGAACTCCAATCCGTTGCCTTTAGCGTGAAATAAACAACTCCACCAAAACTTTTGATTGTCACCAGTCTCCTGTGGGAAGCCCTTTACTGCAGTTAAAAAATTGGCACAAACACCATTGCGCTGGATATAATAGCAAGAGAGAAACTCTTGAAGAGACATGGTTCCATTCCCGCACAGACACCATAGAAGAGGAGCCCCTAGAATAGCCTTCCAGGCGTTCGGATAGAGCTGGGAAGGGATGAGACCAAAATGGTCCAAAATCTCTCTCGACAATCGGGGAAGCGGAAGGCGCAACCCAACATAAAAATATGAGGTGTAAAGAAACATCCTATGTGGAAGGGAGTGATGCGCCCTTTGATTTAGACCCGGACAGTTTAGCTCAACTTCGTACGAAAATACAAAGTCCGTCTTCAATTTATCAAGCATGGTCGGGTGGACAGTGGAAATTACGTCCCCTACATTTTTTGGTGCCATAAAATATTATTTTAGAAATATTCTGGCAAATAAAAGAAAAATGTAGACCAAGAAGAAGGAAGAGGCAAACTACTGAAAAATAGATTAGAACTGGTGATTGAAGGGTATAAGAGGCACAGAAGAGAAATTTATAGGCTTGACAAAATATATCCGTTGCAGCTCAATAGCAAGTTGTACCTGCTTGGTTCAGAGGGCGTGAAACACACGCCAGACAAAGGAAGGGCATGAAGCACACGGGCGTGAAACACACGCCAGACAAAGGAAGGGCATGAAGCACACGGGCGTGAAACACACGCCAGACAAGGGAAGGGCGTGCAGCACACGCCAGTCAAAACCTATGCTCAATCTTTTCTTTTTCTTTTTTGTCCCATTCAGTCATGATGATATGTTGCATATAGTGATATGTATATATATAATAATATGGAGAAAAGTCAAGACCTCACATCCACACGTAACTTCTGAGAATTCATTTCACTTTTCTAAAGTTATTACCTAAAAATCCAAAAAAATTTCATAATTATCCAAGTAACTTATATTATATCACTTTCTCACCCACTTTCTGCATATATATATATATATATATATATATATATATATATATAGGTATACTAAATAAATTACAAGGTGGGTATATTCCAGACAAATATTTTAGAATATAAGTATGTATATTCACAAATTTATATATGTACAAAAAGAGATTTCGTTCCCTAAACTCGGCAAGCGAATTCGGGAATAAAGGGCAACTGATAGGTATAATTTGTACGGCACGTGTAGATAAGGATTTGTTATCAGAATCCTATCAGGATACATATGGGTAGCTGTCAAAATATATACGACACGCTACAACTCTATCAAGACCACCGCATTAAAGACCCTATAAATATAGGGTTGGGTCAACCTAAATAGGTACGCAATAATCACCCACCATTACTCCTGCTATAGTTTTCTGAGCGATTCAAGTTCTAACTTGACCGTCGGAGCCTATTTGGCCGGTACCCCACCGGTACCTCTTCCGGTCACTGTTTGTTCTTTTTGACAGGAACGACATCATTTTCTACCCGATCTTTCTACGTATCATCAGTTTCAGCTAAAATCAGATGAAAAAGTCATAAATATCCTAGTTGAGAAAGATGAACCTAATAATGTTGAATCCTCCGTGGATACTCCAAATGCTCCAATCACCATAGACACTGAATATGATTTTGGGTCAAAATAAGAGGATAGTGAATATGAAGTGGAAACTGATTTCAGTTTTGAGGATAGTGATGATGACTTTAATGAGAAACTTAATGATGAACCTGAAGATGAACAAGTAGACAGTGATGATATTGAACTTGTTGAAAACAGTGGGGATGAAACTATATCTAAAACATCAAATTCTATTAACCTTAATGGTAAAGTGTTTGCATATTCACATGGAGGTGAGATTCAATTTGAAGTTAATCAACTTTTTGATGATGTAAAACACTTCAGAACAATTCTAAAAAAATATTCAGTCCAAAAGGGGTTTAAACTTGCCATGGAGAAGAATGAGAAGTTTAGGGTGACCTCTAAATGTGGCAATCCAGGCTGCAAATGGAGAATACATGTTAGTGCCTTGAGTGATCAAGTAACATACACCGTTAAAACAATGGGCCCTCAACACACCTACATCAGAACCACTAAAAACAAAGTTGTTAGATCAACTTTCATTGCTAAAAAGCTTATGAAGACATTCAAAAATCAACCTGAAATAACTTTAGAGGCTTTGGGTGCCCTAGTTAGGGAGAAATTTCAGGTTAATTGTACTGAAACATGTCTAAGGAGAGCAATAAACAAAACTTTAATTGAAAATCAAGGAACACATGCTGGGTCATATGGTAAGTTGTGGCAGTATGCTCATGAGGTATATAAAACAAATCCTGGTTGATTATTCTTTATAAAACCTTCAACAGATCAGCCACCAAGATTTATAAGAGTTTTTATGTCATTTGGGGCTGCCATTAATGGGTTCAGGGGTGGCTGTAGACCATTCATTGGTGTGG
Source organism: Cornus suecica (assembly GCA_963922005.1). Taxonomy (NCBI): domain Eukaryota; kingdom Viridiplantae; phylum Streptophyta; class Magnoliopsida; order Cornales; family Cornaceae; genus Cornus; species Cornus suecica. The sequence goes on from OY998241.1 coordinate 20,773,274, forward strand.
ATGGTTGTTTCTTAAAGGGTCCATTTGGGGGTATACTTATTAGTGTTGTGGGACTAGATGAGAATAATTGATTGTATCCATTTGTTGTGGCTATGGTTGAATCTGAAAAACAAGGATAGTTGGACATGGTTCTTAGACCATCTCCACAACATAACTGGTGAGGAGTCTAGCAAGGGAGTGCCTTGGACCATCATGAGTGATGGTCAGAAGGGTATTCTACCTGCAATTGACGAACTTTACCCTAATGCATTTAAGAGGAGGTGCTGCAGGCATATTTATGCAAACTTTAGGTCTTTACACCCTGAGTTAAGATTTAGAATATTGTTTTGGGAGGCTGCACAGAGTTATAATGAATTAGACTTTAAAACAGCAATGAAAAAAATTCAGAACACAAGGCAGGAAACATATAATTGGTTAATTGATCATCCAATTGAAACATGAGCAAGACACAAATTTGATGTAATGGGAAAATGTGACTTTGTAACCAACAATGTTGTTAAATCATTTAACTCTTGGCTAAAACATGTGAGGGGAAAGCCAATAACAAACTGTTTGGATGAGATCAAAACCAAGTTGATGTCTAAATTCCAAAAAAGGTTCAGCAAGAGTGTTCAATGGAAGTTTGTGGTTCCAAAAATCAGAAACAAACTTAACCAAAACCTTTCAAAATCTGGTTGTTGTCAATTGATATGGCCCGGGGGAAAATGTATGAGGTCACTGAGGAGTTGAACATGAAGTACATAGTTGACCTAAAAAATCATAGCTGCTGTTGTGGGGAATTTCAGTTAACTGGTGTACCTTGTAGGCATGTATGTGCATGCATTACTTGGATAAGGGAACCTGTAGCAACAGCTCCACCACCAAGAAAGAAGTTCAAAGTGACAAGGAAAGGCAAATGACCAAAGACAAGATCAGCAGCACCAGCAGCACCAACAACACCAACAACTTCATCATAGAGATCTTTGTCCACTGTAAATTTAAATTTTTTTGATATTCAATTGTTTTAACATTTCTAACTATTTTACTCACTAAAAAAATATGTTAATGATGCAGGTTGGTGGTGGTGATGGTTCACAATAATGACAATCAACACCGACACTAACCCCTGCCCAAGCAAGTTGCTCTAATGTACATTTCCTAAACTGTTTTAATATTAACATTATTTTTTCCTAACTATAAAATATTCTTGCTATTTCTTAATTTTTTTGTGAACCTTTCAATTGTAGGTTCTAACTGGGCAATGTGGCTCAAGATCTCCTTGGGCACAATGGTGACACTGGTAACAACATATCTTATGTTGTTTTTTGTATATTTTGGACTTGGATTATATATGGCTCATTTTGGACAGTAGTTTTCATGGATAGTGTAGTGACTATTTTTTGATTCTTTTTGTACATGTCACACTTACACACACATGATTGAGACAAGCTTTTTATTTTGGTGATATCAGTATCATTTCAAGCCTTATTGCATTTCTTATATGTAATCTAATCTATTTCACTTGGGTATTACAACAGTTTTACTTTGATAGTAGAGTTTAGGACTTCAATGTAATATATATATATGCATGTATATTGGAATTGAATTACTCTTTTGAATGTTGGAATTTCTCATTGTATTTAGGCATTTTAATTAAGGAATGTATGATGCAGTTGCAAATTACCACTGTTTAATTAATTTTGTGTCAAATTTTCTGTAACACTCAATTTTACATTTCAAACACTATTCATATTTTTTTTGTTGCAAAATCATTTATCTTTATTCACTGTTCATTGACGCTAATACTCAACAGCCAACAGGGGCATTTACGTCCTTGCAATTATACATCTGATTTTAATAATGAAAAAAGGGTAAAAAAGTAATTTTAAGTGCCAAAAACCCCTCCAGGGGATGTGTTTGCAAGCAAAATGAAAGTTGAGGGGTTGATAGACTGAAAATGCGTTGACCACTTTCTGAGTGGAATTGACCCATAGTTTAGGGGTCTCATTGCAAATAACCCTTTTTTTTTTTATATTTATATACTGTATATAGTAATATGTATTTTATTTTTCGAGTTAAAGCTGAAGTTAATGGTAATTTACCTCTGCAACCCTCTCTCCTTCCTCATTCAAGTTTTGAGACCCTCAAAACAGAGGAGAGAGAAATAGGAACCAGAGCACAAAGTGTTGTTTAGAGAGAGAGACACTGAAACCAACCTTTATATATATACGCACACGCATACATATTATATATATATATATGCATATACGCACACATATACACACACAAAAACACATTGATGCTGTTAAATTTTGAAGAATGTCGGGATTTGGGAGGAACTCGGGTCCACGTACTCCTCCTATGGTACACAACCCTTATCCCCACCTCTATCGCGCTCCTTCCCCAACTCCATCTCCCTCTTCTTCACCGATCCAACAATCTCCCAGGTTTTTCTTCAATCTCTCTGTCTCTCTCTCTATATATTTATATATATATATGTATGCATTTTATGTTTATATAGCTTCGAATTCATATGTATATGTATATACTTGTTAATGGGGGTTTTGAGAACCCAGGATTGTAATTTTACTTTTAACTATTTGGGAACTTCTGAAACCCTAAACAACTCGTTCTTGACCCTTTGAGTTAAGGGTACTGAGATGCCTTTCGATTTTGGTGCTAAATTCCAAAATTTGAAACTGATATGTGGGCGGTGAAGAAACTAAGTTGTAACACTGTTGGTTTTAGTAAATTTTTTTTTTTTTTTTTAGAAAGTACATCTTTTATGTTTCTATAGCTTGAAGTTCATATATGTGATAATTTCTAGTTTGATTTTTTATTTTATTTTATGGCAGTACTAGTTGTTCATGCGGATTTGAGAGCTTAAGAATGTGCTTTTAGTTATACCATGCAAATTGCAAAAATCCTAAACATAAAAATTGTATTCAACACTTCAACAGAGGTGTTTTAAGTGTCAGAGGTAAGCATTTTTTAAGTCATAATATTGCAATCTGAAAAGAGTACTAAATAGAGAATTTAAAGTATAAATAAATAAGTAAATAGATGATACTGGTGGGAGGTGAACATATTTTCTCTCTCACCGCAGTTCTTGTGTGTGAGGTTAGTCATTTTGGTATTGTGTAATTGGGGTTGCCTTTGGGGGCTAAGTCTCGAAGAGGAGATGTTGGGATTTTGTGGTGGCGCTTATTGAGAGGAGATTGGCTGGATTTATTTCTTACTTATGAAAAAAAGAGAGAGAGGAGATTGGCTAAATGGAAACGACAGTATCTGTCAAAGGGTGGGAAGCTCAGCCTGTTGAAAAACACTTTGTTTAACCTTTTGATGTATTTTTCTTTCTATTCCTCTTTTGTGGCTAAGAGGATCAAAAGGATTCAAAGAAATTTGAATTCTTCTTTGGAAATTATGAGGTTGGTGCCCTTCAACAAGGATCTCTTGGGGAAGTGGCTGTGGAGGTTAGGAGTTGAGCGCTAGAGACTTTCGAGAAAAATAGTTTCTATCGCTTTAGGCGAGGGGGAGGGTGGTGCTCTATGGAAGATGGAAGCAGGGGTGAAGTGGGGGTCTGGAAAGGTATTTGAAAGGGTGGAGATGACTTCTCTAGACACATTAGTTTGAAGGGAAGTGAGGCATGTTTGTTTTTGGGAGGATACTTGGTGCGGTAGCAATCTTTGGCAACTTCTTATCCTAGGTTATTCAATATCGGTCGTGATAGACATGCTTTGGTTGCCAATTGTTATATCGACTTCATGTCTGGAGTTTAGTTTGGGTGGTGTATTTTCCGAGACATTTTTTGGATTGGGAGTTAGAGGACATGTTCTGCTTTTTCGAGCTTTTGTATTGTCGAAGTCTTGCTAGTGATGGTCCGGACTTTGTTGTGTGGATGCCCATGTCTCATGGAAGGCTTGCGGTATTATCCTTGTTTTGTTGCCTCTTGGGTTCAATTAGGCAGGTATTTCCTTGAAATACGGTTTAATGTTCCAAGGCCCCTCTCAGGGCGGCGTTTTTTGCTTGAACAACGGTTTGGGTCAGATTCTCACTCTTGATAATTTAAGGAGTAGAGACCTGATTACGGATAATTGATGTTGTATGTGCAATGAAATGGAGTGTCAGTTGATCACCTCCTTCTGCATTATCCTTTTGCCTTTGTTGCTGGTGCTTGTTGTTTGGGATCCAGTGGGTCATGCCATCCACACTGAGGGGCTTGATTGATATGTTGAGAGGATGCTCCATGGGTGTTGTTGCTTGTATTTTTTGGATGGCGGCGCCTCTTTATCTTTGGTGGTGCCTAGGAACATAACCGTTGGTGTTTCGAAGGTGTTGAATCCTCCATTGGGGATATCAAAATTTTCTTTATTACATCTTTTTTCAGTTGGGCTAATGGGTAGATTTTATTTTTATTTTTTTATAAGTATATTATAAAAGGCACTCAAAAGGGGAGTGCATCCCAAAATACAAAGCACCGCTTTAAAAACTAAACGAGCCCAAAAAAATAATATTTTCTTCTATAGATGAACAAAATCTACCATCCATCCAATAAAACAAAAAAGAAATGAAAGAATCCTTAAAGAAACCAATCGGGGACTCCACGCCCTCAAAACACCTTTTGTTACATTCGAGCCAAAGCACCCACCAAAGACACAAAGGCACTACTCTCCAGAACTGATGGGCCCGCACCCCCGCAAAACCATCCCACCAACAATCAAGGAACTCACGAATCGAGGCCGACATCACCCAAGAAATGCCAAACAAACCAAAGACTAAGCACCAACAATCATACGCCACTAGGCAATGCAAGAGGAGATGGTCAACGGATTCCGCATCATTCAAACACATGAAGCATCGATTGACCACCACAAAATTACGTCGCTGAAGATTGTCAAGGGTTAGAATTCTGCCCCAAACCGCCGAGCATGCAAAAAAGGCAACTCTAGGAGGGGCACCGGACCGCTAAATCTTGTTCCAAGGAAAAGCCGAGCACGACAACTGAGAAGACAACCTAAAAAAAGAGGATACCGAAAAGCCTTCAACTGGAGAAGGACACTACACCATCCGATCAGACCCGCCTCTAGGGAAAGACAAACTATACAGTAAACCCAAAAGGTTAGACACCTCCTCTAACTCCCAATCCTGAAAAGGTTTCACAAACCGAACATCCCAGATGATCCTACCGTTATCAAGCCGATAACAGTCAGTAACGCAGACATGTCGATCGCGAGCAATACGAAAGAGCATAGGAAAGGAAGAAGCAAGGGTGAAATCACCGCACCAACTGTCAGACCAGAAACAAACCGAGCTACCAGTGCCAATGCTGAAGTGAATATGAGAAGAAAAGTCAGGCCAACCACGACTAATATCCTTCCAAACCCCCAACCCTCTACTAATGCGTACCGGACGCGAGCACCAACCCATATGATCCTCCCCGTGATGACAAACAATCACCTTTCTTCACAATCGATCTCTCTCAATCCCAAATCTCCAGAGCCACTTCCCCATCAAAGCTTTATTGAAAGACACCAAACGTCGAAGTCCCAGCCCCCCTTCCTGTAACGGGCGACATACTGACTCATACCGAACAAGAGCAATAGAGGAGTGCTCACTATCCCCTCCCCAAAGGAACTGCCTCTGAAGTCTCTCAATCTTAAGAGCCACACTGCTGGGGATCCGATACATAGACAGAAAATAGGTGGGGAGATTGGACAACGTAGACTTTACCAAAGTAAGCCGGCGTCCTTTGGAAAGGTACTGGCGTTTCCAACCAGTTAATCTCTTAGCAACTCGGTCAACCATAGCATCCTAGAACGGCTTACGCCGAGCCACCGATCCCACAGGTAAGCCCAAGTAAACAGAAGGTAATTGACTGACGCCACATCCCAACACTGCAACCAACGAAGCAATGTTCCCCACCTCACCTATCAGAATCAATGAACTCTTCCCAATATTAATTGGCGTCATTTGGAAAGGTACTGACATTTCCAACCAGCTAATCTCTTAGCAACTCGGTCAACCATAACATCCTAGAACGGCTTACGCTGAGCCACCGATCCCACAGGTAAGCCGAAGTAAACAGAAGGTAACTAACTGACGCCACATCCCAACACTGTAGCCAACGAAACAATGTTCCCTACCTCACCTATCGGAATCAATGAACTCTTCCCAATATTAATTTTCAAACATGAGACATCCTCAAAACAAATCAAGATATATCTGAGATGTTGCAACTGAACCTCCTCTGCGTCGCAAAACACTAGCATATCATTCGCAAAAAGCAAGTGAGACACCGCCACAGACTGATGCTCCACACTACCCACTCTAAATTCGCGCAGAAGAGCAGCCTTCGAGGCCCGATACATCATCTGACTAAAAGCCTCCATCACAACCAGGAACAGAAACGGAGATGGGGGATCACCCTATCTCAGGCCATGCGAACTCCTAAAAAATCCAGAAGGAGAACCGTTAACCATGACAGAGAAGCTCGCCGACAATATGCAAAAAAGAATCCACCTCTTCCACTTCTCACTGAACCCGAGCCGCTCAAACAAATATAGTAGAAAACTCCAACTGACGTGATCATAAGCTTTCTCCACATCCAACTTCATAAGGACCCCTGGAATCCCACTCTGAACTCTGGCATCAACAACCTCACTCGTGACAAGAGTCGAGTCGAGAATCTGGCGCCCGCCAACAAAAGCATTATGTGAGTCAGAAATAACCCCATCTAGAACACCGCGCATCCGAAAAGCTAACACTTTAGCGATCAACTTATAAATACATCCAAGCAGGCTGATGGGTCTAAGATCCTTAATGTCACTAACAACCCCCTTTTTAGGGAGAAGGGAGATGAAAGTAGCATTAAGAGACCTCACAAAGCGGCCCTTACGATAGAAATCACGAAAAGTGCCCATCACCTCCTCCCTCACCACGGACCAAAACTTGAGGAGAAATCCCATAGTAAACCCATTAGGTCCAGGGGCTTTATCCCCAATACAGGACTTCAGCGCCCTGACCACCTCCTCCTCCTCCGTGAACGGGATCTCCAAACTAACCTGTTCCTCATTAGAAATAGAATCAAAATGAAGACCATCCAACTGTGGCCTCCACTCCTGCCTCTCCTCAAACAAACGTTGATAATAACTGGCAATCCCCTGACGGATCTCCTCCTCAGAGCTGAGCACAGACCCCTCAATAGTGATACTCCCAACATGATTGGACCTCCTATAGGCATTGGCAACACTATGGAAGAATTTCGTGTTCCGATCACCCTCGGTCAACCAATCAACACGTGATTTCTGACGCTAAGAGATCTCCTGAATCGCAATCTCCTCAATCTCAGCTAAACAAACCGCTCTCCTAGCCCTCAACACGTCATCGATACCTCCACTGAGCTCAATACTGTTAATCTCGGCAATCTCCGCCACAAGTCTGTTCCTTCTCCATTCCAGGTTTTCGAAAACCTCTTTATTCCAGGATATAATATTAGTCTTTAAAGCATACAACTTCGAAGCTAAGGTGAAACTAGGCGACCCCTGTTTAACCGGGGTAGCCCACCAAACAGGAATACGACTCTGGAAGTCCTCGGATCTCAACCACATATTCTCAAATCTGAATGGAGACTTACCTCTAGAGATACCTCCGCAATCCAACACAATAGGAGCATGATCAGAAGTCAACCGCGGCCCAATAGATTGAACAACATCAGGAAACCGTTCCTCCCAATCACCGGAAACCAAAAACTGATCAATCCGAGACAAAGTGGGATGCTCGTGACAGCTAGACCATGTAAAAGCAGCTCCAACCAACGGGAGATCATGCAAAACGTGCCCATCAATAAACTCATAAAACTGATCCATAGCCGGGGTCCTACGCCCCCCTGAAGATCTCTCATATGGAAAACGGATAACATTGAAGTCCCCCCCTACACACCAAGGGAGCCGCCAAGACTCCTGAACCTCCCCAATTCCTTCCACATGACGTGTCTCTCACCATCCTCAACCGGGCCATACACTCCTGAAAACACCCAATCGAAACCATCATCTACCATCAAGAAAGAACAAGAAACAGAAAATCTCCCTGCCCTGGAAGCCACCAACGAAACACATTGCCTATCCCACATCATAATCACCCCTCTAGCAGCCCCTATAGAACTAAGAGCACACCAACAAACAAATCTATTGCCCCACAGACTCTTCACCACCTTATCAGAAATAATCTCCATCTTCGTTTCCTGAAGACATACCACATGAGCATTCCATTTTCTAAGAGCCAATCGCACTATCCGACGCTTATCCGGGTTATTTAAACCCCGGACATTCCAAGATACAATTTTAAGCTTCATAAAAAATAGTTAAAGTTCCCATCGACCCCCTCCGTCCACTCCCGCATTTCCTCTCCCTAGGGCTCGACCTGACACACTTTCCATTATAGTTAATTTCACACACAAGTCCCCGAAGCTCCCTCTCCCCTTTCCAAGGAGTCGACGGGCGAGGAACGATGCACAAAGTCCTCTCCTTATTGCTATTCACCTCATCATGTTTATCATTCATAGCATTAAGCACAACTTCACCCTTCTCCCAGAGATCCCCAAAGGACACACCCACTATCCCCGCAACATCCACCACCGTATTGAGAGGCCATTTATGAGGCTCCCAACCAGATAGGGCTGGCAAAATTGGACACGATACGGTAACACGACATGAACACGAGGCTATTTAAAAGGGTTAGGGTTGAGCATAAAAGGGTTGAGGCCTAAAAAGGGTCGACCCGAACACGACACGAGAATATAAGGGTCAACCCGAACACCTGAACACGACACGATTATATTTATATTTATTTTTATTTTTATATTTTTCTCTTCTCTAATTGGTCATGAATTGAAATATATCAATAAAATAGTACGGGATCGTGTCAAAATTAATTTAATTTTGATGATAATAGGTTAAATAGTTTATTTTGTGTTGGATTATGCTAAATTTAATTTAAAATATTATAATAAATAGGCTAAATGGATTACATGGGTCGACACGGACACGACATGTATATTAACCAGGTCTTTTTGACCTGACACGATTTCGACCCGACACGATCTTGACCCGACACGAACACGACCCGTAACCCGAAATTGCCAGCCTTACAACCAGAGCAATCCACGGCCACCGGCTTTACATTCTCCATTACCATCAGTTCATTCACAATATTTGAAACCACAATATTCCCACTTCCAACCTCCCTTTGCAACACATCATTAAATCCCAAGGACCCATCCCTTTCTGCCACATTGTCATCACTGCCCAACCCCTCCACCACGGATTGTAACTCACCACTTCCATCAGTACCCACCTCAAATTCACCCACTAAAGAAGAATCAAAATCCTCGGACAACAAACATCCTGTTAGCCCATCATCACAGTCATTTACCCCCACCAGCTGATCAACAAACTGACACGCAACAACATCCCCATCAACCCCTGATTTCGGGTCACCAATTTGTTCCAGAGGAGAAGCAAATGAAACACACCTTTTCGGCTGCCTATACGAGCATGAAGTACCATCAGAATCCAATTTCTTTTGAGGTTCCTGAATCACAGCCAAAGAACCAATCTTCAACGACCCATGAGACTTCCCAACTCCACTTTCACCAGAACCAGCAGGAAGACCAGCCCCATATCCCTTCTTCGGCAACCCTTCCTTAACCATGTACATCAGAGGGCAATCAATTTTTGTCTTCCATTTCACATCACGATATCGCCCTCTAGAAAAGTGACGAACACCACCCCCAGAAGAAGTACGAACACTTCCTCTATGTCATTGCTCAAAATGAGAAGGCGAAGCCCTGAAGCTCCTATTGCGTCGACTAGAAACCCTCTGAAACCCATCGTCATCAATCACAGTCCCTTTCGCCACAAAAGTCGACGTCGCACCATGACGTAAATGAGTCTGTGCAACCAACGAAGCCCCCAAACCATGAAACGGGTCCTTTTTTTGACCTGGATCCAAAGAACTAGCAACACCACCCATATGTCGACCCATCCCCCTCGCGGGTCGGCCTGAACCATGATAAAAGCCCTTTGGGCCCGGCCTATTGAAAACCACCTCAAAATCATGGGCTTTAGTAAGGCCCATTCGTCTAGAAAAGACTCCTTCAGAGTGGGCTGAGATAGAGCCCAACCCAGCAACACAGGCCCAAGATGGCTTATAAAGCCCCACATGCTTCGCACGAGCTACAAATTCAAAATTTAAATACTTGGCCCTTGATGAGCCACGTGTTCCCAGCTGTTCCCCACCCCACCTACCACTAGCCAGACCTCCACTTGTCGCCATCTGCGACCCAACCCATCCCTTACCTCTCCATCCAACGGTAGCCTGATTTCCACCCCTCTGATCCTTCCTCGTACAACCTTGCCTTATCGCCCAAACCCTAGCTCCGATGAAGTCAGTCAGAGAAGAATGTGACAAACCCCAACGCTAGCCCGCCACACGACGCCGGAGGTCAACCCCACTCAATCGCCCCTCCAAAAGAGTCACACCCCTGTCAATCACACCATGGGCTAGCTTGCCGAAGCCACCCTCAAGGCTCTGTGTTGAGGGTACGATTTCCGGTGCACGTTCATCGATAATAGGTAACCTGTAACAGTGCGTAGCGTCGTCAATGAAGCAATCCAATGGGCTTTCCTTCCCGTCGGCGATAACAACACACAAAATTGGGCCTCAACACTTCGTCACAAACCAACTCTCTGAACCCACCACACATCTCTCCAATCTTCACAAAGAGCTCCCTACACCAAAGATGGAGAGGCACCCCCTTGATGAAAATCCGACGAAGCCCACTTCTTCTCCAGTATCCAGTGGTTCCCACACCCTTGTTCCATACATCCAAAGAAAGTTTTCGATCATTCAATGTCCTACTACCCCTCATCAGAACATCTTCCGCCACTTTCTGTGGGAATCTAAATAAGAAGGTTCCATCTATGGAGGAAAGGAGTTGTTCTTTTTGGGTTCGTTAGGACCTTAGGCCTTGTTTGGCTTGTTTGTATTTTCTGTGGGGCGCGTTCCCCTTTTGAACGCTTCTAGTATACTTCTTACTTATAAAAATATAAGAAATAAATAAATGAAAGACCGAGAAACTGAGTAATCATTTTAATTTTTGTGGTGCTCAATTGCAATTCTACACTGATTTATAGGCATTGAAGGAATTAAGTTGTAGCTCAGTTCCTATCAATTTATGTTGTACCTCCCTTCGGCTTGGTGTGTATTATTGGGTTATTTCCTGAAATTTTTGCTATTTCAGTACAAAGAAAAATTGATTTAAAATAGAAATAATAATAGTGGACTGTGTTTTTCTTCCCCTGGTTAAAAAAACATTCTTATGGATTTTATTTCGTTATCAGGGAACTGTTGTCTCCAAAGAGAATAAATTCACCAAATTTGGTTTATAACAACCACCACTCTATGGTGGCTCCTTACCCTTCTGCAGGAGTCTACAGGTAACAATTCATGTAAACTGCTTTCTTGCTTCTTATATCTATATCCTTGAAAGAGTATTTTGATTGAATTAAAGTAAATGGAAAGCAAAGTGTAACAGAGTGCAAAGAGTATTTTGATTTGAGTTAAAGTAAATGAAAAACAAAGCGTAACAGAGTGCCAAGTGCATAAAATATCAAAGGTTCTATACAGCAACTAGAACAAATATATTTATATATGCATATATATGTATGTATATATACCCATATTATATGCAGGTTCAGACATTGTATTTGCAGCCTATATATACACAAATATATGCAACATATATTTGTAGGTTCAGAACATTGTATTTGCAGCCTATATATATGACAAATATATACATGTATTTGCAGCCTACAAATGCTGTGTATAAGTCAATATGTATGTCAATATATACAAGATACATGCTATGTACATTGTCAATACAGCAAATAGGACACTAGATTTGAATATATATGCTGCATATATAAATACCTTTGGTCAGATACCTTCAAAAAGCTAAGGCTCTGTTGTGCTCTATTGAGCGAAGTTTATGCAAAATAATCTATTTGTGTATTCATAGTATTATAAAAAATACACTATAAGCTATATTGTTAAATGAATCTTCTAAATTTAAGTTAATAGATCTGTATAGATAGAGAGAGACAAACGTAACAGTGAAAAGCAGAGGTTCAATTTCTGTGTGGATCAACAATCCTTGTGTGTTCAAGATCCCTCCACCAGCTCTTCTTTCATAGTAGAAGGAAGAACCTAACAAATGGGAACTGTGAACCCCTCGCATGTGAAATAATAAGTGGGCCAATAATCTGGAACTTTGGGAAGAAGTATTTTAATCTATGCAAATTCATATACGAAGTGCCTTGAAGATCATTCCGCAATATCTGGGATTTTGTAAAAGAAAGATGTAAATCTGGGATTTTGAGTGGTAAGAAATCAAGAATGAAGTAAAGAGTGGTCAGGGGAGGAATCACCAGAAAAAGGTAATAGGCTGCTACGAGGAGAAGATCTTCAGATCAATGAACTTTAAGTTCCTTATTTTTATTTTTATTTTTATTATTATTATTATTATTTTTTTTTTTATAAGTAAGAAATCAATATTTAGAAAGGTGCTCAACAAGGGATCACGTCCCATATACAAAAATCAATCAAATTAAGGTCCAAGAGAGCCCAAGAAGTCCAACTTTTCCTCTATAGATGTACAAAAATATCCCATCACCCGATAAAACAGAAAAGAAATAAAAGTCTTTGATGGAGACTATAGTTGACTCAATGCCGTCAAAGCAGTGGCGATTGCGTTCCAACTAAAGACAAAGGAGCGCAACCCTCCAAAAATCACGGGCATAAGCACCCGCACAACAGTCACACACATGTTCATAATGCCACAAAAAAGAGAGAGAATTGCTGGGGATAGATGAGAAAGTACCAGTGAGAGGTAGTTCAATGAGTAGATCAGAGTACAAAAAAAATGGAGATTAGAGAATCTACCCGTTGTGTGTGTGTGAGAGAGAGAGAGAATAACAAGAATAGCTATGATGTTATTGTTGGAATGATCAATATCTTTTTGAAAATGAAGGTGAGGAGCATTGTTTTGATTCTAAGTAGGGGGGTAACAAAGTGTGCTGAAGTTGTCTCACATCCATGTGAAGAGGGGAAACATAAACACTTGGGGCCCTACCTATGGGAGTGTCGGAAAGTTCCATGTCAACTGAAAAGATCTCATACTCGGAAAATTCTGAGAGAAGAAAAGTGGTATGAGATATCCAGATTGAGAAGCAAGCTGTAGGGATGTCAATGACTACCCCTTATTGGTTATGGCCCCCCCTTTTGTATATATTTTATTAATATGAAAATTCAAGTCTGTACAAATTTCCAAAGAATTCTGTAACAAATATTCAGTATGGGCAATTTTAGTAACCATTAATACAAACATCTTACTAAAATTTAAAATTACCATAAGAAATGAAGGAGAAAGAAAAAACTGTTAGGGCTGTCCTTGGTACACCCTTATTCTTATACTGTAAAATGAACATTTTAGGAACAATGAAAAATAAACTATGACTAATAAAATTAATATTTTTTGTAGCATATGTTTTACTCATTGGGGCGGGGTTGGGGCTTGCCTGGTTTTAAACTCTTTCTCCACACCCATCTCTACCCTATTAGGATGAACCCAAACATGTCCTAATAAAGACAGGAAGGGGTAGGGTCCGGGGGTATGCTGCTTAAATTGACATCACTCTGAAGCTTGGATTGTCTTTAATAGTAGGTAAGATTCTGTTCTTACAGAATTTCAAAATGGTTACTGAGCTGATATGAATAGCTCTGAACATTTAGAAGTGGGGATGAAAGAGGCTCAAGATGCCGCCAAATGGTAACCCTTGGTTCAGTTTCAAGTCGTTGCAGCTGGTTTTGTCCTTCGAATTGTAGGAGTGTAGAAAAAAACAGAGGCAGGTTTTCTTTTAAGTTTATTGATGATTAAATAGGCCAGTTTTCAAATGAAGATATACAACTACGGATATTTTTTCAGATTGGATGTTTTTAGGTGTTAAGAAGATAGTTCTAGAATCTAGCAAGTGAAGAAGAAAAATTCTCCTTCACAATGTTTTCAATTAAGATGTACCACTATGGATGGTTATTTACATCGGATTGTCTAGTTTTTTTAGGATATTAGTTCTAGAATCTAGAAAGTGAAGAAGAAAATTTCGCCTTGTCCCCTGGTTCTTTTGCGATTCTAGTTTTTGAATTTGGCTACCCTACTTGTTAGTTGATGAATATGCAAACATATGTTCCTTTGACTTTTGTTAATGATTCCTTTTTGTTCATTTACTTCCATGTTCCATCTTCTCACCTTTCAATGTATAAAATTTAAAAAGGAAATAAGTGGTGGTGGTGGTGGTGGTGGTGGATATCCCCCTGCCATTTACATAAAAAGAACTTCTGTAACTTCTTAAATATTTGGCCACTTGCTGTATTTATGATGGCAAATTTTGATATTATAGGATATATTATTGATAACTCATAGTTTCCTGTAGGCCTATGGAATCTCGTCCTAAATGGCACAATGAGCAAAACTCTTTCTTCAACGATTATAATGCCCAAACTTATCAAAGGCCTCCTGCAGTCGCTTCTTTTGATGCTTCACATAGTTCTGGAGCTGGCATTTCAGCAAGGATTGCCCAGTTTGAAGACAACAAAAGACCCAGATCGCCTCCTTTCCTGTCTACTAATGAAAATAATTTGTGGAATTCCAGAACCTTTACCGCAAGGTATATTCTATCATTTCTCCAGTATCGTATATGAGTAGCATTAATTGATCTCATTATCCCATCATATAACGATGTGATGTTCTGTCTGTTATGGATAAGCAGACGGCATATCCTGGCGGTCTTGTTCATATAGTATGAAGCAAATAGGAGAGTTCATTCAGGCTATGTATGGTTGATGAGACGTATACATTTTCTTAATATCTACACTAATTGTGCATTCCTTCCTTTCAATTAGTTGCCACTTATTTTGGTTCCTTTTATCCTGCACTTCAGTTACATAGTTTCTATCATGATATCTGCTCTCTCTGTTATGCGGTTTTTTGTTTTTGATTTTTTCAGGCCTGATTTATCTCATCCCCCATGGGACAATCAGCCAAAGATACCAGGCAACTTTGCCAACTCTATGATCCACCATGACCTATCAGTTTCCCCTTCTTTAGGCACTTATGCTTCTGAAAGTAGATTTTCAACCAAGCAACAAACCAGGTCCCCACCTTTGTTATCTGCAAATGAGGTTATCCAGAAAAATTCTTGGGGTAATTCGAAAAGGTATGAGAAATTGCACACTTTCAGCATCTTGGAAAACCTTTTCTTTCTGGCATTTTTCTAAGAACAATAATGCCAAAAGATGGTAGTTAATAAGGCCAGAAAAGTGTTAGCTTTCTCTTCTTTTCTTTTCATTCTGTCTTACTTTTACCTTTTTATTTTAACTTAACAATAGCTCCTTGTATTATATATCTTAGGAAAAGTATATCCTTAAGGACATGATCTCCATTTCTTTGAGCTAAACAGAGGATACGAGAGCCTTCGAGGAAAGCATCTTTATTGTCTATAAAAATCCCTGGAATGGTAACCTTCAACTCTTGAAGATTATGACTTTGCATCATAAGTCACACGTAGTGAAACAGAAGGTGTTTCCACCTTTGGTATTCAATTGGCAAGTTGCACAAACCTCATAATCTAGAAGGTTGTAATGGAAACCCTAATAGTCAAGTATATTATCAAATAGGTCTGCTTAATATTTGATAAGAATTATAAATCTTTACATTTTTTGACCCGAGAAAACGATGATAATGAGATCAGTACACTCGGAACTAAAATGAGACTGAGTAGGCCTTTAATTATTATGTTATTGTCATTATTACTTTTGGGGGGGGGGGGAGGGGGGGGGATGGGGGTAATAGGGCTCCTAGTAGATGAAAAGAAGATAAAAAAAAAACGCATATATCATCCTTTATGTACTAGAGAAGCATAACTGTTTGTTTTAAACCTATCTTGGTGAACCTTATCATGTGTTTTCCTTGTCTAGGTCTCCTCCCATCTCGGGTACTGTATCAAATGTTGTTTCCAGTTCTCTTGGTTCTCGAATCCATCGAATGTCCTCGCCAGGTGCACAGAATATTCGTGGTGAAGCTGTTGTGACTGAATCTTCCAACTTCTCACTTCCCAAGAGAACTCGATCACCGCCTTTACCTTCGGATGATCAAGTCTTTCAGGGAAATTACACTAGATCAAATGTTGTTTCCTATGCTCCTGATTCTCAAACTCATCGGAGGTCTTCCCCACCTGCTCAAAGCATCGATGGGGAAGCTATTGTGAAACCTGCCAACTTCCCAGCCTTCAAAAGAACTAGGTCACCTCCTTCTACGTCTGCTGATCAAGTCGTTTCTGAGAATTCCAGTTCAGTCCAAGATGGTGATGAACGGTAATATATTATCTCCATAAAATCCATTTATCATGTGTTACTCTTATGATTAAATAGTAATTCCAGTTCATTATGTTTCTTATTTCTTTTCCTTGTGATTAACAGGGAGTTGCAAGCCAAAGCAAAGAGAATGGCCCGCTTCAAGGTCGAACTAAGCCAACCTGTGCAAAGTAGTCCCGATAGTGGAAACCATAAATTTTCTATGAATAAACCTGATCAAACTATGGGCAGAGGGAAAATTTTTATGGAGGAACATTCTACCGACATGGTAGGGGATCTCTCCAGTGGTAAAGGTTTACCTGATCAAGAAGCAGCAGGGTCATCAAATATTATAACTGGATTATGTCCTGATATGTGTCCAGGTATGAATTTCAATTTTTCCTTACTGTGCAAGATTTTAAATTCATTATTTTTGACCTGATATGCTGATATACTGAGGTCATAGGTCTGGTCCAATTTCCTCTGACCTGCTCGAAGTGAAAACAACTGTTACAGTATTTGTTTCCCTTTTTCATAACTTCAAAAGACAGAGACTACCATTCTGGAAACATATAATGTCAGTCTAAACTCAATACTCCCTCTGTCCCAAATTAGTTGTCCGAGTCTAACTTTTGAACATTTTTTTGGTTATTTTGTGTTTCCAATTTTGCCATTCGATAATACATTATGATTGTAGTTTTTTGTGGGGCCCATTGCTTTTTGAAGTTAATGAAGAGGGATAAGTTGGGAATGTATAAGATTATATTATATTGGGATTCGAAACTGGACAAGTATATTGGGACAAGTAAAGTTGAGAAAGTGGATAACTAATATGGGACGGAGGGAGTATAATATTCTATCTAGTTCATTGCTACTCTGAATTATACAATTGAAAGTTCCATCTAGTTTTTAAGTGTTCTATGATACCAGTGCACCTTGTTTGAAATGTGGGATATTTCTGGTGTAAGTTTTGCCTTGTAATACATGCCAGCCTCTTGTTTTATGTTTCAGAGCCAGAAAGAGCAGAACGAGAGAGGAAAGGAGATCTTGACCTGTATGAACGCTTGGATGGGGACAGAAACCAGACTAGCAACTCCCTTGCGGTTAAGAAGGTAGTCCTCGGGCATTCTTTGAGGTCTCCTGGCAAGTAGGGAAAGAAAATGTTATACCGTCTTTGTATGTAAGAGAGGAAATGATGGATGTTCTTGTATGATTCTTTCAGTATAACAGGACTGCAGCGAGGGAAGCATATTTGATACGTCCCATGCCAGTCCTTCAGAAGACAATTGATTATCTTCTGAATTTGTTAGACCAGGATTACAGTGACAGGTTCCTTGGCTTGTATAACTTCCTGTGGGATAGGATGAGGGCGATTCGGATGGACTTGAGGATGCAACACATCTTTGATGTAGGGGCTATTGCTATGCTGGAGCAAATGGTCCGTCCTCTTTCTGATGCCTTTAATTTTCATTTGCAGAATATTTACGTGCAGTTCACTTTCTCATGTAACTTGGATCATAATACTGAAAACGTTGCTATTAAAAGTTGTGGCCTAAATGCAAGTACGATTGGTTGACCATTTTTAGCAGGCTCCATTTAAAATGAATTGCTTGTTATTTTGTTTTAGGCAAGGATACCTACAAGAACATTTGAGATGAGTAGTAGTAGCTCTATCATTAACTTGCTCAAATTTTTTTCCTGTTCTGATGAATTACATTTCTTAATTAGTACTTATCAAAAAAAAATCTTAATAAAAAAAAAAATCTTAATTATCAAAACATTCGAAAAAAGAAAAAGGGAAAAAATAAACCATGTCCCCATGAACAGCAAATAAAAGTGTTTTCTTAGTTGTGCCAGATCATGTCTTGGTTGCTGAAAAGCTATGTAGTTACTTCTCAAGACTAAGTAGTGCTGCTGGTTACTGTGGTTGTCAGATAAGGCTTCACATAATTGCCATGCATGAATTGTGTGAATACACAAGAGGAGAAGGTTTTTCGGAGGGTTTCGATGCTCACCTCAACATTGAACAGATGAACAAGACATCAGTTGAATTGTTCCAGTTGTATGATGATCATAGGAAGAAAGGAATAAAGGTGCCAAGTGAAAAAGAATTTCGAGGTTATTATGCACTTCTCAAACTGGACAAGCATCCTGGGTATAAAGTAAGTCGTCTGCAGTAGCCACACAATATATTATTTATGTCAAAGTTGCCTGTAGAAATAAGATCTCCATGCTAGGTTGAACCTGCCGAGCTCTCTCTTGAACTTTCCAAGATGACACCAGAGATAAGACAAACGCCAGAAGTGTTATTTGCCCGTGATGTAGCAAGGTTGGCTCTTGAATCTCCTCCCATACATGCAGGTTGATGAATTGAATACAATCTAATGTCAAATTGTTATTTTTTCTCTTTCAGAGCTTGTAGAACGGGTAATTTCATAGCCTTCTTTCGACTTGCAAGGAAAGCGAGTTACCTTCAAGCGTGCCTAATGCATGCTCACTTTGCGAAGGTATGGGTTAATGCTTCCTGTTCTTTTAATGCTTATGCTGTAATTCTAGGCATCTATTTAGGATTGTTTGTCCACTGAAATTATGAGGTTGCTTTATATGCACTCCCGCAAATTTAGCTGCAACAATAGTTAGTCGTTTGGATAATGTAACAGGTGGATTTAAGTTCCTTAATTTGTGCTGTCCATGCTTAAATATGCTATTTTCCATGTTATTCAAGGGACAACATTACTATGTATCAAACATGTGCAAAGCCAAGCAGATAAGATATTCCCTAACTGTTATGTTGTCTTAACCAGTTACGCACCCACGCACTTGCGTCTTTGCATTGTGGTCTACAAAACAACCAAGGTATCCCTGTGGCTCATGTTGCCAAATGGCTTGGGATGGAGGTACCAATTCTTGGCCTGTTGGTTATTAGCTTATGTGTCAAACTAGCAAGGAAGTTCCAACTACCAATATACTTTTTTCATATTTTTCTCAATTCAGGAAGAAGACATAGAAACCCTTTTGGAATATCATGGGTTCATGATAAAGGAATTTGAAGAGCCATACATGGTGAAAGAAGGCCCATTTCTAAATGTTGACATTGACTTCCCGGTGAAGCAATCGGAACTTGTTCATCTGAAAAAGTCGATGAGGATATTTGAGGATGTTTCATCTCCTTCTATAGTGGTATCATTGCCTGCTGAGGAAGGGAAAGAACTGCGCTCGACTAAGGTCTATGAGCAGGAACCAACACCAGTTCAAAGTATTAGAACAGGAAGTTCTGCCTTGGTTATTGATGATGAAATGGCTGATTATGAAACTATCTCATCCCCAAAAGATGCCACACAAGTGACGTCAATCCTCAAAAAATCATCAGTTCCTCAACAAAATGGAGATAGCCATCCAGTGGCTTCTGTCAGTCCTTTGCCATGGAATTTTTCCTTTCCTCGTAATTTCACTGAATCTCAGCAAACTGACATTGGGAGCCTTGCAAAACCAAACTATGATACCCGATTTAGAAACTCCTTCGAGAGAAACCTACATTATGATACAAAATCAATGCCGTTGCAAATTATGCCTGGAAGGGTTGGTGAAGAGAGATATCCAGCTTCTCAAACTGATTCTCCTATGGGTAATATAGCACCGCAAACTATGTTTGTTGAAGACACTGATGATGAACAGAGTAAGGATACTAATTGTACAGATTTACACCACAAAGTTATAACTGATGTCGTTAGGAATTATCAAGATGAAGAAGTTACTGAAGCAAGACTCAAACTGATCTTAAGGTTGTAGCTTATTCCTACTCATCCAGCTCTGGTTTGTTGTATTTGATTTATTTATTTTATATGTTAATGTTACTGTATTTCTCTTTGGTCAGGATATGGAGGCGGCACTCTTCAAAGAAAAGGCAGTTACGCGAGCAAAGGCATTTAGTAGCAAATGCTGCATTAAATTCGCTCTCATTGGGTCCACCAATCAGACATAGGAAAGATGTAAGTATTTTTGTTCCCACCTGTCTCCAATATACAATATCAGTTAATTGCAAAGTAATAGACTTTTGTTATTCTATTACCGTCCTTTATCTTCTGTTGGGTTTCATTTTATTGCTTCTGTCTGATTTAGAATAGTAAGAAACTGCATTAGATTTAACAAGCCCACCCACCCCAACGCTGGTCCTCTCTCTCTCTCTCCGATATATAATTTCAAGCAATCCCAAAAGATGAAGAGAAGTTCATTTTGGGCCATCTTCCATGACCGCACATCAATGCGTTGGATTGAACCAACACTATGCCATTTGTTTCTTTTTGGCTTGCAGCTCGTCTATTTTCCCGTTGCTACATTCTAATATCTAGTAGGCTAACCTACATAAATATGTATTGTATGGGCAACTAGACGAAGAGCGTAGTAGAGAGATAGATAACCAAGAAAAAGGGATGGAAGTTAAGAAAACAAAACTCCATACCGGGACAGCATTAGGAAGAATGAAATATAAACATAATTCATGATGTGCCCACCAACTTTCTGTATGTAATGTAGTAACTAATTCTGAAGACAAAAGAGCCCGGTGTGACACTATTCTCAGTATTTTGGCCACTTTTGCCTTGTTTAACAAGAGTCATGAACCATCACCCAGGGAGAACCACATACTCCCAACTGAACTGACATGGAATTTCCATCATGAACTAAAGATGGGGAACCCTTGGAAAATGGTCAAATCCAAAATTCTTTTTTGTAATTCTTCATCAATTTAATTTTTTACTGTTTATGTGATGGAAATTGAATTAGAACAAACATGAGATGGCCTTCATAAGGCCATTATTCAACGTTGGTTCCCCCAATTCATGATGGTAGTTTTTTTATCAATATCTTCCCCGCAGATGCTAGTTTGACATTCTAAGATTTGTGTTGTTCTGCACATATGTGCATAATTCATAATTACCTACCTTCTTCACTCAGTGAATACATCATTAGCTACTACAGATACATCCTTGTTCGCATACAAACCCATTATGCCTTGCCAAGACATACAGATATTCAATGATTTGGCATGCTACCCATATGTCGCATTTTACTTTCTCAGCATAGATTTCGTTTTACTGAAATTCGTAATTTCTTTTTCATCCCGTAAAGCAACCAAGCATTTTTGGCGAGTTCAACATTGATCGTGTTATGAGTGAGAGATACCAAAAACATGGAAGGTCATGGTCAAGGCTCAATGTGTCTGATGTGATAGCGGGCGAGCTTGGTGTAAGAAACCCAGAAGCAAAATGCCACTGCTGGAAAATTGTTTTATGTTCTCAGATGGACAACTCAGTGGGAGAGAAACTAGGACAAGGGAGCCAAGCTACCTATTTGGCACCAGGCCCATGGTTACTCTCTAAGCTCATGCCTACTGGAAAAGACGATGATGATCTTGTATATTCATCCCCCGGTCTGTCAGTTTGGAAGAAATGGATTCCTTGCCAATCTAGTGGCAACCTCACCTGCTGTTTGTCAGTCGTCAAGGATATAAAAACTGATAATCTGAGTGAATCGGTATTAGGTGCTAGTGCCATTATTTTCCTAGTATCTGAAGGCATTCCTTGGGAGCACCAAAAGATCAGGCTCCATAACCTTGTTATGTCTTTACCTTTTGGCTCCTGCTTGCCTCTTCTGATCTTGAGTGGCAGATGCGAAGAAAATTCAGATTATTTATCAATCTTGGTCGAAAAACTGGGGCTCCATGATATTGACAAATCACGTATAAGCAACTTTATGGTTGTTTATCTTGTTCGGAACCATCAAGTAGAAAGATTTGCAGGGTTTTTCAGCGACGAGCAATTGAGAGAAGGGTTAAAGTGGCTGGCAAGTGAGTCTCCTATACAACCTGTCCTGAGTCGTGTTACTTCACGTGAACAGGTTCTGGCCCGCTTGGATTCTTTGTTGGGGGAGCTTAATAAACTGCATGTCTACAATGTTGGTCCAAACCACTGTATCTCAACCTTCAATGAAGCCCTGGACCGCTCATTGGGAGAAATTGCTGCTGCGGTCAACGCCAACCCAGCCTGTTGGCCTTGTCCAGAGATCTCTTTGCTGGAGGAGTCCAGTGATGAAAGTAAAGCAGTGCAGTTATACTTACCTTGTATAGGATGGAGCTCAGAAGCGAGCATTCAACCGCTTGTGAGTGCACTAAAAGACTGTAAAATTCCTACATTTTCCGATGATATATCATGGCTATACAAAGGTTCCATTTCAGGCGAGGGTATTGAGCACCAGAGAGTACAACTTGAAAATTGCTTGATCAGATACCTAACCCAGTCAAGTAAGGTGATGGGACTAGCACTGGCAACAAAGGAAGCTTCTGTAATGCTACAAAAGAATGCCCGGCTTGAACTCCATTATTCAACTTACTATCTAGTTCCAGAGTGGGTGATGATTTTTCGACGAATTTTCAATTGGCAATTAATGAATTTAACCAATGAAGCAGTTTCTACAGCTTATATCTTGGAGCAGCCTGATGCGGATGCTGCAGCTTCTGGAGGCATAGATAAGTTGGTGTTTGAAGGAAGCATATCTTCGCCTTATTATTTAAGTCATCCATCTCTGGATGAAATGGTTGAAGCCGGCTGCAGCCCCCTTAAGTCCCGGCAGGGTTTTCTAGAGCATGAAACTTCTCAGTCTCCATCAATGTGCGTTTTCAATGTTGGTGAGTTTCAAGATGCTACCGTTGAAAATGATTTGGAGGCTAAAAGAAATTCTCCACAGAATGATACACCGGCTGAAACAAATGACGTTGCTTCTATAACCAATGGATCAGATTATACTACTAGTGAATCAGCAGTACAGACCAAGGTCATGAAGCAAGCTGATAAGCTAAGCAAGTTATTGGAACAATGTAACATATTGCAGGACAAGATAGAAAAGAATTTGTCTATTTATTTTTGATAGACTTCTGATGAGAAAATTATTATATCGTATATGTAGCTGTTTAAGCAAGCAGTTTTCTACTGTTATTGCTCTGTAACATATCCTGTTGTTGCTTGTTACAGTAGAAAATAAAAGAGCTTTACATGCTTATATTTGGGTCTACTACTGCTTGATTTTTCGATTTTGAATTTCTGTAATCACCATATTTCAACATGCATGCATATATGTCTGATATAAAGAATGATCTCTTGGATGGGATATGTACCCCCCAGATTCAGGTTATCTAATCTAACACTAAACAGTCCTGGTAGGTGTTCCTTGGGAAATCTATTGTATTTGTTATTTTGTATTACATAAAATATAGCTTTACCCATTTATAATTGTATGAATACAATTGTTGTGAAAGAACTGCAAGATACAGGATTTGTGTGTTGAAGTTTATAGGGTGGTTACTGCTCCACCCATGCTTGACAACAATCCTTTCATCTTATACTAAATTATTCCCCTCCTGGTAAGTGACATGTCCGTATACCACAGCCACATTGTTTCAAATGAAAAGCCATGTATGGTGCATTACCTAATAGATTAAGTTTTTCGTTTGAATTGCAAAACATTTGATCCGTTACAATTGATATCAAAGTCAGACTCAATCTTTTGATTTGATACCACAACAAACAAGCCCTCGGATGTACCCACTCCGGAGGCATCTGGCCCATATCTGGTAGAAAGGGCGTTGTGAGTTTGGAAGAGAATGTTAGAAGGTTTTATCCCACATCAAATCCAAATCAAAAAGTGATTGGGTATAAGTGATTTCGATGTTAACCTCACTTCAAAGTTTAACCGCAAAGCACTAGACCCATTACACTTGGTCATGAATCAAATTACGATAACCAATAGTTGGTTATGCCTGAGAGATGAGTTGTTACAATACTGTCTACCTCTTCATGTATACACAAAAATGCCAGCACCAAGAGAAACTAAATAAGTAATGCCTGCACTCTTATGAAAGAGGACCGAAAATGCCAGCATTATTGCTTTGAAATGCTTCAAGTGATTCAGTCATTATAATAATACCCTATCATACCACCACTCAAGCGTAGGATTTGCATATTAGGAGTTAAATTTGGGAGGACAACCTGAATGCAGATAAAATTTATTTTTTCTTAAAATATTTGTTTAGCCATGTACTATATTTCAGAAATATTTTCCACTCAATTTTTGACAAAAGTCCAACAAATGTTTTAAGAATTTCATTTATATATAAACTTGGAGATTTTTTTTTTTTTTTTTACTTGAACAATATTTTCCAACCACCATACACGGGAAAAATGATAAAATATAATTTTCAAAAATAATTTACACCCAAACAAACAGAACTTAAATTTTTAGTTGTAGTATATTAATCTTTTGAAGCATTTATTTCCCAAAATTTTGCTTGTAATGTTATTATAACATTTAATTTTTTTTCGTGAGTATCCAAACTTGAGAGTAATCCAAGCCTCACCTGATCAGCTCCACCAGAGTTCGAAAAACTCTATTTCACATGACATTTACCAAGCACAATGTACTATCCTCTACCACCACATAAATATCATAAAAATGATAACATTGACATTTAGAAACAAAGAGGAGAGAGCTTTACACCTGATTACCTTGCTAAATTTATTTTGGAAGTTAAGCATTACTCACACACCTTACCTCCACCGAAGCTTGAACCCTTGACCTCCCATTTGAGAGTTAGGGTCCGATACCGCTTGGCCATTAGGCCTTTGGTTGCTAAATATATTCTTCAAGCTCATTATATCATAAAAGCTGTTTTCTATTGATTATGTTATTCTTCCGACTTCGAATGTGATTATGCATACCTTCACCATCCTTCTGGCATACATCTTAGTAGGTCCAGTCTAATGGCCATAGTCGGTCTGACACCAAACTTGCGACTAGAACCCCACCGGAACTCCCCAAAACTTGTTACAGTACCCTCCTATTCGTGGTACGTGTGAAATGCAACAAAGACTGCAACTCTTGTCCTCTAAAGAGACTCAGGCCAGAGTTCCGATTTGTAGTCAGTGGTATAGAATGCAAGGACCGACAAAAGTTTAGCTCTTGTGTTAGCAGATCAAAATTGCTTCTGCAGCCAGTAGGATGCTTCAACTTCTCTTACCCCGTTACCTGCCATATATCAATTGGTTGAACAGTTTGTTAGTAACCAGTCAGCGACTACATCCAATCTTCCGCAAAAGATACAAATTAGATCCTTGACAGAAGAGACAAGTGACACAATACAATGATCGACCTCCCTAAAATGGTCACGTACTGTCTGACAAAAACAAAAGCAGGAAATGTGAGGAAACTCCCATATTCACGTGTTAGCTCAGTCACTGCACATTAGAGGCATACACCACGAGAAACAAAAATGGAGTACATGTAAAGAACAAATTATGAGAAACCAACAATTCTGAAGGCCTAGGAAATGGAGGAGATGAGACAACAGTTACCGTATTTTGATCAGTCGATACAATACGTTGACAATGCTGCAGATCTGAAAAATCACTTCTAACAGAGCGGTAGAATTCTGACCCAGGAGTAAGAAAGACGTCAGGGGTTCCTTTTTCCATCTTCAGTGCAGCTAGCTCCATATTAACTCCACTTCTGGAGGTGGTATCGGCACCTGACTATTGCAAGAGGAAAATGTATTATTTATCATAAAAAGAGAATTCTTCAACCAGAAAGTTTTGTGTTCTTTATGTTCCGCAAGTGGCATGGAAAAAGTAGAAAGTTAGCAGGGAAGTTTGGAATTCACTAAATTCATTCGTATGGAAACGAAACTTCTTGAATCTACAAGGCTACATCCAGAACCATACCACAGACATCAATTGTTTAACTACCCATAATGATGCAGTTGCATTAACAATCCTATCCAAACAAAAAAAATGACAGACATTGTATGTTTCTACTTTCTAATCATTGGATGTAGAGTTGTTAGAGAGAAAAGGGCTGCGGAGGATACATATCCTTCTTTTGTATTAATTGACTCTAAAAGAAAGGGATGCTGGTGGGGGGTGTTATATTGTTACTTCTTGGTATAATCTAGTAAGCTCTGATGGCAGTAACCAATTCCATACAGACATTCAGATAACAAAGATCAAAACCCTCATAATTCATCTATAACTACAAAATCAACATATCACCTCCAATTCACAGCAGGTTGCCCTAAAGTATAGTTGTGAAAGGCGTGCCTAGGTTCCAAAAAGGCCAGGTAGAGTGCCTCAATGTAGTACAAGACATGCCGTTTAAATCAGGGTCACATAAAGCCCTTGTGCTCATTCTTTTTAGTTGGCACCAAACTCAAAACAGGAGCGCCTTGTATTTTTTAATCATTTACAAATTATTTTCTTTCCATTTAATGACTACTAAATCAACAGGTTCTATATCAGTATACCATCTTGTTTAACCTTATGAAATTTATTAAGTTTTGGTTCACTACTTATATCAACTGCAATGCGTGCTTGTTTCTGACCATATATTATAACAGATGTTTAAATATGCTTAATTATTACACACGTGCCTTACTTCCATCAGGTTCTCACCTTATAGAGCGCCTTGCGCTTAGGCTCAAAAAGGCTTTTGGCATCTTTGTCAGCCTTTGAACCATTAACAACTATCCCCTAGGGGTACCCAGAAATAATGTGAATCTCTCCTGATTATCATTCACACACGTATGATGTACAGCAATTCTAACATACAGAATCTCCACATGTACCACAATTCGTACTTGCAGATTCTAATCATTGTGGTGTGAGATTCATATTGAAAAAGAATCAAAAGACAACAATCAAAGACAATATGATTCTTACAGAATAGCCTTTTATGTGTACAATGATGATTGTTATATCATCCGTCCGGTTTTCATGCTCTAACCATAGTTTGTATGATTCTCCAGCGATTGCAGAAGCTGCATCTCGAGAATCTGTGTATCTACTCACCTAAAAGCCAAAGGAAAAGACAAACAAAGATAAAGCCATAAGGAACAGTATGGGAAACCCCAACATAAAATATTTATATAATGCTCACGAGTAGTCTTGGCAGAACTATAAACAAGTTCAATGCTAAGTGATCCATATTTACTAGATTAGGACACATATTGACTGGTAGTCTCAAAAGCATGGTTGGGTTTGCGCCGTAAATAGAGAGAGATGAGAAACAACATTACCGGTATTTATCAAGGGAAAAAAGCGCCAATGGTTCCATAGAGTCATCATGCTGAATATGCTTTGAGTGTTGAAAGACTTGAAGATTAAAGTTACATCCTTTCTAACAACTTAAGCTTTTAGAGTAGTAAATGAATAGTTAACACGGTATCAGAGTCAAAAGTCTCGTGTTCAAACCTCACTATTACCCACAAAAAAATTGTTGCATGTGTTGGACCAAAACAGGTCACACATGAGGGGGTGTGGAAGGATCTAAGTAATTAAGTTCCACGCTCGCTAATAGCTTAGGCTTTCAGACTCGATGGACAGTAATACTTGAAAACAAATCAGAGGAAACAAAGAATGGCTATGTATTACACAGGCAACAACCCTAATAGGAAGAACCTCTATAAAGGGTAAAACAAGATTTTAAGATATAGAAAAGGATTATATAAGTTGGATATAACTCCTGTAAAATTGATTAGCTCTCTCGAAGGTCAAAAAAAATATTAAGAGGTTTACAACATTCAAAAGTTTCTTAATCACAATACACAGAAACTGGAGCTGCTCACATGAAAACTGAAAAAAGAAGCCCTTTGAAAGGCAGAGGATAGAATAGCACTTTAAAAGACTCGGTGCCACTTTGGCAGAGGATAGAATAGCACTTTAAAAGACTCGGTGCCACTTTGTCTAGGATAACGACAACAATGCAATTTTATTGGTACTTATTGATACTTATTGGTTGATGTACAGTGTCAACAAAGAATAGAACAAGGGCAAGCAAAATGATGATGAACAGATGATCAAATGTCCAATACAAAATCAAGATAATGACAATTTTTCATTATCTGTTAAAAAATACGGAAATCAGGAACTGCAGATTTAACAGGGCGAAACAGGTTTCATGACAACTCCATCTTCTGTTGTATCTACTAACACTAACAGAACCGATTAAAGCCTCTAAGGCTGCCAGAAATTGCAAATGCTATTAATTTATACCCCTCCATCCCAATTTAAGTGTCCATCTTTCCTTATTTGTCCGTCCCAATATAAGTGTTACATTTGAAAAGTCAAAGTACTTTATTTTGTCATTTTACCAATTTAATCTTCAATCATTAAAATAATAAAAAGCCTAAACTACAAACCATCACATCATCATGGACCCACTATGGGTAAAATTGACAATTCATCCACCATCCATACAATATAAAATACCAAAAGTCATTCTCTTAAAAAGTTGGATTAGCGAAAAGGGACACTTAAATTGGGACGGAGGGAGTAATATTTTTGCCAAGTGTGATTTTCGTATTGGATGAAAAAAAAACAAATATTATTTCATTGGATTAATATAACAAATAAAGTATATGGAGAAAACAGGGGCATACCGCATACAAGAAAAGATCAACAGAAAAGGCCCACTTTCAATACAAGCCAAAAGAAAACCACAACCTAAAAAATCCCAACATGAGAGAAACTAAAACTGAATAAATTAATATTTTATGTGAAAGCTCCATAACATGCAAACGTCCCAAAGGATCTGAATGACCACCTGAAATTTTCTTGCATACTTGGTGGGGAGCATAATTTATATGGCCCAAATACACATGGTAGTAGTAGCAAATTATTATTGTAAAAGTTTATGAATAGTGTGTATGTCCAGACTCCAGATTTTTAAAAAATATACTTCTATCTCCTGGGCAGGCATGCATAGTAAGTCTTCATCTGATGCTAAGTTTATTCAACACCATAACCAAACCCATATTGTATTATTTTAGATTCAGATTCTTTCATCCTTTGAAGAATATTCAACTAACAGCACCGTTCGACACTAAATAGGCGACCTGAGTTACAAGCAGACAAGCCCAATACTGCCAGCTTCTAGGCATCAACACGCACATAAATACCTACAATATATAAGACAAATACAAAACTTCAATTTAAGGGCTAGCCTAGTGAACAATGCTTCTGCCACTGCGGGGTTAGGAAGGGTAAAACTTATACAGCCTTACCTCTGCATGCAGCAAATTTGTTTCTTGTCATGAATCTGTGACCTCAACCTTACCGTTGCCAAGGCGCACCTAGTAGAGCATTGATTGTTTTCTAATTTCTATACCAGAAATTGTACACTAGAGATGAAGATATGCAAACATCACTGAAAAATTATTTTTTATGTAACACTACTACCACCACAACCACTCCAGTTACGACTACTGTCCTATTATATTCTGGTCATTAATAATTGCATCTATCTCCTATAGTAGAAATTTTCCATTGCACAATAACAGCGCAAAGTACAACTTAATAGTAATTTATAAAAAAATAAAAATTAAAAATTAGAGAAGCTAATATACGCATGGTACAATTTTCTAGTGTTTTTAAAATTTCTTAGTCTCTTTTATACAGGCAAACCGACAAATTAAAGCTTTTTTCTGTATCCTAATAAGAGTGGCAATTAGACACATACAAACTTGATCAAGAATGTGTTCAAAATTCACAGGCTTCCACAATCAAATAACCTGCTAGCGAAGTTGGTAATTTGTAATTGGTATTTAATTGAATCAAGTAAGTTGATCAGCTGAAATAGAAATGAATAAAGCAAAGTCCGACAAGAGCAAATTTAGAAGTACGTCGCCATCTTAACTCTTTCGGATAGTATGAAACACGCTATGATTAACCTTGACAAAATGAACTATTAAAGCAGTCAAGTAACCAGGGGCCTCATTGCATTAATGAACTCTCGAAGCCAACAAAACAACCTAATGTAAACTCGAAAGATATAATTTCATATCACAACTTTCAACCCTTCATGATTACATTACCAAAGAAATGCACCTTCATGAAAATGGAATGTGGCATGCTGATGAAACAACTTGAACGGCCAATAAATTAAAATGATTTCCAAATTTCAGGTGTTAAATTTTCATTAGTTAGCTCATACCATATTCACCACAGTTTGGCTCGATAGGAACTCGAAAACTCCGTCACTTGCAACTACAAAGAATAGATGATTAGGTGTAAGTTGAATCTTTGTCACCTCAGGAACAGCGACCACACCAATCTTCTCAGCTAAACTATCGCCCACACTCCGTGTAAATGCAGTACCAGGGTAAATCCCATCTTGAACCCACAACCTCGGTGGGTCACCACCTTCAGTCTCTTCGTCACCCCATGATTGAACTCGCGGATCCTTAAGCCCTTCCACTTGATCAACACTAAGAACCCTGGCACCGCAAAGCTTCACTCTCTCACACTCATCTTTCCTGAATGGAGTCTGATCATGAGACATATCTTCAGCAACAATTAGGTCCCCATCCTTAACGGCAATCACAGCTCTCGAATCACCCACATTCGCTACATAAAGAGTATCCCCGATCACAAGTACTGTAATTGCTGTGGTACCACTCATCGAATCATCTATATCACTATTATGTAGTTCAGAATTCGTCACTAGAAACGCAGAATTATAAGCTTTAACAGGATCATCCAACAGTGCAGTGTCACTACACAAATTCTCCACTAACCTTTCCTTAACAAAATTAGAACACTGAGTACCAAATTGTCCATGCCCATCAAACACACCAAAAAAATGGACATTTGGGTTATCCTGAAGTTGGGTTTCGACACAGAAACTATCTTGGTTTTCTTTATCTGGGGTTTCTGGGTAGTACCCACGTTGTGTGAGGATTGAATACTCCAACAACAAGTTGTGGGAAGGAACAGAAACAAAATCTATTAACCCATCTCTAACTACATGTGTTCTACCACCAGTACCTGAACCCAATTCTTGAAAACTCCTATCATCACCATCTGAAGATGGTGGACAACGCTTACAACACTTCCCATGAACACAACCCATGTTTTCAATACCAAATATAAAGAGCCCAAGAATCAAAATTTCATATATATAAATCAAACTATTCCCAAAAAGACTCCAAAAAAGAAAAGCTGGTATGAAGCAAACCTTTATGGAAATGCAATTCTTCTTGAACAATGAACAAGTGGGTACTCCAAACAGACAACATTAAAATGCGATTCTTTGTGAAGAATTAGCAAATGGGTACTCAATAAATTCGACATTGTTGCAGTTGCAAATGGATTTATCCAGAGAGAAGAGGCAAGAACTGAAAAACGACCAACAAACCCTAAAAGTAAAACAACCCCTGCAGCTGTCTCTGACGAGAGCTATGATTCTGGGCAATTATGATAGTATGAAATAAGATTTTGTATAATTCATTTCACAGATTTGATTTTTTTTTTTTTTTTTTTTCAGTTTATGATTTTATTGATTTAAAGGGTTAATTTCACTAAGGGTCAATTTCATTTACACCCTCTAAACTTTGTCTATACATCATTTTGACCTTCCAGGTTTGCATAATTTCACTAATACCCCTTACTTAAGGAAAAATAACTCATTTACACCCCTTATGTACTTTTGGTACCTTTTTCAAACCTGATACAGTGTTGAATACCTAAAATACCCTTGACCCTATCCTTACTTTAATATATCAATTTGACCCCCTTAATTTTAAAAAACGGCTATATTACTCAAAATTCAGGGGTGTAAATGACATTAACCAAAAAAAATTATTTACATATTTGACTAATACAAATATTTACATTTTAAAATATTTATATTTATATTTATCAAATTTGTAAACTAACACAAGTTTTCATTATTTATATTTACATTTATTTTTTTCTTTAAAATATTTATATTTACATTTATCAAACTTGTAAACTAACTTGTAATCAAAATAAAAATACAAAATATTTGCATTTGCCAATAAAACACTAAATTACACACATAAATAATAATTTTTGGTCTTACAATAAATTTATTTTTATTTTTTATATAGATAAAATATTTAACTTGCCAATTGTAACTTTAATTTAATTATTATTGTACGAACATCGAAATTACACACATATATTCTTAAATAATAATAATATAAAAGAATATTTAGTAGTAAAAATATAATAACTTAATATTCAAACATATAAATTTATATTTTTAAAAGTAAAATATAAAAATAAATTATTTATATAAATTTAATAATAATTAATTTTTTTAATATCTTATAATTCATATAATTTAATAATTATTGTATATATATATACTCTTATTATATATTATAATTCAATTTTTTCTCTTTTCTCCGCCTCCTCCCACCACCACCATCTTCATCAGCACTAGGGGTGCATACGGTTTGGTTCGGTTCAGTTTTGATCGAAACCATAACCGAACCGTTATTTTCGATTTTTTAAAAATGAAAACCGTAACCAAACCGTTAGTAAAAGAAACCGAACCAAATCAAACCATTTTTTTCGATTTTTATAATTATCTTTCAACAACATAACTCAAAAGATAATATAATTAAAAACATAAACTAAATTACACAGAATAGTTCATGTTTCAACTATTACAAACACAAAATCAAATCCATAATTAGTGGAATGGAAGTATGCCGTTCAAAATTACATCTCACACTAGTTATCTAAATATGCTTACAACTACTGCTAATATGCTACATACCATTGCTACCACACCACTGCTGAATTCTGTTACACACTAGGTTAAGGCTTGTTTTTTATACTTAGTGAATGGTGTGATACAAGTACTGAAATATGTTGATTTTTCATCCGATATTATGAAACATACACTTCTCTCAATCTGAACGTCTGATGCTAAAGTGATATAGATAAGATAATATTGTATTATTAATACATATATAATATGAAATATTATAATATATTTAAAACCGGTTCGGTTTTTGACCAACCAAAATCGTAACCAAACTAAAAAAATCGGTTTTTCAAATTTAAAAATCGTAACCGAACCGACCGAACCACCGATTTCGGTTCAGTTTTTCGATTTTGTGTGCAGCCCTAATCAGCACCATCATCGACTACAATACAAAGAGATGAGAGATTGAAATTGAATTGTGTGATCACCAAAATCAAAACCCTTCTTCCATCAACCTCTATTGCCAACATATACAAATTATCTTCCAAATTCATTCCAAGAACACCTTATTCTAGAAGAAGGAAATTTACGAAATAAAATTACCAATTAAACATGGAGTACAAGTTTAAAAAGGCATACCCTTCATACCAGTATCCTTATAATGTTCAATCCAATGATGTGTGTGTATGTGTGTGTGAATCTACTAGGAACTCCCATATGAGGGAAGGTTACCTCTTCCCCCTTCCTCTTCTTTGATGACTCCCTCATTCCATTGCATCTAATACTTATGCAAACAAATTTCATTTCCTTTCTCACCCAGAATTCGACTTCGGTGGATAAAGTTTTTCACACATGACCAAACAAATTCCATTTTCTTTCCTATGTTCGGTAGCGATGGTGGTAAAGGCGGCGGTGGCGGTGGCGGTGGTTGGGATTAGGGTTAGGATTGGAGTGGGGGAGGGAGGTTGAAGAAGTGGGTGTTTGAGTATAGAAATATGGAGTGTTTGGGTAGGGTTTAATCTATCCCACTTATCCTTATTAAGGATAGCTTTATAATTCAAAACATGGGTGTTTAACAAAGGGTACTATAGTCTTTTCTTCTTAACCAATGTTCAAAAGTGGTCAGAGAGTGTAAATGAGTTATTTTTTCTTAAGGGGTGTAAATGCAATTATGTAAATCTGGGAGGTCAAAATGATGTATAAATAAAGTTTAAGGGGTGTAAATGAAATTAACCATTTCACTAAACTCCATGTACTATTTAATTTAATCAACTAACCCCTTCTATGTCCATATCGCCCCTTATACTATTCAATTTCATCAAATTACCTCATTTTTGCTTCATTTCCGTCAATTTCATCAATGAAAGATAAAATGACTGAAATACCCTTCATTAAAATGACATCGTTCATATTAAAGTATTTTACAGTAAAATTTTAATAGGGCTATTATAATAAAGTCCCCCTCAAATTTTCAAAAATCATCAAATACACCCCTCCCCTATCAAGTAACCCCCATTTTGCCCTTAAATCACATTATTAAGATATTTTAATTCTGTTATGTTCATATTTCCCTTGATAATAACACTATGTTAATTGATGAAATTATAATTATAATTAATACTAATTAAAAATATACATTAATATATAAAACCGAAATACTACACTGGAGGTAATTTTATTAAAGTTTTATTTTTTTTAATTAAGTTAAATATATATATATATATATTCAAAAAAGCCCAGACTTTTATAAATAATATACATATACATATTAAAATGTAATAAGATTAAAAATAATAATAATTAAAGTGTATTATTATCAAAGTGTAACAATTCACTAAATGAACTATTATTAAAATGTAATAAAAGTATAAACTTTGATAAATTTATTTTTTAAAGCAAGATGAATAGACACCCAAATTCAATTTTTTTTAAATTTATACTTACATAATATATATGTATGTATATTACTTATAAAAGTGTGGGCCTTTTTGACTATATCTATATCTTTTTTTTATTTAACTTAATTAAAAAAATGAACTCTAATTAAATTACCTCCAGTTTAATATTTTGGTTTTTATATATTAGTGTATACTTTTAATTAGTATGAACTATAGTTATAATTTTATCAATTAATCTAGGGTTATTATCAAGTTCAATATTGACATAAAACAATCAAAATATTTTAGTAATATGCTTCAAGGGCAACATTGGGGTCACTTGATAGGACAGGGGGCATTTGATGATTTTTGTAAACTTGAGGGGAGTTTTATGATAATAATTCTATTAAATTTTTTGTTTAAAGTACTTTAATCTAAACGACATCGTTTTAATGAAGGGTATTTCAGTTATTTTATTTTTTCGTTGATAAAATTGACGAAAATGAGGCATAAATGGGGCAATTTGATGAAATTAAATAATATGAAAGATGATATGGATATAGGAAGGGTCAATTAATTAAATTTAATAGTACTGGTTGGTTTAGTGAAAGTAACCCACATATAAATCTGGGTAGATTATTTCTATACGATTTTCATAGACTACATTTTATTTACATTTTTTTTAAAATCCAAGGTAGACATGTGGCAGCCACGAAGCCTGATGAGTCATAGTCCAAACCCACACGTGACCAATTCTGTGGACAATCACCCAAAAGAGTGATCAATTCTTGATTGAAAAAAATAATTCTTACTTTTTTTAATAAATTTCAATTTCACCGCCAAAACAATAACAATAACAATATAAGGGTTTTTTTTTTGTGTTAAGTCCTATAATTTTGCATCTAATTTGATATTGGTTTCTTTTTAAAAATTTATTAGATATTGGTCCCATTATTCTTATTTTAAGTTGAGTAAATTACACTTTCACCCCCTCAATCAAATTTTCAAACGTGAAATGACTAAATTACCCATAAATGTGTGTGAAAACTTATTTTTCCATCCATAAAGATGCGAAAAGACCAATCTACCTTCCTTTATATGTATATATATTTTGAAAAATATATATATATATATATATATATTCCCGAAAATATATATATTTTTCTAAATATATATATAGAAAAATATATATTTCTTTCGGGAATATATATATATTTCGAAATAAATAATTTTTTTTTCAAAATATATATTTTTTCAAGATATATATATATATTTTTCGAAATATATATATAGAAAAATATATTTTCTTTTGGGAATATATATATATATTTCAAAATATAAAATATATATATATTTTTTGAAATATATATTTTTTTCAAAATATATATACACATATAAAGGAGGGTAGGTTGGTCTTTTCGAATCTTTATGGATGTGCAAATAGGTCATCACACACATTTATGGGTAATTTAGTCATTTCACATCTCAAAATTTAATTGAGGGGGTGAAAGTGTAATTTAAAAACACTGAAGTATATTTTCTGAAAATAAGTTTGTTTAAGTGGTCAAAGACCAAATTATCTATTTTAACTAAAATTATCTAGAAAGTAAAGTAAATTGGTTGTGATTTAGATGAGAGAGAAAACTAGGGTTTCCATCGTTCCACCACTAACTGCATAATATAGTTCATCTATGAAACAATTGTAAGAGGGCGATCCATAATTGTGAATCAGGTCGTACCGCAAATAGCTAAATACGATCCCAAAAAGGAGTACCATCAACCGGATTGCGACAACCCACCTCATGACTGACCTAACTAGTGCATGCCAATTATATTACTCTAATCTACTCCTAATGCATGAAAATAAACTAAAGCATGTCTATATTAAATCACTAAGGCATGGTCTGTGTTAACCTAGGGTTTCAATTTTCATTATCACCATTGTGTAGAAAACCATAATTAAGCATCTGAGTTCCAGCCCATAGTGAATAATCATATTTGTGCAAAATAATACATTCATTCCATCTAAGACAAGAATTTAGAAGAAACATATAATTTTATATTGAAAATTAGTACGGTCTCTTAACTACTACAATCAACACAATATGGTCAACAGTTTCCCTTCGTTACAATTGAAAACAATGAAAAAACTACGTTACTTGGCTAGGGTTTTGCTAGAAAATCCTAGATATCGAGTTAGTTGGTCATGGTGGAAGATGACTGCATCGGTGATGTAGAAACGATCTCCATGGTTTTCTTCTCCAGATCTCTAGGTTGGAATATGGCTATCAACAACAATAAGTCTGAATATGAACGTGAGAAAAATCAATGCATGAACCAACCAACCCTTAATGAACGAACCCCCCAAAACCAACGACCTTTACACTGATTATGATCGTGTATATATAGACAATGGTATAGAGAGACCCTTTTCAGTCTTTTCATTTTAAATCTTATGTAAACTATAAAATATGATATATATAAGTGTATATACATGTATACAGAAGTATGGAGTCACAAGCACATCTTCGAATTGAATGGGGGTAGAACAGGCAAAAACCATCAAAACTCACAAAAACTTGCCGCATATACGCTTCAAGCGTAGTTGGCCTATGTTTCAAGCGTAGGTCCAAGCGTACATCCCAAGCGTAAAAATGTGATTTCCAGCCACCTTTTGAAACTGAAAGTGTATGCACAAACGTAGGTTTTTTCTTCAAAACCACTTTTCTTTGTAAATGCACCAAAACGACCGCCTTGATCCCACGATACTTTTTGCTAAAAACGACGGCTTCTGGAAATGCCATTTTTACCCTCCGGAATCTATTTTTGTCTCGAATTTCCTCTTTGACTCTCCTCTTGGATAAAAGAACACTAACTTTAGTTAATTCACTGAAATTAGCTCCATTTCTTCGTTAAGCTCCTGAAACATGCTTAAACACACAAACGACATAAAAATACCAATTAATGGATTATAAAGACGTAACAATAGTAAAATAGGGGCTTAAAATGGATACTTTTGAGCACATATCACCAGTTGGGAGTGACTGTACACCGAAAGGGTCTAGATCTTAAGGCTTTTGGCCAACTGTAGACCATATATGATTGCTTCGTATTTGGCTTCATTGTTAGTTGGTGGGAACTATAGCCATATCGCCATATGGAGACGGGTTCCATTGGGAATTTGAATCTCTATCCCGACCTCGGACCCGTTTGAACTGACTGAACCATCCACAAATAGCTTCCACATCCATGGTGCATCTGAAAGATTGGTGTCCTCAGTCTCTTCTTCTAGCAAAAAGTTTGCCATTGCCTGACCTTTGATGGAGACTCGGGGGACATAGGTTATATCATAGATCCCTAATTAGATGACCCACTTTAAGATCCTGCCCGAAAGGTCAGGTTTCGACATAATGACCCGGAGGGGAGTAGAGGTTGGGACAACGATTGGGTGTGCTTCAAAGTAGTGCCTGAGGCATAGTTTTACGTTTACCAGGGATAATACCAGCTTCTCCTACTTGCTGTAGCGGGTCTCAGCTCCGGCTAAGGATTTGTTGGTGTAAAAGACGGGCATCTGAAGGTTTTTATCTTCCCTAATGAGGGTTGCGTTGGTCAAAACTGTAAAATTTGCTAAGTACAAGTACAGGACCTTGTCGGGTTCTAGAGTGGCTAGGATCGGGGGCCTAGCTATATACTCATTTACCCTGGAGTGGGATTTGGTTTGCTCAAGGCCCCAGACTTCACCTTTCTTTGCCTTGATTGCTTGGAAGAAGGGCCTGCAATGATCGGTGAGTCTTGTAATAAACCTACTAAGAGCAACCACCCCTTGTTCAGGATCTGAACCTCTTTATGTGTTCGGGGTTCTTTCATTTCTAGCAGGGCTTTAACCTGTGTCGGGCTGGCTTGTATTCCTGTTTGATCCATAATGTGCCCCAAGAACTATCCAGATGACACACTAAAAGAATATTTTATTGGGTTGGGTTGAGTTTTATGTCATGCTTTCTCAGGGTGTCAAACACTTGTTATAAATGCCCCAAATGGTTTCTCTTTTCCCTGATTTTTACCATTGTATCATCGATATAGGCCTCGATCACTGTGCCCATCATTCCCCTGAAGATCACGTTTACTAATCTTTAGAAAGTGGCACCTGCATTCTTTAGTCTGAAAGACATAACTTTAAAATAATAAGTACCTGTCTCGATGATGAAGGAAGTTTTTTCCTCATCGACCAGGTTCATATGCATCTGGTTGTAGCTCGAGTATGCCTCAAGAAAAGTTAGCCATTCGTATCCAGCCGTGGCATCCACCGTCTGATCGATTTTTGGCAATGGAAAGTTGTCCTTGGGGAATGCTTTGTTGAGGTCGGTGAAGTCAACACAGACCCTCCATTTTTCATTCCTCTTCTAGACTACAACAACGTTGGCAAGCCATTCAGGATACTTAACCTCCCTGATGAACCCTGCCTAGAGTAAGCGGGACACCTCCTCGGCAATAATATTATTTCTATGGGACCCTATGCGTCTCTAATTCTGCCTAATCGGCCTCATGTCCAGGTCAACATAAAAGGAATGTTGGGTGATAGATGGATCAATGTCGGGCATGTCTATGTGTCCCCATGCGAAGACGTCAAAGTTGTTTTGCAAAAATTGGGTCAACTCCTTTAATTCACAAGTAGTAAGATTTGTACCTGCATTCATAACTTTCTCGGGTTGATCGGGCATGATGGGTATTGGCTGTAAAGGCTTTACCACGATCGGGGGATCTGAGTCCCTTTCCTTTTGTTACTATTTGGGATTTGGGGATGGACCCTTGATCCGGGTCTTCCTTGAGTCTCTTTCTTTTCTTATTCCTTTTATAGTAATGACGTAACATTCCTTAGCAGTTACCCGATCCGTTTTGATGTCAATGACGTCAATTCCGTTTAGGCCCACACTGTGATACCCCTTAATTTTCATGCATAGGTTGGCCAGACCTATACCGAAAAGTAAGGCGCATCCACACTCAATTATAAACAAGCACGGAAGCAAAAGACATATTTAATGAATAACAGAGTGTCAAAAGTTTAATTCTCATGAATAAACAAATTCAGGAATAAAAAAAAAACCCCAAAGGGTACAACTCGGTAATCCATATCTATGGACCCCTAAACCTTAATGAAAAAAAAAACAAGAGTCTATATATATATATATTAAATACTAATTATACCATAGATTAAATAATCTATAAATTCCTTTATAATAATTTACTTTTTTCCCTCTACGTAAATTCATAAATACTTCAAACCTGGCGTTCTAGATATTTCCTAAAATTCCGAGCGCCAAAAAAAAACATCTTAATTCCTCTCGAAAACAACAAAGACCCATTACCCGATACCCACCTAAAACTAAAAACAAATGCCATTAGAATAATACCGATCGAACCGATGAGTCTATATATATGGATATATAACTATATAAGCACAGAAAAACAATATGAATATATTAATGATTATAAATTATCTACACCGTAAATATAATACTTTTATTTATTTATTTTTAAATTTTCCTAGAAAGTAATTTAATTTAATTTTGTACAGAAATCTATCTCACCTAAACCTAAAGCTTACGAAAAATTCCTATCAACTGTTGCAGTAGCTAACACACATGGAAATTTTCATGGCCCACGTGTTGTGTCCTCAAAACATCACAATTTATACCTCTCCAGGGATGACAAATTCAAAATCGTCCTATTATGTTTCATTACTTCATTCTTGATCAATAGTTAATATATACATATATAAACTATTACCTATATGTATGTGTATATATATATATGTAACTGGCAATTAGTGCAATTTCTATTCTTACACAGTAACCAAACCCACTTTATTCCCACCGTAACCTTAACCAAAACCACTTAAAAGAAAACAATATGATTAAAACAAATCATATAAAATCTTGGTATCAATTTATTCAAATCAATTCGCCAGAAGTAAGTTATTGTAAAAGAAACTTTTGAACGTATATATATATATATATATATATGGACACAAAATCGGAAGGAAAACAATATATTGGTGTTACGATTACGGGTGCAAAGGAGATTAGTAGAACATTCTACTTGCCTAATCATCGGGTTAAATCACGCACGAATTGTAGGCCGATCGATGCTCTCTCCTTTATTTTTTACGCGACTTGCGACTTTGCTTTCTCCCCCTACTTGTCTTACAGAAACGTAGGACTATATTAGGATTTTTTTTTTATAAATATATATATATTTATTTTACATAATTCCCATGGGCCCAAAATTATTTTATAACCCATTAGCTAATAAGCCCAACTAATTAACTCAAAAATATATTATAGCCCATTAGCTAATAAACCCAACTAATTAACTTATAATTAATTAATTAAGTAAATTAAATATATCCAATATAAATAAATAAAAATTACGGGGTATTACACACACACCTCATTATCTGATGCAGGGTTGATGGCACTCCATGCATCCGATGGATCCAACCCCTTCCCATGAGCAAGTTATACAATGGTTTCACATCCACTATGATGAAAGTTTTTGAGAGGGTTTTTTGGGCAGCAAATACTGGCAACTGAACCTCCCTGATTGGCTCGACCTACTTCCCGTCGAATAGTGCTATGGGGGAGGTCATTATTTCCCTCAAGTCGATTTTGAGTTTTTCGAAGGCTAACTTTGTGATGACGTTGACACTGCTCCCTGGGTCGATCATGACCCGCTTGATGAGGCAGTTCACCACCATCAGGGTGATAACCAATGGGTCGTTATGAGGGGTCTGGATGGTGCAGAGGTCGATTGTGGAGAAAATGATCTTTGTGTTACTTGTACAATGGTGGACCTCATGCACTTCGTCGACTCTCCTCATTTTCTGGGCCCTACGCAGCTGAGATTTGCTGGCTCCCTCTATTTCCTTAGAGGTGGGGCCACCATGAATCATGTTAATGATCTTGATGGGCTGTACAGCCATGGGATTCTGTTGGGCATTAGGTGTTTGTTGCTCGGTCCTCGGTCTATCCCGTTGGACGTAATCTCGGAGCTCTTCCTTGACTAGCATGGACTCCACCTAACGCCTGAGACATCGACATTAATTGGTTACGTGACCAAAGTTACCATGAAAGACGCATTGTTTTGACTTGTCCCTTTGGTCCAGGGACTGTTTGATAGGTGGTGGCATCTGGAAAATTCCCCTGGCTTTCTTCTCCTGATAGAGCTTGGCCAAATTGACCCTAAAGGGGGTCATATTTTCTTTGAATATGGGGCGCTTCTCGGGAACTAGGATGGTAGGACCTGAAGAGGTGGAATGACTTAAAGAGCTGGGTCACTTACGGTCGGCTATTCGTTCATTTGTTTGTGCCTCCACACTCACTAATGCTTCTCTCTTCAGCTGTGTAGCCTCTTCCTCCTATATTCGCAGGTGGCCTTGGGCCCTGGAATTCAATTATCCGATTCCCGATGGTGGGCGCTTTACCAGAGATTGATGAAACTTCAAGTACCAGAGCCATCCTGAAAGCCTTAACAACAGAATGCTGATCACAGTTATCGATGGATGAGGATTCAACATTGAACCTGGATAGGAAGCTTTTCAGGGACTCACCTTTCTCTTGAATCATCATGAAGAGACAGGATATAGTCTTTTTTTGCCTTTTGTTCCCGTAGTACTGGGCAACAAAGAGTTTGGTTAGCTGTTGCCAGCCTCTGATAGACCTCGGTGGCTATTTTCTGAACTACAACAGAGTGGCATCAGCGAGACTTATAGAGAATACCTTATATAGCAAGGCCTCGTTCTCAGCATACATGGTCATCTTCTAGTGGATTTGGTAGATGTGCTCCTCGGGGTCCTTCGTGCCATCGTAGGGGGTGAATCTGGGCATAACAAACTTCTTCGGGAAGGGCACTCGGGTGATCTATGGGGTGAACGATAACTGGATTGACTCGATGGATGCCTGAACGGCTAAATCGTTGGTGGATTGAGCCCTCAGATCTCTCATGAACTTCTTTTGGAACTCAACCATCATCTCTTCCAGCTTTTAGGAGGTCAAGACCCCGTCAGTGGTGGGGGTCTTGCCCAGGTGGTACGAGGATTCAGTGTGCTCCTCCAACCCATTGCCTTTTTCCCGGAGATGTGGGTGACCAAGCACTGCAGAAGGAACGGGTATGTGAGCCATCCTTGCCAAAAGCTCAGCGTTCTACTTTTCCAGGGCCTGACTCCGTTCTTTTGCGGCTTGACTTCACTCTTTGGTGACCGCTAGCCGTTGTAGGATCTACTCAGTGGTTTGAGAAGCCCCTGCATGGCTGTCTCCGGTGGTCGGTGTAATAACCCTAATTTATGTATTTAATTAATTTGGTATTTGTGATGTGTATGAGTGTAATTTATTAATTATGATGTGTAATTTAGTAATTGTGATGTGTAATTTAATAGTGATAAGGGGTGTAAATAGATATATAAGTATAGATGTATATATATATATATATATATATATATATATATATGTTGGTGTGTAGGTGTCGGTGTATAGGTTAATATGAAGGGTTTTGTTATATAGAAGAAAAAGGGGGAAAAGGGATTACGACGAGAGAGAAATGAATGTTGAAAATGAAGTGTAAAGAGGAGGAAAGTTGGGGAAAGGTGGAGAAAGCTGGGGAAAGATGGAGACAAAAGTAAATGAGAGAGGGTCACATGTTTTTAAAAGAAAAATAAAATAACAATTAGAATTATTAAAGGAAGTCTTGCATTTCGGAGGAAGACTTGCATTTCATTTTTCTCTACACTTTGAGAGAGAGTGGAGAGAAAAGAAAGAGTTCTTGGAAAGAAGAAGTTTCGTTTAGAAGGATTTGAGTTTGAAGATATTAAAACAAACCTGGATAATTTAAGGCAAGTTACAACTCTATTCTACCCCTTTGGATTTATAAATCCAAGACATTTGTGAAATAATATGTATAAATAGATATATATTATTTATATATAGTTAAATTTTTATAAAAATAAATATAGAAGTGTTATCATGTATATAAATGCATATATATATGGATAGATGAATGTTTAATGATTATTATCATATATTTCATATTAGATTTAAATTTTATTTTAATTATAAATACATCTATGATAATGGAATTTTTCATTAAATACTAGTTAAGAAAATTTATTAATATTTAAAATGATTTAAATAGGCTTCTTGAATTTTTTAAGAATTTTAAGAATTATTTTGGCAATTTTCAGAAATTATATATATATTCTGAAATCTAGTGTGGGTGGATTTAGTTTACTATGATACACTTACCTTTCTTAACCATAGGATTTGGTGGATCCTTAATCCTAGCCTTTGATTTAATTATGTGTATGCGGATATCTGGTGTGGATGGTTGTATATTGATATGGTGCTCTCATCTTCTTG
This sequence comes from Cornus suecica, assembly GCA_963922005.1. Lineage (NCBI taxonomy): Eukaryota > Viridiplantae > Streptophyta > Magnoliopsida > Cornales > Cornaceae > Cornus > Cornus suecica. Next base: position 20,817,558 of record OY998241.1, read on the forward strand.
AACCGTATGATTCTTAGAACTTTTAATCCTAGCCTTTGATTTAATTATATATGTGTACTGGAATCACGTGTGGATGGTTGTATATTAAAATGGTGTACACACTTTTGTAACCATAGGATAAGCTTAACCTTTAATCATAACCCTTGAAATAAAAAATAGTTATTGGGTATAATCTGGTGTATGTGTGCACATAATAAGCGTAACTTTGACCAATCAGAGTCATCCATCTATATGAGAAATGATCCAGTATAAATACGCACACCGTAGGCATGAGAACTTTACTGAAATTATATTATTATCCCTAAAGGTCACTATAATTATAGTTTGACCCATGATTATATTACGGTTTGACTCCTACATTTATACTAATTACAATATGACCCATTTACTTTACGAAAATTATAGATTAGCCCCGGAATGTTTCTGAAGTTACGGTAGGATCCCTATATTGCACTGTAATTACATTTTGATGCCAAATCTTTCTTAAAAAGGATATTTTGGATTCCTAAAATTTAAATAAATAAAATTGTGATTGCGGATCCTATTATTAACCTATCATAAAATATGTGAAGGTTATAATGGTGTTAAATATATTCATGAGAATGGTTTATCAATGATTATATTATGAAAGTTGGTATTTATTGATTATTGGATATAATAGTTTAATATATTGTTATAAATCATTATTCATGATTGTGTACATATGTGAAGCATGGGATGCGCAATGGTGTATGAGATCTTTACTTTTATTATGCTAATAATCATATATGTGTGAAGTGAGGTATAAAATACTCACTTATTATATGTTCAGTGATGCATATGATGCACTTTTAAATCATAATATTTAATTTAAATAATTATGGAATGATGATTCCTAAGGAACCACAAGGAGGCTGACTAATAAACGCAGTCTCATAAGTACCATGGGACATGATTGAGTTGTTACGACATGATTGAATTGTCGGGTACGTGGTTAAAATATGGTTTGAAAGGGTTGTCTATTGACATAAAGAAATGATAATGAATATTAATAGATTCATTTATATGTTATTGATGACGCATATGATGCCTTGGTTATTTATTTTAAAGGTATAATTATATATCTTTTATTCAATTATGTGATACATATTATAAAATATGTTTGTGCATGGGATGCATTGTTATTTATTTTAAATGTATAAGTATATATCTTTTATTCGATTATGGGATACATATTATAAAATATGTTTGTGCATGGGGTGCATTGGTTATTTATCTCAAAAGGTATAATTATAAATCTTCTATTCGATTATGTGATATACATCATAAAATATGTTTATGCATGGGTACATTGGTATTTTATTATAAAAAAAGATATTTATATATCTCTTATGTGATTATGAAAAGAAAAGAACATTCTAAAGGTTTTATGGAAAGTGAAAGATAAATCTTATTACATAGGGTCTATCTATCCATGTTGTTTCATTCAGAGATGTTGGCTTTATCAGTCCTCTGTTGGGTTGTAGTAGTAGTGGACTTGCTCGTGGGTTTAATTCACCTTGTTGTTATCATTTCAGGCCTGGGACAGTTCAGCCACTAGGTTAAGGTTTTGAGTCATCTCGTTTTGTTCGTGATCATCTACTTCATTCTTACTTTCTGGTTTTAGTGTATATTAGTTATTTAGCAGTTGTAACTTAGGCACGGTTATTAAAAATACATTTTTATTTAGGGGTCCTTTAACAGGATTCCCAGGTTGTATCTTAAAATCTTTTGTAAGATTTGACGTTAGTGTTGTTTCCGCTATGATTTTTATTTCACAAAATTTATATTATATTATGTGTTTTTGTATATCAATTGCATGGTACTTCCCGATTTTCGTATGTGAGCTTGGCCAACTTACGTGTGGAAATTGGGGGTATCACAGTCGGTGCCTCCACTTGGGAGCGGGTTACCGGCATGGTTAAGTAAGGAGATGAGAGGTAAGCCTAAAGGGAGAAGAGGAAAGGTAAGCTCAAGTTAAGAGATGAGAAGATAATCAATGGTGATGTCTTTTCCCACAGACGATCCCAATATATAGATGCTCAAAAGTGCACAACACGAGAATGAATTCTTTATTGAGTTTTTCTTTTTCTTTATATACATTCCCTTTTTGGGTCTTGAGCCAATTAGGGCAAAATTCCCTCATACACACATCATTTCCTCTCTTTCTTAGGTCATTGACTTGGTTTCCAAGTTGTTCTAGAATGATTTTTGGCTATTGGGCTTGGGATGGACCCCTTATCTTCGGGCTTTATTTAAACTTTGCTGAGCTAGCATGCTTATGGGCTTGAAAGATTCCACACTTTCACAATTGCAATTGAAACTATAAATGTAAAGTGGACCCATACATAGAATGACAGAGTATATGTATAACACTCCTTTTTGGGGTCCACGACATTGAAAATGTGCCTTATTAAAACTTTGGTTAAAAAAGATTTTGTGGGATAAAAACCTAACGAAAGAAAAATAGTACAATATTCTTTTGTAACTAACAATGGTATTGCATAGTTATGACTGTCTAATTAAAACCTTATCAGAAAAACTTAGTTGGAAAAAATATCGTCGAAAGAAAAAGAGTAAAACACCTTTTTAAAATTTGTACTCCCTTTCATGAGTGGAAGTATTAGTAGTAGCTCAACATGACAACTCCTTGAGATAACACATTCTCATATTGTGTCTCAATTTATTGAATGTTGTAGGTGACAATGATTTGGTGAAAAAATTCACCAATTTATCATTGTAGTGTTATGTGTTGAACATCAATACTCTTCTGAAGTTCGTAAGTGCAAAAGAACTTTGGCCAGATATGCTTTATTCTATCGACTTTGATGTAACCACCTCTTAATTATGCAATATCAGCAGTAATATCGTCAAATAATATTGTCGGACTATTATTAATAGAAGAAAGTCTAGATGTTTTCAGAATATGTTGTATCGTAGATCTCAGTTAGACACATTCTCTCATTAGTTCATGGATTATAAGTAATTCAATTTAATTAGAATAAGTGACAGTGATTGTTTGTTTCATAGATCTCCATGAAATAGCGTTGTTGCCATAAATGAATACATACCCTGTTTGTGATCGAGCTTTGTGGACCAGAGAGATAACTTGCATCTGCCCAACTAACTAGGACATAGGATTCATTGGAGTAAAATAATCTCATATTAGTTGTGCCATAAAAGTAGTACTCTGTTCCAATGTCTTCGAGTTGGTTCCAAACTGTATCGGGATAATAAGTTGACGGAGAATGCAATATCGTGTCAAGTGCAGTTTGCAAGGTACATAAGTGCACCAATTGCATTAAGATATGATACTTCAAAATTGAGGAATTCTTCGTCACTTTCCTTCGGACGGAATGGATCGAGTAGGTGTAACATGTTCTGTTTAGTAGCTACATTGCTTTTTTTCTAGATATGAATTGTAGACACTTCAACATTAGGTTTTCATTGCAACTAGACCAAATAAGCCAAGAATGGTTGTAATTAGTAGCGTTGTCTCAACTCAACCTTTGTTTTCATCTCTTCCTTTTTCTTATTTTCATGGTGATGTGCCATACATCAATGAAGATGATGGTGTGGATTCTGTGAATAAAAGTGGGCTTATGGTCAATGATTGGAGGTTGGTCAGTGATTGTTTGGGGAGAATGAGGTTTGGATCTTGTCAGGCCCCGAGATTTCTAGAACCCAGAACTGAGTCCAAGAGATCAAGGGAGATGACGTGGAATTGAAACAAAATGGAAAACGGCTCGTTTGATTTCAAAACGTCCACACAAGGGCAAAATGGTAATTTTAGTTCAAAAATCAACTAATTAGACATAAGGAAAGTCATAGAAACAAGCATAATCGAATTCGGAGTTAAAACGCGAAAGTTGGAAAAATGCAAGTCAACAATCATTAGTGGGATCGATCCCAAAAGAAAGGTCACCAACCAGCAAGCAGAGGTGGGTTTGGGATCGATCCCAAGAAAGAATTCAGCATTCTAATGAGCAAGTCCAAAAATTTGAAAAAAATGAAAAATTTCAGATTTACCCGATGGATTTTGGGGTAGTTTTATGGGTTCGAATTGCATCATTTTGGCTCGAAAGGACTTCAAATGTCAAGTATTATGAATGATCATGTAGAGGGTTGAGATTTACTTGACAAAAAATTAGAGAAAAAAGGGAAGAAAATCACTTTAAAATGGACGAAATGTGAGTTTTCAATAAGAAAATATTTTCAATCAAGGAATCCTTCAGGGCGACCCAAGTTCCTAGCATTTTCTATATTAAAAATAAATTAAATACGAGCCTTCGAACTCATAAATAGATAATTTACACTCTCAAAAATCCTAGATCAATATTAAAGTCTCAAAGTACAACTTTAAAAGGAGTTTTTGAGAATCTTTTACAAAAGATAGGATTTGAAACTTGAGGTACCAAATATACACCAATTCCTTCAAAGTTTTTACATAATTTTCGTAATTGTGCCTTGGCACTACAAAAAAATATAACGTAACTTCTGGGCTAACATACTAGCCACCAAAACAATATTTATACATAGAATGAGTTTGAGATTAAAAAGTTAACATAAAACACCCTTGAATGTTTTATAAACACATAATACAATCACAATGGGGTAAAACACATGTAAATCTTCAAAACCACCAACTACATTCTATTGCCCTCCTTTCTTGGGAGCATCACCTGAAAAGTTTTAGAAAGAACGGGGTGAGCTTCAACTAGCTCAGTAAGAGACGCTTCACCACTTCGATCTCGACCGTTCGAGTGGTACAAACTCAACCTCGTGTGCATGCTTCTAACCTAGGTCGGTCCAAGTGTCCCACATGCACGTATGCCAATCCGGGACCCCAATTGTGCCTACAAGCAATCCCCAAACAATAACCAACAAGATAATCATCATCAAATACTAATAAATATCAATTAATATACAAATGCCATAAATATATAAAATGAATGCCAATGCAATGCAACCTATCTACTAAGGGTAACGAATACAAAGTGTCGCCATAAATAAATATAATCAACCACACAAGATTAATTTTACGGTACCTGTAACACCCCGTGTTATTATCCTTTTTTCTGAAATTATCTTTGATTTAATTTCGGTAAGGACGTCACTTGTTCATGACGTATTATTTATTCTTGGTACTTGATACCTGTAAATTTTTCGCGTTTACTTTTAAAGTTGACCGGATGACTTTACGGTTTCTCTTTGACAACTACGCGAGTTCTTGTTGTTGACTACACGGTATCGTTTCGACATTTAAACGTTTAGTACTTCGACTGGATGACGACACATTTTAATTGGTCGGGCTTGTTTAAGTGTTCCGACATTCCGATATAATTAATTGGACGTCCCGTTATTATTTCGGGCTTACGAAATTATGTTTGGGCGTTCCCGATAATTATTGGGGTTTACTGTATATATATATATATATTTAATTATATATATATTGAAGTGGGGTCATTTCGCAATTATGGATAAGTTGAGGGTTAGTTGTGCAATTAGTACATATATATGTATATATGTATACGCTACAACAGACCTGCTACTCCTCCTCTACATGCCATCAGACGAACTAGCTACTCTCCCTCTCTTCTCCTTCCCTCTGCAGCAACAACTCCCTCACGTCTCCATCCTCCATGGTCGCCGGTCAGGCGAGAGTGAGAGAGAGAGAATCGCCGGTCATGGTGAGAGAGGAAGAGCAGAGTCGGCTGAGGGATGACCGTCGGTTGCAGCTGGTCGGGAGCAGCGACGGCGAGGGGCTGCTGGGCTGTGGACGGCGGCGGCGCTGGTGGCGAGAGGCGGCGGCACGGGCGGGTTGAGTTGCCAGAACGGGAGGCGCACTGGTTCGCGCGTGGACGCGTGGACAGGGGCGAACTCGGCTGGAGCTTCGGCCAATTTTACGGCGACCTTTCGGTGATCAGTTTGAGCCGATTTTTGGTGAGTAGTTTCGTACCTACGTAGTATTCGTCATATATTAATTTCGTGAATTTACGATGAACGATTTGCCCGGAAATCGCATTTATAGGTTATAGATTTCGTTTGGGTTATTTTAGATTTAACCCAATTAATTAACCGATTATTAATGGGCTTCATATATATCGTATAGGTTCTCGAGACGGACATTTTGATATATTCGAAACGGTTTTTGGACGATTTTGGTCGGCGGGCTTCATATTCGGGCGCCGGTACTGTGTTGTTTCGGGCTGTTCGGTAACATATAATTAGGTGGGAAATTATATTTCTCACTCCGCATTATTGAAGTAGTTTAGGGGTGCAAAACCCTTATTTAATTTATTATAGATATATTAAATTTCTAGTTTAAATATCTATAAATCGTTTAGGATCAGAATGAGACTTAGGAATTAATTTAAGAAAATTTATTAAATTATTCCTATATGATTAAATAATATTCTTATTTAAATTAAATAAGAATGGACGGCTTAGAAATACTTACGAATTTAAATGGGTTATTAGAGATTCGAAAAGCTTAGACGATATGCTAGGATCCTTCTGGTATACGTGAAATAATTGTTTAAATTATTTTAAAAAGGCATGTTAATTGAAAATGAAATATTTTCTAAAGAATTAAAGAAAATATATTTTTGGAGAACATGAATGGTATATGAAATTATTTTCATATGATTTAAATGCTTTAATATATTTTAAAAAAAACATGTACAGAGGTTTGAGATTTATATATTACCATGTGGGTATTTTCATAAATATGATGCATGACATATTTATGTTGGACATGATTTATTTGTGTACACCATGTATTGTGAGACATGGGTGTTGGTGCATGTATTGCATGATTTCACCATTTGCAGAGAGATTCATTTGGTGTGGTCTACTTCCTTTGTGCGTGGAGCATGAGTAGACGTTTGTGTTTGGATCGTCGAAACAACTGGCCAGGGGGTGCTTCTCGCTTCCCGCGGAACTAATCTTTTGAGAAACTGAGACGATAGGGGGATGACACATAGTCCAAGGCCCTATGTGAAACGGCTGGGCCGTGGGTGGACGTCTTCCTTGGTTAAAAGTGTGAAGTGTCAAAAGCACTTGGGAAGAACGGTTCGATGAGTCCACATTCCCTAGTGAGCTGCAGACTTAGGGGAATGGTGGAGAATGATCCAGGACCCTTTGGTAGGGTGTGTTTTTGTGTGTGTGTACTACAGGCGGTCTGTGAGTACGGTGCGTTGCATATCATCATATGATTTATTGATATGTATATATATATGTTGGAGCATGATTATTTATGAATATGCAAAATGAATTCATTTTATAAAATGCTCAGTTGAAAGTGATAAATGTGAAAACGGAAATTAAAAGCAGTAACTATTAAAGTATAAACGAGGCGTATATCCTTATACTTGTGTTGTATACTTTTGTGCCCGTAGGGGTGGTTAAGTATATTGGTCTGGCGACTTCTGTGGTTAGTTGAAGTTAGAGATGGATTGTAGAATTGAGGTTGAGTTGATGTGGAGTAATGCCTTAGAGAATGTGGTTAATAGTTTTGTAATTGTGGTTAGTAGCCTTGTGATTATGGTTAGTAGCCTTGTGATCGTGGTTAGCAGTCTTGTGACTGTGGTTAGTAGTCTTGTGATTGTGGTTAGTAGTTTGGTGATTTTGGTTGGCTGTGTGACTTGTTAGAGATTTGAGATCCGAGATTGATTTTAGTATCAGTTATGATTTGGGGCCTTCGAGAAGGCGGGTGATGAGATTGTGAGTTGTAGTATGGACCTTTAGGTGCCTTTCACTTTTGAGGAATATGTTATCAATTGTAAATGAGATTTTGATTGGGAGATAAGAGGTTATGGTTGAGGTGAGTTCTATTAAGTACTTAGGGTACTGTAGCGTGGTTTATAGTGCTTAGTTCATTCCCCTAAGCATTTCTTGTACTGTGTTTTGTACACTAGTACGTGGTCGTTGACTTGTATGTTATTCCTTGAGTTGTCGGTTACGGCGTGGTGCCGAACCTTTTCATGGTGTTGTCATTTGATTCTATAGAGTTGTGTTTTCTCTTATTGGCTGTCATTTCAAAAACGGTGTTTCCTAAGTTTTGAAGTAAACTCTTGTATTTAAAGGGAAAAACCCGTTTTCGCCTACCCCCGTAGAAATGAAAAGTTTTAATACCTTATAAAATGATCTTAGGATCTTCTTTGAAAAGATTTCAACTTTTAAAAGCCGGTGATGGCAACTGACGGAGACCGGGGGCAAGACGGTCATTTCTACTGTGTGATTTTCTAAAAGAAAACTATTTTATTACTTTTCTTGGGATTCTGAGGTTACGAGACTTCTTTCTCAAAACCTCGACTTGTAGAGTTTTGAAAGGTGTTCCATTGTTTCACCTTTGCTTCCGATCATTTTTTTTAGTCTCGGTTTTGAGGCTTGTCGTTGTTCAGTGCACACATATAGTGTTGCCTTTCTCTTTTCTGGGTTATTGGTTTCACCACCTAGGTGATATGAGTTTTTCTTACGTTAGGGACATGGATACCAAAAGGATTGGTTCGAGTTTGAAAACCTTTTTCTTAAAAACTATTGAATCTCTGGGATTCATCTTTTTATTACTTCCACTCTCGGCCATTCGTTTTTGGTTTCCTTGTTCCCTCTTGGTGTTCTTTCCTTGTTCACTTGTGGTGTTTTAACCTTGACATTGTTGTCTCGGTTATATGTTGGTTAGCATTGGTATTTCTTTTCCTTTGATTGGGTTCTTGACTCTTACGGGGTTTTTCTTATCCTTAGTGAGAGTGTTGGTGATTTATTGACATTGTTGGAGATAGCAATTGAGGTGTTTATGTGGAGATATGATCGAGGTGATCTAGCCCTTGAGAGGTAGACTTTCTCTAGGACTGGGATGAGATTTGTTGTATATATATATATATATATTGTATAATATATATATATATATATATATATATATATATATTGAGGATGGTTGTGTTAGTATGCAAGGACGTCGGTATTTACCTTCCTGTGTTATCGGGGTGTGGGATTTGAGTATTCCTTGGTACTAGTGGTGGATTTGATCCTTGTGGATATTAGAGGTGAGTGTGCTCCCTCTATTGGGTTTTGTGGTTAGCGTGGTGAGTATTTGATGACTTGTCAGGATTGGACTTGGGTGTCATGTACTTAGTGTACGTTGGTGAGAGAAGTGTAGACTACCTGTGTTGGTACTTGGAGTATGAGCCTTAGTTGTACCTTGTAGATTCAGGTGGCATACTTATACATGTATACTTGTATATATATAGATGTATATATATATATATTCCCGTTATATACTTACGTACGGTAGTATATGAGCGTGTGCCTTGGGTTTTGCGTGGATGGGATTAGTTGGGCTATATATATCTTGCTAGATAGTTTAGCATTACCTAAACTGCCAGAGGATGTGGTAGTTAGAGTATCTTTTCCCACTGAGCTTATTTGCTCACAGGGGAATTTCATTCGCCCCCTGGTATTCCACGCCAGGTTGCAGGAAATATACGGCTATGAGCAGCATGCAGTGCAACGGCAGCTTTCTTTTGTTTCCTTGTTACAGGTTTTGGAGTTGCGTTGGGTGATGCGGTTACGGTTGCAACACGACTGGGTTTGGGGACGATAGGTATCCACTTTCAGTTTCTCTACCCATTGTTATGGGTTGTTATGTATTTTCTTTTGGGAGCCAGTCTGTTGGCATATCCCTGTTGATGTATTCTTTAGTTCCTGTATTTATTCTTTCTGATGGTTATTGTATCTATTCTGCACAGCTAGGTGCTTTACTGTATCTTATTCGAGCATTTGTGGCTCTGTTGATTATTAGAGGGTTTGGAGGGGTTTTGGTTTCTTTCCATTATCTCGGCCCTAGTAGGATTGATGAATGTGGGGCTTGGAAGCCATTGTGATTATTGAATTGCTATTGGCAGGTTCTTGTGTTGTGGTTGTTGTCCGGATGTTCCATTTACAAACGGAACTCTGCCGAATTTTCGTTAGATTCCGCTGCTTAGTTTTATTAGTCATTTGGGTATGGAATATACCATTTCTATCATTAACCCATGTGTTTTCTTGGTTAATGATGTCTTAGTTGGTCATTCGTATTAAGGATCACATCTTGGATTCCTTGGATGTCCCAGTTCGGGAGTCTTAGGGATTTAGGAGCGTGTCTGTTGGTATCTGAGGATACTCTTGTGTTTTTAGTATTCGGGTTGGCATGGAGTATATTCTTATTGTTATTCCATATACTTCTTTGTTATTGTTGACTCTAGTAGTCGCTTGGTTTGCGTCACCCTTTAGGAGCGTGACAGCATGGTATCTGGGCATTCATTGCAACCCTTTATGGGTGTTTGATGACTGAATGTCTCTTGGTTTTCGTTTCTTTTTACTTCCGCAATCACTCCCTTAACTCTTAGGCTCGGGTTTCGGAGTCCTAGGAATTTGGGGCGTGACAGTACTAGTACAAGGAACATAAGTCCTTACACGTCTCCTGTTTAGCAGCTTACTAGTCTGCAGGTTGTCAGTTTTTGCGACTATCCGAAAAAGGTCAATATCATAGTGTTAATATGAGGCATGAAATCCAAATCAATATATAGCCAATGCAACTAGTGTCATGTCAAAGTAATATGCCTTAATAGATCAATGCCAAATCATGTCACGATATCCAACATCATATATACAATAAATATGTTTTTCATTCACAAATCAACACTATAGTAGCATAGATATATCAAGCAACATTGTATTGCCAAATATATATAAAAGGGAACCTACGCATGCTTCTACGTCATGACACCAACTAGTATGTAAAAGTATACATACAAAGACGCACGCACCCGCGTAACCGAAAAAGAGAGTGGATTGTCATTCCCCTACCTTAAGTCCAAGCCAAGTAAGTCCGCAAGAGGGAGCAAGCAAAAAGGAATCCAAAAGCTTTCCAAAAAGTCTCCAAAAATGCCCCAAGTCTCAAAGATTTGCACAAAGCTACCAATCATCAATAAATGAGAAAGAATAAGCTAACTAATATGGTTTTGTCAAGAATTTACCAACAACAAGAATCAAAGCCACAATTCAAAGATTTTGGGAATAATTCCAATATGATGAAAGGTTAGGGTTTTAAAATGAAATAAAGCCCAAGAATTCACAAGAGTTTCTCCAACTATCAAAAACCAATATAATGGATATTAAAGTTTCAATAAACCTTTTTTAACAAGAATTTTCAAGAATAGTGTCAAGCTACCAATATGTCAAAAATGTGTAGAGATTTCCATAAATCCACAAGTTAGGACTTCAAAGTGAATCAAAGGTCAAAATAACACAAAGTTGGAGAATAGAGTTCAAATGAGCTTTATTTAGAAAAATCATCAAAGATGGAACTAAGTCCTCAAGACTTGTAAAGAATTATCAATGATCCATAAGTTAGGGTTTATAAGAGGGAAAAAGCTCAAAATCAACTCAACCTACCAAAAATGTCTTCCAAAAGTGTGAGATGGTGCAAGGGGGAGCTCAACTATGTCCCTTTGCCAAGATATTTAAGAAAAGAATCCAAAATTCAAGATTATTCTCAAGATTTTCAAGTAATGAAGTTAATAATGAAGTTAATGAGAAATTTAGAGAGAAAACTCACTAAAATGGAAAGATCACTTACCAACTTTGAGATCAATAGAAATACTAGAGCATGAGGAACATATAATTAGTTGAAGACTTCTTCAAATTCTTAAGCAAAAGAAATGAAAAATGGCACAATTTGGAGATAAAGAGAGAACCCCCAAAGGCTACCGAACCAAAGGAAGAAAATGGGAGTTTTATCTCACATTTGGCGGAGAGAAATGAAGTGATGGGTACTTTTCATGTTTTTCATGCAGATGTTTGTTTGTGAGATCACTTAATGCTTCTTTTATTTCCCTGGTTCCCAATAAGGGGGATGCAAAAGACATTAAGGATTTTAGGCCCGTCAGTTTGGGGAGTTGCGTTTATAAGTTGATTGTTAAGGTGTTTGTTTCTCGGTTGAGTAGTGTCCGTGATGGGGTTATTTCGGATTCACATAATGCTTTTGTTGGGGGGCTCCTTGATTCAACCATTATGGCGAGTGAGGTTGAGGATGCCAGAATGCAGAGTGGTATCCCTGGGGTGTTGGTGATACTTAGGACAAATTTAGGTATTAGGGACAAAATCATATTTGTTGAAGAAGTATGAAATTTGCAACAAAAGTACAATTTGTTCTAAAACCTTTAATTTTTAGCAATAAATAAATGATTTTGTTGTATAATCTCTAATGTTTTGCAACAAAAATGTAATTTATCGCTAAAGGCCCTATTTTGGGATACAAAAATAAATTTCGTTGCAAAATATTTATATCTAGTGATAAAAGATAAATTTTTACCAAAAAGTGAAATTTTAGCAACAAATTGTTGTTGCAAATAAATTAGCTTTTAATGACAAATGTTTTTGTTGCAATTATTTTATTTTTTGAAATAATATTCGGGTTTGTTGCAATAAAGTGTGATTTTTGTTACAAAATCTAAATTGGTTGCAAAGTGCTTGTATATAGTGACAACATATTACTTGTGTTAAAAAGTAAATTTTAGGCTACAAAATATATTTGTGCAAATTAATTAGTTTTTAGTAACAAATGATTTTGTTGTTGATACTTAAGTTTTTGGCATAATTTTTGGGTTTGTTGCCATAAAGTGTAATTTTGCTACTGTCACACCCCTAAATTCCAAAGACTCCATAACCGGGACATCCGAGGAATCCGGGGTATGATCCATATAAAGAGCGACCAATTAAGATTCTAAATAACCAATAAATGAATGAAATATTATTAATAACAATAATTCCATACATAAACAAGTGGAAGCTAAACCAGATGATACACAAGGTACATTGATGTGCCAAAAGAATGCAACGATATACTGATACCAAATACATGAAAGGGATATGCCAACAAACTAGTTCCCAAGAAATATAAAACAACAGTCCCAATACAGATGACAAGTAAATGGAAAGAAAATGAATAACTCTACGTATGAACGTCCCAAATCCCGCAACAGCATCCGTGCCACAAGCCATCCTGTAACTAGGAAATAAAATAAAGTGTTGTTGCACCCCATGCTGCCCATAGCCGAAACCTTTCCTGCAAACTGGCATTTGGGATGCCAGGCAAAAGAATGCCGGGGTGAGCTCATCGAAGCCTTGTAGGAGAAAGGAATCGTAACTGTCACATCCTACGACCGTTCAAGTCGAGTGTGAACCAACCCGTGTACATGCATTTACTCTAGGTCAGTCAAATGTCTCTCATGACACTCACGCCAATACAAAACCCCGGGAACACATCCCCTTAGTCCCCTACCATGCATCAACAAATAGGGCAACTAGCATGTAGTGAAACCATAACACAACAATATATAATAAACGCACACCTATATATATACATATATAAAGAGAGAGATATATACATCCAATACAAGCCATGTAATACAGACCACCTCATAGATCCATACGACTCGTACCCGCCAGTCCTACACTTACAATCAACACAACACTAAACGCCAAATCACGGGAGCAACACTCTTATTCATAACACCCCAAGAAGGATAACAATCACACTTCCTAGATCAAGAGCATAACGAGCTCCAAAACCTCCAATCAGTATCAAATCAAACTACTAATCACCTCACATGTCATTATCCGACATCCGTAAACCCAACTTAAGGATAAAACAATCACTTCAGCCTAAGGGAAGTCATAAATGTTGCCAAAAATCAAAAGGAAAGTGAAAGGGATTGAATAACCCATCACACCGACCACTTAAAGGTTACATGTTCGCCCAAGGGTAAAATGGTCATTTCAAGAGTAAAAATGTATTTTCAAACTTTACTCCACCTATATGGACATAAGTTAAACCATAAAACAAATGGAACCGAATTCAATGCCCTGATGCGAGAGATATGAATTTTTGAAAATGACATCGGATAATGCCGATCCAAATAGAAAGTTAAAGTACTTCTCTTTCAGTAAGGGTAAAATAGTCATTTCAAGTTCAAATAAATTATTTCAAATTTTTATCAAATATTTGGACATAGGAAAGGCCCTATAAAAAAAATGGGACCTAAATCAAAGTCACGAGACTGGAGATATGCATTTTTTAAAACGGTACCGGACAATACCGATAAAAATGGAAAGTTGAAGTACCCCACATTCACCAAGGGTAAAATAGTCATTTAAAGGGTAAAAATTACATTTCAAAGTATGAATACAAAGTTTGGATCTAGCACATGCCATAGGAACAAACGGGACCTAATTCAAAGCCACAAGATGAGAGATATAAATTTTTGAAAACAGTATCGGACAACGCCGACAAAAACGGAAAGCTGAAGTACCCAACTTTCAACGAACATAACTCACTCAAAAATATGTTAACTCGAGCGATTCAAAATCCTAAAAACAAGTTCAAGATGTCAACTTTCCAATTCCACAAAAATTATCTCCATCCGAACTACAAGGAAGAAAATACAGCATTTTGAAAAATGTCGTGTTCACTAGGCTGCACCCGACAACATAGGTGCGTGTGCACTGTAACACCAAAACTTTATGTCCAATTTCAAGTTCTGAAAAACTGCATTCAACCCCTATAGATTGATTCAATATTACACTAATAAGCTTAGAAATATTTCATTTCGTTAGGATTTGTAATAAAATGACCGTTTTGCCTCCGGTCTCCGTTTTAGCATCCTACCAACTTTTTAAGTGCAAAAATCTTTTCAAACAACTCAAAATCATTTTCTAAAATCGAAAGTTTTAGTCGGGGTCACGGCGGTAGGCGAAAACGGATTTTTCTCTTAAAGATCAAATGGAATCAAATACAAATCTTATGAAAAATCCGTTTTCGGGAAAACAAACCGAAATACCAACGGAATGACCAAAGCGAATTTAGAGACGCTCAAATAGAGCAAGGAAATGAATAACTGAGGTAAAAAGGCAACTTGAAGGGAATGGAAGTGACCATATGCAAATACACTAATTCTAACCCAACAATACCTAGGTCGACATCCAAATCTCTAAACTCCACAACGACTTATTCAATAATGTCCATAACTTCAATGACATTCATATCCTTAAGATCGATAAAGGGAACCTAGTGGCCGTTGTCACGGAACCAACTAATTTCAATCAAAACCTCTTCCGATCCTTTCAAACCTCAATTTCACATTCGAAACCACATCTCTTAGGTTTCTAACAAGATCATATGACCATTAATATACAATCAACTCGGTTTACTCATAACATTGTCTATCATAACCAAAACATCAAAGTCACCATTGATGCCACGTTGCTACACCAACACTAACTTAGGCCATAAAACCATCACCCGCTTTCTCAAGGCTTCAACTCATCTCAACTTAATAGTCACAACCGATTTTACTTATCATAAGAAAGTCCTTAAACCCACTCATATCACCCCCTTAAGATATATAAGCACATATCAACAAGTATAAACATTTATCTCACATTATACTTTAAACAAGGCATGCAAATCATATTCTCACATCCTTCAATTTCACTTGAGCATTTTAATAACAAATGAATTATATTTTGAAATTCACATTAAACATGCTCTGCAACCATATAGGATAATATCATGATCCACATGTAGAGATAAATCATATAATGGTAATATGACTCAACACACCTCATGGTACACCCGCTCAACCCATGAAACTCAATGCACAACCCAGTTGTGACTTCGAAATCCAAAGACGGATGCACAACCCAGTTGCAACTTCGACACAAGACTACTCACACATGATTACACAACCCGCATATACCAACACCATAATTTGACACTAAAAGATGTACTCAATATGCATCCATGTTCTCAACAATAATCATGTTCCATTACAATATATATGATTTTCTCTTTTGCAAAATATTGTACTCAATAAACCACCATGCTTACAATTTCACATTTATAAATAATGGTTCACAACATGCTCAATCACAATACATGTTTTTTCTCATTTGCAATATATTGGACTCCAATTAACACAATGCTTACAATTTTAGATTTATAAGCAATAATCAATAAGGATGTTTTCTTATGCACCATTCATGATCCAAATCATCAAGTTGTCCTTTATTACACAAGGATAACATTTTCATTCATTTAACATGCTTATATCTCAATTAAAGCATTTAAATCCCAATGGTACATTCTCATGCACAAGTAATGTTCCAATTCATCAAATTGTCCTTTAATTCACAAGGATAACAATTCCATTCTTTTAAACATGCTCTTAGTTTAATTCAAGTAAGTTTATCACAAATCACATCTCAAACATGACATGAATTCCAAACATACCTCAAAGGTACTAACCAAAGGAGCTAGTATAATCTCACTACAAAGGCTACATCCCTAACACCCACGTACTCATATGTATAATTACATTTACACATATATACAACTATACCCACATACATATACACATATATATAGGCATACAAGCATACTTTAATATGAAAAATCTCAATAATAACCACATAACTAGCATGTATCATAGCCCTAGCAATATCATCACCAAGTGGTGGGTGTCAGGTGTGTGCAAAATATGTGATTAAAAACGACACATTGATGACACTTTAGGGTTTACCATTCTGCAAGCGCACAGATCAATTGTAGACAATTTTGTGAGTAGGGGAATATCGATCCCACAGAGACGAGGATTGTTCACTTCAATAGTCTAAAAACACTTAATTATATTTTTCCGAAAAGAATTTGATTTTGTGAATTCTCTAATACTAATGAAAATAAAACAGAAAACAATAATGAATAATGGTTGTGATTTAGATAGAGAGAAAACTAGGGTTTCCTCACTCCACCACTAACTGCATAATATAGTCCAAATTCTATTTCAATTGTATGAGGGCAATCCATTGACTGTGAATCAGGTCGCACCGCGCCAACAGTTTGACTCCAGAAAGGATTACTCTCAACCAGATTGCGATAACCCATCTCAAGACTAAACTGATTAGTGTATGCCAACTACTAACAAAAAGTAAATGCAAAAAAGTAAATTAAAGCATGAAAATAAACTAAAGCATGTATATATCAGTTTGTCAGGGCATGGCCTGTGTCAACCTAGGGTTTCAAGTTTTATAACCACCATTGTGTAGAAAATCACAGATTAAACATCCGAGTTCCAGCCCATAGTGAATAATTATGATTGTGTGAGATAAATATATTCGAAAAGTCTAAGACAATAATCAATTCAAATATATAAACTCGTGTCACGAATAAAAACAGTCTCTCATCTAACACAATCATCATAGTATAGTCACAGTTTTCCCTCTCTACAATTGAATATAAAATTAGAACTATATTACCTGGCTAGGGTTTTGTAAGAAAACCCTAGATACCGAATTAGTTGATAATGGCTGAGAGAATCTGCATTGTCGGTGTAGAAACGTTCTCCATGGCCTTCTTCTCCGAATCTCTAGGTATTCAATGATGGTTCTCTTTCATGGAAGCAAGTTTGAACTTTGAACGCGAGAACTCTATAAATGAATGTATGTGAAAATCAGAACCAGAATTAGAACTCTAAACCTAACCCTCTCATATTTATAGACAAGTGAGGGAAACCCTAATGGTTGCCCTTTTTTGTAATTTCATAATACATGAATAATGTCTCTAAAATATGATGTAAATATGTGTATAAGCCTGTATGTAGAGGTCTGGAATCACTGATCACTTAAAATATCGAAGCAAGGACAAAACTAGAAAATTCCGAAACAACTTCTACACGTAAAGGGATCACGTGGCCACAAGGTGGGACCTACGCTCCTGACCTATGCTTGGGCGTAGGTCTAAGGCATAGGGTCCCCCTTTGGCTCATAAACCAAAGCGTAGCTCTGGTCCAGTCTGCCTCTTTTTCGCTCTGATGACGTAGGGTATTATGCATTTTTTGCTGTAAAAACTCATTTTTTCATATTTGAGCTAGACTGGTCGCCTTTGACTCCCGATGCTTTTGGGTAAAGTAATAATGTCTGGAAATGACATTTTTGTCCTTCGATGAGATAACAATGTCGGGAAATGACCATTTTACCCTCCGGTAGCTCTTATTTGCTCTAGCACACCTCTTGATTCCTTTCTCGAGATAGAAACGAGCACGAACTCAGTTAATTCATCAAGATTAGCTTTGTTTCTTCATTAAGCTCCTGAAACATGCTTACACACACAAACGGGATAAAAATATCAAGTAACGGAATGTAAAGATATAACAAACACAAGATAGGGGCGAAAAATGACCAATATTGAGCACCTATCACCAAGTAATCCATACACAATGGTTAATTCACCTAACATGTTCAAACCCTAACTTCACAATTCCAAGGATACACTTAGCAAATCTATTTAAGTTTAGAAATCCTAGAATCAAACTCATACCCACACAATCATAAGATGAGCTAGTTAAGAAGTTTTCCCCTACCTCTTGAAGAGCAAAGTCAATCACTAAACAAGGCCAAAGAAACCCTAGCTTTTACCCCACACCGAAATAAAAGGAGCAAACTGGTGCCTCCTAATAATGAATCAAACTCCAATACAATAGGAGATCAAGAGTCATGAAGTGGTTTAACAAGAATCCCAAAACTAGGGTTTTAATGGAAAACACACAAGGAAGGAATAACACTTACCAATCCTTAGCTTAAACCAAAAAGAATAACACCATGACTAACTTCCATATTGATGGCCACATCAAACTCCCAACTTAGGTTGATCAAATAAACCCCTAAGTGGAGGAGAAACAAGAGGGAAAAAGAGAAGAGAAAAATGGAGAGGAAATGAGGAAGTCTTGCCATATGGAAGACTTGTAATGTGTAGAGATTTTCCACTACCACCTCTCACCATCCAATGGCCAATAATAGAGATAGCAAATGAAGTTTAATCCAAGGGCCACAAAATAGTGTTGTCATTGGAAGACTTAAACCAATAATCACCCCTCTTATGCACTTGCCAAACAAGGCCTTAACATTCAAGGGTTTAGAATAAGACAATAGAAGTGAATAAACTATCCAATGGTTGACAAGAAGTCTTGCAAAGTGAAAAACCAACAATAATGAATTTTTGCATTTAAGTGACATCCAAACAAGGCCCTATGATCCAAAGGTTGAGATTAAAGATGGGAGAAGAAGATCAATAGCTATAAGTGAGACACCACATAAAAGTGGGAAATGACAAATTTCTTCCAAACTTAGGGTTAATTACAAGAGTGTCATCATGCCTCTTAATTACCCTTCCACCCCTTGTCATCCTCTCTATTTACCACTATGTCCCTTATACCCCAATACTTAGCCAAAATTCTAGAATTTTTCACTAACTCAACAATTAGTGAAAATGCTAAAATGCCCCTAGGCCATTATTTTCTTGAAATCTTAATTATTTTCATTACTTACAAAATGAAAACACAACAAACAATTCACAGAATTCACCTATCGAAATGCACCCGTTAAATATGCTAAGCACACAAGCATATAACCACATAAGTGCTACACTGGAACGTCTAAAATAAACTAAAGTAATATGTTCGGGAACGCAACACGATTGCGAAGCTCCAACTAGAAAATATTGCAACGAACAATAAATCATGAAGTCAAAAATGAAAGTCCACGAAGTCGTCTCGCTAAGTCCGAAACTCAAACACGAAAAATTTATACGTATCGAGAATACACAAGACGTCATGAATAAGTGACGTCACAAAATGTTAACACTTGGAAAAGAATTCCAGAAAGGAGAAAGGAAATGCAGGACGTTATAGCTACACATTTTTAATTGGTTGTAAAATGCTTGCATTTAATGACAAAAATATTATTTGTGCTAAAAAGTAAACTTTTAGCTACAAAATATTTTGTTGCAAATTAGTTACTTTTTAATGACAAATAATTTTGTCACAGATACTTACTTTTTTGGAATAATTTCAGGGTTTGTTGTCATAAAACGTGATTTTTGGTACAAAATTTGAATTGGTTGCGAAATGCTTGCATTTAGTGACAAAAATATTATTTGTGCCAAAAATTAAAATTTTAGGTACAAAATATTTTGTTGAAAATTAGTTCATTTTTAGTGACAAATGATTTTGTTATCTAAAATTTTATCTTTTAGCTATAAACTTTTATGTTGGTTGCCAAAAAGTGTATTTTTGCTACAAAACTTATATTAATTGCAAAATGCTTACATTTCGCAACAAAAAAAATTATTTGGCCCAAAAAATAAAGTTTTAGCTACAAAATATATTTTTGCAAGATAAATCGCTTTTTGTTTTTTATTTTATTTTGTTATACCAATATATAATATAACTAATAATTCATAAATAATGAAACATAACGATCTTTACAAGTATTATCAAATTCATAGGCAAATTGTAATTAATCTCTTACTTGGTATCATGAACTTTCAAGCAATAACACTTTCCTTAATTACCTAAGAATCTATTTAAACTACTGACAAAAGTTTTAGGGCTTTTTATTGTTTCTACACATGTTTTAAAATAAAAAAATTACAGATATATAATAAACAAGTTAATAATGATTGTAACTTATAACCTTTTATTTTTCACTGTTAATGATATATTTATTATATATATACACACACAAACATAGTAAACACTACTATTTTTTTCATTGAAGTTAAAGATTAGATTTAATTTACCACCGTTATTAACATATTTATTATATTCATTTATATGTAGTGTTTACAACTTATAACTCTTTATTTCTCATTGTTATACACACACACAAATACTGCAATTATTAAAAGGGTACTAACTTTTTATTATTTATATTATTTATAATCTTTTTTTAAAAAAATTAATAGTATATGTGATATTTGTTATGTAATGGTTATAATGGTATATGTGATTTTTTATTCTTTCTTTGTAATGGTTACAATAATATATATGCAATGACTAAATTATAAATATATATGATATTTGTTATGTAACTATTATTAAAAGGTAACTATGTGATCGGAGCCGAATGTTGTACATTTTAGGCCCCTAACTCGGTATTGCTAAGCCTTATTATTACATTACTTAGTATTTTTATCCAATTTGTGTGTTTAAGTGTATTTCTGGTGTGTTAGTGTGAAAAAAAGTTAATTTCGGTGAATTAACCAAAATTATGACCGTGCACCTATTCAAAAGAATAATAACAAAGATCGGAGTGAATTCAGACCATGAAATGTATTGCAAAGTTCAAAACGAGCATTATCGAAGTCTTATATATTGATATACGTGTCACGGGAGCAAACGACATTCAAAAATACCAAATATTATAAAAACTCAAAATCGAACATTTTCGTGCGCAAGTGGGCTGCATACAGTAGCAAAAGATAGCTGGAAACTGCATTTTTGAGCAAAAGTGCGCAAGTGGGTGAGCTTATGCGCATTATTTTTTATTATTTATAATCATTTAATTTTTTTTTTTTTTTTATTAGTATATGTGATATTTGTTATGTAATTGTTATAGTTGGTATATGTGATTTTTTATTCTTTCTATGTAATGGTTATAATGATATATATTATGTAATAGTTAAATTATTAATATATGTAATATTTGTTTTGTAACTATTATTATTAGGGGACTATTTTTTATTATTTATATTAACTTCAATTTCTTTTAAAAAAAAATATTATAATATATATGTGCTATTTCTCACCATTATTAAGAAACATATTTTCTATATTTATAAAGTCGAAGAGCTTTTCAATATTTTTATATCTTCTTAATATCTTTTCTTTTTTTAATGGTAAGGATAAATTTGTATTAATAGAAAATAAAAAAGTTAAAAGCCTTACAAGATTCTAAGGGGCATACCCATAAACAAAAAATGTGAAAACCAAAAATCGACTAAAGAAAAGTAGGGAGACAACCAATAAGCCTAGGACCATTACAATGAAAAATAAATAAAATTAATTGTAAGATAGAGGCTTATGCAAGCACTTAGAAGACTAAAAATAATATATCATCCACACCTAGTAGACCAAAGGGATCTCAATTCCCCAAACTCTCCAATCAGTCATAGTAGAGCAAAGCCAGAAGAAACACTCAATAAATAAGTTGTTGTCAAAGGCGCCAGAATCTTCCATCTAAAGCAAGAGTTCGTTGGGGTTAAACGAGAGGTTTTCTGGTGTTGGCTCAGGGAAGGGTGGGTTAATTTCTGGTTATGCCATGTTGTTGAAGAAATTGAGATCATTATTGGGCTCCTGGAGAAATGCACCTAATAGAGCTGGAATCTCATCATTGGGTTGCTGCTGTTCATTTTGGGAGCTGATCATTATCGGGTGGTTCAATTAAAGCTGGAAACACATCATCGGGCTGCTGCTGATCATTTTGGAGATCATTTGAGGGCTGATCAATATGGGGTGGTTCAATTAAAGCTAGAAACTCATCGTCGGGCTACTGCTCATTTGGGGGTTGATCGTTTGGGGGTGCTTCTTGTGGCTTCTCATAGTGATGGTTAGGGTTTTCAAAGTCTGGTATCTTTAACATTCTTATGACCTTCCCTCTATTTGGCAACAACTTAAGCTCATTAGGCAGGTCTTGGGGCTTGTCTAGTTTAGAGCCACTTCTTGGGGGGGGGGGGACCATCCGTGATAGTGCTGTAATTTCCTTGTCTTGCTGGACAATTTCGGTGTAGAGTCCACTAATGATATCAAGAAGCTCTTGAACCATAACCATTGAGCCATAAAATGGGTGATGTTCCCTCACTTTGATGTCCTAGACAAGGGAGGCCACACACATGCTCTGCTCATCAGGATCATTCGTCGATTTCAACATGTTCTTCAAAGGTACCGTACCAGTGTTCTTCCTAATTAAAGCAAAATTTTCCCCTGCATTTAGAGGAAAGAAGGGCGCATAGAGACATTTTGGGGAGCATTCTTTGTTAAATTTGACACAGACTGCACATCTCTCAACTATCTGTAGTGTATATATATGATCATATTTGTCAAAATTAAGTATATTATGGTTTAATTTAGACATGAGATTTGATTTCAATAAAATAGAA
The DNA here is from genome assembly GCA_963922005.1 of Cornus suecica. NCBI lineage: Eukaryota > Viridiplantae > Streptophyta > Magnoliopsida > Cornales > Cornaceae > Cornus > Cornus suecica. Next base: position 20,840,608 of record OY998241.1, read on the forward strand.
AATTACATCGAATTTGTCCAATTTACTGACATTTTCATATATTAACATAATATATATATACATTCATATTCCTGTACACATGAGAGAGATTCCCTTCCAACATAATATATATATATACACACCCTAACATGACATACATAAATAAACAATTTATAGATCAAACAAACTATATATATATATACATATACGTTACCGAGATCGACGCAAATGGATGGGTATGAGATCAGCGAAGGAGCGTAATCACCGGAGTTCTAATTTACGAAACTCTAGAGACTTGGTTGTCACCCTAAAAAAAGACCACCTCTAAGTAGAGTCATGGTGCAACAAGCCATTAGCACCATACAACAACAAGTCATCAAAGCAGTGCTGGAACGAGCCATCAGCACCATGCAACAACAATTCATCAGCACCAAAACAGTGAAGCCATGACCTAGAGCTGCCTTGCATGAACAGAAAGAACCAAGCTTGCAAGACATAAATCAGAATCCTTTTAATATCTTAACTCCATAATTGTGTAGAATTTTGATTCGTTCTATGTATTTATTCAAACTAATAAATAGAAACGTGTATTTGCACGTAAGTAACCACTAATATTAAGTCACACATAAAAATAACAATCCATATTAATCAAGTAAAATTCATTTAAAAAATAAAAATACTATAAAAGAAAGAATCTAACTACAATCAATTGTATTATAATTAAATTATTGTAAGAGAATTGGTATAGTAATAAAAATTAAGTAGAATTTGATAGGAAACCATTGATTAGGATTTGACCACACATGTTGACCAGGGGAGTCTTCAGTGGTTGACCATAGGGTTGTTGAGGTTTGAATTTTCTGTTGAGATTTCCCAGGAGCAACTCGGTTGAGATTTTCACGGATCCACTATCGCAACTATTCCACGGGAGACCATTATAAATATGTGATTAGCCAAAGAAAAGGCATGACAAAAAAAAACAAATACTTTACTTTCCCACTCATTCTACTTTAAGTGTGAAAGTGCCATACACTAACTTGACCATCGGAAGGTCTTTGGCCGGCACCACACCGATGCCACTAAGTGACTTTGCTTTATTTTGCAGGTTACGATGTCATCCCAGATCGTGCAGATTTACCCTTCATCAGTTGGCACCGTCTATGGGAACCATCTGATAGCCTAAGGAATCATGGTGGTGTTGCGATCTGGGTTGGCCGCCGGCGGGGAACCATCAGCGCATGACTCTGGTAAAAGGGAAGTGTTTGGGGAACACCCGGGTAGCCCAAACGATTATGAGCACATCACAACGTTGGAACGACAGGTCCAAGCCTTGCATCAAGGGATGAACTAGTTTATCCAACAAAATGTGACGATTCTACAGTAGTTGGCTCCCCCTGCTTGCCCACCTCCTCATAATGTTATACCGGACAGACATTACAATCCCCCTAAACCAAATAACCGGGTCAAAAATTTAGATTGGAGAGATGATGATCTTCCAAGGAATGATCTAGAGGCATATCAGAGTAAGATTAGAGATCAACATAAAGATCTGCCCCTTTAACCTTCACAAAATTTATGGCTTCAAGAAAACATGACGGTTTTTATTAATGAGAAGACTAAGGAAGTCATTCACGTTGACCAGCAGATCCAGGATCTCAAGGAAAATAAGGATGATGTGATGTAGACAATGAAAATAAAAGGTTCTGCTACCATTGAAGATTTGATCCATAGGACCAACCTGCCATTTAGCCCTGCTGTCATGAAGTGCCCTTTACCAGATAAGTTCAAGATGCCAACGATTAAAAGTTTTGATGGAACTGGAGACCCATAGACAATTTGGAGACCTTCCAAGCACTTATGCACTTGCATGTGGTACCAGATGCCATCATGTGTCATGCTTTTCCTACCACACTCAAAGGTTAAGCACAAATTTGGTTCAATAAACTTAAACCAGGATCCATAGAGGCCTTTGAAGAGTTGAGCAAACAATTTATGAGTTATTTTATTGTTGGACAGAGGCAAAGAAGGCCAGCCACTTACTTGCTTCCAGTGGAACAACATAAGGGAGAATCTCTTAGGGATTACATCAGCCGATTCAATCCTGATATGTTACAAGTGGATGAAGCCGATAAGAAGGTGGCTCTGACTGCCTTCATGGGAGGTTTGCAAACCTTGAGATTCTTATTTTCTTTGGCAAAGGAACCTCCTACGAATATGGCAGACTTGTTGGTTAAGGCCTAGAAACACATGAATGTTGAAGATACCATGAACGCACAAAAAGGAAAAGAGGTTGAAGATAAAAAAAAATCATAACAAGAAGAGGTTACCCCCCAGTTCTGACAATGAAAAAGAAGTCAAGTTCAATCAATCATTTATCTACCAGAATGAGGGAATACCTCGTTACAAGAATGTTGATAAGTTTTCAAGCTACACTCCTCTAACCATGCCAATTGATAAAGTTTTGTTGCAAATTGAAGATGATCCAATCTTAAGATGGCCAACAAAGAGGAAATCAGACCCAATGAGCAGACCTCATGACAAGTATTGCAGATTTTATCAGGAACATGGACGCACCACAGGTAACTCCATTGACCTCAAGGACCATATTGAGGGTTAAATTCGAAGAGACGACTTAAAAAGCTTTGCGGCAAGGAACAACAAGAACGACATTAATTCTCCTAAAGAAGGTCAAGATAATCCCCCGATGGGCCAACAACCATTTTTGGGGGATTAGAGTTATAGTGGGGGGTACTTGTAAGCTGGGGGCAAAATGAGAAGAGTTTTATCAGGTCATAAACTTGGGGCACATTGATGGAAGGCAACTTGATCATCTATAGAAGGCAGGGAATTTGCGCAAGTATCTACAATAAATACTTATGATGTAATAAGCATCATCTTTTTTAAATGATTCAAATAAAATGAGCCAAGTAGTGATGCTCATTTCTACTTTAATTCTACAAGTCAATTTAACTTTCTTGTTAATACAAAAGAAGTTTAACTCAGTCTAATTCTATATATTCGACTATGCTATTACTCTACTTGCCTAAAAGGTTAACGACTTTCTTTATTAAAAGAAAAAAGTATTACCCCTTAACAAAAAGGGCGAGTTGAGTGAAGCTCATAAAATTTAAGTCTCCTATTAAGAGAACGGGCTGAGTGAAGCCTATTCAATAAATAAAAAAATCGCTACAACCAAGAAAGAGATCAAACAATGATATTCGACGATCTAAAGGGAAAACATCCCATGGGATATCATCTGTCATAAATAACTAAACTCGTTTATAATATATATATATATATGTTAACTTTATTTACATCCACTGATATTTGTTTATACTTCAATTGCACCCCCTCAGGTTTAAGAATCTTCTTTTACACCCTTTATTTTTTTAAGTTCACATCATTTACACCCCCTCAAGCATGACATCATTCTCAATTTTTTTTTGTAACACCTAAATTACCTTCAATATCCTATCCAAATTTATTATCCTATCCCTAAACTTTATTCACATATCCAAACACTCCATTACATATGTATATAAACATATAAACCCTATTTTTTGTCAAAATTTTGTGCTAGATCCAAACCTCATCCACAAACACACCACTAATTGGTAGCCTCGACCCTCATTTAAGGGAATTGTTAACTTTCAGATCAAAATTTGAGGAAAAGTATAGAGTTTAGTCCCTTTTTATATATATAGATGTATGTATATATATATGTATGTATGTGTGTGTGTGTGTATATATGCGTGTGTGTTGTAGGTGATGGTGAGAGGTTGGGCGTTGGGGGTGGTAAGGGGTGGGGAGAAGAGGGAAAATGTGGGCGGTTGAGGAGAGGGTTGGGAAGGGGTGGCAACACTACTGGGGGTGGTGGGGGTGGCGACGGGTGGTGGTGGTTGGGGTTGGGGTGTTTGGATATATGGGTATAGTTGGATATATATTTGGATGTAAGGATTAAATTTATTTAAGGAGTGTTTGGTTTAAAGGTGTTTTAGACATTTCATACCATGAGGGGGTGTAAATGAAGATTTCCAAAACTGAAGGGGCATGATTGAAGTAAAAGCAAACCTGAGAGGGTGTAAATGAAGTTAACCCTATATATATATATATATATATATATATATATATTGTGTACATGTTTTATAAATAACTCAGTTATCTAACAATATGAATTGAATAGATGTGATAAACTATGAAAGGTCAATCACTACTGGAAGAGGGCTTGTATTATTTTGTACAGGTTGGTGGTAATGCTGACTGATCCAACATTTATCCCTGCAAAGCATGAGGTGTACCATTAAAAGAAAACGATGAATATTTTTTTATGAGGTATTACCTTATTCCACTTTCTCTCTAGGGTTATATGAAATAACATTTGGACATATGTTTCATATGAGATGAAAGTATTAGTCGATTTAGTATATATTTTCTAGGATGAAAGGTAATTGGAAAAATGAATCTCTATGAAAATCCAACCTTTGAGGATTATCTACTATATTTTAAAAAAATGTACATGTTTGTTTGTTTACCTTGGGAGATTTCCCAAGGCGGGAAAAAGAGTACAACTTGGAGTGCTAAAGGAAATAGGCGTGAGTTTAACAAAGAAAAAAAAAAGTAAATCTTTGCTTGCTTTGGGAAATTCCGAAGGGAGTAAAGAAAGTCCACAACAATAAAGAGTCCAATCTCTATTTGCCTTAGGAAATTCTCAAGGGAGCAAAGAGAGTCCACGACAATAAAGAGTCCAATCTCTGGTTGCCTTAGGAAATAGTGTGGAAAGAGAGTCCATGGTAGCAAAGGCAGTCTAAGAGGAATTCCAAAAAGGAAAAAAAAATCGTGAGTTAAATAAAAAATTGGCCGAACCATTGCCCAATCTCCCAAGGCGGCCATCACGTAGGGGATTCCCAAATAACTTATACTTTATTTTTAAAAAAAATAGAAAAAAAGGGTTGGTTCGGTTGGATTAATTGTATTTAATGACTTTGGTGTCAATTAGGACTCCTATAATGTTTGAATTGATAAGAAAATGTATACGTGTAAAGGAATTTGTGAATGATGTATTGATTTTTCATTAACCAGTAGGTGAAATATATACACTTAGCAATGATCTTGTTTCCTCTAATTACAAACATAAAATAGGAAACAAGATTAAGAGATAATTATAGAAATATTACACGAAGGAAAGTAATAAAAAAATATGCTAAAATCACGTTCTATCATGCCCCTACAAGCGCAAGGGTCCAGGAAGGATGCTAAGCTTGGAGCGATGAACTTGAAACTGTTGCTGAGAAAGAGGTTTGGTTAATGAGTCAACTAGTTGATCGGTGGTGTGAACATGAGATACACGAAGCAACTTTCGAGCAACTTGATCACAAAGTGAAAATCAATGACAATATGATTCATTCGAGAGTGGAAAACCGGATTGGAACATAGATAAGTGACACCAACATTGTCACAATAGATTGTTGGAGAAGACAAGAGAGAAACACCAAGCTCATTGAGAAGATTGGTAAGCCAATTGACCTCTGCAGTGGCCGAAGCAATGGCCATATATTCGGCTTCTGTGGATGAACGAGCAATGGTGGATTGCTTCTTGGAACTCCAACTAACTGGATTAGAACCAATGAAAATGACATAAGCCAAAGTGGAGTGGCAAGTATCCGCGTCACCGACCCAATCGGCATCCGCAAAGGCATGAAGATAAATTGGAGATGAGGTTAAGAAAAATATACCATAATGAAAAGTGCCTTTTAAGTACTGAAGCACACGTTTCATTGCATTCCAATGAAGAGTAGAAGGTCGGTGCATAAATTGAGTAAGCTTGTTGATAACAAAACTTATGTCAGGTCTTGTAAGGGACAAATATTAAAGAGAGCCAAGAACTTGACGATATTCAGTTGAGTCATGAGAAGGAGATCCATCATCAAGCTTTAGAACTTCGGTGGATGATAAGGGTGTGCTAACCTCCTTGGATTCATGCATATTGGTTTTGTGGAGAAGATCAAACACATATTTCCTTTGAGACAAGAAAAGACCTTTTGAGGAGTGAGTCGTCTCAATACCCAAAAAATAACTTAGGCAGACGAGGTCATTGAGAGAGAATCGTGAGGATAATTTGGAAGTAAAATTTCGGATTGCTTGAGTATTATTACCAGTGAGAATTATGTCGTCCACGTACACAAGAAGATAAATAGTGGTTGAGTCATGACGGGAGATAAAGAGAGATGTATCACTTTTTGAGTTTAGAAAGCCATTAGCAAGAATATAAGACTGAAGCTCATTGTATCATGCCCGAGGAGCTTGACGGAGGCCATAAAGAGCCTTATGTAACTTGCAAACATGAGTGGGATGATTAGAATCAATCAAACCTTGAGGTTGCTACATGAAAACATTGTCAGAAAGAGTACCCTACAAAAAAGCATTATTAACATCCAATTGATTCAAAACCCAACTACGAGAAACAACTATGTTAAGAACAAGGCGAATGGTAGGAGGGTTTAACAACCGAGCTAAAAGTTTCAGAAAAGTCTATCCCGGGACGTTGATGGAACCCTTTGGCTACAAGGCGTGCCTTGTAGTGGGCGATTGAGTCATCCGGGTCCTTCTTGATTCGATAGACCCATTTACATCCAACAATATTTTTTGTGGGTGAGTAAGGGACCAAGGACCAAGTGTTGTTTTGTTGAAGAACAAGGAATTCTTCCTTCATGACATTTTGCTAATGATGAAGTTTATTAGCTTGAGCGAAAGAGGTAGGTTCAGTGAGAAGTTGAGTAGTAGCCGTGGTTGTGGTGTGTAGAGAGAAATGAGTTTTTTGCTTGTGGATGTTATTTTGAGCTCGGGTGACCATTCTAGATAGTGGTATCGGTTTGGGAGTTGGAGAAGTATGAAAGGAAGGATTAGTAATAAAAGGAGAGGGCGAATAACTATTTACCTGTGTTGGAATTGTAGATGAGGTGTCCTTGGTGGAGATTTGAGTAAAAACTTCCTTGTTGGAGTAGGTAAGAGCACGTGATGAGGAAGATTGTGAAGGTGACGAAGTTGGCAAGGTGGACAAACTTTTGGGTAGGAGATGACACTTTGGAAGGTAAATCATTGGAGATCACAATTGGGTTGTGATTCTGGAGGGTGGAGAGATTAGAAGGGTCAATTGAAGGAGAAGATTAAGTGTCCGAATTTGTACCTGTAAAGGGAGAAAAAAAATGTGGACATAGAGTGATTAGTGGAAGTCAAATCTTGAGATTCGTTTTTATATGGGAAGCAATATTAAAAAAAATAAATGTCTAGAGATGAAATTTTTTCCCGATTTAATATCAAAGCAAGTAAATGCATGATTGGAGATTGAGAAACCGAGATACACACATGGTCGGGATCGTGGCTCAAGTTTATGATTGGTGTATGGCTATATAAATAAGTATTTTATATTTTCATATTTGTTCCAAATAAGAAAATAGGGGGCAACTGATAGGGTCTGTTTGACAATCAGGTTTTGGGCCTGGTCTTGGTCTTGGTTTTAGGATTCAGGACCAAAACCATGTTTGGGTATATTTGGTTTTTGTTTTTGAAAACCAACCCAAGACCACTTGGTCCTAACTAAAAACCATTTTAACATTTCTGGAATTTCCACTAATTAAAAACAAACAATTTTTTTTTTTTAATTTAACAATATATTAAAAACAAACAAAATTACAGATAATTGATATAACAATATAACAGATTTAAAAATAAACAAAGTTACACAAACATTTGAGAAAGTGTTTCCTCTCTCCCGAACGAAACCCTACCCCCAATTCCAAAACCTACGCCGCCATCACTTCCTCCTTCTACGGCTAAAACACTTGTTCCTCCAGATCTCTCAACCATTCGTGATTCTCCCCCTCGCCGGTCGTCCACAACGCGCAAATCGCCGCCGCGCTCGTCCCCTGCGCTCGTCCTCGTCCTCGACCGCGCTCGTCCACAGGTAAGCCCTAAAACCCCCTGGAAATCATCGCGGCCGAAATCCTTCTGGTCGCAGGACCCGTACATCATGACCATGGCCCAGGTGTTGGCGCTGGCGTTGGAGACGCCGGCAAGGTCGTGGACGGAGCCATGGACGGAGACGGTGAGGACGATTCCGTGTTTTCCGGTGAGGTAGCCGTAGGCGGACGCAGTGTAGCCGGCGGATTGGTCGTTGTGGAAGGCGAGGAATCGGATTCCGAGAGCGACAGAACGGTTGGCGAGGGAGGTCACCGGAATTCCGACTACGCCGAACATGTGGTCTACGCCGCCGCGCCGGAGAGCTTTGGCGATGAAGAGATTGCCGTCGACCATGGAGTTTTCAGGCATAGGAACACACCTTGGAGCATTGTCTGTGATTTTAACACCATGATGCAGATTTTAGATTATATATATATAATCTTTATATATATATATAATCTGGAATAAACCATAATAATAGAAATGTAAATTGTTTTTGGGAATTTTAAATATTTTTTAATTATATATAATTTTTCATTTTAATATTTTTTTCAATTTTATATATATATATTTCATATTTATATATTTTTAATACATATTATATATATATATATATATATATATATATATAATTATACCAATACCAAAACCAACTCCTTACCAAACATGGTTTTGGTTTTGGCTAAAACCACCCAAGACCACTTGGTCCTAAAATCACAGGACCAAAACCAAAACCAAGTTCCCAAACGGGCCCATAGGGAATCATTGATTAGGGTTTGACCACGCATGTTGAACAGGGGAGTCTTCGGTGGTTGACCATAGGGTTGTTGTGGTTTAAATTTTCTGTTGAGATTTCCCAGAGCAACTCGGTTGAGATTTTCTCAGATCCACTATCGCAACTATTCCATGGGAGACCATTATAAATATGTGGTCAGCCAAATAAAAGGTATGATAGAAGAAAACAAATACTTCAGTTCCCCACTCATTCTACTTTAAGTATGAAAGTGCCATACACTAACTTGACCGTCAGAGGATCTTTGGCCAGCACCACACCGGTGCCATCAAGTGACTTTGCTTTATTTTGCAAGTTACGACGTTATCCCAGATCGTACAGATTTATCCTTCATCAGAATTACTTTAAAAATAGTATATAACATAAAAATAAAATATGAAATACAAAAAATCTTGAATACTATAGGACTCTTAAAAAGAGTTTAAATGCAATTGGATTAGATTTCAAGTACTAATATACTTTTAAATTATGGATATTACCAGTAAAATAATAAAATCCAAACCCATAAAAGAATATAGGTAAAGTTTCATTAATAACATTTAAATAGAATAATTACTTAATTACCTCTTATATGATAAAGATGATATTTGAATTTGCAAAAGGAAAAAGAGGAAAAGAAAAGAATACTTAGCTCGCTCATCACCATTGGATCTACCCATCCAAGACTTTAAAAGAAACCCTAGCAACTTCCTCACTTACATTGTGTTTGGAAGGTAAGGATTTGAGGGATATCAAATTAAAATGCGATTTAAGTTGTTGGGATGAAAAAGGATTTTAAAACAAATGAGATTTCTTGAAATTCCAAAGAAAATTTCACTTCGTTGACAAATTCGGGAAAAAATGGTCAGATTTGATGAAATTTGATTTTTTTTTTTTACAACTTTTAATAAAACACTATTGAATTACAAAAGTAGCCCTCTTATATATTTATATATATATATATATTTTGAAAGTCCTCTTATATTTATATTACGTGTCTACAATTGGAAGGAGACTATTTTATAAATTCCTATCATGATTTATTTTTATAAGGAAGGAGACTATTTCATAAATTCCTATCATGATTTATTTTTACGTGTCTACGAATATTTTTGCTTCTTTATAAGGGTACGATCAAACTGTGTTTTTCCTTATGTATATGTATCTCATTTTTCTTTGCTTTCATAAAACCTACAATTATTGCAGACAATTATTATGCAATGGTAGTTTGTTTGTTTGTTTTTGTTTTTCTAAATGCTATAAAAATTATATTACTTATATGTTATAATTGAGAAAGATAAATAAAATATTCTGTAAATATAAATTTCATAATATATAATCTATGAGATAATATTTTCGGATGTGTACTTTTATATGTGTTTCAATTTTGCATATAATTTCGTTTCTATTATTAGTGGTAGGCTTTATTATTTCATTTTAAATATATTTCCTAAAACTATCAAGTAAAATTTACCAATTTGTTCTTTATCCTATTTATCTATATCTATGTATATATATATATACTCACATACTTATATAATAGTAGATGGTTAAAAAAGTAAAAATAAAATAAAATAATTTTGATTAATATTCGTGGTACAATAAAAAAGAAAAAGAAAAAGAATGTTTTCAATTTCTATTTATATTTAAATAGACAGATGAAAGTTAAATTACTATTTATTTCAAACATGAAAATAGAATTCTATTTAATTGCGAATCCAATTCCACAAATAATTTGATTCCAAAAACGCAATGTTATAACTTATAATTCTCATGCAGCCTCACTCGCCTCTCACTTTCTCTGTCGCTCCACAACCCTGAGGACGCCTGTTTTTTCATCTACCAAGGTGAGTTCGCCCTCTGTTTCATTGCTTCTATAGATACTTTAGTTGATTCCGAATAGTGTTTTTGTTTATGTAACGGTGTAACCCTGTGTCCTTGCTTATTTCGGTATATATATATATGTATATATACATCTGTGAATATTGATAGATATGTTTTGAGCGTATTTTTGTATGTGTAGTGTATTCATTTATCTCCCCTCTGCTAGCCAAGCGAGAGTGCCCATGTGATTCTTCGATTCTTCATCTGCCAAGATCAGTTCTCTATCAGGTTTTCTATAGATGTTCTTCCATTCCCTTTGTCGATTTGTGAAAATATATAATACAAGTACCATTTTTATAAGTTGAGTTTTGTAGTTACAGGATCCAATTATCTGTCCTTTTCTTTTCTTATTTTATTTTATTTTTTATTTCAGGGGCTTTCAATTCTCTTTGATTGTAATTTTACTGATTTTATTTTAAAAATCAAGTGAAAACTCAACCATGAAATGATACCATCAGCAATAAAAATGGCTTCCATTTTCTTCAGCAGTCACATTCATGAGTGTGGCCTTTAACACCCAAAAATCTCTTGGAATAGTCAAATGCATATAGGGTTCCGATTGTGTGATCTCGTTAATACTTTTTCTCGTTAAGGAATCGGACAGTTTTACAAATTATAATTCAAGGGAGGAAATTTGGGTGATCTAGTTGAAAGGCAGGAAGCTACTTTTTGATGCTACACATTACTGGACTGCTCCAATCAGTGCTATTTTTTTCCGAATTGTTAACCCAACAAATTTTTTCTTGAAAACTTTCCTATTACCGTTTGGTCTCTTAATTCATCCAAGTCATTATGGGTTTTCGCCTTCTACTATGGCTTCCCACAACAACACTTACAAATTACAAAAGAACATATTAGTTGAGCTAGGCTATATTTTATAGATATAATTTATTCTGATATCTTTTAATACTTAAAAATCAATTGAAATTATGTAGTCAAATACTAATCCAATCCAATTCCCGTAATCTCCTGAAAGGAGATGATGGTAGAAGATAAAGTTGGCAATCTCACCTGACCCCGGTACTTTTTATCCATCTGGAACTCCGCATCCTTCACCAGTTTCAACCATTTGTCCTTCAGTTTACCAGGCTCATGGTCTTTCAGTGGCACTTGGGCATAACCAATGAGTTCATGTGCTTAAACCCCTTCATCATCAAAAACTCATGTTGTCAAGTGTTGAGAAGATGCATCTTCAACTATGAACTCGAAATGCTCATTCCAGATTGGATTTAGCTCGTTGTTCCAAGGAAACAATGCAGAGTTGTGATCACCCAAAAGAGAAAAAAAAAAGGAAATTAATTGAGAGAGTACCTAAGGAAATATGCGTAGAGAAAAGGAAAATAAAATTAGCTTGATGCACTTCAATTGTCTAGCAGATATTTTAGGTTGTCCTTGTATAAGTTTTCCAACACAAATGTTGTTAAAATGTTTTCCAAGAGAGTATTTAAATGTCAAATGTATTTGCAAACAATTTATAGAGGTTTTTGCCTGAACTAGCACAGATTAGAGTATAAAAAATTGGGTAGAATGAGGCCAAGACCTCTTTGACATGCCAATATGTATCTGATCGTTTTGGTGCGTATTGGCAGAATTAATTATTGGAAATAAGTTCAAGGGAGATGATAATATTTAGTTGCCGAACTATCTTCTTGATCAATGATGGTACTCTATTGCTGCTTTTGGTAGATTAACTCTCTTCCTGCATTTGTTTCTTTTACACTATTTTGATATAGTTTGGTATTAGTTCATTTCCATTTAGCAATCAAAGACTCATCAAGTAATATAAGCATGCCAAGTCAACAGATTCAGAAAATTACTTATAAAGTATTCAAAGAGAAACAATTGCAAATTATGCCAAAAGTCATTTTGGAGTTGTAAACTCCGGAAACCTAGTGTTCACTTATTGTACGTGTTACCTCTCCAATCATAATATGGTGACATAAAAGTCACATTTAGTATTCAAGTGTGATATAATGGTGACAGAAAAGTCACATTTAGATGAAAAGTTAGAGTTTTTGGGCTTGCTTGGCTCCTAGGGATTTTTGGTATATGGGTGCGCTCCCCGTTTGAGTGCTTTTTTTAATACATACTTACTTATCAAAAAAAAAAAAAAGTGGGATATAATGGTGATGGACCAAGGCATTGGTGTGCCAATGTGCATATAGGGCTATTCCAGAAGTAACTAATATGAATAAATAAGCCCCACCTTATATCATTCATGCTTTCTAATTTTGTATATGTTATTCACTATTTCCCCTTGGTTTTGATATATATAAATCATCATACCTATACCTTTTCTTTTAATAATTAAATATATATAAATGTATGTATATTTTTACTTATTGTATGTATTTATTTTTAACTGATACAACCCTTAATATTTTCATCTTTCTAATTAAATACATGCACAATCAACTAATACTAAATTCCATTAGATTATATATATTACTTATAAAAGTTAAAGCAATATTTTTTTTTTCTGCTCTTTTATTATAGAAAGGTTATTTTGTAAATTGGACCGATCTATAAGATTATCTTACTTTGGCAAGAATAAATGAAGAAATAAAATAAAATAAACTATTAAGAGACACTTGGGTATTTGAGTACTTTATTTAGTTGTATTTCTTTTAGTTTCTTGATTAGTACTCTTGTGTTGATAATGATTTGCTTTGTTATAGTCTGTCCTTGTAACAATTCCAGTTAGATTTACCTTCCATTTATTCTTGTATTGTTGGATATCTACCTCCAACTTATTCTTTATTGTATGGATAATTGATTTTTTGACATAATATTGTACTTTTTAGTTTGTGCAAATATTAGATTGAATGGTTTGTTTGTGATTTGGTGTTTTATGTAATTTGTAGGAATATCAGGTTTGATCATTGGACATGTTTGACAGAAATACAGTAGAATATATATTATTTTGCAATGATCGAAACAACCATAAAATATAAAAAGTTGCAGCCACGGTGGTGGTCTCTGAGTCTCCGAAGAAGAACGCAACGACGGTGATTGAGCACTAGTGACGATATCTCTGACAAAACCACATCTCCTGCGAACAGTTATTTGGTTCGTCATCCTTCTTCTTATTCTTCTTTTTGCTTTGCTGGTGGGTAAAAGGGTCTGATAGTTGATTTTAGGGTTAGGGTTTGATGGTTGGTGAATGGGTTTTGGGTGCTGAGGCAAATAACCTAACCCACTAGTTCTGAAATTAGTGGTGAATCAATTGTGTTGTTAATGCCAAGTATTGCTCTTTATTCACCCATGTAGTTCTTTCTCTTTTCTTTTGTACATAGTGGTTAGCTGATTAATAACACCTTGATAGTGCAATTTTTAATTATTTTTTGTTATTTTGTTTTGATTTTTATGAGTTTCGCACTAGGATTGCAATTATACAGTGTATATTGGTTAGCTCTTAATTTTGCTTATGTACTTTTTCTTGGGTTTTTTTTTTTATATTATTATTTATTATTACTTTTTAAAGATTTGCACTAATATGATAATTATCGAGTTTATTGGTAAGATCTTCATTGAGTTGATGCAATTTTTTTTTTATCAATTTTTTTTTTTGTAAGTTTTGGTTTCCTATGACCATTGTACTTGTTTTCAACTAGATGTCATTGCTGTTATGTAGTTTAATTATGATGACTGTTTTGTGGTTTATCTGTACTGGCAATGGTATTTTGCCATTTTAATGCTTGTTGCGTTTGTAAGTAGAGATATAAGTCCTTTCAACAAATAAAAGTAGAGATATAAGTCTCCACAGTTATCTGTGGTATTGATTGTCATACCTTTTGTTTTTTATAAATTGCCTGCTTATGAAGACAGAAGAAAAAAGTTGGATATTTAGCTTTTGGGTCTTGAATGTTACATGCTAGGATCTTGATTTCATTCCATTGAGCTGCTGTTTAATTTTACTTCATCACTGGATGCAGATTGGCAGTCATGGCTAGGGCTCTCGGTCAGTCTAATATTGTTTCTGTATATGCTGGTGAAAGGAATAGTCAATTTAATGCATCTGGAAAACCTACACTTTTACCAAACACTCTTTTCCCAACTACTTGTGGCCGGATATCTGGAAGACCGAAAAGGGCTGTTAAAATGATGCTTAGTTTACAAGTTCCTGCACCGAGGATAAGGAGTTTCTCAGGATTGCGAGGATCCAATGCTTTAGATACTATGCTAAGATCTGGCGAGGATTTCCATTCCAAGGTGGCAGCCGTAACCACAATCCGGCGAGGAAGGGCTAGTCGAATTGCACCGAAATCAATGTTTGAGCGATTTACTGACAAAGCTATTAATGTTATTATGCTTGCACAAGAAGAGGCTAGAAGACTTGGTCATAATTTTGTTGGCACTGAGCAGATTTTGTTGGGTCTTATTGGTGAGGGCACTGGCATCGCTGCTAAGGCTCTCAAATCCATGGGAATCAATTTGAAAGATACACGCATGGAAGTGGAGAAGATTATTGGAAGAGGAAGTGGATTGGTTGCTGTGGAGATTCCATTTACTCCTCGTGCAAAGCGTGTTCTTGAACTCTCGCTAGAGGAGGCCCGACAGCTTGGTAAGTTCTTCTACATGTTAGTGTGCTAGCTTAAAAAAAAAGAAGCTTGTATCTTTTGTTGTATTGAGAAACACTTTGCTCCCAGTATTTTTGTGACTGCTGTTTCTGTTACAAATAGTAGGCAAAGAACATTTTGTTCTGGCTTCTCATTTGCGGAAACGTCTGTAATACAGCTATATTAGTTAATTATTGTTAAGTTCTGAAACAACCACAGTTGCACACACATTGGTATCTTCTACTATTATTTAAATGATTATGGAAGATAATAAGTTAACCGTATTGCTTAATGTTTCAGGTCATAACTATATTGGATCGGAGCATTTGCTGCTGGGATTGCTTCGTGAGGGAGAAGGTGTGTCGGCCCGTGTCCTTGAAAGCTTAGGTGCTGATCCAAATACCATTCGCACTCAGGCAAGCTATAATAAACCTTATGATTTGTGCCAATCCAATTATTTTTCTTTTGGAATTTCCTTGATTTTGCACAAAAATTGTAATTAGCTAATGTGGAATTCTCCTTGGGGCAATTAGGTTATTCGAATGGTTGGAGAGAACACCGATAATAATGTTGGTGTTGGAGTTGGAGGCGGAACCTCCGGCAGTAAGATGCCGACACTGGAAGAGTATGGCACTAACTTGACAAAGCTGGCAGAGGAGGTATTTTCTTAAATAAAGTTCACTGTTGTCACATGAATATTTTTTGTCTTCATGGGAATACTGGTTTCTTAAGCTGGTTCTTTTGCATTTTAGGGTAAACTGGATCCTGTTGTTGGAAGGCAACAGCAAATTGAACGCGTGACTCAAATTTTGGGTCGGCGGACGAAAAATAACCCTTGCCTTATTGGAGAGCCTGGTGTTGGAAAAACTGCCATAGCAGAAGGCCTTGCTCAACGAATTGCAAATGGTGATGTTCCAGAAACAATTGAGGGGAAGAAGGTGAGTATAAGATAAAGCAAATGGTTTTAGGATTTCTACCCCTGCTCTCCTACATTTATATTGTGATAAGCAAATTACACTAATGCCCCAAATTAAACAAGTAAAACACATTACATTCTTTTACTCATAAAATGGTTATTTGAATTTGTTGAAATTAGTGTAACTTACTAACTTTATAGTTAGCAACCATATATATATATATATAAATATTAAGGCAACACATAGATGGATGCACAAAACCATATGGGCCTGGCCCATATTGGGTCAAGCCCAAAGACACCCACACACTATAACTAACATTCCCCCTCAAGCTGTAGCATAAATATTAATCATGCCCAGCTTGTTACATATATTAGAAACCCGATTGCCCATAAGAGATTTAGTAAACACATCTACGAGCTGATCACTGGTCTTCACATGCTTCAAAGAGACCTGTCCACCTTGTAGCTTATCCCGCACAAAATGACAATCCACTTCAATATGCTTTGTTCTTTCATGAAAAACATGATTAAAGGCAATATGTATAGCTGCTTGATTATCACACCACAACTGGGACAGTTTTGAGGACTTGTAACCAAGCTCATCGAGAAGTTGTTGCAAATATATCACCTCACTAGTTAAGCGAGTCAATGCACAATACTCTGATTCAGCATTAGAGCGAGCCACTACATTCTGTTTCTTGCTCTTCTAGGAAATCAAATTACCATAAACGAACACACAGTAACCTGTAGTAGATTTCCTGTCACACGGGGATCCTGCCCAATCAACATCCGAAAACCCTTTAATTCGCATATGGCCATATAGAGACTTCTTCAGGCGGCAAACAAAACCAGACTCCCCCTGAGCAACAAAACTAGGTGGTTGCTCCAAATAAACTTCCTCTTAGAGATCACCATTCATGAACGCATTCTTAACATCTAATTGATGGAGCGGCCAACCAGATGTAGCCGTAAGAGAAATAATGAGGCGTACAAATGCAAATTTAACCACAGGAGAAAATGTATCAGTATAATTCACCCCATAATTTTGAGCATAGCCTTTTGCCTCTAAGCGAGCCTTGAGTCTAGCTACAGAACCATCTGGATTCGTTTTAACAACATATACCCATTTACAACTAATAGGTCTTTTGCCCGGCGGGAGAGGCACCAAGTCCCAAGTATGATTGGCCTCTAGGGCGGACATTTCATCCTGCATCGCTGCTTGCCAATCTACAGAAGAGAGAGCCTCAGATAGATTTCGAGGCACATAAATAGAATCCAAAGCTGATACGAAAGCTTGTAATGATGAAGAAACACCTGCATAGTAGAGGGTTGTAAATACAGGATAACTAACACAACTGCGCTTACCCTTCCGAAGAGTAATGGGCAAATCATCATCAGATGACTGAACTGGCACTAGAGGATCAGAGGACGAAGAGTCCAATGCAGCAGGGGGCGGCTCAGGATCAGCTACGGGAGTAGAACTAAACACCTGACGTGGTCCACATACATATGTCTGGAGTGGAGGACATACAGGCTGAACTGAGGGAACTGAGGGGACATATGTGACACAAATCAAGTTATAGACCAAAAACTCATCAACTGGCGGTGTGGGAGGTGGATCCGCGGATGAAAGATGTGACGAGAAGGAAGAAGACTCATGTAAAACTACATTTGATGACACTAGGTACCGCCCCAACTCAGGAGAGAAACACCGATAGCCTTTCTGAGTACGTGAGTATCCCAGAAATATGCACCGTAAGGACTTGGGATCAAGTTTAGTCACCTAAGGTCGAATGTCCCGAATATAACAGGTGCATCAAAAAATGCATAATGGGAGAGAATGAATAGGCTGGTTAGGAAATAATATTTTATGTGGAATCTCCCCCTTAAGAACAGACAATGGCATCCGATTAATCAAATATGTTGCAGTCAATACTGCGTCGCTCCAAAATATTTTAGGGACTCTCATATGAAACATAAGAGCCCGAGCAACTTTTATAATATGTTAATTTTTACGCTCAACAACTCCATTTTGTTTGGGGGTATCTGGACATGAAGACTGGTGAATAATACCCTCTTGGGTCATGAATGATGTAAAGGGAGAAAAAAAATATTCACGTGTGTTGTCATTACACAACGTGCGAATAGACAATGAAAACTGATTACGAATTTCATTGTAAAAAACACAAAAGACAGAAAATATCTCAGAACGTTGTTTTATTAGATATAACTAAGTAACACAGGAATAATCATCCACAAATGTAACAAAATAACGGAACCCAGACTTAGACTGAACTGGACATGGACCCCAAACATCAGAATGAACTAGATCAAATGGAGTACATGCTCGTTTATTTATCCTAGACACATATGACACGCGATTATGTTTCGCGAACTGACACGACTCACAAAACAACTTTGGTAAAGACTGAAAAGCTGGATATAGACGCTTGAAACTGGGGAGAGCGGGATGACCAAGGGAACAATGAAGCTCAAAAGGAGTGGATGACACACCGGAACACGCCATGATATTGGTTCCTCATCTAGCACATAGAGTCCTCCTGAAGTGTGGCGACCCCTACCAATCGTCCTCTTCATCGAACGATCCTGAAATTCACAATATTCACCATAGAGAATTACACAACAATTAAGTCCTCTGGTTAGTGCACTGACAGAATCAGATTAAAAGGAGATTGGGCAAATATAAAACGGATGACAATTGTAAACTAGGTGTAGGAGATGTTTTCCCAATCTCTCTAACAACAATATATGATCCGTCAACCACCCGAACATCGGGATGAGATGATGTAGGAGAATATGCACTCAATATACCTGTGGTGCTAGTAATATGGTTTGAAGCTCCAGAATCAATAATCCATGCCCGGGGAGAAGCTGAAAGACAAGTAGTAGATGGACTCATCTGAGCAACAGTGGCAGATATAAAGGCCTGATTAGATAACAAACGAGAGTACTCCTCAGCGGATAAAGTCACATGACCATCATCAATAGTAGTATCCTGGGTAAACTGATCAGTCTCGGATATCATATGGACTCATCTGAGCAACAGTGGCAGATATAAATGCCTGATTAGATAACAAACGAGAGTACTCCTCAGCGGATAAAGTCACATGACCATCATCAATAGTAGTATCCTGGGTAAACTGATCAGTCTCGGATATCATATTTGTGGACCGAACATTAGGTGGTTTACCATGTAACTTCCAGCATCTGTCACGCATGTGACCAATGCCACCACAGTGAAAACAAGTAACTCGACCATCTGGTCCGCGTCCTCCTCGACCCCCACAGCCTCCTCGTTTCCCCCCAGCACTGCCTTCGGATTGACCTCCTAGGGCATTCTTATCACCATTATCACTGAATCCTGAAAATTGTCTACTAGAGCGCTGAGCCCTAGAATATGCCTCTGTAAGTGAAGTTTCGCGACTCGCTAGAATCTGAGACCGAGCCGATTCATATTCAGGTTTTAAACCACTCAGGAATGCAAGAATAACCAACTGCTCTCTCTGTTTCTGCATCTGATGAATATCTGAAGTAATAGGCATCAACATATTAAATTCTTCATATGTTTTCTTGAACGAAGCGAAATAATCACTGATATTAAATTCTTCATATGTTTTGCTCAGGGCGGAATAGGGTATGACATACATCATATAATCTGTTCATATCATCTCGGCCAGAATATAGAATCTATAGATACTCCCATAACTCTTTAACTGAATCACAGTGGGTAACCAACATGGCTACCTTTTGCTCCATAGAATTGATAAGTTGATTATATAACCGTGCATCATCACGTAACCAAATCTTATAACCTGCAGGGTCAGATTGAGGGTTTAGGAATTCAACAGTAAGATGATTTTCCTTATCCATACCCCGAATAACAAAAAGAATAATTTTTTTCCAATGATGGAAATTATATCCATCCAAACGTTAATCTGTAAGCTTGGTAGAGGCAGAAACGATCGCAGAAATATTGGGCTTGTTCTCAACAGCCCCATCGCCGGAAGACGAAAAATCCGCCATAATAAAATCTTAAATAATTTTTTTTTTTTCAGAGATGCTCCAGCGAGACAGAATAACTAACAAGGAGGAACCACACTCCTAATCGCATAAACAAGGGGGAACCACACACCTATATATATATCAAGACAACGTTTCAGTCAAGGACCCATTACGAAATTAGGGTTTCATGAACGGAATTACGAAAACAAACCAAGTATCACAAAAAAAAGGTTAGGGTTTTGTGTGGATTAGGGTTAGGGAAGAAGGATGGTGATTAGGGTTAGAGTTTTGTGAGGAGAGAGTTTCTCAAACTTCGGTATCTGGCTCTGATACTATGTTGAAATTAGTGTAATATTAACTTACTAACTTTTTGGTTAACAATCATATATATATGTATAAATATTAGGGCAACACATAGATGGGTACACAAAATCATATGAGCATGACCCATATTGGGTTAAGCCCAAAGATACCCACACACTATAACTAACAAATTTACTAAATTTTGATAGTTTCGTTTATTAGTATGTGCATTATTCATCTTATATAGAAAGCAATCCTATTTGTGTTCCTTTATTTGCTATGAAGATCATATTTAATTAAGTGGACTTGCTCCACATCGGGCTATTAAGGAGTGCTATTGGAACCCCACTTGTGTATTCCAACTTGAGCTGTCATATGAGAGAAGTAGACACTGGCCTTGCTTCTTGATGGAGTATGTATGCATGGCCTATGTAAAGATGCAATATGAGTGTTCACACTGACACCATCTTTCAGTTACTTAGAAGTCCTTAATCGTATATGAGTTGGGGCTTTATGGCCATTGGATCCCATATGGTCGTTGCTGGAAACTCTAACTGTCTCCCTTGCTTGCTTTAGAAACAGAGGGAGCAAGCTACCTAGCTCTCAGTTCAGTTAATGGCCTTTGAGTCGTCAGCATCAAATCAACGGAGTGAAAGCCCTACTAAATCAGTTCATCGTCCTTTTTTCCCCTGCTTTTCGCTTTTCGGAACTGCTTCACAATTTCGAAGCCCGATAGTGAAGAAGAGGCTTCTATCAATATCGTGGACTAGATCCCCCCAAGAGAGAAGCGATAAAAGTATAAATAACAGCGTTCTCTTTTGATCAATAGTCATTTTAGGAGTCGCATCTTGTGAAAGTCTGAATTTGTCATGACGAATAGGTGAGAATGATTCGAGCCGTATGAAGGGAAACTCTCACGTACATTTTTTTGGGGTGGGGTGGGGGGAAGGAGAGCACAGAAGTGAAGACAAGATGGAATTAATAAACAGACTTTGAATCGAGATATCGCCCTTATAGCTTATGGGGGCTATCTTTCTTTAGTACTCAAAGCGCTGCTGCGCTCCTACTCAAAGCTCTTTCTTGCCGACTTCTAAGTTCAGAAATAGGTAGGTGTTTCTCTATTCCCACCTCAAGAACTTGGGTGACATATTATTCATTACGAATTGCAGAATCCATTTTATTGCTCGAGGACAATAAGTTATGGTGGTACTGTTGCACTTCCTGATGTTCTCGCCTTGGCATTTTTTGTTTCTAAATAAGATGACAACATTATGGTGTGAACACTAGCGGCAATGACTTGCATCTGAGAACCATTAAAGATGAGTCGAGTAAAAATTAGCGAAACCACAATATATATATATATATATATATATATATATATATATATATATATATATAAAATAAAAAACAAATGGCATGCATCTCAATGTTTCTTGTAAGTTGTTTGCAATGGTGGTGGTGCTGTATATTTATTTGTATATTTTTAAGAGGTGGAGGTTCCTTGTGTGCCAATCAGGTTATAACTCTGGATATGGGTCTTCTCGTTGCTGGCACAAAATATCGTGGAGAGTTTGAGGAAAGATTGAAGAAGCTGATGGAGGAAATCAAGCAAAGTGATGACATAATACTATTTATTGATGAGGTTCACACGCTAATTGGAGCAGGAGCAGCAGAGGGTGCAATTGATGCTGCAAACATTTTGAAACCAGCTCTTGCAAGAGGTGAACTGCAAGTAAGTGCCAACTAGCTTCTTCTTCACCTTTTTTTAGAAGTGTTCTGGCTATGTTCTGGGAATAGGAATTTTTCATGTTACTGACATTATCCTCACTATTCTGTCTTAAAGAAGCGTGTTAGGTTTCTGCCCAAAGAAAAAATTGGATTCAAATTGATAATATGAAATGAACTTTAATTGTTTTCCTTTAAGTTTTATTGTGTTTAAGAAAAAACTGCAAAATCTGATCTAATATATCGTAGTCGATTAGTTAACATGTTGGTTAACTGTATTCTGGAACACGGAAAATGTCATTGGCTTTTCAAATTCTTCAACCACTCTGACTTGATGACGAGAAGTCCACTTAGACTTGATGCAAGCTTGTTAGACGAGGTCAAGAGGTTGATGGGAGCCTTGTTTGGTGTTGGGCTTGGTGATGTTTCTTTAGTATATTAATAAAGTCTCCATCCAGCATCCATAGCATGTATCCAGGTGTGATGAGAGTTTATCATGTGTCCAAAATATTGAGATAATTTTCAAATTGCGGGAGATGCACAAAAGTATTAATGAATGATACAACAATTAATTTTAGGTGTTAGAACTTTATGTTTGGAATGATTTTATGAGGGCTGATACAAAAAAAAAAAACATGTACACTTGAGTTATTGTTTGGATGTATTTTAATGCTTACTGAAACATCAGTTCTAATCATATGGGTTTCATACCAAATTTTTATCAGTCCTCATATTCTGTACGCTAATGCTTCTTCTTCTATTTTAGCAGAAGTTGTGTTATGATGCTTATTGTTATATTTATTTATTAAATTATTAGTACTTACTGCTATGTTTTATCTCATTGATGCAGTGCATTGGGGCCACAACACTTGATGAATACAGGAAACACATTGAGAAAGACCCGGCTTTAGAGAGGCGCTTCCAGCCAGTTAAAGTGCCTGAACCCACTGTCGATGAAGCTATACAGATTCTGAAAGGGCTTCGAGAACGTTATGAGATACACCACAAGCTTCAGTATACAGATGAAGCTTTAGTTTCTGCTGCACAATTGTCGTACCAGTACATCAGGTATGTGGTTCCCGCGATAACTGGTTTCCACTTGTATTTTGTGTCTGGTTGACGTTACTGACAATGTTAGGTGGGTGTAAGAATGGTTTTTTTTTTTCCTTGTAAAAATTCATCAGCTACAAGCAAACCTAGTAAATATGGCCATCCGTACTCATAGCATCAAAATCTGTCTCTTTCTAAGGACAAGGACCAAAGTAAAAGTGGAGAAAATTCAATTATGGGAAAATAAGTCTATTGAATTCAAAAGGCAACCCGCCGCGTCCGGTTATAAGATAAGATACAGCTGTTGTACTAATTGAGCCTTATTTAATTATTATTAGTAAAGTCCTGATCTAAATATTGGCCTTTAGGCTAAGATATCAACAGATGGCACTGAGGAATAATTTGAGTAATGTTGTAGTACAATTTAAGAAAGAAAATGGGTGGAAGTAACGCTCCCTCTAAGAATAACAGTGGGCCACCAGAAGTAGCAGTGTTAATAAGCATATGATTATGGAGTTTATACTTTTTTAATGCTTGAGGTGCTCTTGATATTTCTTTTTCTTGTTTTTTCTGCCTTCTACCTGTTCCTGGTTGATTCTGCATCCTGGATTCATTGATGCGAAGATCTGGACATAGACATAATGGAGGAAATCTGGGTTCATCAATTACTCATACTTACAATTATAATTCCCAAAAACAGATTCCAAAACTCTCTTCAGCAATATCCTCATATATGCTATCTGTCATGTATATCATTCGCTATGAGAATTTAAACTCGTTTTTTTTCCTGGCAATTACATTTCAATGTATGTGATAGGATTAAAAACACTGACCACCCCTCTCACTCTTGCCTCCCTATTCATCCTCTGTTCTCTCTCTTCTCTACCTCAACCAAACAGGGAGGAGTCTCGCCAGTCTGCAATTGTGATTGCATTGCCAGCATAAGCCAGAATGTCTCCTAACGTTTGATTCAACTCTGACTTATAAAGAGTTACATATATATATATGTATATGTATATATATATATCTGTATGTAGCTGTATGGTAGATGATTGTCGTTTCATGATTTTATCCCATGGTTTTATTCGCTCAGAGTTTCAGACCATAAATCTTCATCGAAATAAAAATTTGCATTTGTGATTTCTTTTCTTTTTTTATATATATATATTTTTTAAACCCATGCTTTTCCGCTTTTGAACCCTGATATTTACACACAATTTCAGACCATAAATACACATCCTAATTCTAACCTTCATCTATCAGAACACAACCTGTCCTCATTCATTGAGAACAGATACCCAGACCCCAGCGATGGCAGAACATTTGACTTCGATCTTCGGCACAAAGGACAGGGTGTATTCCCCATTCTACTTCATCTCAGGGCAAAACGCCCGGATACCCCTGTTATTGAAAAAAAAATTGGGTATAGAAACAGACTCATTTCAATATGTGTACATACAATAAAATATCTATATGATATGTTAGAGAGAGATGGAGATGCAAATGGGTCTGTTTAACCTGTCAATGTTTGTTTATATATGCATTATATATGTCGTTAGGATAAATCTATAAGCCAATCTCTATTAACATTCTGATCCATAAAATTCTTGACATTATCATTTTGAAACACATCAACTAATTAACTGCTTTCTTTCTCTTCGTTTTTTCGTGAAAAGTTTTGTGGACTGATCTGCCTCTTTCATCCAAGAAATTCTGGAGTTTTGGGCCCACAAAATCTCTTATTTACAACAACTCCTGTCTAGCCTTTTGTTCTTAATATTTGATAGTTCTGATTGAAGAAGAACCTGAGCATCAAATGTTCATCTTTTTCTTAAGGAATTTAACTGTTTCATTAACTGATGCATAGGTTCCCTTGAACAGTGGTTTGCCAAACCCTGCTCACAATAGTCTCCACCACCTCAAACACCCAAAAAATTCAAAAACCTGAAAGGTTTAGGACCTTCAGCGCAATTAAAGGAAGACCCGCTAACATACCATCATGAGTGGAGATGGAAGCTACGGACAACCAAAATTTTATAATTAGGGAGCAGTCACAGTTTATCAATCCTCTATTCAATCTGGAACAAATCCTCCTCTTTCTAAACTGACTGGTAGACCAAGTCCAAACTCCATTCATAATTGGCTAACTGTAAGATCACAAACATCAAAAATGTTAATCAAGTCATCAATGATAGACTCTGGTACCAATAATAGTGTTGTTAAAGACGCAACCTAGACTTCAGGCTCAAGACTTGCACCTGTTGTGCGCCTAGGTGCACTTTTGACAACATTTACGCCTTACATATGGAATATGAATATTTTAATTGTAATTATGTTTATCCACTGAATTTTTCATTATGCGTCTCACTTAACTCAGGCGTGCGCCTAGGCTCCAGTGAACTCCTAGTGCCTGGTGCGCCATGAGCCTTAAGTAAAACTGCAGATCAACCACCACTTTTTCTACCACGACGACTTGTCATATTCCAATCCCTATAGCTATTCATGGCCTATTAACAGTTTGTAAATAAGTCAATATAAATTGCCACAAATTCCTCCGTCCCCTACAGTAGTTGCAGCACATATACCAGGAACAACGAACTTTTTGCTTAGTGGCAAGGACAGTAACCTTCAAGAATACTTTGCTAACGCGCTGCTAATAATTCAACCATTATGACTTCAGATTCCAGCCAATCCAAATTTCTCTTTCTCAAAAGAACCATAATCTCCCATCCAATTCCAGTGAGACCTAATCTCAGAACTGATTTTAGTGAATGTGGATACCCTAACTCTAGTCTCTACTAGACAAACAAAGGAGAGTTGAGGAGCACTAATCCCAGCTTTCACCTCCTTTTGCATGAGAGGCCTATTAAGACTTCTCATACTCTACCACCAGCAGATCTAGTATCCCTTTCTGAAGGCATGATAGTCTTCTTTTTCTTCTTATTCTCCGAGGTAGTAGAATTATGAGATTACGAAAATCAGAATCAGAACCTTTTGCTTCTGGGATATCTGTAGTTAAGAAAATAGTCCTTTTTTTGGTACACATTACCAGATCCATCCATCTGCCCAGAATTGAAAGAGAATTTGACGAACACTGGTGCTGGACATAGCTTCATACACATTGTCTTGATCACCATCTGCACCATTTCATATTGTAAAAGGACTATCATCATTCACCACCGGATTAGTCCTTAGGGGTGGGAAATACATCTTCATTGTTGGCAATCCCCATCTCTCCCTCTTGAATAGGCACCATTTGTCCTCTCTTCTTTGCAACCCACTGTTCGGTGGCTTTGGATTTTCCCTCTGCGTCTTTGATCACTTTCAAAGGGCAAGTATTATCTACATGATCGATGCACTCCCAATGCTTATAGTAAGAAGGTTTCCATTTCTACTCGATCTTGCAAAGCATTCACGTCCATGCATACCTTGACGACACCAGGGAAATCAGCACCAACTTCTACCTCTGTCACAACCCTGACAAATTATCCACTTTTACATATAGTAGAGACATCATCTATATATAATGGTGCAAAGAACTTCGAGCAAATTATTGAAATGGCCACTCAACTCCTTCTATATCGAAATATTTGATAAGCTAACCCACATAGAAACTCTGGCAAGAATATCCTATCCAGATGAAAATTCTTGTGCCACTTCTTAACGTATGAACACCCTTAAGCTCACTGTCAATGGCTTATAACCCTTAAGCCTAACTTAGAACAATATATCCTTGAGATACAATGTCGACCTCTTTTTACCCATTATAGTACAAGACAATAGAGTTTAACCAAAAGTCTATCTTCTTTTGCGATGTCTTCTTCTTTGAATAATATAGTATCAGGAATCTTTCGTTTGTCAAACATGAGGTTTATGCTTTGGCAAAAGCGAACTCCATGTTAGATGTGGAGGGGATTGCTGGCGGGACGGAGAAACCCCTTTTGTCGGCAAGGAATAATGACCCCTGTTCATGAGGATCAACCTTCTTCTCCATCGACAAACCAAAAACTTAGGGCTCAATCTGAGCAGTACTTTTTCAGTGTACAGATTTGTATTTGCATTATGCGTTATTATGTTTCATTCCCTAGTTATATTCTAGTTTTGCATTTGACTGGTGTTTTCTATTCAGTGATCGCTTCCTGCCTGATAAAGCGATTGACTTAATTGATGAAGCTGGTTCTCGGGTCCGACTTCGTCATGCGCAGGTAAGCACATAGTCAAGTGTTCTACCATCCTTTTCTTTTTTCTTTCTTCTTTTCTTTTTTTTTTTTGCAATAATTTTTCCAATGTATATATACATATTTGGGGTTTAGTTTTTTAATTAGCTAGGCTACATTCTCTTTGTTTCTAGCTCCCAGAAGAAGCCAGAGAGCTCGAGAAAGAGCTCAGGCGGATCACCAAGGAGAAGACTGAAGCTGTTCGTAACCAGGACTTTGAAAAGGTACACATGCTAATGTGTCAAAATTTGTCTGCGCTCTATCTTCAACTGCCTAATTTTTCAGGGGAAGAGGGCAAACCAAATAAATTAAAGTTACAGTCAGTATCTAAGTCATAATAGAGTTGTGTAGAACCAATAGTTTTCCATAAAAGTAAATACTAGAGAGCTTTCAGTAAACACTTTCTGACTGTACCTAAGCCTTTCAGATGCCGAAGTTTACCAGTTCTTTTTACCATTTTTAACTAGTGAGCTCATGGTGCTACAAAATTTTGAACAGGCTGGGGAGTTCTGTGACAGAGAAATGGACCTTAAAGCACAGATTACATCACTTGTGGAAAAAGGTAAAGAGATGAGCAAGGCAGAAACTGAGGCAGGGGATGCAGGCGCTGTTGTGACAGAGGTAGACATTCAGCACATTGTTTCTTCTTGGACTGGTATACCTGTCGAAAAAGTGTCTATTGATGAATCTGATCGCCTCCTCAAGATGGAAGAAACCCTACACAGGCGTGTCATTGGCCAGGATGAAGCAGTCAAAGCAATTAGCCGTGCTATCCGTCGTGCCCGTGTTGGACTGAAAAATCCAAATCGGCCTATTGCCAGCTTCATCTTTTCTGGTCCAACTGGCGTTGGGAAATCAGAACTGGCAAAAGCACTAGCTACCTACTACTTTGGCTCTGAAGAAGCCATGATCCGGCTGGATATGAGCGAGTTCATGGAGAGACACACCGTCTCCAAGCTCATCGGTTCACCCCCTGGCTACGTAGGTTACACTGAAGGTGGCCAGCTTACTGAGGCTGTTCGACGACGTCCTTACACTGTTGTACTCTTTGATGAGATTGAGAAGGCTCACCCTGACGTCTTCAATATGATGCTTCAGATTCTCGAGGATGGAAGATTGACGGATAGCAAAGGCAGAACTGTTGACTTCAAGAATACTCTTCTGATTATGACATCGAATGTCGGAAGTAGTGTGATTGAGAAAGGAGGACGCCGAATTGGTTTTGATCTTGATTATGACGAGAAGGATAACAGTTACACCCGAATCAAGAGCCTGGTGACAGAGGAACTGAAGCAATACTTCAGACCAGAGTTCCTAAATAGATTGGATGAGATGATTGTGTTCCGGCAGCTGACGAAGCTGGAGGTGAAGGAGATAGCAGATATAATGCTTAAGGAGGTTTTCGTGAGGCTGAAAACCAAGGATGTAGACCTTCAGGTAACGGAGAGGTTCAGAGATAGGGTCGTTGAGGAAGGATACGACCCAAGTTATGGGGCAAGGCCCTTAAGAAGAGCCATAATGAGGCTCTTGGAGGACAGCATGGCCGAGAAGATGCTTGCAAGAGAAATCAAAGGCGGCGATTCAGTTATAGTCGATGTCGACTCTGATGGTAATGTGACTGTTCTCAACGGTAGCAGTGGGTCAGCTGAGTTGTTACCGGAGCCAATTCCTGTGTAGGTCAGACCTTTTACTGTTTTGCCCTTCACTCTTTTTTTGTCTGCTTTTCGTTCGAATTGAACGGCTAGCTGGCAATAGAGCAGAAGCTGCTCCTTAAATTTAATTGCAATAGTTCAAAGGCTGTAGTATTACATTATGATTGCATGTATAGTTTGAATAGACGGTAGGATTTTATTTAGTGTTAGTTTTATAGGGTGATCCTAATAAGAGAGATGCTTATTGGGTTGAAGGTTTTCTTATTCATATGCGGTTCGGCATTTTATATTTTCTTTTCTTGCTATCGTCTTTGTTTGGTTTTGCAGTCTGGTAATGCAGGGGGTCGTAGAATACTTATTTGTTTGGGTTAAATTGCAGCCCTCGAGATATGATATATTGTACCCGCATCCCTTGTTATTTTGATAATTAAAGCTAAGCCCTTTCAAGTTTGTAAGTTGTAATAAATATCCTCCTTAGTAGGACTTCCGGATTGGTGAAATTGAGTCAATGTTTCCATCATTATTTTTCAGTAAGTGAAGTGTCTAAAATACCTTCAATTAGATGCATACATGGAAAAAAGTCAAGGGTAGATAAGTCATTTTACAACCCCGATCACCGATGATAAACTAGAGGGCGTGAAACTGTAAATAATTAAAGAACAGGGTGTGCGGGTGTAATATATTATACTTCAAGGGGTCAAACTGTAATTTACCCTATTTGTTTGGCACCAATTATGAGAAAGAATATGTTTTTCCAAGTCCCAAATAGTCAAATGGATCATTCATATGTTGGATAAATTGTTTAGTGAATCGCAAACTTGTAAAAACCCTATTTAGGAAATGCATCAATCATAAAGATGCTCTTTTGGGTACTATATAAACCCTAGTTACTGGTTTTGGCCATTACAGTTGGTTTACCCTTTATTTTTTTTATATATATATATATATTTTTAAAAAAATACTCTGCCTAAGGAGGAATGCAAAAATGCAATTTTCTTTACATTTTACAATACTGGAACTTTTGAACTGGGTTGTTTGAAATTTATGTCGTGCTTATCAGAAAATTCTGGAGTGTCAATGCCATTTGTCACATCCTATTTTTGGAATTTTGAACTCTTAAATTAAAAACATAAGAGGTAAAAAGCTAAATCCGTTTTGTATTTTGTCCTAGCCCAACTAGGAAATTCTATGGGTTTTGATTTTGAACTTGTGATTTTTCTGCCATCAAATAGAAAGTATAAACATGCATGTTTTTGTTACTAAAAGTTGTTATCTTATCAATGAGGAAATATTAACATGTTGTAAGTTTTTTATCATTGAAATTTTTATTTAGGTAAATTTCACTTAAATTCCCTCAGATTTGTCTATATTTCAGTTTGATCCTTGTACTATAGAATATTTCACTTAAACCTCTTCAGATTTGGTTCCATGTATTGAACTCTACTTATGTTGGTGCATAGTCAGGTGTCGGCCGTTATCATCAGTGATAAATGGTCCATTTTGCCCCGTATTTGTGAAATCACTGAAATGATTTCTTTGACCCATTGCCTTCTTGAAATTTTCAACTTACTCTTGACATAATTTTAAAATTAGAGAATTTTTAATCTTTTTTTAATTTAAAATAAGCAATGACATCCTTTAAGGTTCACAAAGTGTTGCAATGATACCTCTCGAAATAAACAATCATGTAATTAATAATTCAGAATTATAACGTTTTAACTTATGATCGTCTATTTGTGATAACTCATAAAAACCCAAGTAAACAAAAATAAATGGTTATGTGTAATGTCATTCTTAAAGTAGGTTTGATTTCCTTTTCACAATATAATATAAAAAATATCCTCCCTTCCAAATGGGGGGTTTGTGTCGGGTTAAAATGGATCATGTTGAAAAAGAATTGGTTAATATAGGTGTCAAATATGTTCAATCCTAATCCAATCCATTTATTAAACAGGTAACCTTACCCAACCCATGTAACTTGATTAACCTATTTATTATAAATATTAAATTAAATTTGACACGATCCAACACGAAACAAACTATTTAACTTGCTTATCAATAAAATCAAATTGAATTTGACATGATCCAATTACAACTTATTGATATATTTTAACCTATGACCAATTAGAGAAGAGAAAAAAATACAAATACAAATAAATATAAATATAATCGTGTCAAACGGGTTGTTCGGGTTACTCGAGTTTCACCCTAACCCGACACTAATATTTCCGTGTCGTATTCGGGTCGACCCTTATACAACTTAAATTATTTTATGGCCAACCCTAACCCTTTTAATTCATGCAGTGTTCATGTCGTGTTACCGTGTCATGTCTCATTTTGTCAGTTCTACTTCCATCCTTACATTTTTAGTATACAAGTCATATAAATAATACAATAATAAATTCATCAAAAAAAATCACCAAATTGATGAAAGATGAAGTTACAATTTTTTTTTCTCTCTCTCTCTCTCTGAATTCAACAATGACCTACTCATCAACAAATACACCATTGATGAAATATTTCCCAACTTTGATTAAAAAACAAAATAACTCATCCGTTCAAGTTGTTGTTACTCTAAATCTATGACGCTAAAACCTGGATAAAGTGTCACTAAGAGAGACATGAATCATGATCTAAAAGTTTAACCAGTTTAGCTATTCAAATTTACAAAATTAAGTCGTCTTTAGATAAAATCTTCTCATCACTTCAAGGCACCTTGCAATTCCAATCCATAAGCAATGAAAAATAAAATCAACAAGATTGGTTGGAGTTTGCTCACGCTCCTTTGGTGAAGTTTCTTTTGAAACTTTTTATTTTTCGCTCTCAGCCTTGACCCTTTCCACCACTTGATTATCAATTTCCTTTTCGTTCCTAAGAATTGTGTCAACCTGAATTATCTCATGTTTAGATTCACTAGCGGATTCTAATTCAACCATGTTTTGCCTTTTGAATTAGCTATCTGTTGACTTGCCAATTTATCATCTTCTCTTTTACTCAAAAGAATTAGCTAGTTGTCCTATTTGGGCATCCAGCTTTTCAATTGATTCTGAATGAGAATGGAGTAATTGCGTATAAATTGCTATAGGAAACTAACACTTTTTCCTTAAAAGCGGACAACCTCATTTGGATTAGGATGACTGAATTGTTGTTGCTTTGGTACACCATTGGACACTTGACGACAAGATGGGAGGAATCGGAACATATGGAACAAACTTTTTTAGGGGAAGATTGAGAAGAATACATGAACTTGTCAAGCTTTTGTTTCAACTCGTTCACTTTTTCAGTCACGTCAAACATTTTACTTACTTCATCAACTCCCTTGGACCTCTTAGGATTGCTAAGAATTGTTTGAGGACCTCTAGTTACTGATGCATTTTGTTGAGAATTCTCACTTAAATATTTAAACAATTGTCAAAGTTTATCCACCAGTCAAGCATAAATGTCCCTCCACATGCTGTATCTACCAATTGTCAACATGGCTTATCAAGCCCCTCATAAAAACTACACACCCGTTCTTATTTTGGGATATCATTGTGCAGACACTTCCTTAGAATTTCTTTATATTGTTCCCAAATTTTATGGAATTGCTCTCCCATAATTTGTGAGAAATTTAGAATTACGGTCCGTATTTCATGAGTTCTACCTATTGGAGAGAATTTTGTTAGGGTGGTGAAATTTAAGTGATGTTATGATTAGTGATGTTAACATTGATGAAGAGAATTGGAGCAAAAGAAGTTCAAAAGAAAAGTTGCAGTGATTGGTGGTTCTTCACCGAGTATTCGGTAGGTACGCAATTGTGCGAACTTGCGCATTTGGAGAAAAATGGCCAGACGCTTGTGCATTCATCGAGTACTCGGTTGGAGTGTCACCGAGTACTCGGTGACCCAGTTTCGGGTTTTTAGTTTTCCTTTTTAATTAGGAGATTACAATCTTAGAGACTTCCTTTTAGGGTTGAATTGTTCACCACTATGTTTTCTTATATATATGGGAGTATGGTGGCTAGGGTTTTGTGAGAAGAAATACAGAGGAGCAAAAGTGTGAGAATATAGAGGGAGAGAGATAGTAAAATTGGTAAATTTGTGAGTGATAATTTCTTGTTGACTATTTTTGTTTATTCATAAAATGAGTTGTTGTTTTGTGTGAATGATTTTGGGCGAGATTAATTCTTAAGTAGTGAAAAGAGAATTAATTCCCAATAAATTTATGCAAGAACCCTCGTTGAATTGCTTCCCAACTTGTTCTGATTTATGGATTTAAAGTGTTATACCATATCTTTGCCTTATCTTTCAATGAAAGAGGAAAAAGGCGTACACGAAATCCTTTATCTATAAGTCCAAGTCCATTTATTTTAGTTGTCAAACAAATTTCTAGAAAATCAAGATGTTGATAGGGTCTTCATTATTGTTTCCATAAAAGAGGGGTAACATGGAGATTAGGTGTGTGATCTCATAATGAGCTGCCGTAAGACCCAACAACTGAATACATGATGAGTAGTGCAAGTTGAAGGCCTGTAGTAATCGTTCAATGTTTTTGGTTTTATTTTCTGATCAGTCATTTATCCTATCTCTAAGTTATTTCCTATTGAATTGTTTCTTGCATTTTTCTCTCCTATTGAGTTAAGCAAAAAATGTAAGTTAAATCAAAATAAATAAAAACAATAAAATAAAAATAAGGATAAAAAATAAAAACAAAAATCAAGGATAGTTTATGTAACAATTTCAAATACTCTAAAACATACAAATGGTCAAGCAAAATACCATTTTTACCAGTTTTCCCTTTTGTTTGCTTCTTTGTACCCAAAAAACAAATACACAAACCCATCTTTAAAAAAAAAAATACAATTCAAGTATACTAATTAATCACTATAATTCAGAATAATTATTAGTACTTGGCAATTGAGCCAAAAACTTGATCGGTGTTAGAGGTGTTTAGAAAAAAATGATTTAAAAATGAAATTAACACGACCTCGTTTTACCTCTCGCAAGTGAACGAATCGTATTGTGGAATAGTTTAGCTTGAGAAAGATTATCAATCCCACATATACTAAGTTGTATTCTAAATTTAAGAAAATAATATACTTGATTTGGGTTTTTATTATTAAACTAAATTAAATTTAAATAAATAACTACATTAAATAAAACAAGTAAATATAGTACTAGTGTGGAAGAAAGTATGAGAATAAAGTTTAGGGTATTTTAATTCCACCACTAGTTGCATAATGTGAAGATATTCATTAAAATTGTAAAGGAGATATAACATGAATCAAATTAATACCGCTACAAGAAAGTGCGCCTAATCCCCAAAACTAAACAATTAATCCGATTCGGCTACACTCCATCTTCGGAACGAGCGTGACTTCTGCATGCAACTACTCTACTTTAATGACTTTAACTAAATTAAAGTAAAGCATGTCAATTAATCAGAACTCTTGGAAGTGTCCAAACACCAACTCCTTGGAGCTTATCTATCTAAATTATGCCACCTTAAACTTCCTCTCCCTTTCCACTGATCAAAAGGACAAGCTTATGTGGATCCCCTCTCATGAGTTTATCCTTGCTTTAGCTTTGGAGGTCTTTAGATTAAAAAAAGACCCTTTTCCATGGACTTCAGGTGTTTGGCTTAGTGGGGCAATTCCTAGATATGCCTTTATCTTCTGGACAACCTTACATAATAGGATGCTCACCTAAGACAGGTTAATCATGATGGGGCTCACCATCAGAAATAGATTTGTGTTTTGTCCTGGGATTGAGTCTAGAAATCACCTATTTTTTGAATGCCCAGTGACTTCTAAAGGATGGTCTTATGTTTAGGGGAGAGGTGGTCTTCAATGCACTCATTCTTCATGGGATGAACTAGTTCTTTGGTGTTCTTCTATTAAAGGTTAAGACCTCCATACCTTGATCCGCAAATGGTGTTTAGCTACTTCTATCTACATCTACTGGTGTGAGAGGGGTAGGAGGTTTTACATTGGGTAATCTAGAACTGACCACCAGATTTACAGTGAGATTGTTGATACTGTAAAATTCAAAGCTTTCTCCTTGAGAAGGATGAGAAATTCTCCTGAGAATGCTTATCTGGCCAGTCTATGGAAGCTCCCAAACTCCATCTTCTCTTAGCTGTTGCCCTCTTCCTTCTTGTCCATTCAATGTTTGTTGTCAGCAGTTTGTGGTGCCTCTTCTTCATGGTGGTGCATTGAGATACAAATTCTGCTTTGTTGCATGTTGTTTTCTTGGGTCACAAGCTTGGTTGCTTGATTTCTTGTTTATGTTTGTGTGAGGAGCGGAGCTTCTCTTGGTTTTCGCTCTTGTGGTGTAACAACTCCCTCTCTATCTTGACACAATATTGTCCGTTTTTGGCTCACCTGGACCAGAGAATTCCTAGGGGTCACCCATCCTGATACTAGTCCACGTCAAACACACTTAACTATGGAGTTCTGGTGAGTTCTCAACCATCACGATTTTAAAACATATCGTGTCATAGAAGAGTATGAAACTCACATATAGCACGTAGCCTTTCCTTACCCCGAAAATATGTGGGGACCCTAGGCGATAGCAAATGTGAGGGCCTTTAGATGTACGACTTTACGCGCTTAAAAAATTATAACTATAAAAAAATTATTAAAAAAATACACATTAATTATATTAATATTTGAAAAATCAATAACAACTTCCATCTTGGTATTGTCGTGAAAAATTATTGTTGTTGGGGTAGTGCGACAGTCGCTAGAATTAGAAGTGTAATTGTATGAAAAAATTGTTGTCGTTGTGCGAGTGTGGCAAGTACGAGAACCCTAAATGTAGTTACCAAATACTATTTAATTACAATAAAAATCTTCTATATATAATAGTTTGATTTGAATTAGATTTTAGTTTCACTAAGTTGAAAAATTGAGATTATGTTTTTTTTTTTTTTAGTTTATAGTAACTGAAATATAAAATCTTGTGATAAAAAATTATGAAATTGGATTTAAATTTAGTACAAATTGGACTCCTAAACAAAATATTATCTTTTTTTAAGATCTGTAGTAAAATAATATTTATTTATTTATTTAAAAAAGCCCTTGAATTGAGCCGAGAAATAACTAAATTCTTTTAAAAACTATAAAAGTACTAATATTTTAATATATATATATATATAATAAAAATAAAAATTGGCCCCCCTGACTATATTGTATCAATCATTGTATAATTAGTTTAAAAGTTTATACTTTAGTAACTTTTAAATTTCCTTTCACCGCCTAGGTCGCCTAGCCTCAGGGGCCGGACATGTGTGGTGCGTTAAGGGCCTGCGAGATGTATTAGGAATTTTGTTCCAAGTTTTAAGGCTTAGCGTTCCATTTGTTTTAATACAATTATTAAATTTTCAAAAAATAATAATAATAAAAAAACAATCGGAAGGCCTTGGTGAGGCTAGGTGTGGTATGAATTTTATGACTATAGTTGTTTTCCATTTACATTAACTAGTAATAATTCATGCGCGACGTACGAAAAATGTATGGAAAGTTACAATTTTGAAGTATAAACAATATTACAAAAATTGAAACCATACATAATTCTTGTATTTCAATAATATTTACAAAGCTCCAATCAATACATTGGTGATTTATGAGCTTTCATCATTTAAATAAGTAATCAAAGGAAATTTAAAAGTCAAAAAGTTACGAAAGTATAAACTTTTAAACTTGTAAGAATATTTATTTATGTAATGACATGTTCTGATAAAAAACCATGTTGAAAGTTGTGTGTTTTAGATCGAGTTGGTAAAATATTGTATGGTAAGGAGTTTATGTGT
Organism: Cornus suecica; assembly: GCA_963922005.1. Taxonomy (NCBI): domain Eukaryota; kingdom Viridiplantae; phylum Streptophyta; class Magnoliopsida; order Cornales; family Cornaceae; genus Cornus; species Cornus suecica. The sequence continues at coordinate 20,877,438 of OY998241.1, forward strand.
AAAATCAAGCATAAAGTGGTGAAGATGCAGTGGTGAAGATACAAGAGTGGAACAATGGTTGGAAGGAAGCGGAAACATGACAAAATTATAGTTTTATATTTTCGCAATTTTGTTTCAATGAGTACTCGATGGGAACATTACCGAGTACTCGGTAAGGTGCGAACTTGCGCACGTTTGCACAAAACTGGAAAAATGGCAAGTGTGTTTTGCGAACTTGTGCACGATTGCGCACACATGAATAATCACCGAGTACTCGGTGGAATAGTTATCGAGTATGCGGTAAGTGGCGAACTGCAATAAATTGGAAATTGCGATTGTATATTTGGAAGGGTTTGTCTTGCTGTGCAATCAGCTCATAACCACTTTGGGACATGATTTGAAGTTATTATTGGTATATTAGACTATCATTGACGTATTTATTTATATTTGGAAGATTGAAATGGTGGAAATACGAATCCTGATTGGAAAATGATTATTACCATTAATTGAAGACTCTTCTCTATTTATATGAGTTAAACCTAAAAGAAGGGGGTGACTTTTTGAGAGATCACTACAATTCTTCTACAGATTCATATTTTTCTACAAAGATATAGAGAAAGAGAAAATTATTGAGTGATTATATATTTTATAGTTCTCTCTTGGTTTGATTTTTTCTAATTGTGCTTCTACACCGAAGATCGTTATGCACAATTGGATGATCTATTTGTTGAAAAATCATCATACCACTGTGATCGAAGCAAAGGGCTTCATGATTCTTTGATCCGTTGAGAAGCGGAGCCGTCAGAGTACGGAGATCAGAGCGAGAGCTTCGTGGAATGCGAGTGATTCAAGACTGTTAGACGTCGAGTGGAGAAAGGCAGATCATGAGTGATTTGTAAGTCTAAAACTTTATAAAGTCTTGTACTTCTTGATTCATAGTACATCGATATCCGAGCGTATCCGTGGTTTTTTACTTGGAGTCTTTTCAAGATTTTTTCATGTAAAAATATTGGTATCGTCTCTTGTTTTATTTTCTACACCTATATTATTTATTGCGTGGATTATTGCTTTAAATGAATTGAATTAAAATTTAATTTTCCGCAATTAAAATTTTAATTTGTCAATTAATTCATAAAAAGCCTATTCACCCCCCTTTAGGCTTAGTTCACCGTCTTTTAGATAATTTCAATTGGTATCAGAGCAAGGTTTGCCTTGATTTAGGTTAACGACCTAGGGTTTGATCTTGAACTTAGACGATGGACGTACCTCGTGAAGGAGGTTCCGTATCTAGGTCCCTTTTGTTTGATGACTTTAATTATACGTATTGGAAAGCTAGGATGAAAACCTTCTTGAAATCTCTAGATGAGAGAGCATGACTTGCTATAGAGATAGGGTATTCACCTCCCACTGTGATAAACACGACTATTAATAAATCTATATTAAAACCGGCGAACGAGTGGACTACTGCTGAAACAAACAGTTCTAATTGGAACTCTAAAGCTTTGAATGCTTTAAACAATGTCGTTACCTCTAGTGAATTTCAAATAATTGCTACGTGCGAAAATGCTAAAGAAGCTTGGGATATTCTTCAAGTAACTCATGAAGGGACTTCAAAAGTTACAGAATTCAAACTACAAATGTTAAATTCTAAATTTGAACATCTTAAAATGGAAGAAGATGAATTTTTTGTTGAATTCGAGGATAGACTAACCAACATAGTAATGAGTTGTCATAATACAGGAGAGCCCATTCTTGAGACTATTATGGTGGAAAAGATTTTTAGGTCTCTCCCTGAACGTTTTCGGTCTAAGGTTACTGTAATATCGGAAGTAATGAGTCTTAAAGAAATTAAACTTGAATAATTGGCTGAAAATTTAAAATCTTATGAGATGGAGATGTTCAAAAGTTCCTCTAAGAAGTCTAGTAATGTAAAAGAGAAAAACATAGCTTTTAAAACTACTAAGGATGATCATATTGAGTCTGATGACGAATGTGATAGTGGTTTAAGACAGTTTGACATGATTATGAATAGGGTTGTAAATGAACCAAGCACTCGACAAGCTACTCGGGCTCGACTCGCGTTTGTTTATTTAGTTAGTGAACCAAGCTCAAATAGGTTTTTCAGGCTCGATTCGTAAATGAGCCAAGCTCAAACTGGTATGGGCTTGGCTCAATAATGTTCATGAACAAAGCTCATAAACATATTCGCGAACAAAGTTTATGAACATGTTCACGAACGTGTTCGCGAACAAAGCTTGCTAAAAAGCTTGATTATATATATATATAGTATTATGTATATAATACAACTTATTATACTCCATCTGATCCAACCAAAAATCAACAATATCACAACTAACATATATATATTTTATATTACAAATACAACCTTTATATATAAGGATAAATACACACATTCACACACCCTAATTCATGCCTCCCATTTTAACTCTTTTTATATTATGTATTGGGTAGACCAACCTTGTCACTTGCCTTCCCCTAAATCACCCTTAGCTCCTATTTTAATCATTTATATATTCTGTATTGGGCAGACAACTTTTTTGTTTTTGAAAAAATGGGCAGCCCAACCTTCTCTCATGCCTTCACCAAATCGTTTGAAACTCTTCTCCTTCATCCCGTCACCCTAACAAACCCAACTCACACGAGAGAGATTATCTGTTCAGTTCGCTGCTAGCCTCCGCTACTCACCACCACAGATCGCCACTCACCTCCGCCACTACAGATCGTCGCTCGCTTCTGCTGTTTCCCACCGCTAAAATACTACAACTCTCTCTCTATATATATATATCTTTAATGCGAAATTGATGTTGCAACCGTCATGGATCTGATGTTTGTTTATTCTAAAAAGACATTTTTTTTCTCTAATATATTAAACGAGTAGCGACCCCAGCTCGAGCTCAGCTCGATAATTGTCAAGCCGAGCTCGAGCTTCTTCTACCAAAATTCTATCAAGCATAGGCTGAGCTCGAGACGACCTATTTTTGTGACGAGCCGAGCTCGAACAAGCCAATACTCAGCTTGGCTCAGCTCGTTTACAACACTAATTATGAAATAGTTTTATAAGTTTTTAAAATCTTCTTGTGGTCAATAAATGATTAAAGGACAAAAATTTGGAGATAAACATAGGATTATAAAAATAAAAATAAAGTCCAAAATCAGAATGACAAGTTTGACCCTAAGCAGAAAAAAGCTAAATGTTTTGAGTGTCAAAGTTTTGGCCACATAGTTATGGAGTTAAGTTAAAAAGGATGAAAGGTCTAGCTGTTACATGGGATGATAGATTTGATGATGATACATCTAGTGATTATACCGAGTCTAATTTGGATGATAGGTATAATGATTTTATTGCACTTGCGACACAAAGTAAGTAGTTTGAAGAAGTTGCTACAAGATGAACAATGTCTGGGGATGAAGATTCTGAGGACAAGGAAGATCGTGGGGATTCGTATGAAGATACATACACTAAACAATATGAAAATTTCACACATCTTAGCCAAGAATTCTCAAAATGTATAATTAAACTTAAAAGTGTTGACAAGGAAAGACGATCCTTAAAAGAAGATTTAACCAATACTACATTTTCCCTAAATCAACTTCAGACACAAAGAGCTCAATGGTCTGAAAAATTGATTAAATATGAAAAAGAAAGGACACAGGCTTTGAAGAGTGTAGATGATCTAAATAAGGAATTAGCCACTCTAAGATCTGATATGATTAAGAAATCTACGAGAATTGAGGTCTTGGAAAAAGAATTGAAGGATGCTAACTCAACTATTTATAAATGGTCTAGTGGAACCCTTAAGCTTAATCATATGTTGAGTGTAGGTAAATCTGTGGGAAATAATAAAGGATTGGGATTCGTAGGAACAATGAATAATTCAAATGTCATTCCCAAAACTTCCTTTGTTAGAGCTTCTAAAGTAGCATATAGTTCTTATCAAGGTAATTATAATATAAGAAACATTTTTCATGTTAAGAAAAATTCTAATGTTCAATCTTATGTTAGAAAATCGGTTGAGAGTAAACCTCCCTTTACCCTAATTATAATAAGAGTTATAATAATGGTTTTCAAATGTTTGTTCCTATATGTCATCATTGTGGTGTGAAATGTTATATTCGACCTATGTGCTTTAAATTAAAAGGAAGAAACTTAAAATCAAGAACAAACCAAATAACTCAAAGAAGACCTAATGTTGAAGATCAAATTAGGGTTTTGAGTAAAGAGGTAAAAAATTTGTCTAATTTGGCAAGTAGAACATCGAAAATTAGACATGTTTGGATTAAGAAATGTGAGCTACATAGTTTTGTTGCCAATACTGCCCTTAAAACATGTGATTTTAGTTCATGGTGTTTTGATAGTGGATGCTCTAGGCATATGACTGGAAATAAGTCATTGTTTGGTTATTTCAAGAGTAGTAATATTGGAATTGCTACTTTTGGTAATGGGAAAAAATCTAAAGTTTTAAGAAATGACACAATTGTTGCCTCTGGTTTACCTAGATTAGAAGATGTTTATTATGTTAAGGGCCTAAAGGCTAATTTGCTTAGCATTAGCCAAATATGCGATAATAATCATAATGTCAATTTCACTTCCGATAAATGTTCTATTATTGATTCTTTTGGAAATTGTCTTATGGAAGGTGTACGTATATCTGATAATCGTTATTCCATTTTTCCTAAACTTTGTTCTGAGAGAGGTCTAAAGTTTATATCCACAGATTCTCAGTTGACAGACATCTCTATAAAATCATTAGATTTTCAAAAGCATGTGAGTCTTAAGAAATCTAGTGGTATGTTCTCTTTAAAATAGATGTCTTCATATGTATCCTTCTAGGAATATCTTGATTATTTGTTTCCCCTAGAATTGATACATTATCATGCATTTTTTATTTATGCATTTTTATTGTGTTTTTATTTATTTATCATTATGTATGCATCATATTTTGCTACTATTAGGATTATTCTTACATGTATACATTATTAAAAAAATCATAAAAATTATAAAATAAAAATTCTTAGCATGTTGAGCTTGGCTAAGGGTATAAATGGTTGTCATATTTCACTATATTCTCATATTTACTTCTCTTATTATACTTATGTGAATTGGAGTTGTTAGTCTGACTTGATGATATGAGTTATTCACTTGACAAGTTTAAATATTATTTTTAGAACTCATTAAACTTGGGTGTTTGTTTTACTTCGGAGATGATTGTAATACTTGCTGAAATTTTTAGTCTTTCTCATCTAACCCGAAGTGATATGTAGGTTCATGAGCTATGTGATAGGTGTCAGATATTAGACATTTTGACCCCTTAAATCACTATTGTTATGTTATTTCATTCCATTATTTGGTATTTCTATGATGCTTGCGTGTTAAAGCATGTTTCAAGAGCTTAACAAAGAAATGGATCTAACTTCGGTGAATTAACTAAAGTACATGTTCTTTCTATTCAAAGAGGAGAGTCAAAGAGGCAGTCGGAGATAAAAATGGCTCCTATAGGGCAAAAATGGCGTTTCCAGAAGCCGTCATCTTCAGCAAAAAGTATCGTGGGTTCAAGACAGTCGTTTTGGTGTATGCCCGGAGAAAAGTGATTTTCCATAAAATACCTACGCTTGTGCCTACGCTTTCAGTTTCAAAAAGTGGATGAAAAACGTATTTTTACGCTTGGAGGTACGCTTGGACCTACGCTTAGAAGTCCGCTTGAAGCGTAGGCCAGTTACGCTTGAAGCGTATCTGCAGTAAGATTTTGTGATTTCTGATGATTTTTGCCTGTTTTACCCCCGATTCGACTCCAAGACATGACTGCGACTCCAGAACTCTGTATACATGTATATACACACACACATATATATATATATATATCATATTTTAGGGTTTACTTGAGGTTTAGTGTGAAAAGACTGAAAATGACTTCTTTATATCATTGGCTATATATACACGATCATAAATCAATGTTGGGGGTTCGTTTATTGAGGGTTGGCTGGTTCATGCAGAGAGTTCTCTCACATTCAGACTTTCTACTGTGGAGAGCCGTATTCAAATCTAGAGATCCGGAGAAGAAGACTATGGAGATAGTTTCTACATCACCGATGTAGTCACCTTCCACCTTGGCCAACTAACTTGGTATCTAGGGTTTTCTAGCAAAATCCTGGCCAAGTAATGTAGTTCTTTCATTGTTTTCAATTGTAACGAGGGGAAATTGTTGACTATACTGTGATGATTGTAATAGTTAAGAGACCGTACTGATCAATATAAAATTATATGTTTGTTCTAAATTCTTGTCTTAGATGGAATGAATGTATTATTTTACACATTTATGATTATTCAATATCAGCAGGAACTCGGATGCTTAATTATGGGTTTTTATACAATGGTGGTAATGAAACTTGAAACTCTAGGTTGACACAGGCTGTGCCTTGGCGATTTAATATAGACATGCTTTAGTTTATTTTCATGCATTAGGAGTAGATTAGAGTAATATAATTGGCATGCACTAGTTAAGTCAGTCATGAGACGGGTCGTCTGATGCGACGTAAGGTGTGTAAAAATATGTGGTTAAAAATAACACCTTAACGACTCTAGGTTTTACCCTACGCAAACGCACGTATCAATTGTAAGGGATATTGATCCTACAGAGACCGAGATTGTTCAGTTTAATAGTTCCAAAATACTGAATTATATTTTCTGAAAATTGGTTATTTGGGTGGTCAAAGACCAAATTATCTATTTTAACTAATGATTATCTAGCAAACAAATTAAATTGGTTGTGATTCAGATGAGAGAGAAAACTAAGTTTTTCATCACTCCGCCACTTACCGTATAATATAGTTCATCACTGTATCAATTATATGAGGGCGATCCATAACTGTGAATCAGGTCGTACCGCAAATAGCTAAATACGACCCCTAAAAGGAGTACCATCAACCGGATCGCGACAACATGTCTCATGACTGACCTAACTAGTTCATACCAATTATATTACTTTAATATACTCCTATTACATGAAAATAAACTAAAACATGTCTATATTAAATCGCCAAGGCACGGCCTGTGTCAACCTAGAGTTTCAAGTTTCATTACCACCATTGTGTAGAAAACCATAATTAAGCATCCGAGTTCCTAATCATATTGAATAATTATAGTTGTGCAAAATAATATATTCATTCCATCTAAGACAAGAATTTAGAACAAACATATAATTTTTTATTGCAAATCAGTATGGTCTTTTAACTACTACAATCATCACAGTATGGTCAACAGTTTCCCCTCGTTACAATTAAAAATAGTGAAAGAACTACATCACTTGGCTAGGGTTTCGCTAGAAAACTCTAGATACCGAGTTAGTTAGCTATGGTGGAAGGTGAATGCATCATTAATGTAGAAACGCTCTCCATGGTCTTCTTTTTTGGATCACTAGATTTGAATATGGCTCTCAACAACAGCAAGTCTGAATGAATGAATCTCTTTGAATGAATGTATCCCAAAAACCAACTCTCTTCATAACTTTGATGTATGATTATGTATATATAGGCAATGGCATAGAGAGGCTCTTTTTAGTATTTTCACTCTAAAACTCATGCAAACCCTAACTTTTCATATATATAAGTGTATATAGAGGTATGGAGTCGTAGACACGTCTTTCCAATTGAGTCGGGGGAGAAACAAGAAAAATCCACGAAAAACCACTAAAAGTTGCCGCACCTACACTAGGAGCGTAGTTGGCCTACACTTCAAGCGTACCAGGCCTACGCTTCAAACGTACCCTTTAGGCGTATGTCTAAGAGTAGAATTGTGTTTTCCAGCCACATTTTGAAACTGGAAGCGTAAGTATTTTATGGAAAATTACTTTTCTTCGTGAATGCACCAAAACAACCGTCTTGAACCCACGATACTTTTTGCTAAAGATGATGGCTTCTGGAAATGTCATTTTTGTCTCGGACTGCCTCTTTGAATCTCTCTTTGGGTAGAAAGAACACACTCTTCAGTTAATTCACTAAAGTTAGCCCATTTCTTCATGAAGCTCCTGAAACATGCTTTAACACGCAAACATAATAAAAATACCAAATAATGGAATGTAAAAACATAACAATCGTGAGTTAAGGGGTCAAAATGACTAATATTTGACACCTATCACAACCTCAAACTTTCACATTGCTAGTCCTTTAGCAATAAACTCAGAAAACTTTTCTTGTGATGATATTTTTAATCTTACTATTCTAACTAATCTAACATAATCCCTTACTTTCGTGAGGGTCGATGATTACACTTAGCATGTGTAACAAGCCTTTTAAACCCCTAGGTTATCCCTAGTGAACAAGTGAAGTCTCGTGAAGGTTTCCAGTGATGGTACCTACAAACATCTCAGTTCTCTATAATCATGGAGTCATAAGTTCACACACAAATTAATTAAGTCATGATACAATGCAAAAGATAACATGGATGCAAATACTCCCACTCACTACCGAACAACAATTATATCAAGCTTTGTGTCATGAATGGTTCCCACTAAAGTGAATGATTTCGTTACTTTCTACTATAAATCCAGACAACCTTCCGTGATTTTGTGGACACCCGACTATGATATTTCAGTTTCTCTTCTCCTACTTCATTTATCAAACTTTGCCATTTTTAATAAAACACATCTTTCCAGTTTTCATCTCTTTTTATCTTTCTAAGTCTCCGGACTTTCCAGCGAGCATTTTTAGTTCTAATCAACTGGGACCGAGTTTCTTCCATGGGATTTATGCTCATTAGTCTTTTCCCCTTTAAACGCGAACAGTGATATTGGAGATATTAAGACCCGGTTACTCGGATCAAAGAACTATTTTTTCATTTTTTTTCAATGTATATATTTTTTTTCAAATTTTTTCATTTCAACCATAACAACTCCCCATCTCCCCTTTTGTTGTGGCAAAATTATTTTTCAACTACATAGTAAATAATCAACATATTTCTCATAGTGAATGTGTGATTGTGCTTATAGGTCAAAGTCGTCTTTCTTAATTTCAATTTCACTCATTCACTCACCCATGTAAAATCACATTACTTTACTAACTTGATCTAATCATTACTCTCATGAATGGGAATATCACATCACATACTACTCATGCATCATATACACACACTTAATCAAATTGTAATGCAAATCAATCTTGCGTGAAAACAAAGAACTGGTCCAAAATTTTAAAATTTCAAATTTTTCCGAAAATTTCATTCCTTGTAATTCTATACCCTCACCCATAAACTTAAATGAGACCATGTCCCCATGGTCAAAAATAATATAGGAGAACAGATACAGTTACCCTTGAAGCTCAATTCTGGATTCCAAAGCAAAACATGAATCCCCTCCCCCAAACTAGATTTGGATCACCTGTAGAAATAATCAACAAATCACAAATACCTAATCATAGAAAAGGAAAATAAATTTCATCATAAATATCCAGAATCAACACATGTTTTCAAGGAATTAAAGATTATTTTTTTTTAAAAGAATAAAATATATATAAAAAAATGATTTGGCCTTAAGGGCTTACAATCCTATAAATAAATAAACAAAGACGTAGCCTTAAGGGTCTACCGTCCCTAAAAACAAGAATCTTAAACCTAAACCTAAACCCTAATCCTCATCCTCTTTTTCATTATTTGACACAACGCTTTTCAACCATATCCGGCAGTCTGCAGTTTTTTTCAACTTTTCCAAATCTTCCTCCGGATAAACTTTCATAATTGTCCACTGCATCTCATCCAGCTCCTTCATCCTATCGCCCAATTGTTCTGTAATGATCTTCGATAACAGAAACGGGTATGGAAGATAATGTTCAAATTTATCGGCACCCACCTACTGTCTACTGACAATCGCTCGAGCAATAGACATCTCAGCCATGATCAATGTTGGAACATACACTTATACCCATGAGTTAGGGCATACAATGTTCTAAGCATAGTGTGATCCCTTACACTGGTTCGATTATTGGGCCGAAGTTGAGCTGAAATGACACAATCCAAATAAAGCAAATCCGACTTCAACCACCAATTATCACATGTCCTATATCCTAGATCCAATACTGCACATAATTTCCTAACCATCTCCTCATCCGTATGTGGCCATACTTGAGGATGTTCCTTTAGTATTCCTTTTAAGTTTGCCAGAGTATCGATTGGTATATTTCACGTATCAACAATAATTCTTCTTCCAATCACAATAGGAGCACTCCACTGAGTCACTTTAGCCTTCATCACCTCAAATCTTGTCGGTCCCGAAATCGTCATATTTTCATAGAATTTTTGGATCAAGCCCGGATACACCTCTTCTCTCGTCGATTTCTCTAAAATTTTCAATCCTTGTTCCTTAAGGATTTTCCTACCGGGTGCAATTAATATTTGGTTCATCCTCTCTGGATGAAATATTTCTTCAAATTGCAATCTGCACTGCAGAAATGATTTCGGTGTGGTTCGGCCTCCATTCCGACTTGTGATTCCTTCATTCGAGCTCTTCATATCCACATATGGTGTTGTACCTTCTATGAATTCCTCTGAGTCATAATCTTCATTAGCATTATCCATATTAACCCCCTCGAGATAGACAGAATAGAAGAAGAATATCTAACTCTAATGCTCAACCCTTGAGAATTATGAATTGTGAATTGTGTCTACTCTATGGATGTATTTATAGATGGATGATGTAGAATCAAAGAGGAAAAGAATTTAAAACCCTTGGCTGACTAGGAAAGTGGAATCAATGAACAATCCAACTCTAACTTGTATTTTCATTCCACTTCTTTATCGAACTAAGATTACCCTAAAAATTTACAAAAATTCCTAAAAATAACTTAAACAAATCCTAATAAAAGTACAAGTACAAACCAAGCCAAAACACTCCGCAAACGGGTCAAAATTTTAAAATTCAAAATAATTCCTCGTGATACCCTACGCTTCAAGCGTAGGCTTAGCCTGAAATATATATATATTTTTTTAAATACACTCTTCTGATCAATTCAACACATATACATTCTTCCAATCAATCCAACACATATACACCCCCAAACTTAAACGCACAAATGTTCGCATAGTGCGATATGAAATTTTGAAAGAATCCAAACTATCAGCATATGTAAAAAACGCGTAAAAATCCGGGGATATATCCAATTCAATACGATTGATCAGCAAAACTGTTATTTTATAAACTAAGAAAATAACAAAAAAATTTAGAAAATAATCGTCCAAGAGGTCACATGAAACCCTATACAAAACTATCCGCTTAACAATTTATTTCCAATGTAAAAAAAAGAACTAAAAACAGAAGAAAACCCTAACTAAAACTAAACTAAGCCTCATCATCAGTGGTGTAGGTGGAATCTGCACACCCATATGCTGACTCATACAGTTAAACCGATAAAATAACCGCCTCTGATCTCTCCGTGCAGTAAGAGCATTAAACTGTGCTTGGGACAGAGTAACAGTACCTCCCGTAGATGCCTCTGGCAATACAACCTCATCCTCAGCAGTCGACATCTGTAGCAGCCTCAGCATCCTGAGCCATACCTGTATCAGCCTGACCAGCATCATCAGCCTGCGCCTGCGCCTGTGCATCTAGGGCTGGTAATATGCCAAACCCCTGTCTCTGCCTCATAATAGCATTTCCATGCAACCGGGTCCAGACACCAGTCCACATCCCTCTAGCATATGAGGTACCCTCTCTAAATCTGTTCTGCTCACCCGCATCCATCTCAATCCCGGCATCCAGCATAATCTTCATCACTAAACACACGAATCGAATGAGAAACAAACGATGACCAACCTTGATCTCCTTGCACAGATGAATATAATGTGTATATAGGCCCTCCCACAACATCCGTGGGATAGAAATACACCGCTCGAACTCGAAAGCATAGTGAAGGGCCTTAAATAGCACATAACACATGGTGGTATGGATGTGCAGGAGAATCTGGGATCAGACTATCATATCCCAAAACCAAAGCATCGAGTGATAGTTCGCCTTCTTCGTGCAGTTTCGATATGTATTAGCCCACTGTTCCGCTGTCTGAAGTGAAACAATCTCAGAAATAGATGGGAGTTTCTCAGGCATAGGTGGGAACTCAACAGCTAGCTCAGGTGGACACTCGTCCGGAATACCCCACGCCTCAGCGATAGTCTGGGGAATAATCTCAATCTCAGTACCTCAGACCACTGTCCATAGTCTCAACCCCCTGCTGAAATGGCGCATGTGTAGCCAGAACTCCCGAATTATATCCTCACAAATATGCAGAGTAGCGAGGCAAGAATAGGTAATAAATGTCGGGCCCATAACTGGCTAATCATTCAGGCGGGGATAGGCTGTAATCCCTCAATTATCCTCAATAAGTATGTACACTTCTGTTGATACCCCTTCCGGATCACTCGGTCTAGTAAATCCTCTACCGATGCTGTCAGGGGCACAGGTAAAAATGTAGTCAAAACTTCAGGGTCACCCTTCACAGGCGGCTTTGGTACCCTCTCATCTGCTCGATCATCGTCCTGAGCAGCGTCCTCCTCCTGCTCGACATCATCCCCCTGCCTCACACCATCACTCCCGGTATCCTTCTCCATTTCCTCTGCTTGTGGCTTAGGAACAAGTGGAGGTGATGGTTCCCATGGAGCAACTGGATCAACAACAACACGACCATGTGGCAAAAGGATGTCGCATCCCTCTGTGGAACTCTCTGGCACCTCTGCCTCAACAGACGAGGAAAACGAGGATGCCGAGTCAACATACTGTGGTCTCCTGGCGCGTGTACTTCGATGATAAATAGGGGACGGTGCAGGAGATGATGATCTCAACCTTTGTCGCACTGGTGGATCAGCCGCAACTACAGCTTGAGCCACTCGTCTCGCTGATAACTTGGTTTGTGCCATGCCTACAATAGGGAATTTTTGAAAAGTAAGCGATAATAAACCGGACACCGAATCAAACTCAAACTATATATAAATATATCCAATATGATGATTAAATAAGCCGTCGTTCCAAAAATTCGATATTCAATCCATTTTCAAAGTCGAAAAAGTCAACTTTTTGGAAAACGGATCAACACATGATTTTGATCGAACTCGTTTGTCAATGCTAGTTTAGAATAGTAAAATAAGTCATATGAAATAAAAATAATGGAACCAAACTCACCAAATCAAGTGAAAGGATGATTTTCCAAAAATTGAGTTTCGGAGACTTTTCGAATATTTCACGTGAATCCGGACGAATCACCAACTAATTGACAATACACTGGAAAAGAATGATAATGAATCAGATGAAAAAATGGTAGAATCAAACCTCGTAAATATTGGTGGAGAATTGAGAGAGAAAGAAGAGTTTAAATGGAATTGGGAGAAACCACTGACGAGTCCTGTTTATAACAGGCCTGCAGCTACGCTGGACCTATGCTTGAAGTGTAGGTCCCCATCGCCCAAAATTTTGTTTTTCTTTTGCCATATTCTCATCATGTCTTCAACTTATGCATTCTCAACACTTTCTAGGCTCAATTTATACTTCCTACTCAAATGATCATGACTTTGCGACTCATTTTTACAGACTTGATCTTAAATACCGAAATAACTAAATTACCGTCTACAAATACAAAATAGGCTCACAAGCTACTCTTCATCACCTAGTGCCAATATTTAACGTCGTTGGTGCGATGTTGCTACCTTTGAATACTTCGAATCAAGCTTATCCAGCTCGGGTGGTAGTTCAATTAAATCAATCATTTTTACTATATACTCGGCTGGTTGAATCTCTATATAATGCTTCAATCTTTTTCCATTCACGATAAACTTCTTTCCAATGTCAGGATCATCGAGCTCCACTACTCCATGGGGGAAAACCTTCGTAATCTTGTATGGCCCATCCCATCTCGATTGGAGCTTACCAAGAAACAACTTGAGTCTTGAATTAAACAGCCAGACTTTTTGGCTGGGCTCAAAAACTTTATTTCTAATATGTTTATCATGAAACGTTTGTTTGAGCCTTATAAATCCGTGATTTTTCATATGCATTATTTCTCAACTCCTTAAGCTCTTGAAGTTGGAGTTTCCGCTGTGCACCAGCTTTTTTTATATCAAAATTCAGTCTTCGAATAACCCAGTATGCTCAGTGTTCCAGCTCTATAGGGAGATAACACGCTTTACCATACACAAGACAATATGGCGACATACCAATTGGTGTCTTAAACGCAGTCATGTACGCCCAAAGTGCTTCATTTAGCCTTTGAGGCCAATCCTTCAAATCCGGACGCACCATTTTCTCCAAGATATTTTTAATCTCCCTATTAGAAACCTCCACTTGACCTTGTGATTGAGGGTGATATGGCGTACCAATTCTATGAGTGACATCGTACTTCTCACACAAAGCAGGAAGAAACTGGTTATCAAAATGGCTTCCACCATCACTGATAAAAACTCTTGGCATACCAAATCGTGAGAAAATGTTCGATTTAACAAACTCTTCTACCACATCATGGTCAACACATTTTGTGGCTATTGTTTATTCCCATTTCAAAACATAATCAACCCCCACAAGTATATACTCCTTCTTGTCTGCTTTTGGAAATGGTCCCATGAAATCAATACCCCACACATCAAGTAACTCTATGATCAGAATTGGGGTTAAAGGCATCATATCTCATCGAGATATGAATCCAAGCTTTTGACATAGCAGACATGCCTTGCAGAACTTAAAAGCATCCTTGAATATGGAAGGCCAATAAAATCCACTATGCAACACCTTGTGGGCTGTATCTGAACTCTGAAATGCCCTCCACACTCCAGCCTGTGACAAAATGTCAGTATGCTTTGCACCTCACTCTCAGGAATGCATTTTTTGATAATTTGATCACAGCAATACTTGTATAAACGCGGATTATCCCAGATATAGAATTTGACTTGGCTGAAGAATCGGTATTTCTCATTCTTAAACCATCCTTTTGGGATTAGACCTGTGGCTTTATAATTGACAATGTCAGCATACCACGATACTTGTTCCACTACAGCCATATTGAACAGATGTTCATCCGAGAAATAATTCTTAAGAGGAGTAATTTCCTTCGTGGATTCGACAATAATCCTTGACAAATAATCTGAACCAACATTCTCTAAACCATTTTTATCTTTGATTTCCAGGTCGAATTCTTGTAGCAACAAAATCCACCAAATCAGTCGGGGCTTAGAGTCTTTCTTTATCAACAAATACCTTAGAGCGGCATGATCCGAGTAAACAACGACCTTGGTGCCCAATAGGTATGATTGGAATTTATCCAAGGCGAAGACAACTGCCAACAACTCATTTTCGGTAGTTGTGTAGTTCATCTGAGCTTCATTTAGAGTCCTACTGGCATAGTAAATAACATACGATAGCTTACATTTTCTCTGATCAACACAGCTCCTATGGCATAGTCAGAAGCATCACACATGAGCTCAAATGGTAGAGACCAATCTGGCGGACGAATAATCGGGGTTAATGAAAGTTGAGTATGCAATTCCTCAAAAGCATGAAGGCACTCTTCGTCAAAGACAAAAGTTATGTCCTTAGCCAATAAGTTGCATAACGGCCGGACAAATTTGCTAAAATCTTTAATAAACCTTTGGTAAAACCCGGCGTGGCCTAGAAAAGAGCGTATCGCTTAATAGATATGGGAGGAGGCAGTTTTGAAATTAATTCAACTTTTGTTTTATCTACCTCTATCCATCTCTTAGATACAGTATGGCCCAGTACTATCCCCCCTTTAACCATAAAATGGCTCTTTTCCCAACTTAGGGTCATATTCGTCTCCTTGCATCTCTTAAGTACCATTTCTAGATGTTTTAAACAGTCTTCAAAGGTTTCCCCAAAAACTGAGAAGTTATCCATGAATACTTCAAGAAATTTCTATACCATGTCAGAGAAGATAGACATCATACATCGTTGGAATGTTGTTGGCGGATTACACAAACCAAATGACATCCGTCTATAAGCAAAAGTTATTTTCTCCTGATCAACAGGATCAATCGCCACCTGATTGTAGCCGAAATACCCATCCAGAAAGCAGTAGTAGCTCTGCTCGGCTAACCTCTCCAGGATTTGATCAATAAAAGGTAACGAAAAATGATCCTTCCTGGTATTCAAGTTGAGCTTTCTGTAATTAATACACACATGCCACCCTGTGGTCATGCGTTGTGGAATCAGCTCACCCTTTCAGTTTGGCACCACTATGATGCCTAACTTCTTCGGTACCACCTGAGTTAGACTTACCCATGTGCTATCAGAAATGGGGTAAATGATAGACGCGTTTAGCAATTTCACCACTTCTTTCATCACCACCTCTTTCATATTTGGATTCAGCTTTTGTTGCATTTCCCTTGGTGGCTTTGCATCCTTCTCAAGATGTATGCGATGCATGAAAATTGAAGGGTCTATGTCTTTTAAATCAGTAACGCTCTATCCTATTGCCTCTTTGTTCTCACTTAGAACCGCAACTAGACTCAATTCCTATTTTTCTATCGATTTTGAAGATACAATCACAAAAAAGAGTCTCACCGGGCCCTAAGAAAACATATTTCAATTTTTCAGGCAGTTCCTTGACTTCCAAGGTAGGAGGAGTAGTTAAGGAGGAAATTGGTTGAATATTTAAAAATATCGGAAGCAATTCAACCGGCTCCCGCCATGATTGAGTATAAAAAATAGTCTCCATCGCATCCAGCTCTTTAATTTGCAACTTCCAGTATGTCTCCCAATTAGCAACTTCCTCATCTGGTCATTCTCTAACTCATATCTCTCCAAAATTTGATTTGAAAAATCTGCTATGATATCATCCAATTCATCGCACTCATTAATCTGAAAACATTCCCCAGATTCAGGCAGTTAGTGGTTTCCTTCGAACACATTCATTCTGACCTTCATATTTCCAAAGGTCAGATCCATGGCTCTGGTTCTGCAATTGATGCATGTATTTGCCGTAGCTAAGAATGGTCTTCCCAGTATTACTGGAATGTGCTTCTTTGAGTCAGGGACAGGTTCTGTATCCAGGACTACAAAATCAACCGGAAAATAAAATTACCCACTTGAACAATGACATCTTCAAGCACTTCTCTTTACTGTTTGATTGATCGTCTAGTAAATTGAAGTACGACCTCAATGGGGATGAGCTCACCTAACCTTAGGTATTGGTAGACTGAAGAAGAGCTCTACCAATTTCCTAGTCACCGATGACACATGGAATAGTGGGAGCACCGGGATCTTTCCTCTTAGGTGGAGTATCACTTAAAAGCAATGAACTCACTTGTTCAGTCAAGAGTATTTTTTTTTGGATTCTTTGCCCTGCTCTTTCGGTTCTGGGTGCAAAGATCCTTGAAAAACATAGCGTAAGGCGGTATTTGGGCAATTACATCTAAGAGAGGTAAATTAATCTTGACTTGTTGGAATGTTTCCAACATATCAGATTCTTTCAACTTTCTGTACTTTGCCGGCTCTCTAAGATGCTGAGGAAATGGTGGTGCCTCCTCGTAACTTGCCCTGTCTGGTTCTTCAAGTAATGTCTGATCAACATTGTCTTCTACTGTTGGTTGATCCTTAGGGACTCTTTCAGCCTCTTTTCTTGCAGCTTCTTTCCTCTACTCTTCTTCAACTTCCTTTTTCTGTGCTTGTTCTTCCTCACTTCTTCTCCACAACCTCTCTTCATGCTCCTCCTCAACTCTACTCTCCACTTCCCTACCATTTCTTAGAGTCGTGATTGCTTGAACCGTTTCACTAGGTTCATTGACAAATGATCCGAGCTTCAGTGCTTGTTGTGTCCTTGGGTTAGCGACCGGCTAACTAGGCAATCTTCCTGGCTTTCTCACATTTCTCTCATTAGCCATTTGGCCCATCTGCATATGTAGTTGTGCTAATGATTGGGTATGAATACCTAGCTTGTTATGAATATCCAGTATAACTTGCTCTAACCTATTAGTCTGGAAATCGGGTGAAGGAGTTTGGCTTCTTTGAGGCTGGGTTTGGTAATTATATGGCTGCACAACTTGATTGTTATTGAATGGCTGAAGAGCTTGGGAATTGTTGTATATTCTGGGTTGGTAATTGGACTGAGAATTTCTAGCCATGATTATTGGTTATGAGTCGAATGATTGTTGACTCTGTTGGAACCTTGGTTGTTGGTGATATGATTGTTGTCTTTCAGTGAACCTCGGTTATGGGTTATATGACTACTGTCTTTCTGTGAATCTTAGCTGTCGATTGGATGATTGCCCTTGTTGAAACTTTGGTGATGGATTCTCTACATTGATAGATTTGTAAGACATGAGTGGGTGATTTCTAGCATTGGAGGTGTATGAATTAGTGAAAGGAGCATTATTGGAATAGTTCCACGATGCATTGGCATCAACAACCATTATCTCCTGACAATCATGTTGGGAATACTCAGCTTCGACTTCACACGTCTCTCTAGGAGGGGAATGACTTCACTGCATAATCTTTTCAATTCGCTCTAATTTCTCTTCAAACAATGCCATGGTATCTCTTACATCATCATGCTCTACAACATACGATTTCTCAGATCTCCTATCCTGTTGTCCACCTCTAAACCTCAACTCAAATTGATATTGAATTGTGTTTTCATTCATATTATCAAATATCTCCAAAAGTTCTTTAGTTGGCTTCAAAATAAACTGACCTTGTGTGGCCGCATCTATTAAAGTCTTATGCGCCTCTCCAAGTCCTATGTAGAAATTTTTAGCAATATCTTGTTCAGAAAACCTATGGTGGGGACACTTATATAAAATTTCATTATATCTTTCCTATGCATCATGAAAATGCTCACCAGGTAACTGCCTAAAGCTTTTGATTGCATCTTGTGCTTCAGAGGTCTTTCCTATGGGATAATGCTTTTCTATGAATTCTCTCTTCAGGGCTTCCCAATCAATTTTAATTTCTTTTGCTAATTTGATGTACCATCTTTTAGTTCTCTCTTTCAATGACCAAGGGAATAATCTCACTTGCAAGTCATTTTTAGGCAAATTGTCAAACTTAACAGTAGAGGATACCTATAGGAAATCATTGATGTGTTGGTATGGGTCCTCTATTCTAAGTCCTGGAAATTTTGGAAGCATATTGATCATGCTTGTCTTGTTCTCAAAGTGCTTCGCTCCTTCTTCCTTTAGAAAATCAACATTGGAGTCGTACGCATCGGGCGCATAATATCCTTTCAGTGATGTCTCTAGTGCCCTTTGTTGGTATGCTCTTTGGTCAGCCATTGTTTCTTCTTGCTGGCGATGATGCTCTCCAATAGATCAACATAAACGACGGAGAGTCTTTTCGATCTCAGTGTCGTAAACGACTAACGCAATATTTAGATTAGAACGAGTCGATCTATCGGTCATACGCTACTAAAAAACTATATATATTTTTTTGAATTTTTTTAAAAATAAAATCTAATCTAAATTAACTACTTCTAAATTACAGAAAATAAAGCAATAATTATTATGCAAAAATCTAGGCAACTAAAACTCACAAAAGTTCCAGACACAACTTTAGAAGCTCCGATTTTCCCTTTTCTATTTTTCAGAGTACATGTCAATCACACAAAAATCTAATTTTATCTACAGCTACAATAAAGCAATGCAAATAAACTACTAAAGTTATTGAACAATGCCTAATCCCCGACAACGGTGCCAAAAACTTGATGCGACATCAGGTGTGTAAAAATATATGGTTAAACATAACACCTTAACGACTTTAGGTTTTACCCTACGCAAACGCACGTATCAATTGTAGAATAGAAAATGGCTTGAGTATCGATCTCATAGAGACTGAGATTTTTCATTTTAATACTTTAAAAACACTTAATTATATTTTCCGAAAATTGGTTGTTTGGGTGGTCAAACACCAAATTATCTATTTTAACTAATGATTATCTAGAAAGCAAATTAAATTGGTTGTGATTCAGATGAGAGGGAAAACTAGGGTTTTCATCACTGCACCACTAACCACATAATATAGTTCATCACTCCATCAATTGTACGAGGGCGATCTATAACTGTGAATGAGGTCGTACCGCAAATAGCTAAATACGACCCCAAAAAGGAGTACCATCAATCGGATCGTGACTACCTGTCTCGTGACTGACCTAACTAGTACATGTCAATTATATTACTTTAATCTACTCCTAGTGCATGAAAATAAAATAAAGCATGTCTATATTAAATCACCAATGCATGACCTGTGTCAACATAGGGTTTCAAGTTTCATTACCAAAAAATTAAGCATCCGAGTTCCTGCTCATATTGAATAATCATAGTCGTGCAAAATAATATATTCATTCCATCTAAGACAAGAATTTAGAACAAACATATAATTTTATATTGCAAATCAGTATGGTCTCTTAACTACTACAATTATCACAGTATGGTCAACAGTTTCCCTCGTTACAATTAAAATTAGTGAAAGAACTACATTACTTGGCTAGGGTTTCGCTAGAAAAGCCTAGATACCGAGTTAGTTATCCATGGTGGAAGGTGAATGCATCGTTGATGTAGAAACGCTCTCCATGGTCTTCCTATTCGGATCTCTAGGTTTGAATATGGCTCTCAATAACAACAAGTCTGAATGAATGAACCTCTTTGAATGAACGTCTCCCAAAAACCAACTGTCTTCATAACTCTGATGTATGATCATGTATATATAGGCAATGGCATAGAGAGGCCCTTTTCAGTCTTTTCACTCTAAAACTCATGCAAACCCTAACTTCCCATATATATAAATCTATATACATGTATATAGAGGTCTGGAGTTGCAGGAACGTCTTTCTAATTGAGTCGGGGGTGAAACAGGAAAAATCCACGAAAAACCACCAAAATTTGTCGCACCTATGCTTCAAGCGTACCCTCTAGGCGTGGGTCCAAGTGTAGAATTGTGTTTTCCAGCCACGTTTTGAAACTGGAAACGTAGGCAAAAGCGTAGGTATTTTATGAAAAAATACTTTTCTCCATGAATGCTCTAAAATGACCGTCTTGAACCCACGATACTTTTTGCTAAAGATGATGGCTTCTAAAAATTCTATTTTTGCCCTCCGAGAGTCATTTTTGTCTCGGACTACCTCTTTGACTCTCCTCTTGGGTAGAAATAACACACTCTTCAGTTAATTCATCGAAGTTAGCTCCATTTCTTCATTAAGCTCTTGAAACATGCTTTAACACGCAAACATAATTAAAATACCAAATAATGGAATGAAAGAACGTAACAATCGTGAGTTAAGGGGTCAAAATGACTAATATTTGACACCTATCATTATCGCAATTCGGTTGATGGTACTCCTTTTTGGGGTCGTATTTAGCTATTTATGGTACGACCTGATTCACAAGTTATGGATCGCCCTCTTACAGTTGATACATTGAGGAATTATATTATGCGGTTAGTGGTGGAGTGATGAAAACCCTAGTTTTCTCTTTCATTTAAATTACAACCAATTTAATTTTATTTTTAGATAATTTTAGTTAAAATAGATAATTTGGTATCTGACCACCCAAATAAGTCATTTTTAGAAAACCATAATTCAGTGTTTTTGAATTGCTAAAGTGAACAATCTCAGTCTCTGTGGGATCGATATCCCTTACTCAAGCTATTTGTTATTCTACAATTGATATGTGCGCTTGCGTAAGGTAAAACCTAGAGTTGTTAATGTGTTATTTTTAACCACATATTTTTACACACCTGACGTCACATCATGTGTGTAAAAATATTAAGGTGTTGTTAGTCTGACCTGAGGATATGAGTTATTCACTTGACATGTTTAAATATTATTTTTAGAACTCATTAAACTTGGGTGTTTGTTTTACTTCGGAGATGATTGTAATACTTGCTAAAACTTTTAGTGTTTCTCATCTAACCCGAAATGATATGTAGGTTCATGAGCTATGCTAGATTGATCGATGCTTTTGAATACCTTTTGCATGATTTTGAATGTTGGGATGATGTTGAAAGAAGAAAATAATGAAATATATGAAAAAATTAAAAATGCAAAAAGTAGTTTTTCGATCTGACTAACCGGGCCTCCTTCCACAAAGTAGCAGTGCTCACGTAAAAAGGGGAGAAACCTAATGAGCATAAATCCCAAGAAAGAAGTATAGGCCCAGTTGGTCGGGACTAAAAATCCTCGCTGAAAAGTCTGGAGCTTAGAAAGACAAAAAGGGATAAAGTGAAAAGGTACAAAAGATTAAATTGTGAGATTTAACTTCTAGTTTAGGTTTTGGACCGAAGTATCATCACGGTTAGTGAGGAGATTATTAGAATTAATACGTATTGCTTTCATCTTAGTTGTTTGCTTACTCCTTAATATTTTTCATATATGCAAAAACTATGTAAAACTTGTCTTGTAACTACTTATAACTACAATGTATATGTGTTGATTTTCTTCACTACCATGTGTATAATAGCTAAGTCAAATCTGCGAATATGATGTGCTAATGATTAGCTAATTGTCTCTACTGCCTTACTCACATGTTTCTAAGAACAAAAATATTTTTTTTATCGAGCAATTTGCATTTATGTTTTATATTTAAGTTCATGCATCGTAGAGATTTTTGTTACCTGAGAATCTAAATATATTCTTTAGAGTTTTATGTCTTAAATATAAGTTTTGCTTAGATTCTCTGATCTTCCCGTATATTTTATACTTTGTCTTTTCTCCTTCAACTCTCTTGATTATTTT
This sequence comes from Cornus suecica, assembly GCA_963922005.1. Taxonomy (NCBI): domain Eukaryota; kingdom Viridiplantae; phylum Streptophyta; class Magnoliopsida; order Cornales; family Cornaceae; genus Cornus; species Cornus suecica. The sequence continues at coordinate 20,900,133 of OY998241.1, forward strand.
TATTATTTTTCCATTCCTTGTCATTTCAGTGACAGGAAGGGGGGGAAGTATTCAGAAAGGTGGAAAGATATACAGTTAAGAGGGAGAAGAGTATTTAATTGAGGGGGATAATTATTTTTTATTGATTAATGATCATTATGCTTCATGTTGATATTATTCGTTTTGTCTATGATCATTTAATATGGATTATTCCCGTTATTTGTTTTTCACACATGTGTTTCACATGTATGTTTGTTTAAGTGTTGTAATTGCATGATTCGTAGATCATCATGAGATCAAAAGAAAAGACTACGTCTATGTTTGTTGGTGTGTGTTCATATGTATAGATTTTAATTTTTTATCGTGAGGATATATTTTTAAAACATGATTTTGCCTTAGAAATGCCAATTGGGGGAGATTGTAAGAATATTTATTTATGTAATGACATGTTCTGATAAAAAATCATGTTGAGAGTTGTGTGTTTTAGATCGAGTTGGTAAAATATTGTATAGTAAGGAATTTATGTGTAAAATCAATCATAAAGTGGTGAGGATATAGGAGTGGAACAATGGTTGGAAGAAGCGAAAACGTGACAAAATTATAATTTTATATTTTCGCAATTTTGTTCGGCAACCTTTGTGACTTCCCTTAGGTTGATGTGATTGTTTTAACCTTGTGTTGGGTTTACGGATGTCGGTAGTGACATGTGAGGTGATTGATGGTATGAGTTGATACTGATTTGAGGTTTTGGAGCTCGGTATGCTCGTGACCTAGGAAGTCTGAGTATTATCCTTCCTAGAGTGTTATAAATATGAGTGTTTCTCCCGTGATTTGGTGATAGTATTGTGTTGATTGTCAGTGTGGGACTGACGGGTACGAGTTGTACTAATCTATGAGGGGGTCTGTACTATATATCTTGTATTGGTTATATATCTCTATATGTGTATATATACGTGCATACATATATATATATATATATGTGTGTGTGTGAGTTATTACATGTTGTTGTGATATAGTTTCACTATGTGCTAGTCTCTACCCATATTCGACATAGTTTGACGACTACCGGTCAAGTCTCTAGTACGTTTTAAGTGTGTTTTAAGGTCTTTGGCGCGCTTTAATTTCGGATTCAAACTTGGTCAAGATGCACCTCACTCGATCCCATAAACGCCACCATCTCTTTTCATGTGCATATAAGTCTACCCACTTCAAAAATCCCAGTAGACTCCCTGTATTCTCACTTGATATGAATGATCCGACGAATGTGCCTCAGAATATTGGGTTCTTGTGATGGCTTAGTATTATTCGGAACTCCTCTACCAGGCTATAATCTATACTTGTTGAAACCTTCAACTAGAGAAATCAACATGTTACCATCCTCAGTTTCTTCTTCCTATGGATTTGGCCATGAAGCAACCTAGGCTCATCATTAAATGGTGGAAGCAGAGCCAGTATCAGTGTATATACACTGAAATCTAATTGTTGGAGAAAGAATATCCAATACTGCAATTTTTGTCGTTGGATAGAACACACCGGGTCACTCTTTAATGGAGTTTTACATTGGATGGATTGTGATAAAATGATACTTTTATTTCATTTAGGAGACGAGAGAATTGAATATTAGTCGTTACCTGATTTTGGAGTATTAAATGGTGGAAGCAGAGCCAGTATCAGTGTAATGACCTTTGGACCAAAGTTGCAGTGATTACACATGGGCTAGCACAGCCTTTGTATTTCTCAAACAATGATGAAATATTTCTTTTGAGGGATTGGAGTTTGTTTACATATAACTTAAAAACAAAGACATGTACCGAAAGACAAAAAATTCCTTATGATCTTACGGTAGGGATTTATCAGGAGAGCATTGTTTCACCTCATCATCACAAGTGAGTTATATATTTGAGGGAACATCAAGGCGATAATGGGAAAGCAACAGAGTTTTTGCTATTCACAAATTGAATGATATAGAAATGATTGTTTGTTTACTGTTTTATATTCATTCTACGTACGTCTGTTCTATAATCTTATGTAATTAAAAAGCCTCCTATGGTACACGTCTCCAAGTTTAATGGAGACAACGTTTTAATTTTTGTTTTTCTAAGAAATAGAAATATATTTTTGTTTCTCTTATTGAGAACAAAAAATAAAAATGATATTTATTACTAGTCACCATTCTCATACTATTGAGAACAAGAAACATATAATAATGTATAATAAAACTTTAGTTTCACAAGTTTTCAATAACAATTTTATATTCAATATATGCATATTTTATATTAGCTAAAAATTTAAATAACAAAAATAATATAGTAAATCATTATTGTATAGTAAAATAAAAGTATTATATATAACAAATTATATATTTTTGTCTCAAAAATTATTCAAACTAGTATATAAAATTTTATCTATTAAATTTATTTTTATATATTAAAATTTAAACTAATGTTTGAATAATATATTAATTGATATTAATAATATATATAATGTTTGTTCTAAATAAATAGTGCATATGTGGTGACGTGTGTGGAAACGTTTCTCTGTTACAGTGGTGGAAACAAGAGAAACACCTTTTAATGTTTCTACTTTTTCAGAGAAACATGAGAAACGTTCCTCAATAACTGAAAATAGAAACATATTATTAAACATGTTTTTTATTTTCGTTTCTTCATTTTGGTAGGTGAGAACAAAAAAAACAAAAAAACGTTTCAATTAGTGAACGCACCCTAAACGTTTTAAATTTACTAGTTTACAACATTCTAAAACTTCTTTGCCAAATCTGTCTTTTAACTTGTGCACCAAGATAAGTATTCTGTGTCGTACTAAGGTCTTGTTTGGATTGGCTCTTGAAACGTTGTTTTTGGCTTCCTGGAGGAAAAAGTTGTTTTGAACAGTTTTTGGCAAAAATTTTAGAAGAGCTTTCGGGCCTTGGAAGAGCTTTTTTAAGAAGTTGGGGGTATCAGTTTCTCAAAACAGCTTCTGCTTCTCTTTTTCTTCAGCGTAAAGCCGGAAGCAGAAGTTATGCTAAACATGGCCAAACTGAAGTCAAAAGAGATGCCCTGGGTGGCAGCCGTGGAGGCAAGAAAAGTTTTTATGGGGGGCATAAGTAATTATTCATAAATAGAGTTTATAAAATATATATATTTTGGTCTATTAAAGGAATTTTTAAAAACTTAGAGGGGACTATATGTAATTAGTCATAAAGTTATTTATAATATATATATATATATATATTTGGTCTATTAAAGGAATTTTAAAAAAAATTAGGAGGTGTCATATGTAATTTTTAATAAATTTATTTATGAAATAAATATTTTTATGGATAAAAAATATAATTTATAAAACAATTGGGAGAGGCCATGACCCCACCAGCCATAATACTGCTCCGCCCCTGCTGGGTGGGAGTAGACCTGTAAACGGGTCGGATTCGGATCGGATCTGTCCCGATCCGATCCGAATCGGATTAGCATATATCTGATCTGATCCGACCCGATAACCCGATGGATTTTCACTTAATTAATCCAAATTCGAATTTGTTTATTTTCGGATATCCGATCCGATTAGGTAAAAAAAAATTACAAAAAATTATTAATTTTTTTTTATTTTTATGTTATTTTTTAAGAATATTAAACTCTAAATTATATATTTTACAATCAATACTTATAATACATGACTATAAAAACATAAAAATGAAAAAACGAAAAAAAAATTTGAAACATAATTTAGTATACTATTTAATATTTACATATTAATAACATAATATATATGTGTATATATAAAATTAATCGGATCGAGTTATTATCGGATCGGATTAGGCAAATCCAAATCCAAATCCAATTTGTTAAGGAATCGGATTATCGGATTCGGATCGTATTCGGATTATCGAATTTTTTTTTTAATCCAAATCCGGCTAATCGGATCGAATTCGGATTGGATTCGGGTCAAAATCTAATCCATTGACATGTCTAGGTGGGAGTACATAACAAATCATGACTATGTTGAGTTGGAGAGAATCCTCATATGCTGGAACCCCTATAAAATTAGTGTTTCGAAGTTGGGTGAGTCCTATCAATTTATCCATTGTCAAATCAGATTGAGGGACAATTCTTTTGTTCATTTATGGGGATAATGAGCTAGTGTTTAGAAAGGCACCTCAGGAATGAGCTACACCACAAAGCTAAAGTTATTTGAAAATCAACCTTGGATTGTCATGGGATTTTAATGCCATAAGATACATCCATGAAAGAATGGCTGCATCTCAAAATCAATAATAATTCATGCTTAAAGAAATATGCATAAATAATCTATAATCCAGTAATTGTAAAAACTCTATTCATGCTCATTATATATATTTGTAAATACATTAAAGAGGTTTCTCGGAATACCTCAGTCAATAGCCATGCAGAGGTTTCAGTTTGCAATCCAAAAAATTGGCAAGCAAGCTTTGCACCAACAACAAAGTATCGCCCACAAAAAACCAATTTGTGTCTCTAGCCTTTGTTATGTACACTCTATAATATGTTGTATTCATGATGTAAATAAGTGATGAACCTTACGTACTTTATAGGCAGAGAGAGGACCGGTTTCCTTTATTCACAAGATACAATAAATCTCACATTCCATTAATGTGAGACAATAAATGAAATAAATCTCAATCAATTCTATATTCTCCCAAATCTTACATTCTCCCACTTGGACCATATAATTATTTTTCTTAATGTTTAGTAAATAATCATTAGGCGCGCAATAAATCATATTGAGCTCATAATTCGGCCACTATAACTATCATGAAAAATAGAATACTAATGTGAGTCATAGCGGTTGTGTGTCACTTAAATTGACACAGACCCTTCCATTTACCACAACATTAATATACTACTTAACATAACCTATAATAGAGAAATCACATAAATGTCCAATAATATCTCTTCCAAGACTATTCCTGTTATCATCATCCAAAATATACATGTATATAAAAGTAAACAAGAAATTTTCAAACATTTATTAATATCCAAATGTCAAAGAAATAAGCACATGAGCATTCACAACAAAATAACACTAATTAATGACTGCATTTTAGACCCATCCTTTGAACATGTTCAATAAACTTTTTGGATGGTAATCCCTTTGTTAGCGGGTCTGCTACCATAAGTTGTGTGCTAATGTGTTCAATAGACACTGTCTGTTTCTGAACTTCTTCTTTAATGATAAGGTATTTCAATTCCATGTGCTTAATACCCTTCGAATACATATCATTTTTTGAAAAGAAGACAACAGCGACATTATCACAGTAAATTTTCTGCGGCCTAGAAATGGACTCCATAACTCCAAGTCCTAAAATCACTACAAGAAATCGGACTTTTAGCGACGGTCCTTTAGAGACACTCTCAAGAACTGTCGCTAAAAGTCCATTTTTAGTGACAGAAATTTTAAACCGTCGCTAAAGGTGCATATTTTTAGCCACAGACTTTAAACCGTCGCTAAAGGTACAAAAACTGTCGCTAAAGGTCATATTTTTAGTCACGGTTTTTCAAACCGTCGCTAAAGCTGCCAAACCGTCACTAAAGATCATATTTTTTAGTGACAGAAATGTCAAACTGTCGCTAATACTCATATTTTTAGTCACGGACTATAAAACCGTCGGTAAAGGTATAAAACCGTCGCTAAAAGTCATATTTGTTAGTCACAGAAATGTCGAACTGTCGCTAATACCCATACTTTTTAGTCATGGACTATAAAACCGTCGGTAAAGGTATAAAACCGTCGCTAAAAGTCATATTTGTTAGTCACAGAAATGTCGAACTGTCGCTAATACTCATACTTTTTAGTCACGGATTTTTAAACCGTCACTAAAGGCAGAGAACTGTCGGTAAAATCCATATTTTTAGCCACGAAAAATTTGAACCGTCCTAAATGGTAAAAAAAAATGCGGGAGTCTTTACCACCAACTAGTTGCGCCTAAAAAAAGTAAAAGAAAAAATCAGTATGAATTTTAGTGGCATTCTGAACTGTCCTTAAAATACCATATTTTTAGCGACAGTTTTATCAAACCATGCCAAAAGACTCTAATCTTTGTCATATTATTTTTTAATCGTGTCAAAAGCCACTATAAAAAATAAGACTTTTAGGGACGGTCTATTAATGACGGGCTAAAAAACCGTCACTAAAGGTGGTCTATTAGTAACGGGAAAAACTAACTGTCACTAAAAGTTGCTTATTAGTGACGGTCCAAATAAACCGTCACTAAAGAATGTCTATTAGTGATAGTCCAAATAAACTGTCACGAAATGGTATTAGTGACGGTCCAAATAAACCGTTACGAAATGGTGTCTATTAGTGACGGTCTAAATAAACCGTCACGAAAGGGTGTCCATTAGGGAAGGTCCAATCAAACCATCACTAAAAGACCCATTTTTTCACCTCCTTTTCTAATTAATTTCTCACACAACCAAAAAATAAATTGGCCCGGGTATAATACATTAGCACATGTTATTGGCTAGTAATATTATAAAAAAATATAAAATGTTTCTAATATTTCATCATTTACGTTACTTTGAATTGAAGTCAATTCCACTACTTTAAATTGGGGATTTACGTTACTCAATTGAAGTCAATTTCACTACTTTAAATTTGGGACTTTATCAATTTCACTCAATTGAAGCCAATTTCACTACTTTGAATTGATGATTTACTTAATTGAACTTAATTTTACTCAATTTCACTACTTTAAATTAAATATTTTATCAATTTAACTCAATTAAATTACTTTGAATTGAGGGATTTACTCAATTTCACTACTTTGAATTGGGGATTTACTCAATCTTTACTACTTTAAATTGGGGATTGAACTTAATTTAACTCAATTACACTACTTTAAATTGGTATTTTTTAAAATTTTACTCAATTAAACTACTTTAAATTGGGGATTTACTCAATTTCACTACTTTGAATTAGAGATTTTATCATTTTCATTAAATTAAACTACTTTGAATTGAGGGATTTACTCAATTTCACTACTTTGAATTGGGGATTGAACTTATTTTCAATAAATTATACTACTTTAAATTGGGGATTTATCAATTTAACTCAATTACTTTGAATTAGGAATTTACTATATTTCACTACTTTCAATTGAGAATTTTATCAGTTTCAATGAACTAATCTACTTTGAATTAGGTATTTACTCTATTTCATTCAATTGAAGTCACTTCTTTGAATTGAAGAATTTATCAATTTCACTCAATTGAAGTCATTTTCACTACTTTGAGTTAGGAATTTACTTAATCGAACTTAATTTCACTCAAATTCACTATTTTGAATTGATGATTTTATCAATTTTACTAAATTAAATTACTTTGAATCGGGGGACTTACTTAATTTCACTCAATTGCATTACTTTGAATTAGAGATTTTACTCAATTTCATTGAATTAAAGTCAATTTTAGTACTTTGAATTGAAGATTTTATCAATTTCAATACTTTAAATTGGGGATTTACTCAATTGAACTTAATTTCACTCGACTTCACTAGTTTGAATTTGGATTTACTCAATTTCACTACTTTGAATTTGGGATTTACTCAAATTCACTTATTTGAATTAATGATTTACAATTTCATTCAATTGAAGTCAAATTATAGTAATTTGAATTGGAGATTTACTCAATTGAACTCAATTGCACTACAAAATTTAATTTTTGTAGCAAATAATAGTTTTTGTTATGAATTTTTTTATTTTTGTAGTTAATTTTCTTCTATTTGCTATGAAAATGTTTTCTAACAAATAAATATTATTTGTTGCAAAATTTATTTTTCGTAATAAGTACTATTTTTTATTACAAAAATTTAGTTTTTTCCTTTCTAAAAATTTTAGTTTTTATAGTAAAAAGTAGTTTTAAAATTCAAAATAAAGCCCTTATTAACATCACTTCCCTCTAAGGCTGCAAATGAGACAAGCTGTTTAATATTTCAAGTACTCAAATACTAATAATATTTAATATTTTTAAATTAAGGATATAACTGGTAAAATAATAAAATTCAAACCTATAAAGGAATATAGGTAAATTCCATTAATAATTTTTAAATAGAATAATTATTTTTCCCTAAAAAATAGAATAATTACATAATTACTTCTTAAATCTGCAAAAAGAAAATAAAGAAAATAAAAAAATACTTAGCCACCGTTGGATCTACCCATCCAATGGCTTAAAAAGAAACCCTAAGAAGTGCCCTCACTTATAATCCGTGCAGCTCACTAGTCGCCTCTCTATTTTCTCTCATTCAACCCTCTTTCTCCTCAACGAGTGAACCAGCGACGCTTGCTTCCGCCCCTCGATAGACGATGCCCAAGGTCACTTTCACTGCTATGAAGATCGATGTCCCCATAGGTAACATCTAATTCATATATCTAGGAAGTGCTTCCCTACCCGTAAATGAGTACTTATAAGTTATTTTTTTCTTTAATTTCTCACAACCCATTTTCATTTTTCTCTCTTTTCCTCTCTCTAACATTTCGCACAACCACTCCATTTCTAGGGTTTAAATATCTTCAAGGTGGCTGATCAGATCTTGAATAAGATCGAAAATGGAGCTCGATCAGTACGATTACCTCGAGAAGACGACCATGGAGGATCATGTGAATCGGAACGTTTCGTCCTCGAAGGAGAAAGATGTCGTCGGCATCGAGAATAGCAAGAAAGGTCATCAGAGGAGAGAGAGAGGACGACGATGACGACGACGGTGATGGTATATGTGTTTTGCTTCTAAGAATTTTGGCCGATTAAAGGTAAATCTCCATAATCAACGGTTTTCTAGGGTTTGTTCTTCTTTTATAGTCAGCTGTGTGTTGTTTCCTTCTATACATATCTGTGTGTAAGGGCTCAAGTTGTACAAAAGTTAAATGATTTATGTGGATTTAACTGCAATTGGACAACAATCATTTGTATATGCACATTTGTGTTTATATGTGCATATATAGATTTGTGCAAATTGTTTTTTTTTTTTGTATATACGTGTATATAAGCAAATTGATCCTTTTTCAGTAGCACACTTTATGCTGTTTTTTTAATTGCAATTTTGAAATAATCAGTGTGTAGAAAAATTCCCATATATTCAACCGAATTCCACATCACTTTTTAGTTGTGTACCTAATGGATGGAGAGTCTTCGACTCTTTATGTCGTTCGAACTCTTCAACGTTGAAATCATTTACCATTCACTAAAACTTTTAGATTTTTTCCACTAGTCAAATTTCTCGTTTTTTCTAATCAATCAAGTTATGATCACCATGTTATGGACAAGAAATAAAGGATATACAGGGGGAGTATAGTATTTACATGATAGACTGAATAAGTGTAATAGAAGGGGCATTTCCTATCATAAGTTCCTTTGTATTTTTTGGCGAACTCAAAAAGCTGCAGATAAATCAACAAAAATAGACATATAAGAGAGTCATGTCTATTTTATTGTGTTTTGTTTCTTTTTTATGTTAGTTGTCTTTTATGGAAGTAATGCACTGCTCAGAGTAAGGTCCTTAATTCTTTTAATTTTTGGTCGGATATCTATTCCATAAGCTAAGATATAGATTAGAGGAAATTAGAAATTTTTAATGTGAACTCTGGAATGATATAAAACATTGCATTTTGGATCTTTGCAGAGATTGGTGCAAAGATCCAAAATGCAATGTTTTATCTGCTACTAAAGATAGTTGGAGGATGAACAATTTTGGGAAGATGGTGAGGTAGAGGAAGAAGCGGCCTTGTGATCTCATTTATGACCAAACCAAAAGCCAATCAAAGCAAAATAACTAGAAAAACATGTTGTTTTTCGCATTCCTTTACATTGGATTTCTAGGGTTTTATGGTTCTTCCCTTTGTTATTAGTTCTTTGGTTTCTGTTTTACACACCCTTATATATATATAAATATTTATTTGATGGGTGTTCATTGTTCTTTGTTTGTATGCCTTCTTTTATACCCATTTGTGTATATTACTGTAGCACTGATTAACTGAAATTATTTTGCCATTGAAAATATTTAGGATGTCTTCACTTTTCATTGAACAAATTTGGGGCTTTTTACAGGTTGGTCAAGTGATATCACAAGTGGGGCTTTTTGTTGTAATTGTTACAGTTATTTTCTGAGGTTCATAGTTTCGAGAGAATATCGGAGGTGAGTTCATATTTCTTAATGTTATATTTCATTGTTTCTTTGTTTAGTTATTTCATTATTAACATGTATTACTACTTTCTATAGCTTTACAAATTTGCAAAATATTGAGACAATGACTTCCCATCTAATATTTTATTAACAGAATAGTCATATATGCATGCTAGCTTTTTATCACAAAGATAACTAATTAATTGATCAATTAGTATTCTCACTTTAGTTGTGGGTATGTGTATGTTTTTTTTTTTTTAATTTTATTCTTTGTTTTTTCTGTGGGGTGTTTGATGGGAGATATATTCAGGTTGGAGCTATGGACATTGACATTTTGACTTAGAAATTTATTTTCAAAGCATGTTTGGTAGCACTAGTAGCTATATTGGATATTTATGAAATGTTCTACTTGTAGTGTTCATTTGTTGGTTCTGAGATTTTGCTTTTAGCTTTAATATAACTGCTATTTTATGATTCTGTTTTTTAATGTATGACTTCTGGTTACATTGTAAATTATTGAATTGTAGGTGAACAAAAAATTCTTTGTTGATTTTTTCAACGTAAATGACTTGGTGAAATTTTGTGCTTTCAGGATGAGTTGCTGCTTATACTGATGTTCACAATTGGTGTGAAAGGATTTCAGAAATGAATTTCAGTGTTGAAGCTTAGGTTGTTAGGTATATTGTTTATTTTGTAAATTTTGGTTTGTTCCAACGGGGCAAGAACTTTATTGTTTGTATTTATCAAGAATTTCACTGAGGACAAATGTCCATAAATATTTTATGATTTATGGTGTTTCTATGTACCAGCTTTGTCTTACAATTCTTATATTTTTGTTTTGATTTTAGCACTTTTTTGAATTTTTTTATGCATCTTAACAAATGCTAAAGAGAAAATAAAAAATAATCGAAAAACAAAAGTAGAACCAGCGAAATATGTGAAAAAAAAAGCTAATAAATTTGAATTGTCATTATAAGCTAATAGTGACAGTATTGACTGTCACTGATACCAAGTTCATTAGTGACAATACAAAGCGATACTAATACCATACTTATTAGCGACAGTCCAAGATACCGTCACTAATAGTATTGGTATTAGCGACGGTCCGGACTGTCGCCAATAGTACACTAATAGTATTGGTATTAGCGACGGTCCGGACTGTCGCCAATAGTACTACTATTGGCGACAGTCCGGACCGTCGCTAAAAGTGAAGTTATTGGCGACGGTCCAGACCGTCGCTAATAGTACTACTATTGGCGACAGTCCGGACCGTCGCTAAAAGTGAGGTTATTGGCGACGGTCCAGACCGTCGCCAATACCAAAACTATTGGCGACGGTCTGGACCGTCGCCAATAACCTCACTTTTAGCGACGGTATAAAATAACCGTTGCTAAAAACCTTTTTTGACCCTTTTGTGACGCAATTTTTAGCGACGGTCTTTGATGAGCATTAGAGACAGTTTTTGAACTTTTAGCGACAGTTTGGACTGTCGCTAAAAGCCAGATTTCTTGTAGTGAATAAAGTTCCGCAATCACAAACCCTGATTAGTAGCCTCAAAGCATGCTACAAACTCAACCTCCATTGTTGACATAGCAGTGACAAACTGCTTCGCGCTCTTCCATGATATCGTTCCTCCAGCCAAAAGGAACAAATAACCAAAAGTGGACTTTCTATTATCCATATATCCAGCAAAATCTGAGTCTGAGTAACCAATAACCTCTAAATGACTAGTCCTTCTAAATGTAAGCATACGATCCTTCGTTCTCTGCAAGTATCTCAGAACCTTCTTTACAGCCTTCTAGTGATCTAACCCTGGATTGCTTTGGTATCTCCCTAGCATTCCCACTATGAAACTTATATCTGGTCTAGTGCAAACCTGTGCATACATCAAACTACTCACAATAGAAGCATAAGGAATATTGCTCATTTTATTCCATTCCAAACCATTCTTGGGGCATTGACTTCAGGTAAAATTATCCCCTTTCTGTATTGGAACGACAATGCCTGAACAACTTTTCATACTTAATCTTTCTAGAACTCTTTCAATATATGTTTTCTGAGACAACGCTAACAATCCACGTGATCTATCACGGAATATTTCTATTCCAATTACGAAGGTTGCCTCTCCCATATCTTTCATCTCAAAGTTCTTAGAAAAATAGTCATTGGTTTCAAATAATAAACCAAGATCACTACTAGTAAACAAAATATCGTCAACATACAGAATCAGAAATATAAACTTGCTCTCACTGATCTTCAGGTAAATACACCGATCAACAATGTTTTCCTTAAACCCTAAGACCCATTTACACCCGACTTGTTTGAAACCTTCTGGCAATTCAACTATTTCCAGGACCTCATTTTGTTCCATTGATTTTAAATCTTCATTCATAGCATTGATCCATTTAGTGAAATAATTATTACTTACGGCTTGTGAATAAGAAACCGGATCCTTGCACATCCCTATTTCATAATCAGATTCGTGTAGATACTCCACATAGTCATTCGAAATAGCAGACCTCCTTTCTCTTTGAGATCATCGTAATGCTATTTCTTGTGGTTTTTCTACAACTTGTTCGACAACCTCATTGTCGATCATCCAATTGTTCTTCGTTGTTATGCGGATCAACACATTGAGGAACAATTATCCTTTTAGAAGCTTTGGGTAAAGAGATTTGTAACCTAACTTCTTGAATGACCATATCATTATTTTCATCACTCCCATTAATGTCGCCATTCTCAATAAACCTAGCATTCTGGTTTCAACAATCCTTGTACTATGATTAGGACAATAAAACCTTTACCCTTTGGATTTTTTCTGGGTAACCGATAAAGTACCCACTAACTATCCTAAAATCTAATTTATTTTCATGTGGATTATAAAGCCTAACTTCCGCTGGGAAACCCCATACATGCAGGTGCCTTAAACTAGGTTTCCTTCCTGTCCACAGTTCAAAAAGAGTCTTTGGAACTGCCTTACTAGGAACTCTATTTAATAAGTACATTGCGGTTCGTAAAGCGTACATCTATAACGATACGGATAATGAGGAATTACTTAACATACACCTAACCATTTTCATAAGAGTACGATTACGCATTTCATTTACACCATTCTGATGTGGCATACTTGGCATTAGACCTGGGTGTTACCCATTTCATCATATTTCACCACCCCTATCAGACCTTACAATTTTCACCCTTTTATCTAATTATCTTTCAACTTCAGTTTTATATATCTCAAATCCATCAACAGCTTGAGATTTTTCATGCAACAAATAGATAAAATCATAACGTGAAAAATCATCTATAAATGTGATAAAGTATTTTTATTTTCCAAAATATGGAATATCAAAAGGTCCACAAATATTTGTATGAATTATTTCAAGAAGCTTTGTACTTCGTGTGGCTCATTTCTTTGTGTGTTTAGTTTGCTTACCCTTAATGCAATCAATACACATACTAAAATCAGTAAAGTCTAGATTCGGAAGAATCTCATCCTTTACTAATCCATTCTTCCTTTCATTAAATATATGACATAATATTTTATGCCGCAAGAAAGATGAACTTTCATTACTAATTTGCACTTAGTTCCAACATTATGATGCACGGTTAAAAGGGTTTCAGCAAAAGAGGTGTCAAGATTTAATTTATACAACCCATCCATAAGAATACCAGAAGCAATAAATTGAGAATTTTTAAACAAACTAAAACATTTATTCCCAAATTTAATAGAGTAGCCATCATTATCAAGTTTGGACATATAAATCAAATTATGAGAAAACGAAGGAACATAAAGTGTTTGAAACAAATCCAAATGAAAACCACTATCTAAAACTAAATGAAATGTCCCGGTGGCTGCAACTGATACCCTCTCCCTATTCCCCGTGTATATGAAATCATTTCTTGGATTTGTAGTTTGGGTCGTAAGAAATCCCCTTATTTTTGAACCACTGCTTACGCTTTATGCAGTCTTTCCGATAATGTCCTAGTTTTTTTGTAGAAATGACACCTATCATACTTCATTTCCGTCTTCGGACCATATTGAATAAAGTCGCTCATTTTGGGTGCAACTCACTTAATGCCCTTTCGAGGCCCTTTCCCAAATTTGTTCCCAGCTTCTTGAGTCATGAGATGAGCAACATTATCTTGTTGCTTAAGCCTTCCCTCCTTTTGAACCAAAATACTAGCCAATTCATTCACATCCCACTTGTCCTTAATAGTGTTATAGTGAATCTGAGATGATCCATACTGAGGAGGCAAAGAGTTTAGGATAAACCGAACAAGAAAATTTTCATCCACAATCATTCTTAGAGACTTCAGCTTTGCCGCAAGGTTTGTCATCTCAAGAACATGCTCATGCATGGTATGAGTACCATCGAAACGCAGATCAGCCATCAGCTTCCCCCAAGAGACTTATAAGTGGAGCGGAAACGTTCTCTAATATTATTCAGATATTCCAAGGCATTTTCAGTGTGTGGGAGGGTAGTTATGATATTAGGTGCAACATTCAATCACATAAACATAATGATCAATTTGTTCGATCGTTCCCAAGCTTTAAAGAGACTCTTATCATCCTTACTGCTTGCATCAGTAATAGCAATGAGTTTCTCAAGATTTAGTGCTAGATCAAGATCCTACACTGATAAGTGGAATTGAATTTGCTCACTCCATTCTGGGAAGTTAGTCTCAATGAGCATCGGAACAGATGTAGCATGCAAGTTAAGTGACATAGGAAAGGATACTGTAATAAAATAATATAATAAGAAAAAATTCTTACAACAAAAATGCTTCGAGTTTACAACACATTATTTAATCAATCAATAATATAAATACAACATATAACTATGATACTACTTTGGAGTTATCATAAAATACAATTAATGATGCTTAAGGTGTATTTATATTTATACTTTAATGGGTATTGTATTATTATTTAAGCAAGTTATCTTCAGACATCATATACCTAGCTAATTAAATATACAAATAACCCCTTAATGTTAATTTAATTACTTAAAATTTAATCCCTTTGAGAATTTAATTTTCATGATTAAATCAACTCAATAAATATGAATTTCACAAAATATAAGCATCAACAATTCATAAGTTATTGCTACTAATTTAATATTTATTACTTTCGGTTAGGCCACTTTGGCGGTTAACTAACCCTATTATATAAATATTAAATTTAAGTAGTGACAAATCAAACACCCACATACATACACAACCACAAGCAATTAGGAATTAGAACAATAATAAATATATTTATTCAAAAATATTTAACAATAAATAAATATTTAAATTTCATAAAATAAAAATTAATGCATAAATATATTATTTAATTCCCAAATTGAAGTTTCATAATTGAAACATAATGTATGTATGTATGGGAGTTACTAAAATTATTTATTTAGCAAACTTTATATGATTTGATTAAAATCATAATTTTCGCATAAATCAAACCATACTACCATTTTTCTTTCATGTATATATATATTGCATACACTTACGAAAAGAGAGGCAAGGCAAGCTATCACATAAGCCAAGATCTCGATCAACAGACAATTTTCATATGTGCATAATTGAATTCTGATTAATCAAGATTGGCACATTGAACAGACATTGTTTTTTAAAAAAACAAGTGACTTACCATAGGGGGCATGTCTCTTTAAATAAAGAGACATGGTTTTTCGCGAAAAAATGTGGTCTCTTACTTTCAACAGACATGTCTCTCATTACAAAACGACGTTATCCTTCCAATTTCAACTCAAGAGATATGTCTTTTAATAACTATAAACAATATTTGAAATATTTTTGACACAATTTGTAGACAAGATGTTAAGCCATATGCTTTGGTAGATGCTCTTTCCTAGTAAAAATGTAAGAGGTATTTGCAGGCGCTCTATAGTATTAGAATTGAAATGAATAGTTTTTGTCGGGAATTTATTGAAATGAATAGTTGGAACTTGGAAGCCCTAATTGAAAGTACCATCTATATAATCCCAATAAGAAGCCCTGATTAAACCAATAAAAAGCCCTAGTTAACGGTCCCAATAAGAACTCTAATTAGAAGTCCCAATTAAAAGACGCCATTGAATCCCAATTAGAGGCTGTACTGGAACCGCTAATTAGAAGCCATAAATTAAACTCCCCAATTGTTTTAAAATTCGGAAAATTTTAAAAATGACAATTTTTGGACCCTATATTAAAAAAATGACTACTTTCAAAAAATAATTTAAACAAAAGGTCACTTAACAAAAACAATTACAAAAATGAAAGATGTGGATTAACCGATACCACTCTCTCTAATGAAAGATGGCGCGAGGGTGGGAGTCTTGAACCGCTGGAAGGAAAGGGAAAGATGTCGTAGGGAAAATGAAAGATGTGGTATGGGTAATAAGGACATTTGCTTAATGGGATATAGTTGTTATTATAAAAATAATATAATTGAAGGATAAATATGTAAAAACAGTTATAAATTAGTGAGGGGTATTTTAGTCTTGTAATTATTTAAATTTTTCCAATTTTAAATTAATTTAGCTAAAGTTGTCCCTTTTGTAATTGTTTTTGTTAAGTGATCTTTTGTTTAAATTATTTTTTGAAAGTTGTCATTTTTTAATAGAAGGTCCAAAATTTTTCATTTTTTAAATTTTAGTAGTTCGAAAAAAATATTTCGAGATTATTATTATTGTTTTTTTGAAAAACAATATTTTACCCTACTTTATTTATTTATTTATGCGAAAATGTGTTTGAGGGACTATTTTTTTCGAAATAAAAAAATTAGGGTAGAAAATATTTTGAACTATCAATTAGATTTTGTTTTTTGTTATTTTAAATATTTAATTATAAACGAATTTGTTTTCGATTTATTCCAAAATAAAAAAAATTATTGACTGGTTTCGATAATAAAAGATGAGGCTAGTAAACCTTGTTTTCAAACACGAAATATCTTAAATTTGAGGGTATTTTAGGTATAATGAGTGTAAATGATGTGAGTTTGAAAAAATCAAGGGTATAAATGATGATTGTTAAATTTGAGGGGTGTAATTGAAGATAAAGTAAACTTCAGGAGGTGTCAAGATAATTAACCCTTTGTCAATTTAATGGTGGAGGGGGACATTGATCAAATTGAAAAGGTTAGAAGGTTATTTGGTAGGCCAGGGGGCAATTTGATTATTTAGTGAAACCTCATGGAGTTTTGTAATAATAACCCTTTATTTTTTCAAAAACTCGAAACCCTAATTGAAATCTTTCTATTAACCCTACTGATATGGTAGAATGAAAAAAAATATTGGAGAAAAGGCTACGAAGATGGAAAAAGAACACAAGTCCTTACCCATGATCCTTCCGGACGATCTCGTAGTCAACATACTTTCACGACTACCGGTCAAGTTTCTGGTACGTTTTAAGTGTGTCGCAAGGTCTTGGCGCGCTTTATTTTCCGATTCATTCTTTGTCAGGATGCACCTCACTCGATCCCACAAACGCAGACATGTTCTATCATGTGCGGTTTACAATAAACTCTCCCTATTTTGTTATGACATGAATGATCTGACGAATGCAACTATGTGCTTTGATTATCCACTTCCTAGGGCTGTTCTCCCTAGTTCTGTCAAAATATTGGGTTCTTGTGATGGCTTAGTATTATTACGATATACTTATCTAATCGGACATCTTCTCTTGTTCAATCCTTCAACAAGAGAATTCAACATATTACCGTCATCACCAAATGAATTCAGATCTAGACCAATAGTTTCCTATGGATTAGGCTATGATGCAACAGCGGATGACTATGATGTTGTTGAGATCTCAAGGTCATATGGTGAAAGCAAAGACACTATCAGTATATATACACTGAAGACAAATTCTTGGAGAACCATTCATGGCTGCAATATTTGTATTGGGAACTCTAATTCGGGGGTACTTTTCAATGGAGTTTTACATTGGTTGATTCAGGATGATAGGGTTAACATAGGTTTGTTTCATTTAGGGGACGAGAGAAATGAATATTTGTTCTTACCGGATTTTGAAGAATCAGATTCGCCTTACATTTTGGGAGTTCTGGGAGGATGCCTATGTGTAACGGCCTTCAATAAAGAGAAAACGGAATTTAGTGAAGTTTGGGTGATGAAGGAATATGGGAAGAAAGAGTCTTGGACCAAAGTTGCAGTGATTCCATATGGGTATGCACAGCCTTTGGATTTCTCAAACAATGATGAAATCCTTTTTTGGAAGGGTGGAAAATTGATTACATACAACCTGAAAACAAATGCATGTAGCATTAAAGCAGATAAAATTCCCTATGTTTTTGCAGCAGTGATTTATCAAGAGACCATTGTTTCACCCCATCATCAAAAGCGAGTTATTTGAGGCAATATCAAGCTGAACCTGCGAAAGCAACCAGGTTTTTTTTGGCTATTCACAATTTCGTTTCTCAAACACCAATTCCCAGTTTTTATTTATTTATTTAACTTATTTATTTAATTTTATTTTGTAGTAATTATGAGGACCTGATTCACAATCTCGAGTTTAAATTATAATTGTACAGTTATTTTTATTTGGTTCTTCACTTTGCTTATATAATTAATTACTTGCTTGTAGAGTTTGTGAAATTGGGATACTCATACTAGGTTTGTATATGTCTGTTTTAATAATGGTACATAGTGCTTAATGGAATATATCCGCTGTTTGAATGGTATGGGTCTAAAGCGAGGCTTGAAATCAACCACACTTGTTAGCTATTCGCGTTTATAGCAATCAATAAAGTTAATTTTTATGTTGTTATTAAGTCTCTTGCTCTGTCTATTCATTCAATGGATTCTTTTTTATGTTACTTATTGAACAATCAAAATTGGAACTTACTCTAATTTTTGGCCGAAGTGGTACATGTTAGGATCGGGGTTCTTCAAATTTGCTACTCACACACCACATATACACACAAATCACACACACAAGAGACACGAGAGATTTATACGTGGTTCGGTCCAAGAATCGACCTACGTCCACGGAGCACACACCACTTCACTAGTATAGAAGGAATTACAAAGAGGAGAGGTGGATCAACCGATACCACCCTCTCTGCACCACTCTCTCTAACCCTCTACATCTTGCCTCATTGTCTTGGTGCTATTGCTATGCTTCACTTGATGCTATGGAATACATGAATCAAGCCTATATTTATAGTAGAGGATGATAGGATGAAACCAAAATTAGGTTGCCCAATTTCTTCTCGTCTGTGCCAAGCTGCCAAACTTTATGGCTGTCAAATTTTGGCCTTGGTTGGTGTTGAAGTTGGGTGGTGCCAAACTTAGGCGCCGTATTTGACTCCACAAACCTAACAATCTCCCACTTGGAGACAAATACGCTCCATCTGTGATTAGTGAAAAATGGTGTACTCACATCCTATCTTCAGTCTCAAAGACAATCTCTGTCATTGTCAACAGGTCAGCTGGATTGCAATTTCCCTTTCTTGAATCCCGACTATGTCAACAAACCCTGTAACTGTACTTAGTTACATATCTTCATTTGTAGTAGACAACGATACCCCGTAGATTTCTTAATATCTACTTCACTGCCTCCCAATGATGCTTCAAGGGATCAACCTGCTCAAAGCTCTCACTACATGAGCAATATCTGGTATCATCTGTTGCTTACTACACTTGGCATATACCTTGCAACCTCTGTTGCTCTTGGCCCCTGTCTTACAACCTTTGTCACGTCTAACTATGCATTGCGATCTCTGTGGCGACTAGCTTTGCCGCAACCACTGTCACTCCTGGCTTCTCTGTCTTGCGATCGCTATCGCTCATGTAACCTTTGTTGCACTTGGCATATTTGTGACCTCAGTCACGTGTAACACTACACTTGGCTTCTTCCTGAAAGACTTTTGTTCTCAATCGATTTTGCACAGGAATGGTTGACTTTTTTCTTAATAGACAAGTCCAAGACTAGCGACAAGCACCTCGAATTGAACCGAGTCGACCTGTCTGAACTCTAAAAAGATACCATCTTCTCCCCTGCGAGTCATTTCCCTGAACCATTACGGAGACATTTTGTCAGACATCATGCTTCACTTCACTATTCACTTCTTGGTTACAGACACTCCAACAACTGTATGTAATAGTCTCCCCCTTCTATATTTACGACTCCCCCGTCACAGGCTCGAAGTAGATCTCATCTCCAAAGCCTATCTTTCGTCTACACTACTAGCTCCTCTACTACGGTTTGGGTCTTTGGAAGTGTTTGTCCTCGGCTTTCAAACACTTGATTTCATTGAGATCTTTACCACCAAATTTTACGCCTCCTTGTTGTGACATCTCGTCGCGGTATACCATAATTTCCCTTGGCAGCTCCTTGCCCTCGCTTGATGGTTACAACCGGCTAACACTTTGATTTTGCGATGCCACATCTGGCTCCCTGGCATTGGCCTGTCCTGGCTCTCTGGACCTGACCTATTCTGGCTCCCTGGCACCAGCCTGTCCTGGATCTCTGGTACCGGTCTGTCCTGTCTCTCTGGAACCAGCATGCTCTGACCTTTTTTGCGTGCTACTTCGAGGACATACTCAATCTGGGGGGTTGGTGGAAGCTTCTCCACCATCTTCTTATGTTGCTGGCTCAACTGGTCACTACCTGGAATCTTCGTACTATTGAAGTCATACTTGCGAGTCACCAAGTCGTTGTTCCGCCTATCATAAGGACTTGGTCGGCTTCCTTCCACACTAGGGCCAATACTTTTCTTTTAGAGTGGATTTTTCTCGGCTGCGTCATGCCTCGCTTACAACTTTGCGAGTGCTTGCATCTTCTGTCAACACATACTGACTTTTTTCTCCTTTTCTTGGTCTTGTCAGTTGAATAATGGCAACTCCCACTCGAAAAGTAATTTTGTGAATAGTATCGTATCCTGAAATAGTACTGTATTTGGGAATAATATTGTATTCTGCAACAATACCATATTCTGCAATAATATTGTACGAGTACAGTATCCGTATATGTGAATAGTGCCAGAATTATTTATTTATTTACTTTTTTCTCTCCTTTTTCAAACTCCTTAAAAGTCTTCCCTACTAAAGACTTTTGTCCGCCACTTTCCCTCTCTTTTCACATCTTACCACTCTCCTCACTTTTTATTAAATAATACCACCCACCTTTCTTTTTCTCCCACTTCATCTTCCTACTTAAATTAAATAATCAAAACTCCCTAATTTTAATAATTATTCCCACCGAATCACTTTATTTCACAATTGTGTCTCTTACAATTGTCTACCCCACTTCCCTCTTTTCTTACATCTCCTTCTCAAACAAAATACAATATAAATTTATATATATAACAATATATATGGAGACCTGGTTCGGAAATGGCCTGATGGTAGGTGTAGTAGATGGGGGCGAGAGCAGATCCATCTTACTTCTTACACCTCCTGATATATAGTGATACGATATCTCTTTTAAGATACTAGAGAAAGGGATGATGTAAGCATATGGGCTTTCTCCAATGGCGTTCAAATCAGTGATGAAGGGTGTCCAATGGAAACGCCAATGAACATGGAGGACCGATCTTGCAGTGGCTGGAAGAACTGGTGGTGGACTGATCTGGTTGGGTTTTCATAGATTGATGAGGAATAAACTGGTACGGGAACTACACGACGGTGGTGACAATTGTGATGGTGTATTTTTCACGGTGAGTATTTCCCTAACCTACGCTCTGATACTAATTATTAGGATCGGGGTTCTTCAAATTTGCTACTCACATCACCACATATACACACAAATCATACACAGAAGAGACACGAGAGATTTATATATGGTTCGGTCCAAAAATTGACCTACGTCCACGGATCAACCGATACCACCCTCTCTGCACCACTCTCTTTAACCCTCTACATCTTGTCTCACTGTCTTGGTGATATTGCTATGCTTCACTTGATGCTATGGAATACATGAATCAAGCCTCTATTTATAGTAGAGGATGATAGGATGATGCCAAAATTAGGTTGCCCATTTTTTTTTCGTCTGTGTCAAGCTGCTAAATTTTACGGCCGTTAAAGTTTGGCCTTGGTTAGTGATAAAGTTGGGTGGTGCCAAACTTAGGCGCCGTCTTTGACTCCACAAACCTAACAGTACATACTTCAAATTATAGTTAATGTAATTAATATTGTAGAACTCTTTCAATAAACAGGAATGAGACTTGTCTTAGCATTGTTAGTTTTGCTTCCGAATATATAATTTTCGACAAGAAAATACAAATTTGTTACAAAATAACTAGTTGAGGAGATATTAGAGGATTTGTGCCACCTAATGCATACATTTTTTTCAACAACCTTATTGGTTAGACTTTAGCAAGAAACATTTATTCCAAATAAGATGTCATCTCCTACTCGCAAAAAAATATATATGCATATCGATAGGTCCAATTTTCAGATGTTTTATCAATTTTGTACACTCTTTTTAAGCAAGATGTATGTATATGTTATTGCCCTGAAGCTGGAAGCAAAATGAAGCCTAAACTAATGAAAACAAAAACAAAATGAAGATGGGACCTTTGCTAGAAACAATAGAGCTAGCACCTCTTTCTGTTTGTTTAGTGATAATAGCTTATTGTTCTTAGCTTCTGCTTCTGATTTTTCGTAGAATAAAAAGAGAAGCAAAAAGCTGTTTTGAGAAGCCGGTACCCCCAACTTCTTTAAAACGTTCTTCCAAGGCTCAGAAACTCTTCTAAAAATTTTACCAAACACCGTTCAAAATAGTTTTTCCCTCCAGAAATTCAAAAGTAGCATTTGAAAAGTCAATCCAAATAGGGCTAACTGTCGCACTCCTTACAATAACACCGGTGAAAACAAAAAAAAAAATTAAACCTCAAAATCAGTTGGACGGGGGACACTTGAGAGAGTCGGTCGGAATCTTTGAAACCCACACACATGTCTTCTTGTTTAGCAACCATCCCTCCATCACCAAATTAATTTCCTTCTTTCTAAGGCTGCAACTTTCCATAATATATCCAAAGTACCGTCCCCTTCTCTCCATAAAATACCTAAAGTTTACATACTTTTTATGCAATGTGGGACAATTGTGCCCTACAAACATAATTCCGGCGACGCCATGGTTGTACAATGAATAAATTTTGGGTTTTGCTGAGGAGATCCGAAGCGAGAATGATGGGTTTGTTGTGGAAAAAACTAAAGGAATTGGGGATTGTGAATAAGATGGAGTGTCAGTTATGTGATTCATTGTCAATCAAAGCATAAAATAATGAGGGTGGAACGAAGCAAAATGGAGAGGTATAATGCTCGAAGCTCCAATCCAATCTTCCGATTTTATGGAGAAAGAGATGACAGTAGAGAGAGAGATGAAGTAGTGTCGTGTAGAGTCCAAAACCTAATTTTCTATGATATATTTATTCTTTACATTATATGGGTGGGAGGGAGTGTGTAGGGATATATTATTATTATTTACATGTTATTGAAAAATTTATATTTAATGAACATTATGTTGAGTTAATGAGTTGTAGTTCATCTGGTCAAGATGATCTACTCTTACCCTGTGTCTGCACTTTTTTCTTCCAATTTTATTTAAACATAACAAATTAAAAAAAGTGTCGCTTCTAATTTTATTTAAACAAGGCAAATTTCGACATGTATTTCCAGCAATTGGTTCAAAGTGCCAAAAAAACATAACATATTCCGGCATTTTTATGGAAAGTACCGCAAAAAGTAAGTGGGCCGACATTTTTTAAACGCTATATTTATTCCTTTTCTATTAAAAAAAAGTGTGCTTCTAATTTTATTTAAAGAAGACAACTGTTACTTTTCTGAAATGCCGGAAAAATCCCGGCATTTTTTTTTTTAAAACGTCAAAAAAGTAACTTTTTACTACTCTTGTTACAGAGTGCCGGAATCTGTCATGTTCCGGAAATCAACAAAATTCTTGTAGTGTCCAATTGATTCCAAAAAATTTTCATGGTACAACTATGCTTCTAGGACTTGGATTTTCTCTCTTTCGGCATATTTTTTAATTTGAAAATGGCATGTTTATTTATTATTTTAAAGATGAAAGTGACATGTTTTAGTAATAGAGGAAGTAGAGGATAGTGGAGATTATAATTGAAATTTGTATCTTTCATTATATTGAAAATATTTTTAAAGCAACTCACACATTGGCCGGGTGAAGTGGATGGTATATTTTTCCTCCACTACTTTATATATATATATATATATATATATATTAATGGTAAAGTGATATAATGAGTCACATGCCATTCCTTTCACTAAATGCAATTATACATGCATTGCATTTAATTAAAGTGGGTCTTTTTGTGATGTTGTGATCGGTCCACCATGTTACTCACCTTTTTATTTTTATCATATTCCTTACTTACAAGGACTAAGGTCACAGG
The DNA here is from genome assembly GCA_963922005.1 of Cornus suecica. NCBI lineage: Eukaryota > Viridiplantae > Streptophyta > Magnoliopsida > Cornales > Cornaceae > Cornus > Cornus suecica. The sequence goes on from OY998241.1 coordinate 20,924,647, forward strand.
TAAAAAATTTAAAACAAAAGGAAACACCATAGAACTTCTTTTATTATTTTTCTTCTTCATAAATTGTTTCCAAAATTTTGAGGGTTGAGAGGTGGAGAGGTAAGGGTTGGATCAGATCTTCACTTGTGGTGTATAAAGCTCTACAATTCAGGCAAGTAGAATGTTCTTCTCTTCTCTTTTGAACCCATAATCCTATCATCTTTAGTATAAATGTATATTGTTTCAGATTATTTTCGGTGCTATAATAGCTATATGGTTTAGTAAATAATCGGCCAAATTTATAAACTAATAATCATGAGGCTTTGTGTAATTTAATATTCCATATACAAATCTGTTTAGGATGATTCATGTTTAGTATTATTATTTTCTTCATTTGTTTTGGGACTGAACTGGCTGTGATGTATTGGGGTAGTGGTGGGGAAATCTCAATTGTAATCACTTAAAGTCAAATTATAAATTAAAGTGGCAGTAGCCAAGAATTTCAAATATTTGTAGATGTATATGTGTATAGTTGAGTATAAGAATTTGAAATTTAGTTTGTTCATATACAAATGAATTTGTGAACGAGGATTATTTTATATTAATTGAATAAGAAATCATCAGTTACCTTTATTGTTTTGATGAGCCACATGAGTTGATGGATCTGTACACAATAGGATTTGCATGCTTGGTTGTTTATATATATATATATGGGTAATTGTGTGTAAATAACAAAAGTTAAGTAGTTAGAATGGTAATACAAGAAATGTAATCTCTTTAAAATTGTGCATATCTATGTGGTTTTAGAATTGTGACTCATAATGCACACGGTGGATCAAAGAGTAATGATTTGAATGGTTTAGTTTAATGACTTTAAATTAGTGATGACTGATTAATCACATGGTGGGCTAATGAGTAATGATTGGAATAGATTCATATATCATATTTAGTGTGCACTTAATTTATTTGTATGCGTAAATGTTTGAATACATTTCTGTGTGTGTATATATATATATATATATATATATATATATATTTTTGGTAATGGAAGGAATCACGAGTTGATTACTAAGTCCGTCTCATATGTATAATAGATGACTAGTCATAATATTGATAAGTTGTCGGGTACGTGGTTGTGATTAGGCATGGTTGAGTTGCCTATTTAATTATGGTTACACTTATTAGTGTTGCTTAGTAATTATTTATTTATTTTCTTTGGAGTATAATTATTTAGAACTAGTAATAGTATTACTATTATTTTGTTAGGTAGATGATGAGGTTATTGGTGCTCTGTTTGGGATCATGTAGAGTCTACTTTGTTTGTGGGTCTGACCCACTATTGTTGTCATTTTAGGTCCTCAGCAGTACCAACCATAGGATTGAGGGCTTATCTCATTCCTTCGCGAGTTTTTCCATTTTTCATTCAGTTCAATGTAGGGACTCAAATTAGTTGTATTTTCGGACTCTTATTATTCATTTGTGGTTAGGGGTCCATAGATATGGATTCCCAAGTTATATTTTTTTTAAGATTTGGATTCCTTAAGTTCTTTATTCAAGAAAATTAAAATTTTGGGACTTAATTATTTATTCATTATGTCTTTTGATTTTGTGCTTGTTTATTATTGAGTGTTTATGCGCCTTGATTTTCGGTATGGGCTTGGCCAACCTATGCATAAAAATTAGGGGGTATCACGGTTGGTATTAGAGCACTCCAGGTTCAAGTGTCCTAGGAATATTTTGTTAGACTTCTGCGTTGCGTAATCGGATATTCAAAGCCTACATCTAGTTGTATTTTCGGACTCTTATTATTCATTTGTGGTTGGGGTCCATAGATATGGATTCCCAAGTTATATTTTTTTGAAGATTTGGATTCCTTAAGTTCTTTATTTAAGAAAATTAAAATTTTGGGACTTAATTATTTATTCATTATGTCTTTTGATTTTGTACTTGTTTATTATTGAGTGTTTATGCGCCTTGATTTTCGGTATGGGCTTGGCCAACCTATGCATAAAAATTAGGGAGTATCACGGTTGGTATTAGAGCACTCCAGGTTCAAGTGTCCTAGGAATATTTTCACTACAAGAAATCTGGCTTTTAGCGACAGTCCAAACTGTCGCTAAAAGTTCAAAAACTGTCTCTAATGTTCATCAAAGACCGTCACTAAAAATTGCGTCGCAAAAGGTTTTTAGCGACGGTTAATTTACACCGTCGCTAAAAGTGTGGTTATTAGCAACAGTTAGACCGTCACTAATAATACTACTATTGGCGATGGTCTAGACCGTCGCTAATAGTCCTTATTATTGGTGACGGTTTAGACCGTCACCAATAGTCCTTATTATTAGCGACGGTCTAGACCGTCGCGAATAGTCCTTATTATTAGCGACGGTTAGACCGTCACCAAGAGTAGTAGTATTAGCGACGGTTTCAAACTGTCGCCAAAAATCATGTTTTAGGAACGGTTTTACTGTCCCTAAAACCCATTTTTCTTCTTTTTATTTTGTCCTTTTTTTCTTGCATTAGACTATTTTGTTAGTGATGTACTTTCTTATTATGTTTTATTTTCAATAATTAGACATTTTGAATTCTTAATTGTTAATTTACATTATTTTTCATATTCATATACAGAAATAAAAGAAGTGCTCAAAATTTGAAAGTAAATACAAAAAAACATTCAAAAACTTTGAATATATGTTAACTTTATTCAACAATAGAATACTTGTACCAACATCTAAATTAGAACAAAAAAATTACAAAAGAAAAAATAGAACAAAAAAAATCTTCAACATTTTAGAGATTGCAAAGAATCAACTCTATCACAACGGATTTTTTACGATTGGGTATCAATCCTTGGAATAGAGAGGAACATGCGAAGGCTTCATCATTCTCCCTGAAATAGAAATTAAAACTTATTAGGGGCATCAAAGTTTCAAGAAACATATTTGAATCTAGTGAATTAAATACCAAAAATAATATTTTTTGTAAGTGCTAAGAATTGTACTAATTTCTAGTCCACCCAACACATGCCCTTCATATAAATTTCTTAAAAAGCATTTTATAAAAAAAATAACTATTGGTAAGAAGAATTCATACTTTCAAAGATAACATTAAAGCATTCTGGATATGAATAACTGAATTTTATATATATGCAACATTATTTAGTAGGAGAGTTGAAACCGAAAATTATTCTAGATGTAATAACACGGAATATATATGCAACATTATTTTGTAGGAGAGTTGAAACCGAAAATTATTCTAGATGTAATAGCACGGATCAAAGTCCTTAACCATAAAAAAAATCAATGGCATATATCTAGAGTATAACGAACTCGGGACACTTCACCATGTTCTCTTGATTTTTGCCTATAAAAACATATTTGCAAAGAAATAAAGAAAAAGAAAGAGCTAGGGTTGTGGTTGGGGTTTGATACATGTTCTCTTGATTTTTGCCTATAGAAAGTTTTTGCCAAAACTTCACCAGGCCGTAAACTTAACAACCGAACCTTGTAAAACTTTGTATATTTTATTTTTGTGTTTCTACTTTTCTGCTTGATTCTCGATCTTTTCTTGCTTCGCCGCAACTGTAGTCACAATGTATCATCTGAGCATTATCGAAAATCCATTCTTTAGGATGTACGGAGGTCATGTGATCCGAGGGATTTGGAAATTTTATTTAGACCTTTCATCGCCTTTCAAACCTCAAAATTCACCCAGATCCCTACTTGTATTCCTAGTAGTGCTAAAGCTAAATTTCATTACCCATTGTTAGTTCTACTAACTCAGGTTCTCTTAATTGTACTAGTACCTTTTGGAAATCTAATTTAGCACCTACCTTGCAATATAACTTTTAACTGAAACAGTCTAGCAACAACTGGATTTATCATGGAGCCTAATAAAAATTGTTTCTAGCATTCGTCTATGACAGGCAAAAACATGCAGATTTAATGTCAATCATTTGCATAGAACTACAGATATTGGTTTCTCCAACAGTCCATTTGACTATAGGCATGACTCCATTGTCTATCAAAAATAAAATATGATGATTTTCATTCTTCTCATTGTGAATTCTGTTAGTCTTCTCAGTAAACGTCCTAGTTGTTCAGCCAGACACTGCCTATGCGGCGTAGCATGACCCATCAATTTGATGCCACAATTATTTAAAGAAGAGCATCAGAAAAGCAAAAACTTGTCCCTTGTACCTACTTATTCTAAATCTATTTTGAGTTCTTACTTACCTATTTCTTTTATTAGAATCATTGCACATGTGTCCCTAAAAACAAATATAATCCACGGTATGAACCAAAAATGAACAAACACAACAGCCTCCCGATTTAAACACACCAACATGCTACATTTAAACAAGAACAGAGCAGCAAAAGTTACAGTTAAAGCACCCCCTTTATCAGATACCACATTTTAGAATAATTAAAATTACTTCCTACAGAAACAATTGAAAAACCATAATAATGGGTTTGAGAAATAACCTGTTTTTCTAGTTATTTTGCTCTGGTTGGCTTTTGGTTTGGTCGTAAATGAGATCGCAAGGCCGCTTCTTCCTCTACCTCTTCATCTTCCCAAAATTGTTCATCCTCCAACTGTACAAAAGAGCCACTACCAATGTACAAATCCGCTCAAAAAATAGATCTATACATATATTATACAAATCTATACATATAAGTATACACAATTTTAAAACGAAAATCTCTGTATGGAACCATTAAAATGTCTATGGAAACCCTAAGAGAGAGAGAGAGAATGAACCTTAAATCTCTGTATGGTTTCTAGAACCGAAACCCTAGGAGAAAGAGAACGGACCTTGAATCTGTACGGAATCAAAACCCTAGAAGAGAGAACGAACCTTCGCCGAAGGAGAATGGAAGCAAGGAGAAAGGTAGGGAGGGTCTGTATAAGAGAGTGAAAGAGGGCTTTTGCATAAGAGAGCGAAAGAGAGCTGTATAAATATTATGCCTTGTCAAAATAAAAAAAAATAATACAAAATTTAATAATATTCGTAATTTAATGTCATTTATTATATGATTCAAATCACAAAGAGGTGTCATATCAAATAAAATTATAAAATTAATCATATCCAAAATTTAATATCATTTATTTTATCATTTATAAATGAGGAGTAGAAAATTCATATTATCATATAATTAAAATTGTGAAAATGTAGAAAATTGATTCAATAGAGTGAAATTGATTCATTTGAGTATATGTACAAAATGAGAAAGTACTTTCTTTTTTTTTTTACTTTCTCTTTTCTTTGTTAATTGAGTATATGTTTCATAGTATATGAGCTCTCAAAATTCAATTAAGTAAATCCCCAATTCAATTCAGTGAATTTGAGTTCAATTAAGTAAACCCCCAATTCAATTAACTGAAATTAAGTAAACCACCAGTTTAGTTTTACTTGATTTTGTTTTTATTATTTTAATGAAAAAATCAAAATTTAAAAAATAAGATAATAATTATAATATTATAAAAACAAATTTTAAATTTTAAAATGCATAATAAATAATAATATATTGAAATAATTCAATAGTCCTATAATGAAGAGTTAATTAATCAAAAAATTTATGTTTTAATAATATATAGAAATAATTCAATACTCTTATAGTTTACAAATTTTTGAATTAGATATATATTTCAAAATTTATATATTTTATCAAAATTTATATATTTTTTGAAAATTTAATATAAAGTTTACAAATTATATATATATATATATATGTTTTTTAAAATTTATTATTTTTTTGGAATATATATACATTTTTTCTTATTATATATATATATATATATATATATTAAATTTTATATATTTGTTCAAATTTTAAATAATTGTTTCGAATTATATATATATATATATATATTTATAGAGGGAGGAAAGTGTAAGTATCTAAACAAGAGGGACGAAGGTATAATATATCCAAAAAAGAGTGGTGAAATTATAATTTATCTGAGAAAAATTTAATCATTTTGATATGAAAATTGGCTGGAAGGGGTATTTAATTAAAATCTGAAATATCGTTTTCAATTTCATGATATTGACTTCATAAATTGAGTGAAATTAACTTCAATTTAATGAATTTGAGTTCAATTTAATAATTCCACACTTCAATTTCATGAAATTGACTTCATTTGAGTAAATCCCCAATTCAAGTTTATAAAATTAAATTCAATTGAGTTGAGTTCAATTTAGTAATTCCACACTTCAATTTTATGAAATTGACTTTATTTGAGTAAATTCCCAATTCAACTTTATAAAATTAAATTCAATTGAGTGAAATTAACTTCAATTCAATGAATTTGAGTTCAATTTAGTAAATCCATATTACAATTTTATGAAATTGACTTCAATTAAGTAAAACATCAACTAAATTTCATGAACTTGAGTTCATTTATGTAAATCTTCAATTCAATTGAGTGAAATCAACTTCAATTTAGTAATTTCATAATTCAGTTTAATAAAATCTAAATCAATTGATTCAATTGAGTGAAATTGACTTCAATTTAATTAGTAAATGCCTCATACAATATATTGAAATTGAGTTTAATTAAGTAAATCCACACTACAATTTCATGAAATTGACTTCAATTGAGTAAAACCTCAATTAAATTTCATGAACTTGAGTTGATTTATGCAAATTCATAATTCAATTTCATGAAAGCATATAATTAGTACTTTATATACAACATATACAACATTTTTAGTCACACACATACTGATCATATAATTTTCTTTATATGTCTAGGTTCTTGTTTCGTATATGGAGCAAGTACTTCTAAAATATTTGTATAAATTGTTGATTAAAATTTTATTTTTTGTTGTTCTAGTAATTTCCATTTCTCATAATCAATCAAAAAAATAAAACTGTCAGTGCCTAAAGAATATGACTAAGATTAGAAAATAATATGACTAAGATTAGAGTCTTTTGGCGCTAATAATTTCAGTGGCTTTTGGCACGATTAAAAAATAATATGACTAAGATTAGAGTCGTTTGGCACAGTTTAATAAAATTGTCGCTAAAAATTTGGTCTTTTAAGGACAGTTCAGAATGTCACTAAAGGACATACTGATTTTTTCTTTTATTTTTTTTAGGCGTAGCTAGTTGGCGGTAAAAATTCCCGCATTTTTTTTTACCATTTAGGATAGTTCCAATTTTTCATGGCTAAAAATATGGATTTTACTGACGGTTCTGTGCCTTTAGTGACGGTTTAAAAATCTATGACTAAAAAGTATGAGTATTAGCGACAGTTCAACATTTTCGTGACTAACAAATATGACTTTTAGCGACGGTTTTCTACCTTTACCGACGGTTTTAAAGTCCTTGACTAAAAATATGAGTATTAGCGACAGTTTAACATTTCCGTCACTAAAAAATATGACCTTTAGTGACGGTTTTGTACCTTTAGCGACGATTTAAAAGTTCGTGACTAAAAATATGGGTATTAGCGACAGTTTAAAATTTCTGTGACTAAAAAGAATGACCTTTAGTGACGGTTTTGGAGCTTTAGCGACGGTTTTAAAAACCGTGACTAAAAGTATGCGTATTAGCAACAGTTTAAAATTTTCGTGACTAAAAATATGACTTTTAGCGACGGTTTTAAAGTCCGTGGCTAAAAATATGCGTATTAGCGACAGTCTAAAGTTTCCGTGACTAAAAATGGACTATTAGCGACAGTTCTGGAGAGTGTCTCTAAAGGACCGTCGCTAAAAGTCCGATTTCTTGTAGTGTTTGTTAGACTTCTACGTTGCGTAATCGGATATTCAAAGCCTACATCTAGTTGTATTTTCGGACTCTTATTATTCATTTGTGGTTAGGGGTCCATAGATATGGATTCCCAAGTTATATTTTTTTGAAGATTTGGATTCCTTAAGTTCTTTATTCAAGAAAATTAAAATTTTGGGACTTAATTATTTATTCATTATGTCTTTTGATTTTGTGCTTGTTTATTATTGAGTGTTTATGCGCCTTGATTTTCGGTATGGGCTTGGCCAACCTATGCATAAAAATTAGGGGGTATCACGGTTGGTATTAGAGCACTCCAGGTTCAAGTGTCCTAGGAATAGTTTGTTAGACTTCTGCGTTGCATAATCGGATATTCAAAGCCTACATCTAGGATTCATTGTACTCTTGTAAGATCTTAGTTGGGGTATTGATGTGTCATATTTATCGTTATTTCAGTATGTCACCTCGCAAAAGGAGAAATTTGAATCAAATTCCGAACCCCGCTCAGGATGGCAATACCGAATTTCCTCCTAATCTCACAGCCATCATTGCTCATGTTGTTGTTATAGAAGTGACGACCGCACTTCAGAATCAGCAGCTTCATCCTCCGCCTACTCAACAGGCTCCTGTTGTTGAGCCAACGGTACAACCTGTCACATGGGAGAAGGTTAAGAACACTTTCACTAAGGGACATCCATTGGACTTTTCAGGGTCTGCTGATGTTAAAGTATCTCACCAGTGGTGGAAGGATATTGAGCGTCATCTCCGTATGGTTGAGTGTACAGAGGTCTAGAAACAGGTGCTTGCTACTTTCAAGTTGGTTGGTGATACGTTGCAGTGGTGGGAGTCAGTTACCACTTCAAAGTAGAGGGCCACATTGACTTATGCTTAGTTTCAGGCTCGCTTTGATGATAAATACTTTCCCTTTGCAGTAAGGGCAGTTAAGAAAAAAGAGTTTCTTGATTTACAGCAGGGAGATAGGACTGTAGCGAAGTATGAGCAGGAGTTCACCAGCTTATCATTGTTGGCATCTGAGGAGGTGAACACAGAGGAGAAAAAGAAGAATTATTTTGTGCACAGTTTGTTATGGCCCATTCGGCAGGTGATAGTGGGTAATCCAACTTACACCACTTATGCTCAGGCGGTGGATGCAGCGTTACAATATTATCAGCTCAAGAGGAACCACAAGAAATCTAAGGGAGAGAAGCGTAGTGATAAGGACTCCACTAGCCAGGCAATGGAGAAAGGAAATGGTCAGAGTGGTAGACACAGTGATAGGGGAAGGTTCCAGGGGTATCAGCCTTGGAAGAAGTAGAAGGGTGACATATATGCTAGTAAGGTGATGTCTTCTCATCAGGGACAACAGGGTGGAGCACCTCAGGCTAGACAGGGTCAGCAACAAGGAAACTACTAGAGGAGATTTTCAGGTCCTTTCAAGGGACATTACTATGAGTGTGGGGAGTATGGGCACCCTACTAAAAGGTGTCCTAAGATTTCTCAGGGTCAGACTAGTCAGCAGGGGCAGAGACAACAACCACTATTGCCGGCACCACATATTCCCCGTATCCAATGCCCGATGTACCCAGGATTACCAGTACCCCCACTACCACCGAGGCATTGTGAACATGTAGAGAGTGATGTTCCTGAGTGAGTGAGTGAGAGATAGGGCGTGACAACAGCGGTGCATAGGTATTGGCGGCGCGCAGGAGGTGGGTTAGCGCAGTGGTGGGAGTGGCTGCAGCCACGCGCATCAGCGGCAGGGCCGAGTTTGGCAAGAGTTCACGATGCCATTTCAGTAGCGATCGTTTCTCCGATCATCGTAATTTTTGGAGGGTGGCTTGGTTTTGGTGGCACGTCCGACATATACAAAATTGGGGCCGATCCAACGGGTTAATTTGTGTTCCCTAACGTTTATGGATTTTAATCATCTTTTAGTATGCAGATCTAGGTGTCGCGGTGATCGCTTTGGCGCATCACCGGGTTAGGGTTAGCGGTGCAAACATCTATTTTACGGGGTTGCGGTTTGGAAACTGGTGTTGGTTTGTTGTCGCTTTATGCACGCTTCTACAGGTAGGGAAGTCATTTCTTTATACACGAGTTCACGCACTATGGGGCATATGAGTTATAAATTGTGATATTCGGAAATTGTAATGAATTAGAAGTTCATGTTTAACATATTTAAATCTAAATTGATGAAAATACCATGTTTTGGTGATTATTTAAAAACTAGATAAATAGTAATTTTGTATTAGTGGCTTGGTTTTGGTGGCGCGTCCGACATATCCAAAATTGGGGCCAATTCAACGGGTTAATTTGCGTGCCCTAACGTTTATGGATTTTAATCATCTTTTAGTATGCAGATCTAGGTGTCGCGGTGATCGCTTTGGCGCATCACTGGGTTAGGGTTAGCGGTGCAAACATCTATTTTACGGGGTTACGGTTTGGAAACTGGTGTTGGTTTGTCGTCGCTTTATGCACGCTTCTACAGGTAGGGAAGTCATTTCTTTATACACGAGTTCACGCACTATGGGGCATATGAGTTATAAATTGTGATATTCGGAAATTGTAATGAATTAGAAGTTCATGTTTAACATATTTAAATCTAAATTGATGAAAATACCATGTTTTGGTGATTATTTAAAAACTAGATAAATAGTAATTTTGTATTAGTGGCTTAGTTTTGGTGTCGCGTCTGACATATCCAAAGTTGGGGCCGATCCAACGGGTTAATTTGCGTGCCCTAACGTTTATGGATTTTAATCATCTTTTAGTATGTAGATCTAGGTGTCGCGGTGATCGCTTTGGTGCATCACCGGGTTAGGGTTAGCGGTGCAAACATCTTTTTTACGGGGTTGCGGTTTGGAAACTGGTGTTGGTTTGTCGTCGCTTTATGCACGCTTCTACAGGTAGGGAAGTCATTTCTTTATACACGAGTTCACGCACTATGGGGCATATGAGTTATAAATTGTGATATTCGGAAATTGTAATGAATTAGAAATTCATGTTTAACATATTTAAATCTAAATTGATGAAAATACCATGTTTTGGTGATTATTTAAAAACTAGATAAATAGTAATTTTGTATTAGTGAGAATTGACGATAGGATGATATGTTTCGTGCCTTTTTTATTATTTGAAAATTTGATAAATAAAATTTGGTATCATTGAGAGTTGATATGGTTCGTGCTTATATGATTTTATTTGAGCATGTTACATATGTATTTAAATTGATTTTAAATTCGTGTCTATATGCCTAGGGTGCTAGGTATAGTATGATGTTATTATGACATGTCATTTCACGAACATGTAGTTGGTAGGGACTATGAGAGCATGCGTTACATTGAACACCAGCCGTTGGGATACGACTATTTTAGTGTAAGGGCTTTGGAGTTGGGCCACCCCGCTGTTTTGGGAATTCAAAGTTGGACCATCCCACGTTACTTTAGGGGCTTTGGAGTTTGGCCACCCTGTTTGAGTTAGGGACTTCAGAGTTTGACCATCCGCTCGTTCCTAGAACCTCGGAGTTCGGCCATCCTAGATGAGTCACCGGCTGACTGCAAGGTAGCAGAAAGGGTAATGCCTGGTTCGGACTCAACACTACAATTATGGTGAGGGTTGGCATTGTGAATGTAGGTAGACGTGGACATGCATTTCATTTGCATATCATTGCACGATATCTGCTTATTGAGATGTGTATGTATATGTTCCATTATTTTTCTTCTATTGTTATAGCTGGACTAATGAGTATTCAGTGTGTCGAGTTGTGGATCTAATGGGTACATAGACCGAGACGAGATGTGTACTATTTTCCAGGATGGGATCTAGTTGTGGTTTTGGTGAGAGCCAATTAGTCTCGCCAGTTAGGGTGGAGATAGATGGCGATTCCCTACTGAGGGTTGAGCTCATTCCCCTTGTATTGAGTCATACAAGGTCGGATGTAGCTGCTGTGACATTGTAGGCATGATTGGACCTTCTTTTGTATCTCGTTGTTTTAAGCCATGCTAGGGTTAGTGTTACGTTAGTTGTTCTTTCGGGCTAATGTATTATTCTTTTGGCACCTGAGGGTAGTGGCCTGTATCTATTACCGGATTGGCAATTTTTTCCTTACTGTTGGATATTATCCTGTATATCTTGGACTGTGGACTAGATGTGGGGCTTGGAGGGTGGCAGTGTTACTATGTCGTCGATCCTGGTCCCTTTTTATCATTGTGGACATGATCCTTATTGTGTTAGTGTCATTTATGTATATACAAGGTGTGTTTTGGAGTGGACCTTTTCCACCGGAGGATTCCAGTATAGACGATACTCTGCCCGATTTTTCTTAGATTTGTTAGGTGGCGCTAGAGTGATCCTAGACTCCAGCATGGGAGGTCCTGTGGATTTTGGGGTGTTAGGGGTTGTATGCTAGGGTGGCATTTTGAGGATGATGGATGGGACTTTTGCGGCTGGTGTATGGCTTCAGATTTTCTGCTTCTCCTTGTGGATTATTGCTTGAGTGTACTCTTTTGGCTTTTGCCTTGTTTATTATATTTAATCAGTTACCTTTCAAAAAAAAAAAGAATAGGGGATAGATTGAACAGACACAAAGCATCAACTTATTTGTCTATCAGCATGTGCATGAGCATACTAAGTTCTACTTCTTAAAGAAACGACTTAGTACTAAGAATCCAGGGAATGTATATATGGAAAGCAAGAGACTTAACAACATAACACTTAACGTTTGTTGATTGCTATAGACGGTCAGAACTTCAGAAAACAAACAAAGAGAATACCAAGCACAGTCTGGCCTTTAACCAAATCATTAAAGTTTTCTAAAAATCTAATTTGGCCACATTCACACATCAGCTATTTAATAAATCACTACTGTCCGTCAATAAAACAAAACTATATAAACTCATTTGCATAACAGCATTTGCATAACAGCATCAGTACTATACCAGTTTCATCAATTCAACAAGCAAGTAATTAAGCTAATTAAGCAATAACCATATGTACTACAATATATTATGTATATGGTATAGGGTTTATGGATTGAAGAAATTTTGAATAGCTAAACCTTGGTTAATTTCACATCTGTTTCACCTTGATATTGTTTTTTCGTAAATCAATATATTATGGAACCAAAAGAGAAAACAAAGCAATGCAAAAGCACAGCAGCACCAAGCAAACAATCACTAACCAAGCCAAGCTAGGCTAGCAGACCAATCTCAAAAGAACCAGGACTGAACTGGGGAGGTTCCATAGACCAGCAACATCTCTGAATAGCCAAACCTTGGTTAATTTTACAGCTGTGTTTCACGTTGATATTGGCTCTAAATAACTCATGTGCGATGATGGGGTGAAACAATGCTCTCCTGATAAATCCCTACTTGAGCCGAGCCAAATTCTGCATTTTTCCAACATGTATTTGTTTCCGTGTTGTATGTAAAAAAACTCAGATCCCTCCTAAAAAGGATTTCATCATTGTTTGAGAAATCAAAAAGCCGTACTCGACCAAATGGAATCACTGCAACTTTGGTCCAAGACTCTCATTCCATATTCCTTCATCAACCAAACTTCAGTAAATTCCATATCTGCAGGTCCACATCTGGCCGCGACACAGAGACATCCTCCCAGACCTCCAATGAAGCAAGGCTTGGATGATTCTTCAAAATCAGGTAAGAACAAATATTCAATTCTCTTGTCCCCTAAATGAAACAAACCTATATTGTCCTTCCTTAACCGATGTAGAACACCATTGAATAAACAGAAGATTTCATTAGCCTTGCCAATATTGCAGTCTTGAATCATATCCCAACAATTTGTTTTCAGTGAATATACACTGATATTGGTTCTGGTTTTACCAACTAGGGATGAGATCTCCAAAACCTTGTAGTCATCCTCGGACGCATCATAGCCGATTTCATAGGTAACTGATGAGAACCTTTGCGATGGTGATTTTGGTAATTCATTGATTTCTCTTGTCGTAGGATTCAACAAGTAAAGCCTAATGGGTGCAGTTACCAATAATAATACTAAGCCATTACAGTAACCCATTACATGGATAGAATCACTGTCACAAAGTAATGGAAGACCAAAGCAGATTGCATTCTTCTGATCATTCTTGTCAATAGAATATACATAGAGTCTAGGCTTAATTCGGGATGGGGATTCAAACTCTGATACCAAACAAAAAACATGTTTACGTACACTGGATCGAATGAGGTGCATCTTGGCAGTATAGGAATCCCCCATTAATTTGCACCAAGACTTTGAAACACACTTAAAACGTACCAGAATCTTGACCGCTTACGCTTATATATTATTAAGCGCAAAATTGAAAATTACACACTAGTCAACCTCAATCCATAAAATGCTAAAAAGTCCAAATTGGACAAGTAATGCAGGACGGAGGGAGTATTATTTTTATAGCAACCAAAAATATTTTCTAAAGTGGATTGATTTAAAACCAACAAGGGTTCTATGAGAATCGGGATGCGTCGAATCTTTCTAATAAATATTTTAGTTTCGTTATTTAAATAAAAATCATAATTATATGATAGCAAGGTGTTGTTTGGTTCAACTGAAAATTAAGTAAAAAAGAAAATTTTAAAATCTGAATTTTAAGACGGAAGGTTTTAAGTAGTGCATGAGAAAATTATATTTTATGATATTTTTGTAAATGTGCATCATTTGTAAAAAAACTCCTTTTGATCAATGTGTATGAGACCTTACTAATTTTTGTTTATCCTTGAAACAATACATACCTCCTTCCCGAGAGGAACCTGATGTGTTCCAATTCAATTTGAATATGTAACTGAATTTATATTTAGAAATAGCAATATTAGAATCGATGAAAAGAGTAGTACTTAATTGCTTTTTAAAAAAAACTTGGTGTTCAAATTATATGGGACCTCATCACGGAGAAGAGGAACATCTTTATTGCCAACTATTGATCTTTTCATTAATTGCACTAGGTAAAATCATACTTTCTTAAAAAAAATAGATATTATCTTGCGACAAAGGCCGTAATGCTAAAATTCTTGAAATTAATTCAAGACGTTTTTTTAATTAATATGTATATAATAATATAATTGAATTATCTTGGTGCACAACTTAAAAGATAGATTAGGCAGAGAAGTTTTAGGATGTGATATATTGGTAAAAAACTTATATCAATCAATACGGATTCGGTTTCCTATTGGGACTATATAAATATAATAATGATAATTTAACAGGGACACGAAATCTGCTACCGAAGAGAGTCCTATATACATGTAATATTAATTTTATCCCTTTAAAAACCCTAACGTCCTATTAAATTTTAATTTTGTATAATTATTCTGACCTCCCCTGCAATTTTGCATAATTACTTTCAGATTAAAATTTGCGTAAATTTACTCAGTCCTCCCCTATCAAATTAATGTTAAAGTAATTTTCATTTGCATATCCTAAAATACCCTTAACTAAGTACTTCAAAGTTAAGTAATTTAAGTTAAGAAAGAACAAAAATATCAAAACCCAAAAGTACCCTTGAGAGTGACAAAAATATTGAAATAAACTCACCAACTTGTTTGATAAAAATACTTTGGGTGGTGTCAAATCAAGGACATTTTAGTATTTTTAAATAATATTGACATTGTTAGACATCTAAAACATAAATTACTTAAGTTTAAAGCACTTGTAATGGGTATCTTAGTAAATGCACAAAATAATTAGTTTAACATTAATCTGACAGGGGAGGACAGAGTAAATTTACACAAATTAAAATTTAAGAGTAATTTACCCTTTATTTTTTATAATATATAACTAATTGCTTTTAAACTCTTTGAAACTAATTCTACTTTTACAATTTTACTATCACAGTCAATTTATAGTAAATCTAATTGTAACTAAACTCCCTTGCCAAATTCAACTTTAATTTTAATTGCAGTAAATGTACATTTGTTGTAATACAAAATTGAAATTTTAAATTTTATTTAATAATTTAGTTATTACAAAAAAATTAAATAATCCTAATATTCTATTATTTTATTTTTAGAAAGGGTTAATTTCATTTACACCCCCTAAACTATATCAAAATGTCATTTTGACCCTCCACTTTTGCATAAATGCATTTACACCCCCTAATTAAGAAAAAGGCACTCATTTACACCCCCTGATCACTTTTGGGCGTTGACTATGCATGAAAAGACCATACTGCCCTTTGCCAAACAAGTATAATTTAAAATTTAAAGTTATCCTGAGTAAGGATAACTGACAAACCCTATTCCAAGTTAGTAGAGAATAAAACATGTATCCAAACACCCAAATCATATATATATCACACTTTGCCTTTTTTTTCAAACCAAACTTCATCTCTTAAACCCCAACCCTAAGCCCGTTTTCCATCTCTCACATCTCAAACCCTAATCACCATTTCCACACCTTCAACTCTCAAACCAAACCACCATTTCCACACCTTCATCTCTTTCTCTTCGCTGAAACCCATGTTTGTTCTCTCTTTGCTGAAACCCACGTTCGTTTACATCTCTCAAACTTATTTTGAATTGTTATGATGTTGACTGAACTTAGGTTTGTGATCATTTTGAACTATGAAATTATGTTTGGATTATTAGGTGTTGTATGGTGTTATGAAAACACTATTTGAACTGTCATGGTGAAATGTAATGTTATTGAACTCATTTTGTGTAATTTTGTTGGTGTATTGAACTGCATGACGCTTTTGTTGAGAAAATAGATAGCCTTCATTTATTTGAAAAAAAGAGTGTATACAGATAAGAAAATAAATATGCATAGAGTAAGTTTGAAGGAATAATTAGCTACTTTTATAGCTTTCAATCTTGAGCAAATTACTTTACTTTTGGCCTTCAATTCTTCTACTTCTTCATAAAGTGCAACTAGTTCTCCAACCCTGCATGGATAATCTTCAACCTGCATGGGATTACACCATCCTCAAATGTTGCATTTTCTATTTTCACAAGCATAATATAACCTCCCTTTGTTGGAATTTCTGTCATTTTCGGTAATTTTGACTATAGCAAAATTTCCACAATCACAAATCTTATTTTTGTACCTTATATAATATCTAATCCCACTTCCATAACTTGTTTAAGACATGAGTATAGATGGAGAAAAATATAGGGAGAAAATGATGAAAAGGAAGTGAAAAAATTGTTACAAAGGACAATCCACTGAGAGCTATTTATAAAGCAAGCTTTGTGACCGTTTGAGGGGGTGAAAATGATAAAACCAAACTCAAAATATGACCATTTGTACAATATAGCCATTTTAAAAAAAGAAGGGGCAAAATTGATTAATTAAAGTGCTATGTTTGGTATCTTTAACCAATTACATTATGAGGGGGTCAAAATGATTTATTCAAGTAGTCAATTTGGTGCCAAAAATAACCTACTACAATGAAGGGGTCAAATTGATATATTACTGTGCATAAATTGTGCAAAAATCACACAGAAATATAATGGGGAAAAAGTAGGGATAGGAACAAGGGTAGTTTAGGTATTTAACAACATGTCAGGTATGTAACGTTCCAAAAGTACATAAGGGGGTGCAAATGAGTGAATTTTTCTTAATTAGGGGATCTGACAGCATTTATGTAAACGTGGGGGGTCAAAATGGCGTTTTGACATAGTTCAACGGGGGTGTAAATAAAATTAACCCTTTTAGAAAAGAGAGAGTTAGTGTTTGGTGTGTTGATTTAATTTCGTCTTCTAATTTGAGTTTCAACTAGTGATTTCTATTAGGGTATTTTAAAAATGAAAACGCTTTTAAATAGTTTGTTTGGGCTTTTAATTTGGCCTTTTAATTACGAAGTTTAGTTGGAGATTTCGATTAGGGTTTTGGAAAACAACTTAGGTTTCGAATTAGGATTTCCAAAATAACAATGGTACATATATACCATATCGACAAGATTTTGAGTCGGACTAAAATTACGTAGGCCATGAGTAATAGATTACTTCATGAGTACTTATATAATATCACTTTACAGAGTATTCATTTTATAGTGAGATGTTTCCTTTATGCAGGGCCGTCTTGATAGTAAGACAATTTAGGCAGCCGCCTAAGGCCCTGCCCGAGAGGAAGGCCCCAAAATTTTGGGGGCCTTATATATATATATAATTTTTTTAATATATTATATATATTTTATTTTTAAAATAAGCTTTCATATAATGTTATAATAATTAAACTTTTAGAATGAGACTCCTTATAATGTTGTAAAAAATAAACTTTTAGAATGAACCTTCTTATAATGTTGTAAAAGTAATTTTTTTGGAATGGACCTAAATGGAATGGGCCTCCATATAAATTAGATTTTTAGTATACATATATTTTACAAAATGATTTTATATTTGAAACTTTTGGGCAAAACGAAACGGCATGGGCGGCAAGGGTTTTTCTTTTTATTTTCTCCCTCATTCTCACTCTCATAAGTCTATCAGATCAGAGTTCTTCAATTTTCCTTCCTCTCTCAAAATATTATTGCCTTATTTTTCCCTCTCTTGTCGCATGAATCTCTCAAATCTTATTCCTTCAAGACTCTCATAACTGAATTGTCTCTTAATTGATCAATTGAGAGTCACAAACAACTATATTGTTCATAGATCAATGAAACCATCATCTTCGACTGGTTGGCCTGACCTTGTTTTTGTGTCCAGACACCAAGCCACATTAATACTTGGTGGGTACCTAACTTCTTTTGCTTAAAATCATTGTTACAATGTAACACCCTGTGTTATTTTCCTAAATTTCTGGAGTTATTTTCGATTTATTTTCTGTTGTGATGTCACTTGTTCATGACGTCATGGTTATTCTTGGTATCTCACGTGTAAATTTTTCGTGTTTACGTCTACACTCGACTGGACGACGTTGCGATTTCTCCTCGATGACTTCGTGAACTTACCTTGGCGATTACATGACTTGACGTGACAGTATTGTTTTTGACTTAGCGAAACATTGACGTGAGTTCTGGATTTGATAGCACGACTCTGCAAATTGTCTCTTTGGTGATTACACTACTTGAAGTGATGTTTTGTGTTTCGGACGTGGCTAGAGGTTTACGTGGGTTTTAGTGCCGATTACGTGATTTCATTTTGACGCTCGACGTTTGGTGCTTCGACTGGGTGGCGACATGCTTGTTATATCCAACGTTTAAAGCTCTGACGCTGTTGTTAGAGTTTGACATTTAGTGTTTTAGGGGTTCGACGTTTTGTTTTCCCTTATAATAGGATTAGTATGTACTTTATTTGATTGACGTACTCTGTGTTTGTATGTATGTGCCTCTATGTATTGTTTGATTTGTGTGCTAAGGGGTATTTGCATTGCTTTACGTGTTCTTTCGTGGTTATACTTACGTGATGCATAGTCTTAGACTTTCTGGGTTAACTTTTGGTGTTTCTTGTTTTAGGAGTTTCGGTGAGTTATGTATGTATCCGGTGGTTGGGTTTTGTACCCCGGATTATTTATTTTCATTTATATTATCTATCAGGCATCATGTTTACTATTCGGACTCGCATGATTTTTATCTGGGGGTTCCCGGTATTTTTCAGGACTTATTGTAATTATATATGCATGTGGGTATTTATAATATGTATATATATAATTATGTAATTATATATATATGTATATAATTTTAGATAATGGATGTGTGGCTGGAGACACAACACAACAATTACGCACAACTCCTTTTCTTTCTTCTATTCTTCTGCACGACAAACCCCATTTCCTTCTTCACCGAATGACCTTTTCCTCTTTTGTCTTCATCACAAATCTGTTATAGAAAGGGGGGGGAGAGAGAAGGAGAGAGAGAGAGAGTGGGTCGCGAGCTTGAGAGTTAGGGTGCGACCTGGTGAGGTGAGTCACCGATTAGGAAGAGAACTGAAGGTGCAACGATGGATAGCTGCGCAGGTAGTGGCGGCATGATGTTGGGCGTGACTACATGTGGTTTCGTGGCTGGGTTGTTCGTCGGAGAGGAGGTGAGCAGCGACGACGGCTCGGGTCGCTAGTTGTAACACCCCATATTAATTTCCCAATTTTCTAGAATTATTTTTTGATTTAATTTCGGTTATGACATCACTTGTTCATGACGTCATGGTTATTATTGGTATCTCATGTGTAAATTTTTCGCGTTTATGTCTTGATACTACGGGATAACGCGACCATTGACTTGTTGACTACTTCGTGGATTGTTGTTGGCGATTACGAGAATTGACGGTGAGTTTAATGTTTCTAACTGGTGAAACGTTGACGTGAGTTCTGGATTCGACAGCACGACTTTACGATTTCTCTTCATTGACTTCATGGACTTCTGTGGCTATTACGTGACTTGACGTGACGGCAGTATTTCGAACTTAGTGAAAAGTTTAAGTCGGCTCTTATTATTGACTCAGTGGATTTGTTTTAACGCTTGACGTTTAGTGCTGCGACTGGTTGACGATACGATTTGTATATCCGACGTTAAATGTTTTGACTCAGTTGTTCGAGTCCGATAGTTAATGTTTCAGGCTTGATGAAACATTGATGTGAGTCTTTCTTATTGATTACGCGATTTCGTTGTGACAATTCACGGCTAGTGCTTTGACTGGATGACGACACACTTAGTATGTCCGACATCCGAGGCTTTGACTCAGTCTTTCGAATTAGGTATTTAGTGTTGTAAGGGTCCGACGTTCTTGTTTTCCCTTGTAATGGGATTAATACCTTCTTTGTTTCTCGTGTTTCTACGTGCCCTATGTGTTGAGGTGAATTTATGTGCCTTAGTTGTTTCACTTACGTGTTTATGTGTATTTGTATTATCTTGTTCGTTCCTCATGTTTATACGTACGTGATAAGTGTAATGCGATTTTGTTTAAACCTGTAGCGTTTAGTACTTCGACTTGATGACACGTTTGGTTTATTCGGCAATTATGGTTTTGATTCGATTGGGTTAGTGACGACTCCGGTGATCGGGTAGTTGAGTCTCGTACCCGGAGTGTTTATTTTGACTTGTATTATTTCTTGACTATCTGTAGAATTTACGGGGGGCGCAAGATATACATTGCGAGTCGATTCGTGATTTATTTTAGTTTATATATACGTTGATATCCGACTATATAGCCGAATTATTTATTCCGGACTTTATTAGTTATTCGGAGTACCGTGGGGTTTTCGATGATTTAATTGGTGGATAAATTTTGTGCCCCAGAGTTTTATTTGAGCCTATATTATTTATTTGGAGTCCGGTGAATTTTATGGGCTTACGTGGAATTATTTGAGTGTCCCCGGTATATTTTACGGGACTTATTTTATTTATGCGAATTTAATTATGATTATATATATATATATGGGTTTCATACCCTTGATTATTTATTTCAGTTATATTATATATTGGGCGTCTCGTTTATATTTACGGGCACGTGTTATATTATTTCGGGGTTCCCGATATATTTTCGGGATTTATTGTTCGTATGTATATATTATTAATTGGGAATATATGTATATATGGGTATTAAATGGGTATTTATATATATTTAATTATATAGATAAATATACAGATATATCGTGTGTATATGTGGTTGAGAGGATACCCGAACATTCTGGTTCTTTCTCCTTGTTTCTCCTTCATCACAGACATGTTCCTCTCTCGTCACTCATCATGGATCGGTTAGAGAGAGAGAGAGAAAAAAAGAGAGGGAGAGAGAGAGAGAGAACGGGAAAGAGGAACGAAACGCACGACCTGTTGGAGTTCACCAGAGCTGGCGATGGATGAGGTTGTTGATGGCGGCTCGCGCCGGAGCTTTTAGCACGGTCTGGCTATGGTGGTGGTGCTCACGTCGAAGCCTGGTGGTGTGGCCGCTGCTGTAGTGGTGCGATTCAGCTTGTAACTGGCGAGCAGATTTCAGGTTCGGCCTAGGGGTTTGGCCGGAGAGAGAAGCTGATTTCACTGGAGGAGGGGATGATGACAGCGCTGGTGGCACGATGTGGTGACGGCATGCAGTGGTGGTCACGCTGGTGGTGGCGCGGCCCAACCATGTGTAGTGACGAACAGTGGAGTGTTTGGTCGGACTGAGTTGGGTCAACTCAATGGCGAGTCGGGCTCGGTTTGGGCTGATTTTCGGAGGATAGCTTGGCCTCGGTACCGTGTACGTTATATCCGAAATTGGTGCGAAACAGTTGAGCGGTTCTCCGGGAATTTAAGATTTTCGGTATGGTTTTCAGTTTAGGTTTTTGTAGATTTGTTCCAAATTATTTATCGATCGCTAACGGGTTTCAACTATATTGAATAGGACGGTAAGGCGGTCGTTTCGACACATTCGAAATATTTTTCGGACAACTTTGGGTGGCGAGCACTATTCATGACCGGTACTGTTCACAGTGGGACTGTTTGTAAGCGAGTAAATTATGTGGAAATTTATATATATATTCTTATATATATATGCATATCTGGCACTCACTAATAGTGCGTAGAAAATGTAAATAAATCCTCGTTGCATGTTTTTGGGTAAATAAATACATTTAAATTAAATTCCTAGTGATAGACTGAAATCTAGGAATTTTATAGAATTTACGGAATACCCATAAATGGATTAAATGACGCCGGAGTTAGAAATTCCTTTGGATAAATTAAATAAATTATTTCTCGAATTTTAAATAATTATAAACATATTTAAATTAAATCGATATAGGCGGTTTAGTACCCCTTGAGCTCGGAATAGGTTTATAGAAAGTGTATGTGGACGTATATCTGGTAAATAAATTTCTCCCCTATTATTTATATTTTATTAAAATTAAAAATAAGTTAGGGGGATTCACGAGAATGAGGGACGTTATAACTTAGACTTGAGTTGATTTTCTCGTAAATTATAAAGAAATTAAAATTGCGAATTTAATTGTCTAATTTTCCTTGAGGCGGATTAATTTGAAAACAATTATTGAGAATTAAATTAAAAGCATGCTGGCATATAAAATCTATAAAGATTGGGTAATTGAGAACCAGATTATTTCTGTGATAAATGGAAATTGAATTACTGTATAATTGAAATTGTGAAGCATGTTTTGTATGAGATTGCTTGGCTTTTATGCCGTGTTATTGAGCATATTAAATTCATATGGAGACATTCTGCATTCATATAGCACCATGGTATATATATATTGTTTCGGTGCATGTTGCATGCCTCAGTTATATCACGTACATGTCTGGATCGTTTGGAATGTCGTAACAACTGGCCAGGGGGTGGTCTAGCACCCAGGGAGCTAGTAACTCTCAATTCTCTAGACATTTGGGGGTGAGGGCTTGGGCCTCACTTGCCGATTCCCGGGCGGACTTGTGGTCTCTGCACTCTATTTGGCGACGCCCACCCTTCCTATTGTGGGTTTGTTGCCCCAGCAGTGAACGGTTTGGGATTCCTGGATATTGGTTTCATCCTCTAACGGTTAGGGTTGCATTGGAGTTTCATTATCATTGCATTGACATTCATTTGAGCATTTATTTGACATGTACTTACCTGTTATAATTATCTGTTATTATTGTTTATTGATATTGAGCATGTGATATCTGAATTTTAATAAGATATTTATATTATTCTCTTGGGCGCTAGGGCGCAGTGTTTGTAATTGATATTTTTACCGTGGTTAAATCTCAATGAAAAATTATGAATTTCCTAGTGTAAAGGAAACTGTAAAAATTTAAAGTTAAAAGGTGAAAAGTGAAAGTGACCTTGGGACGTAAGGATTCCCCGTATGTTAGGCTCTAGTTGAGCTGGGTAGTAGTATATTGTGATCTTGGCCACATAGGCCTTTGTGATTGGCGATTAGTGTCATCACAGGATGATTGCTAGACCTCTCCGGTAGTGTGGAGTATTCCTGTTCACTTAGCTTTTAAAATTTTGAGCTTATCGCTCATTCTCTCACGTTGACAGTGTATGAGTTATAAACGGTTCTTTGCCGTATTTATTGAAATGTCCTCCCATAAGTACTCTTATGAAGTTAGTGAAATCAAGGCATGGTTGGTCTTGTTCTTGAATCCTCGATTATGGTTAGGATCTATGAAGTCAAATATTTAAAGTTTTGAAAACTTAAAGCTTGGGGATTTTTATAAAACGTGTTCTTCGTTTACCCCGAGATTTGTTAACTATTTTTTTTAAAGACAGAAGTTTAAATACCTGTTTTATAAAATATGTTTTGAATTCTCAATACCGGGAGTATCGGTAGAAATCTGTTTTTGAAAGAAATTTCAGAAAATTCCTTTTGAAATTGTTTTGTATAATCGGTGAATTAGGACACGGTTTGTCCCTGTTTTAGAAATCTCGATGTTATTTTCGAGGTGTCAGTATTGTTAGAGGTTGATAGATCCAGGTTTCTTCTAGCTTGTTGTCTGGAGTTCCTTCATGTGCCCGGTTTTGTTTAGGCATTCTTTCAGGATTATTTTTTTATAAATTTTTAAATAAATGTTAAAGGTCTTTGGACCATATTTGAAAGAAGTTTGAAAGTGACTATAAAATGGTCGTTAGTTTGAACTCTAGTAGTTCTTCTTTCTCCTGTAGTTATTCCTTGGGTTTAAGCCCTGACTTGCGATGTTGAGTTACGCACACCTAGTGTGATTCATGTTGTTTCGGTTGGGTTTGGAGACGTTGGAACCAAATGAGATTTGACCGGGTCTTAACTTTTTCTTAAAAACCAGTTGAATCCTTCGGGGTTCAACATTTTTCTTTAAAAACCCGAGGACCATGGCATCTGTTTGGGACTAAACGACTCCAATACCCCAATCTAGTGCTTAGATAGGCAGTGTGAGTTAGAGATAGTTCGGTTGGTTACTGAATCCGATGTGGAGATAGTACCTTCCCTTTTTATGTTTCTTCGAGTGAACGGGTTGGTTCACTGGTTGTTGTACGTAGAAAAATGGTTATTCCCTTTCAGTAGTCCTAAGGAGTGACCTATTTACCTCTTAGGAACCTTGAGCAGCGTGCTAGGTGCAGGATATGGTAGATAGTTAGTTTTGTTGTATCTCTAGATGAGAATGGAGTTCAGATTGTTTGTCTATAGACCTAGGTGACATGTTTAGTTACGTACAGGACGTATATATATATATATATGTACGTAGATATATGTGTTGTTTATGTTTTCGTTGATATGTAGTTCTTATGATTTTCGTAGTGTACTTGAGGTTAGTGATGAGGTTATTGATGGGGTCTCGGATTGGCGGGGTGCCATGTGAGACGATTGACTGACCTAGGATAGATGTATGCACATGGGATGGTTAACTTTTTCTAGACGGCTATGAGTGTGATGTTTTGATATTACGGTGAGCCCCCGAGGTTGTGCTCACCCCTACACAGGTTGCAGGTTTACAGGTGGACGCAGCACGACTTATGTTCGGCAGCGACGATACGGGTGATTTGGGACGGTAGTTTATTCCTCCTTCCGTAGTCATATTTATGTATTCTTTTATTCTCTTGGGAGCCAGGCTGTTTGCAGATTCCCTCGTGTTGTATCTCTATTCTGTGTAATTATTATTTTCGGGGTGCCTTTGTATCATTTCGGCACCACCGTATGATACAAACCGCCTATATCTAGCTCAAGGGGGGTTCTAAACCGCCTATATCGATTTAATTTGAATAGGTTTATAATTATTTTAACTTCTCCGAGAAATAAAATCTATTTAATTTCTCATGGGAAATAATCTATTTAATTTCTCCGAAGTATTTCTATTTCCACCAATCATCTAATCCAACTATGGGTATTTTATAAATTATATAAAATTCCTAGATTTCCGTCTATCACTAAGAATTTAATTAAACATTTTTATTTATCCATAAACATACAACGGAGCTGTATTAACGTTTTCTACGCACTATTAGTGACTGTTAGATATGCATATATATAAAAATATATATATGTAAATTCCCACCTAATTTACTCGCTTACAAATAGTCCCGTCGTGAACAGTATCGGACGTGAATAGTGCTCGCTGCCCAAAGTTGTCCAAAACATATTTCGAATATGTCAAAATGACCGCCTTACCGTCCTATTCAATATAGTTGAAACCCGTTAGCGATCCATAAATATATTTGAACAAATCTACAAAAAACGAAACTGAAAATCATACCGAAAATCTGAAATTCCAGGCGAACCGCTCAACGGTTTCGAACCAAATTCGGATATATCGTGTACGACATCGGAAACAAGCTATCCTCAAAGTTTCACGCCAAATGAAGCCCGAATCGCCACTAAATCGACCCAACTCGATCTGGCTGAACTCAGGACTGGCCACCACTGGTCATCTCGCCACCACGGCACGAACCACCACCACCACTATGTCGTCGCACATCTGCTTGCGACGCCATCACCACCAGGTCGTCATCGCCAACGACCACCCAGACCCACGACTGAAACCCAACCCGCGGTTGAAACCCTCTCCAAAATACGTCGTCTACAATCGCCACCACCTCACGCCACCAGGTTGTCGCTGCTACCTCCTGGATGTTGCGGTTAAGCCGACAACCTCAACCAAGCTTCCCTTGTGCACAGCTTGTTCTCTTCCTCCCTTTCTTGACAGTTTCTTTCTTGCTTCCTCTAGCAACCGTGAAGAGGATCCAAGTGTTGCTGATAAAGGAGGAACAAAGAAAAGAAAAAAAATATCCAAAATTAAAGAGGAATAAGAGGTCGGCAAGGAGAAGAAAGAAGAGCTCTGGTCAGACACCCATTCTCTCACAGCAATCATACACATGTATATATATTTAGGCCAATTATCAAAGCAACTCTTGCTTTTTACATAATTGTACAAGTGACTTTTCCATTTTTCATAATTACTAAAGTAACTCTCCAATTCCCATATTTACAAGTGTGACTCTCATGTCTTGCCAATTCACACTTTAACCCCAAGACATATTATATTTATATATATATATATATCCATTTTCCATTAATATATATATATATATATATATATATATAATTGCCTATTTTGATTAATAACAAATAAATAATTATTATTGCATATTTTAATTACTAGGCAATAATAATTCAACATTTTATTTATTTATTTATTAATTACCCTCATATATACATGTTCCCATGAATATATAATTACAATTAAATACACATAAATACAATAAGTCCCGTAAAATATACCGGGGACACTCAAATGATTCCACGTGAGCCCATAAAATTCACCGGACTCCAAATAAATAATATAGGCCCAAATAAAACTCTGGGGCACAAAATTTATCCACCAATTAAATCACCAAAAATCCCGCGGTACTCCGAATAACTAATAAAGTCCGGAATAAATAATTCGGCTATATAGTCGGATATCAACATATATATAAACTAAAATAAATCACGAATCGACTCGCAATGCATATCTTGCCCCCCCCCCCCCCCCCCCCCCCCCCCCCCCGCCCCGTAAACTCTACAGATAGTCAAGAAATAATATAAGTCAAAATAAACACTCCGGGTACGAGACTCAACTACCCGATCACCGGAGTTGTCACTAACCCAATCGAATCAAAATCATAAATGCAGAAAACAAACCAAACGTGTCGTCAAGTCGAAGTACTAAACGCTACAAGTTTAAACAAAATTGCATTACACTTATCATGTACGTATAAACATGAAGAACGAACAAGATAATACAAATACACATAAGCACGTAAGTCAAACAACTAAGGCACATAAATTCACATCAACACATAGGGCACGTACAAACACGAGAAACAAAGCAGGTACTAATCCCATTACAAGGGAAAACAAGAACATCGGACCCTTACAATCACTAAATACCTAACTCGAAAGACTAAGTCAAAGCCTCGGATGTCGGACATACTAAGCGTGTCGCCACCCAGTCAAAGCATTAGCCGTGAATTGTCACAACGAAATCACGTAATCGATAAGAAAGACTCACGTCAATGTTTCACCAAGTCCGAAACACTAACTATCAGACTCGAACAACTGAGTCAAAACATTTAACGTCAGATATACAAATCGTATCGTCAACCAGTCGAAGCACTAAACGTCAAGCGTTAAAACAAATCCACTGAGTCAATAATAAGAGCCGACTTAAACGTTTCACTAAGTTCGAAATACTACCGTCACGTCAAGTCACGTAATAGCCACAAAAGTCCACGAAGTCAACGAAAAGAAATTGCAAAGTCGTGTTGTCGATGTAACAACCCGTTTCATTTTCCCTTTTTTCTGAATTATTCCCGATTTATTTTCGGTGATGACGTCACTTGTTCATGACGTCATGGTTACTCTGTGTATTTTACGAGTAAATTTTTCGCGTTTACGCTTGGAGTCGATTGCGCGACTTGGCGATCATCACCTTAACGACTTTGTGGAGTATCGATGATGACTATGTGACTTGACAGTAACGTTTAGTAGTTTCGGACTTAGTGAAACGTTTACGTGTGTTCTTGTTATCGACTAAATGGATTTGTTTCGACGCTTGACGTTTAGGGCTTCGACTCAGTGATTTGAGTTCGGTAGTTAGTGCTTTAGGGGTTCGACGTTTTTGTTTCCCTTGGTTATGGGGTTAGTACGTGCTTTGTTTAGCCGACGTGCTTAGGAGTATTGATAGTCCTTTTGCTCATTTTATTTATGTTTGTATATACGTGCTCTGTGTGTTGATGTGGCATTAGGTGCCTTAGTTGCTTGACTTACGTACTTATGTGTATTTGTATTGCTATGCTTGTTTTTCATGTTTATACGTACGTGATAAGTGTTAATGCGATTTTGTTTAAACCTGTAGCATTTAGTACTTCGACTCGACGACACGTTTGGTTTGTTCGACATTTATGGTTTTGATTCGATTGGGTTAGTGACGACTTCGGTGATCGGGTAGTTGAGTCTCGTATCCGGAGTGTTATTTTGACTTGTATTATTTCTTGACTATCTGTAGAGTTTACGGGGAGCGCGTAGTGTAAACCGCTAGGCGATTAGTGATTTAATTTGGTTTATATAAATATTCTTACCCGATTTTGTAATCGAGTTAATTATTCCGGATTTTATTAGTTATTCGGAGACCGTGGGTTTTTCGGTAATTTAATAAGTGGATGAGTTTCGTACCCAGAGTACTTGTTTAAGCTCGTATTATTATTAGGAGTCCGGTGAATTTTATGGACTCACGTGAAATCATTTGAGTATCCCTGGTATATTTTATGGGACATGGATATAATATATGTCTTGGGGTTAAAAAGGTGAATTGACAAGAGATAGGAGTCACATGTGTAACTATGGAAAACTTGGGAGTCACTTTTGTAAATGTGAAAAATTGGAGAGTTGTTAGTGTAATTTAGACATATGTATGTATATATGAAAGAATTATATGGGGGCCATAATGTGATTATGGAGAAAGAGAGAGTTACATTTGCAATTACCCATAAATATATACATATGTATACGATCAGTTGCTGAGATAGACCTGCACCTTCTCTTCTTCTTCTCATTCTTTCCTTCACGCAGCTGATTGCAGACCTTCACTACCTTTCCTTGCATCACCGACCATGGTGACGAGAGAGAGACGGATCAAGGGAGAGACAGGGAGGTCGCGCCTAGAGGTGCGCGACCTGGTTGGAGGTTTTGGTCACCGGACATGGCGACCCAGGTGGTGCGTAGCTCGCCGGAGTGATGGCGAGCTGGAGGTCGACGACGGCCAGAGGTGGCGCGCCGGTGGTGGCGCAGTTTAGCCGTACGTGGTAGTGAACCAGTTTCGGGTTCGGCCCGACCGAGTCAGGTTGACTCAGTGGCGAGTCGGGCTCGGTTTGGGCTGATTTTCGGAGGATAGCTCGGCCTCGGTACCGTGTATGATATATCCGAATTTGGTGCGAAACCGTTTAGCGGTTTGCCGGGAATTTCAGATTTTCGGTATGATTTTCAGTTCAGTTTTTTGTAGATTTGTTCCGAATTATTTATCGATCGCTAACGGGTTTTTACTATATTGAATAGGACGGTAATGCGGTCGTTTCGGTATATCCGAAATATTTTTCGAACGACTTTGGACGGCGAGCACTATTCACGGCCGGTACTGTCACGGCAGGATTGTTTGTAAGCGTATATAATTAGGTGGAGAATTTTATATATATTTTTATATATATATGTTTATCTAGCACTCACTAATAGTACGTAGAAAATGCTAAGTTGTCCCGTTGTATGTTTACGGATAATAAAATCATGTAATTAAATTCCTAAGCAATAAATGGAATTTAAGAATTTTATAAAATTCACGAAAGAACCATAACTGAATAAATGAGGTCGGGAATGGAAATTCCCTGGGTAACTAAATAAATTAATTCCTTGAGAATTTTTAAGTAATTAAATCCTACTTAAATTGGATTAGAATAGGTGGTTTAGTACCCTTGGACTTAAAGTAGGATTTTGTAGAATTTTGTGTGAGATTAGAACCTGTAATTAGCCCCTGGATTATAGCTAACTGAAATTAAAATACAGTGGGGGCGGGGCATATTTGATATTGAGGGACATTATAGATTTGATTTTAGTTCTCTTGATGATTTTCTCGTAAATTATAAAGAAATTAAATTGTGAATTAAATTGTCTAATTTTTCCCCTGAGGCTGATTAGTTTGAAAACAATTATTGGGAATTAAAGTTTAAAAGCATGCTGGTATATAAAATCTATAAGGATTGGGTAATTGAGAACCCAATTATTTCTGTGATAAAATGGAAATTGATTTACTGTATATTTGAAATTGTGAAGCATGCGTGGTATGAGATTGTTTGGCTTTTATGCCGTGTGATTGAGTATATTAAATTCATATGAGGCGTTTTGCATTCATATAGCACCATGTTATATATATATATATTGTTTCGGTGCACGTTGCATGCCTCATTTATATCATGTGTATGTCTGGTTCGTTTGGAATGTCGCAACAACTGGCCAGGGGTGGTCTAGCACCAGGGAGCTAGTAACTCTCAATTCTCTAGACATTTGGGGGTGAGGGCTTGGGCCTCACTTACCGGTTCCCGGGCGGGCTTGTGGTCCCCGCACTTTCTTTGGCGACGCCCACCCTTCCTGTTGTGGGTTTGTTGCCCCAGCAGTGAACGGTTTGGGATTCCTGGATATTTGTTTCACTCTTTAGTGGCTAGGGTCGCATTGGAGATGCATTGTCATGGCATTTACATTCATATTGGACATTTATTTGATATGTACTTGCCTGTTATTATTGCTTATCGATATTGAGTATGTGATGTCTGAGTTGTAATTAAATATTTTTATTATTCTCTTTGGCGCTAAGGCGCGGTGTTTGTAATTAATATTTTAACTGTGGTTAAATTATAATGATTATTTAAAGATTTAAAATTGTAAAGAAAGAAAGAAAGTTCGACGATAATAAAAACCTGGATTAGTAGAGCCATGGTTGGCATGTGTTCCAGGTGGTTACGTGGATATAGACGAAAAGAGGTTTTGAGAATTAATTGTTTCCCCCTTGAGTTGGAGTTGAGTTGAGTTGAGTTGAGTTGGCTAGTCATATATTGAGACTTGGGTGTGATTGGTGATTAGTGTTATCACTGGATGATTATTAGACCACTTCGGTAGTCGGGAGAATTGTTCAGGTTAAAGGTCGGGTAAGACTCATTAGTCTGACCTTGTTTCTCTTGATTTGTGTATGTTGAGCTTGTCGCTCACCTTTCCACTTTAAAAGTGTTTCGAGTAGTAAATGGTTTTTAGCCGTGTGTCTTGAAAATCTCCTTTCTTACATGTTCTGGTAAAGTTAGTGAACTCTGGACATGGTTTGTCCCGTTCTTGAGACTCGAGGTCAGTTCTGAGATCTAGATATGTTTTGGAGTTGATTGTTTCAGATTCCTCCTAGTTGTTCCGAGGAACACTTGAATCCCGGTGTTGGTTTGGTAACCTTTGAAGATTTGTTTATAGGTTCCTATATTAAGTTGAAGATCTTAGAACCTGTTTCGAAATAAGTTTGAATGTGACTTTAAGGTGATATTCAGTTGAACCCTAGTAGTTCTTTTCCCCGTGTTTTAGTTTCTCGGGTTTTAACCCGAACATGTGTTTCTGAGGTTTCATTCCTTAAGGTATGAAATATGATCATTTGTGGTTGTCTGTGGATCTTCTCGGGTAAGAGAAGTGAGGTTAAGTTAAGCGCACATAGTGCGATTCCTAGTGTTTGGTTGGGTTAGGAGGCATTGGAACCAAATATGATTTGACCGGGCCCTAACTTTTTCTTAAAAACTGGTTGAATCCTTCGGGGTTCAACATTTTTCTTTAAAAACCCGAGGGCCATGGCATCTGTTTGGGACTAAATGACTCCAGTAACCCTTTCTTGCGCCTCGATAGGCGGTATGAGTTAGAGGTGACCTTGTTGATCTGTACCCTTTTTAGTGCCTTGATAGGCAGTGTGAGTTAGAGATAGTTCGGTTGGTTACCGAATCCGATGTGGAGATAGGACCTTCCCTTTTTAGGTTTCTTCGAGTGAACGGGTTGGTTCACTGGTCGTTGTACGTAGAAGAATGGTTATTCCCTTTCGATAGTCCTAAGGAGTGACCTATATACCTATTAGGAACCTTGAGTAGTGTGCTAGGTGCACGGAATGGTAGATAGCTAGTTCTGGTTGTATCTCTAGATGAGAGTGTGTATTCGACTGGGTGCCTTCATACACCAGGTGTTAGGATTAGCTGTTTACGGGACTTATATATATATATATATATGTGTGTGTGTGTGTGTGTATATATATGATGATTTGACATGCGTATATACGAGTGGTAGATATATCTTATGAGCTGTTCTGTTTTACGACTTTTGAGTAGTTTCGAGATTAGTTGAGAGGTTATTGTTGAGTATCTCGGATTAGCGGGGGTGCCACGGTAGACGATAACTTGACCTAGGATTGATGCATGCACACGGGATGGTTAGCATTTTCTAGACGGCTATGAGTGTGATGTTTTGATATTACGGTGAGCGCTTGGTTTTTTGCTCACCCCCCACACACAACATTTTCAGGTTTGCAGGTGGACGCAGCACGGCGCGTACGGCGGCGATGGTATGGGGGATTTGGGACGGTAGATTTATTCTTCCTTCCGTAATCATATTTATTATTCTTTTATTCTCTTGGGAGCCAGGTTGTTGGCAAATTCCCTTATGTTGTATATTCAGTTCATGTATTTATTGTTTTGGGGTGCCATTGTATCTGTTCGGCATTACCATTTAATTTTATGTATTCTTATTTGAGCTTGGTGGCTCAGTCGGTAGTTGTTGTTTTGGGGTGCCTTTATACCTTTTCGGCATCGCCATATAGTTTTCTTTATGTTTGCATTTGAGCATTTGGGGCTCTATTGATTTTAGAGGGATTTGGAGAGGTATTGGTGTTCTTTTCCATTACCTCGGCTCTACTAGGTTTCTGGAATGTTGGGCTACGTGCCATTGTTTATATTTCTGTTGTTATGGGCAGGTTCTTTCGTTGTGTTGTTGTTGGGTTGTCCGGATGTTCCATTTATAAACGGAATTTTGCCGGATTTTCGTTAGAATTCCTTTACTGAGTTTCTATCATTCAGGTGACATGGAATACTTCATTTTCATTCCTATTCCATGTATTTCAGTGTTATCGTTGATTTCGGTTGTCATTTTCAATGACGTCATACCTCGGGATTCGCTGATTCTCCTGATTGGAGTCTCAGGAATAACGGGGCGTGATAGTCGAATCCAGAAATCATGTCAACGTTTCACCAGTTCGAAACATTAAACTCACCGTCAATTCTCGTAATCGCCAACGACAATCCACGAGGTAGTCAACGGTCGCGTCATCCCGTCGTATCAAGACATAAATGCGAAAAATTTATACGTGAGATATCCAGAATAATCATGACGTCATGAATAAGTGACGTTACAACCGAAAATAAATCGGAAATAATTCCAGAAATTTGGGAAAATAATATGGGGTGTTACAGGTATGATTATAAATGCAACCGAAAATAAATTGTATTTACAATAAATAATGAAAGTACAACCTTATTTATATTAAAGACAAATTAACAACAATACCCTTGAAAATTATTAAATTTTATTACATTACCCTCAAATCACCTTTTTCCCAAAAATATGTAATACTCTCTTAACAAAAATACCCTAATCGATCAATTAATTGTATGTTACCAAAATGCACTCTAAATATTATCCTAACTTATCATATTTACCAAAATAACCCTATTTTGGACTAAACTAAACTCAATTTATTATTTAAAATATGATATTACCCTTGTAAGCCCTACTTAATCTCATCTACCTCATCTCTCTTCCCCAAAATCACCTCCTTTCATCTTCTAGCTCATGCTTTTCTCTCCTTCTCTCGCGGTCTAGCTTGTGGCCTTTTTTCCCCATTCATCTTACTCTTTTCTAATCACCTCAATTCTAGACCCTAACCCTTACCCTAACTTATTTTCCATCACCCATACACTAACAATTGATGAAATTTAGCTTCTATCAAGGATTATACAGTGGGTTTATGTTATTTTAATGTACAAAATAAAATTTTCATTCACCATGTAAAAAATACCATTCATCATGTTGAAGTAATTATTCAACATGTAAAATTAGCTCGTCATCATTTATTTTCAAGTTGTAGGGTTGCCATTCGGCTTATCAAAATTTTCTTCAAGTTAAAACAAATAATTTGTCAAAGTTTTGGTTCAAGTTGTCTTAATCTCATTTTGTTGTGCGAAAATTTCACTTCATGTCAAAATAAATACTTTGTCAAAATTTTAATTAAACGTTTAAAAATTAGCTTGTCAAAAGTTCTTTTGAAGTTGTCCGATTTGATTCCGGCTTGTTAAAATTTTCTTTCTAAGTAAAAAGATACTTTTTCAAAATTTTAGTTAAACATTTAAAAATTAGCTTGTCAAAACTTCTTTCCAAGGTCAAAACAAGATAACTTGTCAAAATTTTGATTCAACATGTAAAAGCCACATTGACAAAATTTTTGTTGCTGAGTTGTCCAAATTTTATTTTATTATACAAAACTTTGTTTCCAAGTCAAAACAAATAATTTACCAAAATTTAATTCAACATATAAAAATAAACCTTGTCAAAATTTCATTGCAAGTTGTTCGAAGTTGAATTCCTTATGCGTAAATCTGCTTTCAAGTCAAAACTTATACATGGTCAAATTTTTTATTGCTACAATTTATCTGAATTTCATTTCTTTGTGCAAAAATTTTCTTTTAATCAAAACCTATCCTCCTCTGTCCCATTTTATAGGAAAATCATTGGGAACTCTTATCCTCAAAGTTATGTTTATTTTGAGATGGGTTCACATGTTTGAAAAAACAAAGAGGGTAAAGTGAGACTGTGCAAAATATATTGTTTTGAGATTCTAAATGGGATACTTATTTGAAAAAACTAAAAGAGGGAAGATGGATACAAAATGGAACGCGTGTACATTGTCAAATTTTCAATTTAAGATATTAAAGCAACTTGTCATAAATTTGTTACATGAGTCTGATAGGGCTTGAACCCCTAACCTCCCACACACTCACACTTTGGAGAGGAAGGTGATACCATTTGGCTATAAGGTCTTTGGTGTCTAAATTCTATTTTCCTCTGTAAAACTTTAATTTCAAATAAATAACTTAAGATATTCTAAACATTTTGACTAAACACTAGTCTAATTTAAAATTAAAAATTATAGATCAATCTAAAATTAGTTCATGTCTGGAATCTCCAGTTTTGCCTATGTTGAGGATGTTTGCTTCTTTCATTCTATTGATGCTGGTATTTCCTTGCATGGGTTCTACCGATAGTTTGCATATGCTTTGTTGAGTTGGTTAAAATTAATGATGTCAACAATGGCGACTAAACTGTTCAAATGATGACTAACTATTTTAATGGTGGCTAACTGTTCCAATAGTGGACTACTTGAGGCTGCAAAGCATCTATAAATGGTGGTCGACTTCGAGAGTAAGATAGAAAAGATAGAGGAAAGAGTGGAAGAGAGGATGTAAGGGTGCTTTGTGCATAGGATGTGAGGGTGATGTATTCACATATGTAATATGTCTGTCCTAGTGAAATATTTTTTCTCCGCGGATATAGGAGGAGTTGGAGCCGAACGAAGTTAATTCTATGTCTTGTGTGTTTGTGTGTGTTTGTGTGTATGTGATTGAAAACAAATCTGTGTGATCCTAAAAACCTGTAGCAGAAACTAGCGTTTAATTCCTAACATGCTTTGCTTTGAGGATGGTAGGAAGATGATGTTTGTAATACCCGTTTTTAATGAATATTTATTTCCTTATTTATTTCGGATGGCATATTGGGTGTTTAAATTATTGAATGAGGTTATTTTAGTCATTTTAAGGCTAGTAGGTCATAATGTAATTATGGGGGGCAAGGTTGTCATTAGTGTTTGGCATTTTAGTGATTTATGCATAATACAAGGATATTTTGGACAATTCCCTAACCCTAGCCTCTTATATATAAACATTTTTAACTTCAGATCTAGCCACTATCTCATTTCTTTTACTACTTCTTCTTCTTCTTCAATTATACCCAAAATTTTGAGGGTTGAGAGCTTAGGGTTGGTTTGGATCTGCACTTGTGGTGGATTCAGCTCTACATTACAGGCAAGACATATGTTCTACTCTTCCTCTTTGTACTGAAATTTCGTAGCCTTTACTTTGTGCATCTAAAATCTGCTAGATAGTATTTTTCATATATGTATATGTATGTGTAAATCATGTTCATATATAACGTTTATATATTCTGTTTATACATATATGTATAGATCCGTAAGTATATATATAGATCTTGTATATATGTAGAGATTCGTGGATCTATATAGGCATATATGTATAGATCTGTTAGAGTATGTTCATATTCATGTTTATATATGTGATGATATATATTCTGTTTATATGTATATGTATAGATCATCATATATGTAGAGACCCGTAGACTTATATAGACATATATGTATAAATATGTTAAAGTATGTTTATATTCATGTATATATATGAGGATATATATTATGTTTATGCAAATATGTATAGATCCATGATTATATGTACAGATCTTGCATATATGTAGAGATTCGTAGACTTATATAGACATATATGTACAAATCTGTTAGAGTATATTTATATTAATATATATATATGATAATTTATATTCTGGTTATACATATATGTACAGATCCATGATTATATGTATAGATCTTATATATGCATATAGATTGTGACCTTATATACATGACTATATGTATAGATCTTATATATATGTAGAGATTCGTGGTGATATATTGATATATGCACGAGACTATGTTTATATCTAACTATACGTACAAATCTGTTTTTACCATGTGTAGATATACATGTATGGATTCGTGGTTATGTGTCTTGCTAGTATGATTCTGATGAGGTGTATATGGTTGGAACTAAATATAAATATCTGAATACAGAAATATTTTAGGTTTCAATGTTGACAAAGATTTCAAAACTGTTATTAGAAAAATATTGCATATTTATGTAATTGTTTTTCTCTATTTTCTTTGTTGTCAGAATCTGGACATTGATTTATATTGTTATTATGTGTTTCACGAATTATACTGGATTATGTATTTTTGACCGTATAAATAAACAGTTTCGACCATACAAAATACCGTATACCCCCTTGGACCCCCCAGGCTTGACCTCTTAATTTGTTATACGTTCCCGAATAAAGAATACAAGTGAATTAATAAATTCGTAAAATCATAAGATTTAATTAAATGACTATGTTTTGGAGATTTAGAAGGAACCACAAGGAGACTGACTAATACTGCAGTCTCAATAGTACCACGGGACATGGGTCAGTTGTCACGACATGGTTGAGTTGTCGGGTACGTGGTTATGGTAGGGCATGGATGTTGTATGGAAAAATTGGATTAATGGAAGGAATTTATGGAGATAATTATATTAAATGGTGGTATATTAGTGACTATGGTTATAGTTAAATAAATTATTATTTTATAATATAATTTTGGGATTAGGTATCACTAGGAAAGGGGATGGATTTTGGTACTCTGCTTGGGATCATGTATAGTTGTACTTGCTCGTGGATTTAACCTACATTATTGTTGTTTCAGGTCCTCGGCAGTTTCACTAGCAGGGTTGATGACTTCATATTTATCCGTTCGGTGCTATCATATTTTCCTTCCACTCCAGGGTTGGATCCGATAAATGACATATGTTGTATTTCTTTTAA
This sequence comes from Cornus suecica, assembly GCA_963922005.1. NCBI lineage: Eukaryota > Viridiplantae > Streptophyta > Magnoliopsida > Cornales > Cornaceae > Cornus > Cornus suecica. Next base: position 20,962,527 of record OY998241.1, read on the forward strand.
GTGTGTTTCTAAGGGTCCATGTTTATGGGATTTCCATGTTGTACCTTGTGGGACTTATTTTATTTGAGGATGTATTGAGTGTGGTTTTCTTCATGTATAAGTTGTATCATTGTTTTTGTTATTGCTGTTATTATTATATTTCGATTTTATGTCTTCTCTTCTGTGTTTATGTTATCAATTATAGACGCTCCTAGTTTTCTGTGTATGGGTCTGGCCAAATTATGTATGAAAATTTGGGGGTATCACAGTGTTTGTTGTTGCTCGTGTTAATTCTTACCTTATCTCTATTTATAGTCACATGTTGTGGGTGAGGGCTGGTATTATTTTTGTTGCTCCTTTGATTTTTTGCTGGTGGATGTTCTCCCCCTTTGGTTTTGGTCCTATGGTGGATTTGGGGTTATCCTAATGGGATATGCCTTGTTCTTCTTGTTGTAACTTAAGTTTATTCAGAGGCTGATTTCTAAAACTTCTAAAAATTTCAAAACCCAAAGGAGAGACTAAACACTAATCTAAAACTTCCACACAAAGAAATATAAACAGCAGAATGATTAAACAATAATATAAATGTCAACATGAAATCTTCTTAAAGAGCACAAACAAAAAATTTCACTAATCAGAAAGATGAAAACCAAAATTAGAAATCCTCCATCAAAATGACAGACCTAAATCATATATATATACACACAAACACACAAGGAGAAAGATAGAGAGGATGAAGAATTAGTGCCTTGCTTGGCCTCTGGCCTTCCGTGCTCAAGAATTAGCTAAATATGTCTGTAGCAGAAAAGTTGACTCGGAGCTTTAGATGACAACTTTTGAGGAAATAAGCAATTTTATTGAAAGAAGGCTAAACAAAGCCAAACACATAACACATGAGGGAACCTATGCTCATTACATAGTGGTACATTGTTCAACAAAGCCCCAAACCCAACAAGTTAGGGACTCCCAATCCTCAATACCTAACAGCTTGATACTAGGCTGCAGATACAAAAACCACAAGAGCGGAAACTGATGTTGAACATAGTACTTTCTCCAAACAAACAGTTTAGACCAAAGAGCACAGACAATGAAGAAGAGGCTAAGTAAGGAGTAGACCTCTTGAACAACAAGATAACCCATCACAAAGAAAAAATAGAATCTCGAAATCCCCATGAGTTTGCAATAGTAGGGTTAGCAGCATACCTCTTGAAATTTTGAAGAGAATAGCCCCTGAAGCTGATGGACTCAATGATCTCCCTTTGAAGTATACATGTAAAGGCTTCGACTAGGAGACAAAATAAAGCGAGTTTTTTCTTGAATAAGGAAATAGATTAGGAGACAGTTTGTTCTTGGATATGGAGAAAGATTGAACAGACACAAGGCATCAACTTATGTGTCTATCAGCATGGGCATGAGCACACTGAGTTCTACTTCTTACCAAAACAACTTAGCATCCATTGAATACATAGGCAAAGCAAGAGACTTAACAAACATCACTTAACCAATTTCATATCAGCATCAGTACTATCCCAGTTTCATCAACTCAACAAGCAAATAATTAAGCTAAGCGAAGACCATATATACTACACTATATATATATATATATAGTATATGTATTGAAGAAAATTTGAATAGCCAAACCTTGGTTAATTTCCCAGCTGTTTCACCTTGATATTGCCTCTAAATAACTCACGCTCATGTGTGATGATGGGGTGATATAACGCTCTCGTGGTAAATCCCTACTTTAACCGAGCCGATTTCTGCCTTTTTCCTAGATATATTTGTTTCCATGTTGTATGTAAACAAACTCAGACCCATCCTAAAAAGGATTTCATCATTGTTAGAGAAATCCAAAAGCTCAACTTCAGGAAATGGAATCACTGCAACTTTGGTCCAAGACTCTCTCAGTCCATATTCCTTCATCAACCAAACTTCAGTAAATTCCATATCAGGTCCACATCTGGCCGTGACACAGAGACATCCTCCCAGACCTCCAATGAAGCAAGGCTCGGATGATTCTCCCAAATCAGTTAAGAACAAATATTCAACTCTCTTGTCTCCAAAATGTAACAAACCTATATTGTCCTTCCTTAACCAATGTAGAGCTCCATTGAATACACCCCAGATGTCAACCATACTAATCTCGCAGTCTTCAATCACTTCCCAACAACTAGTTTTCAGTGTATATACACGGATAATGGTTCTGGTTCTACCAAATGAGGTTGTGATCTCCACAACCTTATAGTCATCCTCAGATGCATCATAGCCGAATCCGTAGCTAATTGATGACAACCATGTAGATGGTGATTTTGGTAATTCGTTGATTTCTCTTGTCGAAGGATTCAACAAGTAAAGCCTAATGGGTGCAGTTACCAATAATACTAAGCCATTACAGTAACCCATTACATGGACACTGTCACAAAGTAATGGACGACCAAAGCAGATTGCATTCGGCTCATAGTTCATGTTGTCAATAGAATATACAACTAGTCTAGGCTTAACTCGGGATGGGGATTCAAACTTATCTGATTCCAAACAAAAAACATGTTTACGTACACCGGATCGAATGAGGTGCATCTTGGCAGTGTAGGAACCCCCAATTAATTTGGGCCAAGACTTTGAAACACACTTAAAACGTACCAGAATCTTGACCGGCAGTCGTGAAAGTATGTTGACTATCAGATCATCCGGAACGATGACGTCTTTTTCTTTCTCCGTCTCCGTCTCTTTTTCTTTCTTTCTTTGTCTTGGACTCTGTCTCTTTTTCTGTTTCTCTTTCTTCGTCTCCGTCTCTTTCCTCGTCTTCAAAATGGCCGTTTCTCCGGACTTCTTTTCTTTCTTCCTCTCCATAATAGCCTTTTCTCCGGACTCCTTTTCTGTCTTCGTCTTCATAGACTTTTTTCTGGTTTTCGGCATTGTGCCTAGGTTTTTTTTATTATGTATCTATGACTAGGGTTTTGAGTTCCCTGTTCTTGTTTAAATAGAATTTATATAATTGACAACTATACAGTAAATAATACTATTATTTTTATAGCAAGCAAAAATATTTTCTAAACTGGATTGATTTAAAACCGACAGGGGTTGAGATTCGGGATGCGTCTAATTTTTTTAATAAATATTTTAGTTTCGTTATTTAAATAAAAATCATGATATATATGACAGTAAGGTGTTGTTTGGTTCAACTGAAAATTATGTAAAAAAGAAAAACTTAAGTATTCAAATAGTGCTTAATTTTTTTTTTTTTTTTTAATGATACTTTTGTAATTGTGCCGTTTTTGTAAAAAAAATTCGTTTGATCAATGTGTATGAGACCCTACTGATTTTTGTTTATCCTTGAAACAATACTTACCTCCTTCCTCGAGAGGAACCTGATGTGCTCTTCAATTTGAATATGTGAAAAAAGTAGTTAGCCAACTATTGCTCTTTTCATTAATTGCACTAGGTAAAATCATTACAATAAAACATACTTTCTTAAATAAAAAATAAATAAATAAAAACTATTAGGGATAACTTCATTTACACCCCCTGAGGTTTGTCCTATAATCATTTTGACCCTCTCAGGTTTGCATATCTTCATTTACACCCCTTATGGTGTGAAATGTCTAAAATACCCTTATACCAAACATCCCTTAAATCAATTTATTCCCTAAATCAATTTAAACCCTAAACCAAATACCCTTTAGAATCAATCTAACCCTCAAACCAAACACCCCAATATCTATTCAATATTTTTTTTTATCTCTTTCTCCTCTATATCTCTCTCTCTCTCTAACTCTCAGATTCTCTCTCTCTCTCTCCTCTCTATCTCTCTCTCTCTCTCTAACTCTCACACACGCACACACACACACACACACACGCACATATATATATACACACATATAGATCTATACATATATATATATAGACCCATCGGGGGAGGAGGGAGGGGGTGGTGGGAGGGGGCGGCGCCGACGGGGAGGCGGTGGGAGTCAGCCGACGGGGAGGCGGTGGGAGTCAGCCGCCGACGAGAGTCGGCCGACGACTTATATATATATATATCTGTGTGTGTATATATATATAGATCTATATATATATGTGTGTATATATATGTGTGTGTGCGCGCGTGTGTGTGTGTGTGTGTGTGTGGTGTGTGCGTTTGAGAGAGAAAGAGAGAGAGAGAATTTTATTTTTTTTAATTTTATATTTATTTTCGAATTTAGTTTTTTTTTTGAAATTTAATATATATATATTTGAATTTTATATTTATTTTCAAATTTTATATTTTTTTTGAAATTTATTATTATTTTCGAAATTTAATATATATTATTAGAATTTTATATGATTTTTTTTAATTTTATATATTTGTCTTGAATTTAATATGTTTTTAAAAAAAAATTCAAAATTTATATATATATTTTATTTTATATTTATTTTCGATTTTATAATTGTTTTTGAAATTTAATATATTTTTTTGAATTTTATATGTTTTTTTTTAAAATTTTATATATTTGTTTCAAATTTTTTATGTTTTTTGTGATTTTTATATTTATTTTTGAAATTTAATATGTTTTTTTGAAAAAACAATAATTTCAAAATTTATATATATATTTTAATTTTATATTTATTTTCGAATTTATAATATTTTTCAAATTTTAATATATATATTTTTAAATTTTATATATATTTTGAAATTTTAATACAAATTAAATTATTAAATGATGGGAGGGGGTCTAATTGATAAAAACACTATCCTTGTTTCCAAACAGAATAAGGATAAGACATTGAGGGTAGTTTAGGGATTTTTAAAAAAATTCAGGCTGATGTCATCGTTTAGGGGGTCTAAGTGATGAGAATATTGAAAAATAGGGGGTATAAATGAAGATATGCAAACCTAAGAAGGTCCAAATAAAGATAAGACAAACCTCAGAGAATGTAAATGAAGTTATCCCAAACTATTATCATGCGACAGAGGCCGTAATGCTAATAATCTTGAAATTAATTCAAGGCGTTTTTTAATTAATATGTATATAATAATAACATTGAATTATCTTGGTGCACAAGTTAAAAGATATATTGGTAAAACACTTGAAACATATAAACACGGGGAAGGAAATATCAATCAATACGGATTGGGTTTCCTATTGGGACTATATTTATAAGGGATAGTATCGAGAAGCCCCCTGTGGTTTTTCCAACGTAATCAACTAATCCCTATCCAGTTCAAAAATATCATGTGTGATTTTAATTTTGATCAACTTATCACATTTTCTCTAATTTAAGACAAAAATGCCGGTAATGAAACTAGATAAGGGTTTACTGATATGAAACTGTAAGGGATTTATTGATATAAATGAATGGGTTAACTTCATTTACACCTCCCAAGGTTTACTTTATTTTCAATCAATCGAATTTTTTTATATATATTTTACGATAAACAATATTTTTTATTTATTTATGACTAAATAAAAAATTAATGCCAAAATAATTTTTTCAATCTACCAATTAGAGTCAAATATAAAAAATTAAATCCGAAATATAAAAAGGAAATATTTTGAACTACGAATTTGTAGTTCATGTGTAACACCCCGTGTTATTTTCCCAATTTTCTGGAATTATTTCTGATTTATTTTCGGTGGTGATGACACTTGTTCATGACGTCATGGTTATTCTCGGTATTTTACGAGTAAAATTTTCGCATTTATGTCTTTATACGACGGGATGACGCGACCATTGTCTTATTGACTATTTCGTGGAGCTTCTTTGGCGATTACAAAAATTGACGGTGAATTTAATGTTTCGAACTGGTTAAACGTTGACGTGAGTTCTGGATTCGACAACACGACTCTGCAATTGTCTCTTTGGTGACTTGGGGGGGGAGGTTCTTTCGTGATTACACTATTTGACGTGATGTTTTATGTTTCGGACGTGGCTAGAGGTTTACGTGGGCTTTAGTGCCGATTACGTGAATTCATTTAGACGCTCGACTTTTAGTGTTTCGACTGAGTGGCAGCACATTTTGTTGACCGACGTTAAAGGCTCTGACGTTGTTGTTTGAGTTCCGCATTTAGTGCTTTAGGGGTTCGACGTTTTATTTTCCCTTGTAATAGGATTAGTATGTGTCTGATTTGATTGACGTGCTCTGTGTTTGTATGTACGTGTTTTGTTTGTTTGGTGTGCTTATTACTTTGTGTTTATATGTGGGTGCCCCTATGTATTGTTTGACTTGTGTGTTTAAGGGTATTTGCATTAGCTTGTTTGTTTATATCGGATTCTTTCCGTGCCTTATTGCTTGTAGATTATTCGGTGGGTCTTGTACGTACCCGATGTTCCGGTGGTTGGGTTTCATACCCCGGACTATTTATTTCAGTTTATTTTATTTATCCAGCGTTGCGATTTGAATCAGAGTTGTTAAGGAAGTGTTTGGTTCGTGGGCTTGAGCTGATTAATGATGGGAGTTGATTTAGTGTTCGGGTTTTACACTTCGGATTATATGTTTCGGATTATAGTAGTTATCGGGCGTCCCGTAGATTTTTCGTGTACGCGTGTCATTGTTTAGGGATTTTTTTTTATAGTATTCCATATATTATTATTTATTATTAAATGGAGGTTAAATATTTTATTTTTGTGCGGTACTCGACTCGGAGGATTTTTGAATTATTTCCTTGCGAGAGTTTGAACCGGTGTTTTAGTGATTGAGTTTTTACCCCGAGCTAGTTATACAAGTTATAATAATTATTGGGCGTCCCGTTTATTTTTTGGGCTCGTATGATTTTATTTGGGGGTTCCCGGTACATTTCGGGATTTATTGTTCGTATGTATATATTATTAATTGGGAATATCTATATATATGGGGGTATTTAATAAATGTATTTAAATGCAATTATAGATAGGAATATGTATTATTGATATATTGGAGATTATTCAAGAAGCTTCTCTATCTTTCTCCACCTGCTCTAACCCCTCACGCGCGGACCACTCCCTACTTCTTCATCTCTTCACACATCTTAGCATCCATCTTCTCCTTCTCTCTAGCAAGCGACCACCCTCTTCTTCACCATCAGTACCGACGAGGGATATCAAGAGAGAGAGGTGCGAACAAAGAGATTTCGCGCAGGAAGAGAGAGAGAAAACTGAGCGGCCTGTGATGAAGTTCGTCGGAGATAACGAATTTCAGGGAAGCGGTGACGGCTACCATGGCTGGCGACGGTGTGGCTGAGGGGAGCAGGTGCTGTGTGGTGGCGCAAATTGGGGTTTAGCGCAGGCGGAGGATGCGTCTGGTGGAGGGACGCGACCTAGGGTTTGTAGTCGCCGACCCAGGGGCGGTGTAGATACAAAATTTGCACAACACAAAAAATGATCCCTTTTCTCATTATTCTTCATTGACTTATATACATTTTCCCTATGGGCTTTTGGCCCATTAGGGCAACATTTTCTATTTTGGATTTTTTCCACACTTTACACGTCAGCTACTTTTTCCACATTTATCACGCTACTTTGAGTTACAAGTTTATTCTAGAATCTTCGAATTGCTTCATGTTCTTCGGGTCGGGTTACAGAACAGGATCTCGGGACGTGTCGGTCTGGTACAGGGTCCGGGCCATCATCCATGATAATTATCTCGGGCTATCTGGAGTCGGTCTGGTCGAGATCCACTTTTGTATGGGCCGGGAAAATCGTCATGTACAGGCGGCGACAGCTAGCTGAGGAGTGGCAAGATGGTGGCAGCTCGCAGAGGTTTGGGCTGAAAGTTTGAGGAAAGCTTCGTATCAACGCTAGGTACGATATACTAAAATTTCGTAATTTTCCGTGAAACGGTTTTTCCGGAAATTCGATTTATAGGTTCAAATTTTTGTTTAGGTTATATTAGATTTATTCAAAATTATTAACAAATTGCTAATGGGCTTCGTATATATCGTATAGGTCGTCAAGACGGACGTTTCGGTATATTCGAAATAATTTTCGGGCGACTTTGGTCGGCGGCCTCTATATTCGGGCGTCGACACTGTTCACAGTGAGACAAATCAGGACTGTTTATAAACGTATTAATAGGTAGGAATTTACATATATATATTCTTATATATATATGCATATCTGACACTCACTAATAGTGCGTAGAAAACGCTAATTAATTGCGTTGTATGTGTATGGGTAAATAAAATCATGAAATTAAATTCTTAGCGATACACGAAAATCTAGGGATTTTGTAAAATTTACGGAATACCCATAAATTGATTAAATGAGGTTAGAGTTGGAAATTCCTTTGGAGAAATTAAATAAATTATTTCTCGGAAAAGTTAGAATAATTATAAACCTATTTAAATTAAATCGATATAGGCGGTTTAGTACCCCCCTTGAGCTCGAATTAGGTTTATAGAAACTGTATGTGGACGTAGATCCGGTTAATAAATTTTTCCCCTGTTATTTAGATTTCATTGAAATTAAAATTAAGTTATAGGATTCACGAGAACGAGGGACGTCAAAACCTAGACCTGATTTTAGTTCCCTTGTTATTGATTTTCTTGTAAATTATAAAGAAAATAGATTGCGAAAACAATTATTGAAAATTAAATTAAAAGCATGCGAGCTTATAAGAATTTATGATTATCGGGAAATTGAGAACCCGGATGATCTTAAGATAAATTGACATGATTTGCAACTATAATTGAATTATAAAGTATGCTTTTAAAAATGAAAATAATTATATATTGTGGATTGGTTGTATAAAAACGGATTGTAAGATATATTTGTCAATTGATAATGTTATATTTCGATTATTGACTCACTGTTGAAGCATGATATACATATTTCATACACCATGAGCATTGATATTGCATTGGGTGTGGCTTCTTGTCTCATTCATACACCATTGGTGTTAATGAGTCTTTCGGGTCGTTGCAACAATTGGCCAGGCGGTGTGCTCGCTACCGGCGGACTAGTAATACGGGAACAGGGAGGCGTGGGAGGATGTGATCCGAACACGGTATGTTTTTCACGAGTCGATATAATCCTCGTGGTTGTGTTACTTTGGCGACATCATACCCGGGTATTCCTTGTTAGATAGGGTGTTGTTAGCATTGGCATTGACATTGCATAACATTCACATTGAGCATTCATTCATTTACATGATCATTTATTGATATTTTATAATGTTGATATTTGCTGTTATTGAGTAGAAAGTATCTGTATTGTAATAAAATTTATGTTTTTCCTTGGGAGTTACGGCTGAGTGGCTGTGATCGGGATGATATTTGTAAATTCATTAAAAATGATGGAAGTTAACTCAATATGAATAAAAGTTAAAGATTGTAAAATTTAAAAGAAAGGAAATGTAACAATGTTAAAATCTGGATTAGTGTAGCCATGGTTGGCATGTGTTCCAGGTGGTTACGTGAACATAAGTGGAATTATGCTTTGGGGTGAAACTGTTCCCCTTGAGTCAGGATTGTATGCATAGGCTGTCCTTAAATTGAAAGTTACGATAAACGTGTTTCCTTGGGCTAGGAGAGTGGCCTAGAGACGTAGTTTTGACCGTGAGTTTTAAGTTGTTTGGAGGGACAGTTATAATTCCTTGTTGGACTTAGACACGTATGTAGTAACGGCCAGGTAGGCCCTTGAGTATTGGTCGGTGTATGAGGTTATGGAGTGGTCGGTATACTACTCTAGTTGATATATAAGAATGGTTGATTTGAGGTCTAACAGGGTATGATAGGTTAGCATTCTTCCTTTTCTCTGGACTAGAGTTGTTTTAACTCTACATATTATTCAGCACCACATCCGTAGTTAAATGTTGGACTATCCTGTGCCTGAAGAATCCTTTGAATGTAAATGAAGGTACCCATAATGGTTTGAGTTATCATACTCCCGAGTGGACGTTTGATAGTAATTTTGAGACAGACTGGTAATGTTTGAGGATGGTATTGATCATTTGTTTGTGGTATAGTAATATTAAGATCAGACAGACTGGTAATGTTTGAGGATGGTATTGATCATTTGTTTGTGGTATAGTAATATTAAGATCTTAGAGTATTATTGAGATTTTATGGTGATACTGATAGGTATGGGATTGATTACCTTTTAGTGCATACATAATGCACACCTTGTTTTTATAGTTTCCTTGTCTTAGTCTCGGTTAAGGGGCATGATACTGATTTATGCACACGTAGTATGATTCATAGTACTTTGGGTGAGTTCGGAGACATTGGAACTAAACAGATTTGACCGGGTCCTAACTTTTTCTAAAAAAAACCGGTTGAATCCTTCGGGGTTCAACATTTTTATTTAACAACCCGAGGACCTCGGCATCCGTTTGGGACTAAATGACTCCAGTACCCTTTTCTTGTGCCTCAGTAGGCAGTATAAATTGGAGATTGACCTGAGATTGTTGAATCTGATCTAATGACAGAGTTTGTCCACTTAGGTTACTTTCAAGGAATATATGGTAGGAGTGTGAACCTACCATATTACCACTAGTTGATTTTATAAATTCTCTTTACAATAGGAGGTCTTGGAGAAAAGATCTTTTAAGTGAGCGGATTATTTCACTGATTATTGTGGATAAGATGACAGGTTTGAGGTTAGAATTATGAGAGTGAGACTCTTTAGGAATGATTTGATAGTAGTCCTGTGTAGGCATTGTGGTTTAGTTGTGGGCGTGATTTTAGTTATTCCTTTTTTGCAGTCCTAGTGAGTGATCTATTTACCTCCTAGGAACCGTGAGCAGCGTGTTAGGTGCATGGTATGGTAGATAGTTAGTCCTTGTTATATCTCTAGATAAGAGTGGAGATTAGATTGGTTGTCTATAGGCCTAGGTGACAGACTTAGTTATTTATAAGATGTTATATATATATACGTATACATGTGTTGTTTATATTTTCGTTGATTTGTAGTTCTTATGATATCCGTAGTGTACTTGAGGTTAGTGATGAGGTTATTGATGTGGTCTCGAATTGGCGGGGTGCCATGTGAGACGATTGACTGACCTAGGATAGATGCATGCACACGGGATGGTTAGCCTTTTCTAGACGGCTATTAGTGTGATCTTTTGGATATTTTTGGTAAGCCCTCGAGGTTGTGCTCACCCCCACACAGATTGCAGGTTTGTAGGTGGATGCAGCACGACGTATTCAGTGGCGATGGTACGGGTGATTTGGGACGGTAGTTTTGTTCATCTTTCCGTAGTCACACTTGTGTATTCTTTTATTCTCTTGGAGCTAGGCTGTTGGCGATTCCCTTGTGTTGTATCTTCAGTCCATATATTTATTATTTTGGGGTGCCATTGTATCATTTCGGCACTACCGTACGATTTTTTGCATTTTCATTTGAGCATTTGGGCCTCTATTGATTTTAAAAGGGTTGTGTAGAGGTTTTGGTGTTTTTTCCACTACCTTGGCCCTAGTAGGTTTTTGGAATGTTGGGCTGCGTGCCATTGATTTTATTTTTGTTATTATGGGCAGGATGTTCTATTATGTTGATTTTGGGTTGTTCGGATGTTTCATTTACAAACGGAACTCTGCCGGATTTTTGTTAGAATTATTTACTGAGTTTCTATCACTCAAGTGACATGGAATACTTCATTTTCATTCCTATTCCATGTATTTCGATGTCATTGTTAATCTTAGTTGTTGTTTTCGGTGACGTCATACCTCAGGATTCGCTGATTCTCCGATTTGGGGTATCAGGAATAACGGGGTGTGACATCATGAGTACTTATATAATATGACTTTCCAAAGTATTCATTTTATAGTGAGATGTTTCCTTCATTTTTTTTGGGTAAATCAATATATTAATGAAAAGAAAAGGAAACAATACAAGGCCACAGGGCCAAAAAGCTAAAGCAGCAAATAGGGCAAGAGCCAAACCTAACAAAAAGGAAAATACACTAGTCAAGAAGCGTAGCACAAGGGCATGGACCTCCAAACAAACACCTCAAAAGCACACATAGGAGCTACACAAGGAGATCACCCTACAAAAAATCAGGCCTGTTCATCCATGACAGAGCTTGGTAATGACCATGCAGCTGCAACTTCCCTAGCAACCCTCGAATTCTTGAATCTCATAGACAAAATTTTCAGCCTTAAGCATTCTTTCATTTTCAGTATGATTCTTTTTGAAGAGGAGTACTTTTGCCAAAAGTTCTGTCATTCATTTCCCTCCAAATGACGTAAAGAGAAGCATCATAGCACAATCTAAATACATCAGGACCAATGGTGTTTGTACCTTGAGGCCACATGTTTGAAGCCCACTCAATGATAGCCAATAAAGAGAGGTCACCCAAGCACATCTATCTTGACGCCACTTCCATATTCTATAAGAGAAGTTGCATTTGAAGAACAAATGTTCATGTCCTTCATTCATAACCCCATATAGGCAACAAAGCTTAGAGGTGCCATTAGGAATACCAGGTTTATCCTTGATTCTTAGTCTCCCTTGAACTGTAAGCCATGAGATAAAAACTTGCCTTGGCATATGATGTTTGAACCAAATGGAGTGCTGCCAAGGACAAACCAGTGAAAGGGGGAGAAGGCCAAGGAAATTTTGCTTAAAATTAAAACCACCATTGGCTGAGAGTGTCCAAGTAACCCTGTCGCTATTACCTTGGTGGATTGAAGGAGGATTATCAAAAGTCCCCAGAGGTAGGCATCTAAGTAGTGATAGGGGAAATCTCCAAGCATTCCCTCGAATAAGGCAAGCAACCTTCATATTGAAACAAAAGGGCCACTAGGCATCCAATAGTCATTCCATAAGGAGATACATTTGCCATCACCCACATGGTGAAGAATGAAACCCCTTGCCAGACCTCTGAGTCTAAGAAGTCTTCTCCAATTCCAAGAATTGAGGCAAGAACTTTTATGATCCAAAAGATTTATTGATTGATCAAGTTTGCATGCAACCATTCAAACCACATTGATTGTCCGCTATCACAAAAGATATGCCATATATGTTTCAAGCAAGCAACTCTGTTGAGTTGGGAAAGGTTTGGTAGACCAAGTCCTCCATCAATCTTTGGTTTACAGACTTAGAGCCAGTTGATTTTGGCCCCATGATTGCTCATCTCAGTTCCTGACCACAAGAATTTCCTAAGAGCATAGTTGATTTCTTTGATCACCTGCAAATGAAGCACAATATGGGAGCTACAAAAAGAATGAATGTTGATGAGAACAGTTTTGATCAGCTGGAGCCTTCCAGCATATGAAAGGAGTTTTGAAGTCCAAGAGCTAATTCTACAAATGATTATTTCAACTAGTGTCTTGCATTCACTGTTTTTAATCCTATAGGAGGATAGTGGTAATCCTAGATACCTAAATGGAAAGGATCCTTGCGGAAATCCAACCTCCTCAAGTATTAGGGACAACTCATCATGGGGAACTCCAGAGAAGTAGATGTGACTCTTGCTGTTATTAGGTTTGAGGCCAGATAGGGAAGAAAACTTCTTGAAACCTTCATAAACCACCTTGAGTGAGTGATGATCTCAATGGAAAAATACCATGAGATCATCAGCAAAACAAAGATGAGTTAGCTTGGTTTCGTGGAACCTCCAATGATAAATGAACAGAGGATCATTGTCAATAGCATGTTGTAGTGAAGAAGACAAAACATCCACCACCAAGATAAACAAAAAGGGGGAGAGAGGGTCCCCTTCTCTAAGCTCCTTAGCACCTTTGAAGAACCCTTCAAGCTCTCCATTAATGGAGATGGAGAAAGCTGAAGTGCATACACAAGCTTGTACCCAAGTTATGAAGGTACTTGGAAACTTGAGCACTCTTAAAGTATCAATGAGAAACTTTCAACTAACAGTGCCATAGGCTTTATGTAAGTCTATTTTTATGGCATGCTTGGGGCTGTTTGTATTCAAATGGTAACCGTGCAGCAACTAATAGGCCAAAAGAAAACCATCACCAAGCCTTCTCCCCTTAATGAATGCAGTTTGTGTTTTGTCAAGGATGATAAGAAGCAAAGGATGCAATTTCAAAGCAAGTAATTTAGGTATGACTTTATAGATTGTATTGCAACAAGCTATTGGTCTAAAAGCATGCATAGAAGAGGGGTTGGGGCATTTAGGGACCAAGGTGAGGGAAGTAGAGTTAATCATCTTGAGTAATTGACCATTGATAAAGAATTCTTAAACATCTTTGGCTACATCAACACCTATAACACTCCAAGCTTTTTTAAAATAAATGTGCATTGAATCCATCAGGCCCAGGGGCCTTTGTGGAGTTAAGGTTGAAAAATTATAGTTGTATCTCAGCAAGGGTTGGAATAACAATAAGGGAGGGAATGAACTCGATTAGTTGGAATAGTTTTGGTGTAGATCTCCATAATAGCTTGGATTCTAGCATAGTGCAGAGAAGGGGTCCCCATAAGATTGTGAAAATAATCAATAGCCTCCTTTTTTTATTGAAGTAATAGAGTCAATGATTGTGCCATCACTGAGCCTAAGAGAGCATAATCTCTTCCTGTTGCACCTAGAATTGAAATTCTTCATGAAAAGGTTAGTATTTTTGTCACCTTCATTGAGACAGGATATTCTTGACTTTTATTTGAACAAACATTTTTCAACTTTAGCAAGTTTGGAGTAATTACAAAAAAAGGTTCCTCTCCTCATCTCCGGTAGCTTTATCAGTTGGGCAGTGATCCAATCTTATTTGGCAGAGATTGAGATCAACTTTGGCCTTGGTGAATTTGCTGCTAATGTCATTGAAGTCCCTTCTATTGAGTTGTTTCAGCTTGCTCCTAAGCATTTTGAGCTTTTGGGAAACTTGACCTGGTTCCAAATGCTTTCAACAGTAGCAATGAAATCACAGTGGTCAGCAATAAATTTAAAGAACTTTGAAAGGATTGCCTTTTTAGGTTTAGTAATACCTATTTTAATGACCATTGGTGCATGGTTAGAGATACCATAAAGGAGGAAAGAACAGTCAGATAGAGGGAAACAAGTGAGCCACTGATGATTTACTAGATCTCTGTCAAGCTTCCTTGAGATATTGAAGATGCCACCCTTTTAGTTGGTCCAAGAATGAAAAATCCCATTGAAGCTGAGGTCAAAAAGCTCAGTTTCATGCAAACATCTCCTGAATTCATACATACCACTATTCCAGGTACCATTTCCCCCATAGTTTTCACTAGGGTTGATGATTGTGATGACGTGCAAGGCATAGAATGGGCAATGCTAGCAACCTCTCTCTATAATTGTCTTTCGAGGGGGGAAGTGATGAAAGCATACACAAAAGAAACATTGTATTGTTTTTGTGAGTCAATTTCAGTGACAGTAAGATGAATGGCTTGGCTAGAAGAGGAATTGATCACCACCTTCATGCATAAAGGGATAAACAATATCCATATTCTACCAAGATAAGAGAAGTTGTAGTTGTGAATGATGTCCCAACCAGGAGCAATAGCTTGATCGATAAGAGTAATCATATTAGGTTGGACTTTAGTTTCTAAAATAGCAACCATTTGAAGGTCCTCTTTTTGTTTGTCAGAGGTGTTGAGCCCTTTGATATTCCATGCTCGATCCTAATGTCATTAGGAGAGGGAATGAGCAAGCAAACTGGTGAGCCCCAAAGTAGGGCATTTAAGGCCTATGTCTTCTTTCTTCTTTTTCCTTTTATTCATGTTCTTCCCAGTACCTGTAGAATTTATAGCATTGGGGCTGGAAGACAAATTCATGGAAATGGAGGAGCTTGATGAGCTGACAATGGTTACACTCTGTTCATTGTGTAGAGGGTTAGTGCTACCAGTTCCTGTATCATTGACAATACAATTGGAATAAGGCTTGTTTGCTTCAGAGATGGTAGTGGTGTTAGGAAGAGTGGCTTCATGAGTAGTGGTCACTGGTGTGTTGCATATGGCAGCAGGATGAATGGGGTTAGCAATAATGCCCTCAATTTCCATAATGCCCAAATCATTGGCAATAATAACATTAGCAAAGGTGTTTGGGTCACCATTTAAAGTAGGAATTTGTGTCATCAAGGCCTGGGAGGAGTGAAGGGGAGGGTAGAGGAGGATGCATGAGTCCCTTTAAAAACAACAGTCCATTCATTCTCATTTCCACCGGAATTAGTCAAATTCCCTTCAAGTGGAGCGATAAAATTGGTTGTGGGTACTAACATATCATCATTTATAGTTGAACAAGATGTTGGGCAAATAGTAGCCAAGTGACCAAAGCAGGGGCAATAAGCACATACCTGTGCCTTCCATTGATACTCCACTTTTATGTTAACAAAATTATTCCCAAGATTGAGTTGAAAACTCTCAACAAAAGGCTTAGATGCATCTACTTCAATACAAAGCCTAGAAAAACTGATCCTTCTCTTTGCACCTGTAAGAAAGTCAGCATATAGAGGTCTTCCTAGGCAATGAAACTCAGTCCCTTCTCAGTCCAAAATTACAATACTACATTGAAGATCTTGACCCATAAAGGGATAAGTCTGCAAGCCTCCTTTGTTAATTCAAACCCTTTATGTCACCTTCTGAGGATCAATCGTCTCCCTGCCATCAAGCATGGTCCACTAACTAAATGGAGGAGCAATCAGTATCATTAGATAATTTGAACAAGTAAAACCCTCTATCATCAGCTAGAACTTCCACCAGCCCTTTAGTACTCCATAGTTTCATGGCAAGGGGTTGTACCATAGAATATGGTAGCTTCTTTTGAATAAAGTTGCCAACAATGGAATCCTTCTAGTGCACAGCTCCTTCTTCAGCAATCTCCTTTGGTGGATCCAGAACAATAGGTTGCTCATTGTTCAAGGAATGCACGTGGTAATGAAATTGCATAGTAGTTGACTCAGTACCAGGTGTAATTGTAATAGTTGCCCAAGATGGGCTTGAAGGTTGCAGGGAGTTGGTGTTGTCCATGGGAAACTGTGCTGGAATATGCATTGGGTTAGGGACTCCTATGCCTCCTTCCTGGTTTTGAGGGAAAGTAGCACTGACAAGAGGTGTTGTGGACTGTTCAGTCTAGTAGGTGGGATGTGACATTGCTTGAATCCCTTCCCCTCCACTCGCACGTGGCATCAGAGGTACCATGGGAGGTGTTTGAGAGCTTCTACTAGAGCCATTCCTTCCTGATCCCCTAGGAGAGGTGTTGCCATCTCTTCCTCTAAGGTAACTTTCATGGTTGATACCTGTGTGTAACATATTCCTAGGCTTAAAGCCTAGTTTTTGGTATTAGTTGACGTTACACTCAATGGCTGAGATTTGGTTCCTAGCCCGAGTGAGCTTTTCTTTTACTTGGGTGATGTCACCCCTGGCTTGGAAAAGAGCAATGGCATTTCTAATGCCAAAATGATACGAGGTGCAAGAGCACCTTGCGAGGGGGTGGGAAAGAGGTTCCCCTCAGCAGAAGACATGGATGGGATTGAAAAGTATTAAGAAGAAGGGTTAAAAGAGGTAGCAAGATGAAGGTTGTTGTTGTTGGTGGTGGTGGTGGTGGTAAAAAAAATTAAATTTTTTAAACATTTTAAATAACTCTATTTGTTGTAGTGAACCTATAAACACCACCTTAAGAAAACAATATAATTAAAACACTACCAATTTTTGGAATATACATCAAGCCAAAATCATATGCCATTAACAAGAAATGCATGAGTGCGTGCTCTGAAAAGCCTTTAAAAACCTTATTAGTCTAGTAGTTGGGAAAAATGTGACTAGCTACATGCAAATTAATGTATGTTTGTTCATAGTAGTCATTAAAATGTTTCATTATCGAGTTTGTAAGCTTTGGATTCCAACATCTTTCCCCTTCCCAACCCCATATTGCCATTTAGTTAGCTATACCAATAATTGGGCCATAGTCGCACATCACTGCCATCATTAAAACTACAATGTAAACTTATTTGCTTATCAGCATGAGCACTCTACCAGTTTTGCCAACTTTCCAGGCAAGTAATTAAGCTAACTAAAGAACCTGTCACGCCCCGTTCTCCTTGAGACTCCCATCCGGAGAATCGGTGAATCCCGAGGTATGATGTCACTGAAAACTATCACTAGGATCAACGATAACGAGAAAATACATGGAATAAGAATGAAAATAAAGTACTCCATGCCACCTGGGTGATAGAAACTCAGAAGTTAATTCTAACAAAAATCCGGTAACGTTCCGTTTGTAAATGGAACATCCGGACAACCCAAAAACAACACAACGGAATAACCTGCCCATAACAATAGAAATAGAATCAATGGCACGCAATCCAACATTCAAGAAACCTACTAGGGCCGAGGTAGTGGAAAAGAACACCACTACCTCTACATAACCCCTCTAAAACCGATAGAGCCTCAAATACTCAAATGAAATTATAAAGAAAGTCACATGGCGATGCCGAAAAGGTATAATGACACCCCGAAATGATAAATATCCAAAATAATAGATACAACGAATGGGGATATGCCAACAGACTGGCTCCCAACTACAACATTAACCTCCAAATAACAAGAGGAGGAGAAAAATGACTTAACAGAATAACTACGGATAAAAGGAACAACTCTAATTAAAATATCCCAAATCACCCGTACCATCGTCGCTGTCCATGTTGTGCTGTATCCACCTGCAATCCTGCAACATGTGTGGGGGTGAGCAAAAATCACGGCTAGCCAAAAATATCCCTAACAACCACACTCCTAGCCGCCATGAACCTCTAACCATCCCATGTGCATGCATCTATCCTAGGTCAATCGGTTGTCTCACCTGGCACCCACGCCAATCCGAGACCCCAAAATAACCCCATAAATAATCTAAATCATATCAAGAATCACAAGATGACACAGAGCAATAAAAATATCACCAACCTATATACACAGGTCAAAGCAACATATATATATACATGTACACACGTAAAATCTCATAGATAACTAATCATACCCGCATAGGCGTAAACAAATAGTCTAATACGCACTCTCGTCTAGAGATACTACAAGAACTAACTATCTATCACACTGTCCACTGAGCACGCCACTCAAAGTCCCTAGGAGGTAAATAGGTCACTCTTTAGGACTACGAGAAAGGGATAACCATAATAACATCCACAACTAAATCACAACTCCTACACAACACCGTTATCGAATTATTCCTCGAGAGTCTCACTCTTATAATTTCTACCCTCAATCATGTCCTTTTATCCACAATAACTAGTGAAAGAATCCGTTCAATTAAAGGATCTTTTATCTAAGGCCTCCTATAGTAAAGAGAGCTTGTAAAACTAACTAGTAGTCATATGTGTAACGTCCGGTATTTTTACGGGTTAATTTAAAATTTTTATTTAAACAATTATGTGCTTAATGTGTTTAATTGTTTTAGCATGCCTTACATGTTTTACGTGTTATAAAAATTGTACGTAGCATGTTGTATTTTCATTTTGAATTTAATGAAAATTAATGAGAACGATTTCGGGAAAGAAATGACCGAGGGGTAAATGAGTAGTTTCACATTTGGAACACTTAGTGGAAAGTGTAGAGATTTTGGGTGAGAAATTAGGGCATGAATGACATTTTAGTAATTAGGGAGGATGACAAAGGATAAAAGGGTAATAAAGAGTCTTGATGGCACTCTTGTAATTAACCCTAACTTTGGAAGATTTTGGTCATTTCCACCTTTCATGTGTTGTCTAATTCCTAGCCCTTGATCTCATTCTCCCATCTTTGTTTTGGACCCTTGGATCATAAGGCCTTGTTTGGTTGGCCCTTAAATGGAATAATCCATTATTCTTTGTCTTCCACTTGACAAGACTTTTTTTTTCAACCATTGGATGGTTTGTTGATTTCCATCTTTTTTCTAAGCCCTTGGATGATAAGGCCTTGTTTGGCAAAATAATGAGTTTTGTGAATTGTGTAAAAAGTCTTCCACTTGGCAAGACTTATTCCAAGCCCTTGGATTCATTCTTTTCTTTCCTAGCTTCATTTTGGACCCTTGGATTTGAGTAGGGTTAGTGGAGAATCTCTACACTTATGAGTTTCTCCCATTTGCAAGACATTCTTTCATCCACACAAATATCTATCTTCTCTCATAAAGTTCTTGCTAAGTTCTCCCCCATTTCACTCCTTCTTCCCCAAGTGGTCAAATTCTCTCTTCCTTGTGATGAGATTTTGAAGAAGGTTTGTGCATGAAAGTGGATGTTGGTGCTCCAAGCTTCCTTTTGAGCCAAAGCTTGGTAAGTGATTCTTCCTCCTCTAGAATTTCTAGTATCAAACCCTAGTTTCTATTATTGAATTCTTGTCTTCAATTTTTGATTTATGGAGTTGTCTATCTATAGCTCTTGCTTGAGACTCCATTAAAGCTTAACTATCGGTTGAATTGAGCTTATTGTTGGGTTTGGAGGAGGTTGGGTTGATTCGGTTCACCTTGGAGGCTTTGTTTGTTCTTGCTTGGAATTGAGGTAGGGGAAAAACGATTTGTCTTTGTTTTTGTATGAGGGTGTGTGCGTCTATGTGTATATATGCCGTATATATATATACAAGTTGGTCTTGATAGCTTAGACTATGATTTAGGCCCTTGAGAACATGATTTTGTGATATAAATTCATGTTGTGGTTTATTTCTTACTAAATATGAAATTGTAAGTATTGTGATGATGGTGATGTAACATATGGCCTAATAAAAGAGCATGTTGAGAAATGTTACTATAAATGTGAACTTGCTTATTAATTGTGAAATGATGAGCCTTGTAATAATTTGGATCCAATATAATGTTATTTGATAGAAGCATGTATTGAGATAGCATGTGGTTATGATTGAGAACCTTCATGCATTTTGGGGTACATCATGTAGTGTCAAAACATGGGTGTAGGTTTATTCGTGTTGTCCACGAGTCTTTGGATTATGAAGTCGCAACCGGGTTGTGCATATGAAGTCGCAACCGGGTTGTGCATATGAAGTCACAACCGTGTTGTGCGTATGAAGTCACAACCGTGTTGTGCATTTGAAGTCGCAACGGGGTTGTGCATATGAAGTCGCAACGGGGTTGTGCATCCGTTTCCGGATTTCAATGTCGTAACTGGGTTGTGCATTGAGTTTCACGGGTTAAGAAGGTGTACCATGGGTTGAGTCACATTGCACTCATATGTCATATATGTAATTGTGATAATCTTGTCAAGGCATGCGATAATTTTGAATAATTATGATGTGAGCATGTTGGGGGGACTTGTTTGTGGGGTTTGAAGGGGTTCTGGATTGGCGTGAGAGCCATGTGGGATAAGAGACCGACCTAGGGTTAGTGGCATGAACCTTGGTTGGGTTGAACCACTCGGACTACCGAGATGGAGGCAATGGCGCTTCCTCTACTGGGCTAGTGAGCTCACCCCACGCCTTATATATTTTTCAGGTGATGATCCCGTAGGGAGAGTTCCGTAGTCTATCCGTGGACGTGTGGATGTATGTCCACCCTTTTGTGCATGGGAGGCGGACCACACTTTTATTTTTGTTGGGCGTTAGGCCGATAAATATGTTCTTTTTTCATATGTAAACCAAACTTGTAAGACTATATTATTTTGATCCGGCTAGCATGTTAGCCGAGGTGGTATGGTCCATGTATATCCCTTGGAGCGCTATGCACGGGGATTGTATTCTTTTGGTGCACTTCGGTGCCGGATTGTGTATTTTGAACAACTACAACATATTTGGCCTTTGAGCGTTTAAATGTCACTTTTGAATATTTTACTTGGAGTTATGAACGTGAATTGGATGATTTGCCATGAAATGTGAGTATTAGGTGTTTAGCCGAAAACGACATTTTTCTAGGTTTTCAAACTAACCCTTTTCGATTTGAATAGAAAAACCGTTTTCGCCTACCCCCGTAGCCGGTAAATTTTCTTGTTTTAGAAATGGCCTTAAACTCATTTTTCAAAGATTTTGAATCTTAGAAACCGGTGATATTTAAAGCGGAGACCGGGGGCAAGACGGATAACTTTACGAACTTTAAATGAGCATTTTTGTTCAAAGTTCATGTTGTGTTAGGATGACTTGGATCATAGATAAAATGTGCATCAATCAAATATAGGTTGGAGAAATGTTTTTAGTTGAGAATTCAATCACTTTTTTGGTCATTTTTGAAGCTTCGTATTGAAGCAGTCGACTGCCGAAGAGCCGGCAGCCGACTGCCGGAAATATGGCATTGCAGCTTCTTTTTCCTTAAGCGTCGTCTTAGGGCAGTCGACTCTCGCCATTGGAGAGTCGACTCTCGCCATTGGGAAGTCGACTCTCGTACACGGGCAGTCTACTCTCGGACATTCAGCCTTGTTTCGACCATTTTCGGAAATTCATTTCTCTCACCTCGCACGTTGGATTTAGGTCCCGTTTGTTTCTATGGGCTCTCCTATGTCCAAATTATCGGGATAAAATTATAAATGACCATTTTAACCATGTAATGACTATTTTACCCTTGGTTAAAGAGGGGTACCTCAACTTTAGTTTTGGGTCGGTGTTGTCTGACACCACTTTCAAAAATTCATATCTCCTTGCTCGTGACTTCAAATTTGGTTCCGTTTGTTCGCATTGCTTGTGCTAGGTCCAAAGTTTGTAGGCGTAGTTGGAGATTCCCATTTCACCCCTGAATTGACCATTTTACCCTTGGGTAAATGTAGTGGGTTGAAATGTTCCGTTCCAGGTACCGAGTATTCGGGTTACCTCTTTTCCGATCCTGTGGGATCTTTTTGGCATCTTTGAGATGTCGTGGGTCTATAAGACCCGTTTAAGGGTATTTTACGACTTAAATGGATTTTTATTTCATTTCTTTTTCTTCCGCATTCACTCCCTTAGCTCTTAGGCTCGGGTTTGGAGTCCTAGGAAATTTGGGGCGTGACAATATGGCTTGGACACACCACCACAATCTAAACCTCGAATGTAACACAAGTGGAAAACTGTACCACTGAATCAGATTCGACAATTTAAAGATAATCTCTAATTTACACCGCCTATTGAGGCATATTAAAGGGGTACCGAAGTCAGTTAGTCCCAAACGGATCCCGAGGTCCTCGGGTTTTTAAAGAAAAATGCTGAATACCGAAGGATTTAACCGGTTTTTAAGAAAAAGTTTAGGACCAGGTCAAATCTATTTGGTTCCAACATCTCCGAACCCATCAATAGTACTAGAAATCGCACTATGTGTGTGCAAATCAACGTCATATCTCTTACCCGAGAATATGACAAGAAGAGCACCGAAGGAAATAAGTATAAGGACCGCACTAACAGCTGAGGCCCTAAAATACCCAAGTCTGCTATACAATCAAGGAAACGCTGACGAGGTAAGAGAATGACCACAAGGTTTCAAGATGAAAACCATTTTAAAATCTCTTTTAATTCTCTTTCAAAACTGGTCCTAAGACCTTTAATAATATTTTAAAGATTTATGAAAAATTATGAACGAATACCCGAACAATACCGGGCACAAGAAGGAATCTCAGAAACACACTAGGATAAACTAGGAGTCCTCGAACTCCAACGATGCCAAGATCTCGAAAACAACTTCGGGATCTCAAGAATAAGGGCAACCAGTGCCCTAAACTCTCTGACTTCACAAAATGTTTTCAAATGGGATTATCTGACATTTCTTTTCAAAACGCGATTTACTTTAGACACTCCCGGTCCCAAGAGAAAAAAATATATATATTTTTTAAAAACAAGTTTTAACTTAGGGTTTTCAAAAATAGATCACGGGCCCCAGGGTAAGTGAAGAACGAAGCTTTATAAAAATCCAAAAGCCTTAAGTTTTCAAAACCTTGAGAGAAATTTAGTTTGACCCCAAAGACCCAAAACGTAACCAAGCTTTCAAGGTACAAAAACTAAACACTATTTATTTTTCAAAGCATTTCCCAAAATGGAAGTGAAGAGTGATAAGCTCAGAATACAAGAGTTGAAAGAGAGACGGTAATACTAACGATCCTAGATCGAATTTTAACTTAATACTCTCACCTCCCCACCGGAGGGGTACGCCAGCCACCCCGTGGTAGCATCAATCACCCAAAATAAGGGCCTATATGGCCAAAAACCACAACCTCATCCAAGTCCCGGTATGAGGTTTGAACCGCTAAACTAGAAGCCCAACTCAAGGGGAAAATATTATGAAATTTGGCAACTCTCTAATCAACTCTACATAACAACCTAAAACCAAGGCCAACCATCGTTCTATCGATCATGGTTCTTAATATCATTACACTTTTTACTTTTCATATTTAAGTGTTTAAACCTTCATTTACATTGAGAAATTTCAAGCGTTTACAAGGGATTCATAACCATCAACATAATGGAACTCACAACCATTACGTCGTAGCGCTCAAGGGAATAATATAAAATTTTAAAATAATTTAATCCTATCATACTCGACATTAACAAGTAATAACAGTACGTAATCTCAACAGATAATCATATGGTACATGAAGACTCATTGTAAATGCTAATGAAATGCCAATGCAACTCTAGTGCAAACCTTTCTATATGAGGATTATACAGATATCAAGGAATCCCAAACCGTTCATTAATGGGGGTAACAAACCCACAAAAGGAAGGGTGGGTGTCGCCAAATAGAGTACGGAGACCACAAGTCCATCTGGAACGGCAAGTGAGGCCAAAGCCCTTACCCCCAACTTCTGAGGATTCGAGAGATGCTAGCTCTTTGGGTGCCAGAACACCCACTGGCCAGTTGTTGCGACTATCCAAATAGTCCATAAGTATAACTAATACAAATGAGGTATGCTACCAACACCGAATATATATCTATATGCCCACGGTGCTACATGAATACAAAATGCCTCAACATAGACTCAATGCTCAATAATACAACATAAATTTCCAATTTTTAGTTAAAACATGCTTATAATTTAAATCATAGCAAAAATTAACGAATAATCCATTATCAAAGCATCAGTTCACAATTTATCTACTTTTTATAATTTACAAGATAAAGAAAAGGGACCTCGAGCAGCGTCTATGTTTTCTCATCCCTTATTTTCAACTTTTCCCTAACCTGTTTTAATTTCAGTAAACCACAATCAAAAGGGGAACTAATATCAAATTCTAAGTTAAAACCCACTTTTCACAACTTCCTCTAACCATTCCTAAATTCAAGGGGAGCTAGGCCGCCTATTTTCAACCCAATTTAAGTAGGTTTTAAAATGTTTTAATTTCTCGAATAAATTACTATCATCTGCCTCTTTTCTAGCCCACCTAGAGTCACTCCGTTATCGAGTTTATAAAACTCTTAAATCTCGTATACAACCAGTAACACAAAGCATGTCCTCACATACTATCAATACAAAACAATAGAAAAAATTAAAATTTCCTAAACATTTACAACATGCTCAATAAATAAATAATAAAAAAATCTATAGCTCCCTACGCCACGAGTGTGAGAGTTAGATATATTTTTTAAAAAATATCCCACCTAAATTTATGCTTACAAAACTGCCCTGTAACGGCCCCACCACGAACAGTGTCGGCGCTCGAGAATAGGGCTCGCCAACCAAAGTTGTCCGAACAACTTTGTGAATTCTTTAGTTAGCTTAATTACTTAGTTAGCTTATTTCATGCCACCTGGGTGATAGAAACTCAAAAGTGAATTCTAACGAAAATCCAGTAGAGTTCCGTTTGTAAATGGAACATCCGGACAACACAAAATAACACAACAGAATAACCTTCCCATAACAATAGAAATAGAATCAATGATACGCAGCCCAACATTCCAGAAACTTACTAGGGTCGAGGTAGTGGAAAAGAACACCGTTACCTCTACACAACCCCTCTAAAATCGATAGTCTCAAATGCTCAAATGAAATTATAAAGATTGCCACGTGGCGATGCCGAAAAGGTATAATGGTACCCCAAATCAACAAATACCCAAAATGGAATATACAACGAAAGGGAATATACTAATAGATTGGCTCCCAAGAGAAATAAGAATACACAAGAATAATTACGGATAAAGGAACAAAACTAATTAAAAATGTCTCAATTCACCCGTACCATCGCCACTGAACATGCCTTGCTGCACCCACCTGCAAACCTGTAATCTGTATGGGGGTGAGCAAAAAAACCACGGCTCACCAAATATCCCTAACAACCACACCCCTAGATGCCAGGAACCTCTAACCATCCCATGTGCATGCATCTATCCTAGGTCAGTCAACTGTCTCTCCTAGCACCCATGCCAGTTCGAGACCCCAAAACATCCCCAAAAATAATCCAAATCATAACAAGAATCACAAGATAACACAGAGCAATAGAAATATCACCAACCTATATACACAGGTCAAAACAACATATATATATACATGTACACACGTAAACTCTCGTAGATAACTAATCATACCCTCATAGGCATACACAAATAATCTAATACGCACTCTCGTCTAAAGATACTACAAGAACTAACTATTTATCACACTGTGCACCGAGCACGCCAATCAAGTTTCGTGGAGATAAATAGGTCACTCTTTAGGACTACGAGAAGGGGATTACCATAATCACGCCCACAACTAAATCACGAATCTTACACAACACCTCTATCAAATCATTCCTAGAGAGTTTCACTCTCATAATTTCTACCCTCAATCATGCCCTCTTATCCACAATAACTAGTGAACTAATCCGTTCATTTAAAGGATCTTGTCTCCAAGACCGTCTATAATAAAGAGGCTTATAAAACTAACTAGAAATCGTATGTTATGTACACATTACTACCATCTAATCCTCGAAAGAAACATAAGTGGAAAAGCTCTATCAGAAGATCAGATTCGACAATCATAAGTCAATCTCCAATTCAGACTGTCTACTGAGGCACAAGAAAGGGGTACCAGAGTCATTAGTCTTAAACAGATGCCGAGGCCCTCGGGTTTTTAAAAAAAACTGCTGAACCCTGAAGGATTCAACCGGTTTTTAAGAAAAAGTTTTAGGACCCGATCAACTCTATTTGGTTCCAATGTCTCCGAACCTACCCAAGGTATTAGGAATCGCACTTCGTCTGCGTAACTCAACCTCACATCTCTTACCTAAGAACACGATAAGGACAGTAACAACAAAAGTGTATGTAAGGTCTGCCCCAAAGGCTGAAACCTTAGAATCCCAAGTTCAGCTAAAAGCCAAGGAACAACGACGACAAAAAGTAAGATCAACCACAAAAGATCAAACTGGAAACCATTTCGAAATCCCATTTTAAACTTCTTTTGAAATTGGTCCTTGGCCCATCAATATTTGTTTAAGAATTTGAGAAAACTCTAAACAGACCTCCAAGGCATAACTAGCTCAAAAGGAATTTCATAAACAACTAGAAGAAATCTAGAGTTGTTGAACTCCAACGATACTGAGATCTAAGCACAACCTCTAGGTCTCAATAACAGGGACAAATAGTGCCCTAAACTTACTGACTTCATAAGAACGTTTTAAAAAAATGAAATTTTGCTGCCATCTTCAAAATAGTTTTACTTCTGATACCTCCGGTCAAAATAGTTCAACTCCTATTTTATAAAAAAACAATTTGACTTATGGTTTTTCAAAAACACTGAACGGACCTCGGGTAAGTGAAAAACGTAGATTTATAAAATCCAAAAGCTTTTAGTTTTCAAATCTTTAAGAAAACCTTGGTTTGATCCCAAAGATCCAAACCGTAACCGAGATTTCAAGGTATGGGAACTAAAAACTATTTATTTCTCAAAACACTTCCCAAAATGGAAGAAAATAGTGACAAACTCAAAAATGTCAATAGTCGGAAGAGATATGGTAAGACTAACGAGCCTATACCGAATTTTAGATTTCTAAAATCCTCACACCACCAGAGGGATACGTCAGCCACCCCGCGGTAGCACCAATCACACAAAAAAAGGCCTACATGGCCGAAAACCACAACTTCATCAAACAGTAATAAGGTGCAGACCAACTCAACTAAAAACCCGACTCAGGGGAAAAAGTTACGTAACAATGCCAAGTCCTAGTTAACTTCCTAGAACCACTCAGAATACCTGCCAATCATGGCTCCATTAACCCTGGTTCTTATTATTACACTTTTCTCTTTTTAACTTTATGTCTCTACACCATCATTCACATTGAGAAATTCTAACTTTCCTACGAGATTTAACCACAGGCATTAACTACAATTACAACCACTGCGCCGTAGCGCACAAGGGAAATAATATAAGCCTTTAAAATAATTCCAAATACAATATGCCCAATATCCATGAGTAACAAAAACATGTAATCTCTATAAATAATCATATGGTAATTAAATACTTAATGTGAATGCCAATGCAATGTCAATGCTTGAGACAATGCCAATGCAACTCAAGTGCAACCCTGTCTACACGAAGGTCAAACAAATAACAAGGAATCTCAAACCGATCGCTTATGGGGGTAACAAGCCCGTACAAGGAAGGGTGGGTGTTGCCAAATAGAGTACAGAGATCACAAGTCCGTCCGGAATAGCAAGTGAGGCCTAAGCCCTCACCCCCAACTTCTGAGGATTCAAGAAATGCTAGCTCCCTGGTGCCAGAACACCCACTGGCCAGTTGTTGCGACTATCCAAATGGTCCATATGCATATATGATACAAATGAGGCATGTAACTCACACCGACTCAATATATATGTCCACGATGCTACGTGAATGCAAAATGCATCTATCTGGACCTAATGCTCAATGATTCAGCATAAATTTCCATTTTTCATCCATACAAAGCATGCTTTACAATTTAACTAAAACAATAAATCACGACAATTTCATCATATGGTTATTCAGGTTCTCAATCACCCATTTCTTATAAATTTCACATATCAGCATGCTTTTAATTTAATTTAAACAATATTTCCATCTTAGGGGCATCCAAGTTCTCCACTTACAGTTCTTTAAAATTTCGAAGAAAATAAAAAGGGAACTAGAACGTCTAAGTTTTCACGTTTCACGTCTCCCCTAACAAGTTTTAATTTCGGAAAAACATATATAAAAAAAAGGGGAAACTACAATCACATTCTAAGTTCGAGTTCAATTTCCACAAATTTCACTAACCTACTTCAAATCCAAGGGATGCTAGATCGCATAATTTAATCTGATTTAAGTAGATTTTATTTTATTTTATTTATCGAATGAATTACTATTTTCTGCCTCTTTTCTAACCCACCTAGAGGTATTTCCATTTCGAATACATAAGACTTATAAATCACGTAAATAGCTAGAAACATGAAGCATGCTATCATATATACGTGAATACACAACAATAGGAAAATTATAATTTTCTAAATATTTAAATCATGCTCGATAAATAAATAATAATAAAATCTACGGCTCCCTACGCCACGAGTGTGAGAGTTAGATATATTTAAAAAAATATCCCACCTAAAATAAAGTTACAGAACAGTCTCGAAACGACCTATCGTGAACAGTGTCGGTGCCTGAAAATAAGTGAGTTGACCAAAGTTGTTCAAAAGTTTTTTCGCTCGGACCAAAACGTCCGCCTTGCCGACCTATTCAATATAATCAAAGCCCATTAGTAATAGCCTAATGAAATAGAATAAATCTAATAAAACCCAAACGAAAATTTTACCAGAACATCACAAATTCCCGCCAAACCGTTGAACGGTTTCGTACCAAATTCGGGTACATAGTGTACGACATCGGGAGCAAACTTTTGTGCCAAACGAAGCAAGAATCGACACTGAGTTGACCCAACTCGGTCTGGCTAAACTCGTCACTCTTCGTCAACACCATCATCGCGGGAACCAACGCCACCACCACGCCGCCACGTGAACTCCACCCTCAATCGCTATAGCCGTCTCCAGTCCTCTTTCTGGAAACTCACCTCTGGCCGAAACCCTAGCGAGGTCCTCCACAAATCACCGCCAACCCCAAGTCGGCACCATCGCGCCGCCTCCTACGCACGCCACCACTGTCGCCAAGTCCGGCGACCATACCCCAACCAAGTCGCATTTTTCTGAACTCTGGTAACACTAGATCAGGTTGCGCCTCTTCTATGCGTGACCCTCTACTTCTTTCTCGTCCTCTCTCTCTCTCTCTCTCTCTTCCTTGATCCGTTGAGAAGAGAAGAAGAAGTCATTAATATACAATGAAGGAAGAGGAGAAGGGAAGCCGACAACTTACGAAGAAGAAGAAGAACGATGGTCTCCTCTCAACCACACACACATGATATATCTGTGTATATATCTATATAATTAAATATATAAAAATACCCACTTAATACCCATATATATATATATATTTTTCCAATTAATAATATATACATATGAACCATAAATCCCGAAAATATACCGGGAACCTCAAAATAATATAACACGAGCCCAAAAAATAAACGGAATGCCCAATAAATAATATAACTGAAATAAATAATCCGGTGTATGAAACCCAACCACTGGAACACTGGATACATACAAAGCCCATCAAAATTCCTAAAATGAGGAAACTCTAAAAGTTCAACAAATAAGTCTAAGACTACACATCATGTAATTATAATCACAAAAGGACACGTAAAGCAGTCCAAATACCCCCAAGCACACAAATCAAACAATACATAGAGGCACATACATACAAACATAGAGTACATCAGCCAAACAAGGCACGTACTAAACCAAATACGAAAGAAAATAACAATTCTGAACGTTACCTAGCGGATCCTAAGCCTGACAAGGTGCTAAGCACTAACGTCACAACCAAACCATGTAATAATCCAATTATAAGAGAACTCAAAAACATCGGATATACTAAGCACGTCAACATTCTGTCGAAGCACTAATCGCCAACGTCAAAACCAATCCACTTAGTCGACAATAAGAATTCATGTCAACGTTTCACCAAGTCTAAAACACTGCCGTCACGTCAATTCATGTTATCGCCAATGAAAGTCCACGAAGTCATCCAGCAGAAATCACAAAGTACTCCAGTTGTATCCAAACGTGAATGCAAAAATTTACACGTGAAACACCAAGAATAACCAGGACGTCACGAACAAGTCACGTCACAACCTAAAATAAATCAGAAATAATTTCAGGGAAATGGAAAAATAACACGGGGTGTTACATGACAACATACCAATATCATAGTTTTGAATATGTAACACCCCGTGTTACTTTCCCTTTCTAATAAAATTATTCCCGATTTATTTTCGGTGGTGATATCACTTGTTCATGACGTCATGATTATTTTTGGTGTTTCACGTGTAAATATTTCGCGTTTACATTTGGATTCGACTGGATAACATTGCGATTTCTCCTTAATGACTTCGTGGAGCTTCTTCGGCAATTATGTGGTGTGATGGTAATGTTAAGTATTCTAGACTTAGCGAAATGTTTACGCGAGTTCTAATGGTTGACTACGCGGTTTCGTTTAGACGTTTAGCTTTTAGTGCTTCTACTGAGTGGTGACACGTTTTGTTGACCGACGTTGAAGGTTTCGACTCAGGTGTTCGAGTTCGACATATAATCCTTTAGGGGTTCGAAATTTTGTATCCCCTTATAAATGGATTAGTACGTGCCTAGTATAGCTGGCGTGCTTAGGAACATTTACACTTCCTTTGCTCATTTTCTCTGTATTTGTATATACGTGCTTTGTTCTTCGTGTTTCTACGTGCCCCTATGTGTTGATGTGGTTTTATGTGCCTTAGTTGTTTAACTGCTATGCTTAGGGGTATTTGCGTTACTTTGTTTGTGTCTCTGTGTCTATACGTACGTGACGTGTAGTCTTCGACCTATTTGTAAGACTTTTAGAGTTCCATTGTTTTAGGAGTTTTGATGGGTCTTGTACGTACCTGGTGTTCCGGTGGTTGAGTTTTGTACCCTTAAATAGTATAACTGATATCAACCACCTTTCATGCATTTGCTATTTATACTTTTTTGTTGCTGGATAGTCTTCCACGTGTCCTAGTACCTTCAAACTAACTCACCCACGTTTTTCACTACTGCCATATAACTTCTCCCACGTCCAAGACTTCTTTGTGAAGGGAATGTGTATATCCATCCTTGTGTATGAATCTGGCCTCAATATGGTCCAGATTCATTACCCAATTTAAAACCAAAATTCCTATATTCTAGGCCCAATCATCTCAATATCCTATTATCAAGACTCCAATCAAAGCCCAACTCTAGTAGCTTTTAAAATCCATCTTCCTAAACCCAACTTTTCTTTGAGGTTTTATGTTGACATGCGTGCACTCACATTGTGCCACGTGGCTTGTTCCAATAATGCAACGTGGCATGGAATTTTGGGTACCAACATTTTCCCCCCAAGCTTCCATCCAACTATCTTCATATCTCCATACTAATGCTCTCCATATCTTGAGATATCTCTATTTTCTTCCTTGCACGTGTTATTCCCTCACTTGTTCAAGATGTGCTTCGCGCCATTTGGCATTGACCGGTTTGAAGGCAATCCTCTTAGCTTCTCCTTTCACTTCCCTTTTATTCTTGCCAACCTTTTTTTTTTAACTTTCTCCCCTCTTCCAAGTTTTATCCTTCTCTATGCCTCCATTGGATCTTGACAGGTTTTCTAATCTAACCAACTATTTTCAAGACTTGGAGAACACTTTAGCAGGAGTGATCACTTCATCTATCAGCGTTCCTTCCAACCCTCCTCCATCAGACTCAGATCTAGCCCACTTAAAGCTCACTTTGTCAAACCTCATTCAATATGAAAAGAAGATATTCTAACAGTGGAAAATGAACTCTCCATGATTTTACTTTGTGCAGGCCATAACCCAGGATTTTCTAAAGCCTCCAGGATGATCATCTTGGAATTTAAAACCCAGCTAGACTCATTGGTGACAACCCTTAAATCAGACCAGGTTCTGAAGAAGACCCTCCCAGTGAAGGAAACCCAAAGAGATGTAGTGATTGACATGCTAAAGGAAAGCCATCAAGCCTTCATAGTAGTTGCTGGACAAATCCAAGTCCTTCAAGCTGGAGAGAAAAAGTTGAAAGAGGCTTTGGAAGCAAACCTGGCCGAGTAGCAGAGATTGCTGGAAGAATCAGAACAACTTAAGGCTTCTACCGATGAGCTAAAGTCACATATGCTCTCTCTTCATGATGAAACTCAATGGTTATCATCTAAACAACTTCAGGATGTCAAAACTATTCAGAAGGAACTTATTTCATGGGACACTTTTAAGGATGTGGTGAACAACCTTTGAATAATTCATGATTTGAATTTTAAAATATATTTCTAGGCAATGGTTTGTAAACTTATTGTTTTGAGTTTGGAATTTCCCTAACGGCCCAAGCTTATCTTTCTTCCCATATATTTTTTGAACTTTATTTCCTCTATAGGCATTATATGGAAAAATGACTATGGTTGGCCCTTTTTGAATTCATATGTTCCCTCTCATACTTGCAAACCTTCCATTGCTAATTTATTTTCATTGCAATATTTACAAAAGATCTTCCAAAGACAAATAGGAAAGAAAAAAAAAAACTAGTTATTTACATTCCCTAAGGCTGCCTATATGCTAGCCTTGGGATTCTTCCTTTTGTACAATCTCAAAGAAAGTTGGCCGATACCTTTTCGAATATCGGCCATTGATTGGATTGGGATGAATGTCACCATTTAAATCTTTCAAATGATAGGCTCCATTTCCAAACACTTTGTAAATTTGGTATGGACCCTCCCAGCTTGGACTCCACTTTCCAAACTTAGAATCTTTCTTCTTAGTTGGAAGACAAACTTTCTAGACTAAATCTTCCTCTGCAAAAGACTTAATTTTTACTCTTTTGTTGTAAGCCTTCATCACTTTCTTCTTATGGGCTATCAAGTGGTCCAAAGCTCCCAACCTTGTTTCATCTAAATCATTTATCTCCATTAACATAGCCTCTGAATAATTTGTTGGAGTTAGATTATTTTAATAGGCAGCCTTGGAAGATTTGACCACTACCTCCATTGGAAGAACTGCATCATGGCCATATGTGAGCATGTATGGAGTAACTCCAGTTCTAGCTCTCTTGGAATTTTTTTATGCCCATAAAGCTTTCGGAAGATGATTATGCCAATTCCTTGGGTTCTTCTCTTTCATCTTCTCAATGATGCCAATGATAATTTTGTTAGCAACTTCCACTTGACCATTAGACTGTGTATATTATGGAGTTGAGCAAAGTGTTTTCACTCCATATAACTTTTGCATATTTTGTCATTGCCCTCCAGTAAAGACTCCTCCATTGTCAGAAGTGATTGATTCTGGAATTCCAAAGCGATGGAAGATCTTTTCTTTCACAAACTTGATAGCCACATGTTGATCCACTGACTTGTAAGCCTCTATTTCTACCCACTTAGTGAAGTAGTCAGAGGCTACAACAATCCATTGATGGCCTTAAGAAGATGGAGGATTGATCATTCCAATAATATCAATTGCCCAACCTCTAAATGGCCATGGTTTAATAATGAACTGCATTTCTATGTTCGGAACCCTTTGAATTGGACCATGTAATTGACAAGGCTTCCATACTTTAGCATAAGTAATACAATCCTTCAAAATTCTGGGCCAATAATAACCATACCTTCTGATTGGCCATCTCATCTTCCTTCCAGGTTGATGTGTTCCACACAACCCTTCATGTACATGTTCCATAACCTTCATGGCTTGATATTTTGACACACATTGTAGAAGGAGTCCATCTTTTTTGTTTTTCTTGTATAACTTTCCATCCAATAACACGTAGTTCACTGCCATGAGCCTTATCTTTCTAGCAGTTGGGAAACTTGGATCCGCTAGGTAGTTTACTATGGGGTTTCTCCAATCTTCCATACCAGTTTCAAAAATATCCATAGCAAAAAATCTGCCATTTCTTCATTCCTCATTGTTACCGTTGGAAGAGATCTCCTTGTGACCTTTACTGCTATCTCTTCCATACCTTCAAGAACCCTTATTCCAGATGCAATTTGGGCCAAGCTGTTTGCTTCTTTGTTAAAAATTCTTGGCCTATGTTCCATGCTGACTTCATTAAACTGCTGAATAAGTTGAGTGGCTAAAGAATGGAATGGCCTCAATTTCCAACTCAAGCATCTAAAACCTTCTAATACTTGACTAATTACCAAATTGGAATCTCCCACAATATGAACATTCCTGACTCCCATTTCCCATAAAATTTCAAGGCCGATTATCAAGGCCTCATATTCGGCCTGGTTGTTAGAACATTCAAAATCTAGGAAGAAAAATAATGAAGTTTTTCTACCATTAGGTGTCACAATTAATATTCCAGCTCCAGCACCTTCTGTCCTACTAGATCCATCAAACATCAACTTCCATGGGGTAATGCTTAGTACAGCTGTATCGAACTCATCAAACATTTGTGGATCTACATTTGTGGAATGATGAGCGGCCAAAAACTTAGCCAAAGCCCTTCCTTTTACAGATTTTTGTGGGATATAAGTTAAGTTAAATTCCATCAAGGCCAAAGTCCACTTAACAATTCTTTCAGTGACTAAAGGCCTTGACAACATATACTTAATCACATTAGTTGGACAAGTCACATAAACCTCAATAGGGAGCATATACACTCTTAATTTTATGGAATCATAATACAAAGTTAAGCATAATTTCTCTATGGAAGAATATCTACATACAACTGGAGATAATACCCTACTTAAATAATATATGGCCTGCTTTCTTCCAGCTTCATTATTATGTGCTAACATACTGCCAATAGATTCATCTGCGGCTGATATATATAATTTCAATAGGTATTTCTTCCTTGGAGGCATCAACATTGGAGGTTTTGTGAGGTACTCTTTAATTTTATCAAAGGTTTTCTGGTGCTGCTCTTCCCAAAAAAATTCTTCCCCTTCTTTCAATTTTAATAAGGAAGAAAAATTGTGTAGTTTACCTGAACAGTTAATAATAAATCTTCTAAGGAAACTTACTTGTCCAATGAATTGCCTTCACTCTTTCATGCTTTTGGGAGTTAGTGCTTCCATGATTGCCTTAGCTTTGTTCTTGTCCACTTCAATGCCTCTCTGATGAACTAAGAAAACAAGAAAATTCCCTGCTGATACTCAAAAAACACATTTTTGAGGATTAATCTTCAACTTGTGACTCCTCATCTTGGTGAAAACCAGCCTCAAATCTCTCAACTATTTATTTATGGTAGCTCACTTAACAACCACATCATTAATATAGACCTCCATAAATTTGTTGATCATATCATGGAAGATAGCATTCATGGCTCTTTGATAAGTTGCTCCAGTATTCTTGAAACTAAAAGACATGACCACCCATTCAAAAGTCCCAATTGATCTTGGACATCTGAAGGCAGTCTTTGGAATTTCTTCTTCAGCCATGTAGATTTGATTATATCCAGATTGTCCATCCATGAAAAATAGGATTTCATGTTTGGAAGCTGCATCTACTAGCTGATCGACCACTGGCATTGGATATTCATCCTTAGGAGTAGCCAAATTTAAGTTTCTGAAATCTACACAAACTCTTATCTTCCCATTCTTTTTAACTACTAGAACTACATTTGATAACCATTTAACATATCTTGTTATCCTTATGAATCCTGCTTTGAATAGCCTCTCTATTTATTCTTTCACCTTTAGAATAACCTCTTGGGACATTCTCCTTGGGGCTTGCTTGAATGGCCAGAAATCTTCCTTGATAGGCAGCTTATGTTCTACCAGCTCCCTTTACAATCCTGGCATTTCTTCATAACTCCAGGCAAAACAGTCATTAAACTCTCTGAGTAAAGAGACTATTTTTGCATGGAAGTTTAGCTTTAATAACCCACTCACATAAGTTGGTCTAGGATCTTCCTCAGTTCCCAAATTTACTTCCAACAAAGGATCTTGTACTTCTGCCAAGCCATCATCCATTCTTTGAGGTGCTTTATCTATATTTGCCAATTAAATAACATCAATTCTCCCTTAAATAACATCAACTCTCCCTTGGATTTCTTCTAGAGCTTCATCTTGAGTTTCAGCCAAATTGGCCAAAAACTCTATTTCTTCCTGACTTTCTAAGTAAATTCTTTTCTCAGCTAAGTAAGATTTTAATCGCATGCAAGCGGTCGTGTAGGCCTGCTCTCGGAGCTTTTTCTCATCTTCCTCATTTAATTCTTCAATAATCATGGGAAACTGATTTGTCAGGAAGGGCCTGAAGTTTTACCTTCGGCCTAGTGGTTTCCAAGAGTAATTCCTCTGTCTCCATCCCTGTTAACCTTATCCTCATTGTAGCTGCAATTGACCTCCCAAATTCATTCACTTTAGTAAATTTGATGGGCACACAATCTTCCTCATATAGGGCAGCCTCGACCGAACAGACTTTAGCCACAAAGGCTGATTATCTACTTTTATTATCTTGACTTCATCTCCATCCCAAAAGATTAACATTTGATGTAATGAAAAAGGTATACACATATTTGGGTGAATCTAATCCCTCCCCAATAAAAGGTTATAAGTGGAAGAGGTATCAATGATGAAAAAGGCTACATAGGTAGTTTTCCCCTCAATGGTCACCTCTAAATGTAAGACTCCTTTGGTAATGACCTTTCCTCCTCCTACCCCACTTATACTTGTTTGACTAGGAATAACATCTTCCATGGATTTTCCTAAACTCTTTACCGTTTTAGTAGGAATTACATTGAGGACAGACCTATTATCTACCAAAACCCTATTCACAGGACGTCCTTCTATCCACACTTTCACATATAAACGCCTCAACTGTTGAGTCATAGCAATAGAGGGTTTCTCAAATATTACCTTATCTGATTGACATTCTTTACTAGAAGAGGTTGGATCTCTGCTAGTTGACACTTCTCCAGACTTAGTGTCTACATTTAGGGTAGTCCAATCCGCCTCTGCACCTTCAAAATTCCCAATTGGCTCCTTTTCTTCCTAGTTGTCTAAGGCTTGGAAAATAGTTGGTAACACAAAAACCATATTGCATTCAACTTCCACTGGAAAAGAACCAAACTATATCCTCATCCTTGGAGCTTGTCTAGGATTTACATCTTCTAAGTCACTCCCCTCCATACTTGTAACTTCCACTTGGTTCACAGGAGTTGACTTATCTTGCTCACTAACCCCCCTGACTTCCATAGTTAGGCCTTTTCCAGATTCTATCTTTCTCCACTCAGCCTTCCTTATCTAAAGTCTTATCTTTGTTGACTTGGAAATTCCTTCTTGCTGAGGCTTTTTAATACTTGGAAATTTTGGATGACTTAGCCTCTACCAGACATTTGGTTGAACTAGAGGAGGCTTAATCATCCTAACTCTGTAGGAAGTTTCGCTCTCCTGAACCCATACCTCAGACTACAAATGAGGCATCTAATGGAATATTGGCCTACTCTGCCAATTTGGTCTGTCTTTTCCAGGATAAATCTCTATTGGTCGAATGACTGTAACTCCTCTCGGCCTATATTTGTGGTAGCTAGGCCGAGAGTCCCTTCTTTCATGATGGAAAGTTACCCTTTCATGGACACGGGGTCTAGAAATTTGGTGATGATGTGGATCCTCTATAGGCCTCTTACCCTTATCTTTAGGTTCCTTGAAACTTGGGCAACAACCATGATGAATGAGGGCGATCTGAGCTTCCCTTATTTTCCTTTCCAATTCTTCCATTATGTTCCTCACCACTGGAACTTTGACCCCCAAAGTGTTTATTGGTAGTGTTTGGTCTGCTTGCTTGTTTTCACCTCCTGCCAACATAATCATATTACTGTTGGCTATGGAAGGGAACGGATTTTCATCTACCTCCATAACTTCTTTCTTCTTTTATAGAAATTTCAACTTTCCTTCATCTATGGCTTTCTATAATGTATTCCTAAAAACAAAACAATTATTAATTGTATGATTCCAAGAATTGTGATACTTGCAATACTCCTTGCCCTTCATTTCACCAACTGAAGGAATTGTATGCCCTTTTGGAAGAATGATCATCTTGTCAGCCATGAGCTGATCAAAGATTTATTCTATTTTGGTGGAGTCAAAGGTGTATGTCTTCCCAAAATTGGCCATACTTTTCTTGGCTGAATTGGAAGATGCTTGAGAACTACTACTGGGAGGTTTTGGCTTGGATAAAATCTCACAAACATAAGGCTTTTTGATGCTAAGTTCTGCCAGATTAGCCTCCAACCCTTCCTCTGCATCGGCAACATAGACTTCATAGTTTGGATCTCTATAATAAGTTCCCTTGGAAGCATTCTTTCTGTCCCTTTCTTCTTTTAGGATAATCTCATATCTGGTTGCACGATCTGCCAACTCAAAAAGATCCCTAAACTCCATACCTTCGAATCTCTTCCTCAATTCAAATAACAGACCGTTGAGAG
The DNA here is from genome assembly GCA_963922005.1 of Cornus suecica. Taxonomy (NCBI): domain Eukaryota; kingdom Viridiplantae; phylum Streptophyta; class Magnoliopsida; order Cornales; family Cornaceae; genus Cornus; species Cornus suecica. The sequence goes on from OY998241.1 coordinate 21,001,708, forward strand.
CTAGCCTAACATATTCTGACTTTGGAAGGTCCACTCTACATTTCAATCTTGCCCTTCTGAACTTGGAAATAAACTCTTCCACAGACTCAGATGCTAGTTGAGAGAGTCTGGATAAATCTGCTAGCGTTGCCTCTAGCTCTGACCGGTAGAACTGTGTGTGGAAGAGCTCTTTTATTTGTTGCCAATTCTGCATAAAATTTACTGGAAGATGGATACACTAAGTGAAGGCTGGCCCAATCAAGGAATTGGGAAAAAGCCTCAACGTTAACCAGGGATTTGCTCCTGTTTCACCACATTGGACAATAAATCTTCCAACATGCTCAACAATGGATTGGTTACCTTCCCCCCAAAGGTCACAAACTCTGGAACTTTGTATCCTCTGGGAAATTTAATTTCATCAACCATTTCCGAGTAAGGCTTTCTATAAGCCAATCTACTCAGTCTTCTTCTTACAAGTCCATATTCCTGAGTAATCAGATCGGCTAACTGGCCCCTGTCCAAGATTATTGGCTAGGCCGGTTGATTTGCTGGGAGTGAATGATGGTTAGCATTCTGCCCCCAAGCGCTGCTGAAAGATGAGCCTCAATAAGAAACAAAGGATTTGGACGCCAACGATGATTATTGCCCCCGGGTCTGGAGCATCACGCCCTAGAAGATTTGGAGGGGAAAATGGCTAGCGATAAGGTTGAAATGGTTGGGGTGCATGGTTTGGTGGTAAATAAGGTAAAGGTTATGGATTATTTGGGAATATTGGTGGAAGATTTGGTTGTGGTTGCATCTCCGGCCATGGAGCCGACATGCTTGCTGGAATGTTCACACATAGAGGTATGGAAAGGTAGATAGTTTGTGGAATCTTTTGACTAGCTGTGGCAGCCACAATAAAAGTGGCCAGAGGTGGTAAAGTAACAGAGGCCTGCATATTTGAACATGACATCGACCTTGAAATTGACCCCACAATATTAGATGATGTCTTGAACTCTGCAATCGACTCTTCCATAGCATCAAATCTTACATAAAGCCCTCCAAATAACTTTGCCAATGATGACGTCTGTATTCGAGTGAATGATTCATCTGGAGGAAGTGAGATTTTACGTTTTGGTCTTAGGCTGGAACTTCTAGTAGAAACTGGAACTAGAACTTCTTGTTCTTCTTCACTTGTCATAGTATTCTTTACACATCTTACTCGTGATGGCATATCTTCCTAAACTCAACACATGTCCCACCGGGCGTGCCACTCAATGTTCGCATAAATCTTTTCCAAATTTAGTGAATACGCGGGCGTGCCAAATTTAAGTAAAATTGAAGAAAAATTCCAGGAAACTGGAGACTATTCCCTTGGAAGATAAGAATTATCAAGCGATTATTTTTGGATTCTTTTTTGCCTTAGTCAAAAGGACTTTAATGTTGAAGTTGTAATGAAAAGGAAACTGAAATCTAAATGCAGGAAAGGAATTTGATTGAAATTGAAATTGCCTAGAAGAAACTGAATTGAATTAGAATTGCTTGAAATGAATGACAATGTAATCTAATAACATTCAAAGATAAGGACTACAATTGAAGAAATTGTAATGTAATGATTTTTGTGTATGCTGCTGGAGAGGGCTTCCCATTATCCTAAGTGTTGGATTTATACTATTACATTTTGAATAGTATAACTGCTATCAACCACTTTTCATGCATTTGCTATTCAGCCTTTCTCATTGCTTGATAGTCTTCCACATGTCCTAGTACCTTCAAACTAACTCACCCACGTTTTTCACTACTGCCATATCACTTTTCCTACGTCCAAGACTTCTTTGTGAAGGGAATGTGTATATCCATCCTTGTGTACGAATCTGGCCTCAATATGGCCTAGATTCATTACCCCTTCTAAAACCAAAATTCCTATATTCTAGGCCCAATCATCTCAATATCCTATTATCAAGACTCCAATCAAAGCCCAACTCTAGTAGCTTTGTCAATCCATCTTCCTAAACCCAAATTTTCTTTGAGGTTTTATGTTGTACACACATGCACTCATATTGGGCCACGTGGCTTGTTCCCATAATGCTACGTGGCATGGAATTTTGGGTACCAAGAATGACTTCGCTGATGAAACTTATCAATTCTCTCTAATTTCTCTCCTATCAATGCCATTGTATCCCTCACATAATCATGATCCATGACATAAGCTTTCTCAGATCTTCTATCCTGTCCATCTCTAGACCTCAACTCAGATTCATATTGAATTGTGTTATCACTAATATTATCAAACATCCCTAAAAGTTATTTTACAGGCTTCAAGGTGAATTGACCTTATGTTGACGCATCTATCAAAGTCTTATGTGCATCTCCAAGTCCCATGTAAAACTTCTTGGCTATATCTTGTTCAGAAAACCTATGGTGGGAACACTTATACAATATTTCATTATATCTCTCCCATGCGCCATGAAAATGGTCACAGGGCAATTCCCTAAATATTTTGATCGCACCTTGTGCTTCTAAGGTCTTTCCTATGGGATAATGTTTTTCTATGAATTCTTTATTAAGGGCTTCCTAATCAATTTTAGTTGTTTTAGCCAATTTGATATACCATCTCTTGGCTCTGTCCTTCAACAATCATGGAAATAGTCGCACTCGTAAGTCATTTTTGGACAAATTATCATACCTAACAATTGAGGCTACCTCTAAGAAATCATTTATGTTCTGGTATGGGTCCTCAATTCTAAGTCCAGAAAATTTAGGATGTATATTAATAACGTTTTTCTTGATTTCAAAGTGCTTTGCACCTTCTTATTCTGGAAAATCAGCATAGGAATCATACTCATCGAGCGCGTAGTATCCTTTTAGGGACGTCTCCGGTGCCCTCAGTTGGTTGGGTCTTTGGTCACCCATCGCTTCTTCTTCATTGATTTGGCTGGTGCCTTCCTCTAACTGACGATGACGCTCTTCAATAGCTCAACGTAAATGACGGAAATTCTTTTCGATCTCAGGATCGTACTTAACTATCTCAATGCTAGAATTAGAACGGGTCGATCTATCAGTCATACGTTACACTAACGACTATTTTTTTTTTCTATTTGAAATTTTATGAAATAAAAACTAAATAAATTAACTACTTCTAAATTACTTTACTATAAACAGAAAAAAAAGCTAGAATTAAATGCAAAAATCAAGGTAACACTAAAACTCACAAAAGTTCCAGACGCAACTTTAGAAGCTTCGCTTTCTCCTTTAATACTCTTCAGAGTACCTGTCGATCACAGAAAAATCTAACTTTAACTACAATTATAATAATGAAATATAAATAAACTACTAAAGCTATTGAATAATTCTATGTCCCAGGCAGTGGCGCCAAAAACTTGTTGTACTATCAGGGATGCTAAAATTAGATGTTAAAAATAGCCTCTTATGAAAGTGCTAGGTTTTAACCCACGCAAGCGTACGTATCAATTGTCGAATAGTTAAGCTTGAGTAAGGAATATCGATCTCATAGAGAGTAAGATTGTTCACTTTAATAGTTCAAAAACAATGAATTATTTTTTTGTAAAGTTGTTTGGTTTTGAGTGGTTGAAGACCAAATTATCTAAATTAACTAAATTATTCTAGAAAGCAAAGTAAATTAGTTTGTGATTCAAGAGAGAGAAAACTAGGGTTTTCATTGCTCCACCACTAACCGTATAATATAGTTTTATCAATTTAACAATTGTAAGAGGGCGATTTATAAACTGTGAATCATGTCGTACTGCAAATAGCTAAATATGACCCAAAAAAGGATTACCATCAACCAAATCGCTACAACCCATCTCATGACTGAATTGATTAGTACATGCCAATTAAATTACTCTAATCTACTCCTAATGCATGAAAATAAACTAAAACATGTCTATCCCAATTCGCCAAGGCATGGCCTATGTCAAACTAGGGTTTCAAGTTTTATTACCACTATTGTGTAGAAAATCACAGATTAAGCATCCGAGTTCCAGCTCATAGTGAATGTAATACCCCGTATTTAATGGATATTTATTCCCTTAATTATTTTGGATGGCATATTGGGTGTTTAAATTATTGAATGAGGCTATCTTAGTCTTTTTAACTCTTATAGGTTATAATGAAATTTTATAATTTGAAGGGGGGCAAGGTTGTCATTAGTGTTTGGGCAGTTTGGTGATTTATGCATAATACAAGGTTAGTTTGGACATTTCCCTAACCCTAGCATCTTCTATATAAGCATCCTTAACTTCAGATCTAGCCCCCATCTCATTTATTCTACTACTTCTTCTTCTTCATCAATTATAACCGAAATTGTAAGGGTTGAGAGGTTGAGAGCTTAGAATTGGTTTGGATCTATATTTGTGGTGGATTCAGCTCTACATTACAGGCAAGACATATGTTCTACTCTTCCTCTTTGTACAAAACTTTCGTAGCCTTTACTTTGTGCATCTATAATCTGCTAAATAATATTTTTCATATATGTATATGTATCTGTAAATCATGTTCATATATGACTTTTATATATTTTATTTATACATATATGTATAGATCCGTAGGTATATATATAGATCTTGTATATATGTAGAGATTCGTGGATCTATATAGGCATATATGTATAGATCTGTTAGAGTATATTCATATTCATGTTTATTTATTTGACTTATATATTCTATTTATACATATATGTATAGATCCGTAAATATATATATAGATCTTGTATACATGTAGAGATTCGTGGATCTATATAGGCATATATGTATAGATCTATTAGAGTATATTCATATTCATGTTTATTTATGTGACTTATATATTCTATTTGTACATATATGTATAGATCCGTGAGTATATATATAGATCTTGTATACATGTAGAGATTCGTGGATCTATATAGGGATATATGTATAGATCTGTTAGAGTATGTTCATATTCATGTTTATTTATGTGATGATATATATTCTGTTTATATGTATATGTATAGATCCATGATCATATGTATAGATCTTGCATATAGGTAGAGATTAGTAGACTTATATAGACATATACGTACAAATCTGTTAGAGTATATTTATATTCATATATATATATGATGATTTATATTCTGGTTATACATATATGTACAGATCCATGATTATATGTATAGATCTTGTATATATAAAGAGATTTGTGGTGATATATTGATATATGCATGAGACTATGTTTATATCTAGCTATACATACAAATCTGTTTTTACCATGTGTAGCTATACATGTATGGATTCGTGGTTATGTGTCTTGTTGGTATGATTCTGATGATGTGTATATGGTTGGAACTTAGTATAAATATCTGAATACATAAATATTTTAGGTTTCAATGTTGACAAAGATTTCAAAACTGTTATTAGAAAAATATTGCATATTTATGTAATTGTTTTTCTCTATTTTCTTTGTTATCAGACTCTAGACATTGATTTATATTGTTATTATGTGTATCACGAATTATACTAGATTACGTATTTTTGACTGTATAAATAAATAGTTTCGACCGTATAAAATACCGTAATGGTCGTGCCGCCCCCCCTGGACCCCCCAGGCTCGACCTTATAAATTGTTATACGTTCCCGAATAAAGATTACGAGTGAATTATTAAATTCGTAAAATCATAAGATTTAAATTAAATGACTATGTTTTGGAAATTTATAAGGAACCACAAGGACGCTGACTATTACTGCAGTCTAACTAGTACCACGGGACATGGGTGAGTTGTCACGGTATGGGTGAGTTGTCGGGTACGTGGTTATGGTAGGGCATGGATTGGATGTTGTATGGAAAAATCAGATTAATGTAAGAAATTTATAAACATAATTATAAATGGTGGTATATTAGTGACTATATTTATAGTTAAATATATTATTATTTTATAATATAATTTTGGGATTAGGTGTCACTAGGAAAGGGGATGGATTTTGGTACTCTGCTTGGGATCATGTAGAGTTGTACTTGCTCGTGGGTTTAACCCACATTTTTGTTGTCTCAGGTCCTCGACAGTTTTACCAGCAGGGTTGAGGACTTCATATCTATCCGTCCGGTTCTATCATATTTTCCTTCCGTTCCAGGGTAGGATCCGATAAATGTCATATGTTGTATTTCTTATAAGTGTGTTTCTAGGGGTCCATGTTTATGGGATTTCCAAGTTGTATTGTGTGGGACTTATTTTATTTAAGGATGTATTGGGAGTGGTCTTCTTCATGTATAAGTTGTATCCTTATTTTGTTATTGTTGTTATTATTATATTTCTATTTTATGTCTTCTATTCTGTGCTTATGTTATCAATTACTGATGCTCCTAGTTTTCTATGTATGGGCCTGGCCAACCTATGCATGGAAATTTGGGGGTGTCACAATAAACATATTTATTAAGTCTAAGACAAGAAACAAAATAAATATGTAAACTTGTTTCAAGAATAAAAACGATCTCTTATATACTATAATCATCACAGTATGGTCACAGTTTCCCCTCGTTACAATTGAAAACAAGATAACATCTACATTACTTGGCTAGGGTTTTACTAGAAAACCCTAGCTATCGAGTTAGTTGGCCATGGAAGATAAAGACTGCATCTTTGGTGTATAATCGATCTCCATGTCCTTCTTCTCCAGATCTCTAGGTCTGAATATGGTTCTCCTTCTCAACAACAGCAAGTATGAATATAAACGTGAGAGAACTTAATGAACGAACCCTCTCCTCTGATATATTGCTCTATATTTATAGACAAGCCGAGAGAAACCCTAACGGTTGCCATTTTTGGTAATTTCACACCAAACCTAATACAAACCCTTCATTCTCATATATATGTGTGTATATATATGTATATAGAGGTCTGGAGTCGCAACATTCAAACGGGGATAAAATAGGCAAAAACCATAGAAAGTTGCAGATTTTAGCCGTTGCTACGCTTTAAGCATAAGGTTAGGCGTAGCATGGAGCGTAGCTTCAAGCGTAGAAATCCATTTTCCAGTCACTTTTTGATTCTGAAAGCATAGTGTTGGCTTTGAAATTTACTTTCGGCAAACAATTCCAAAATTGATGATAACAAACCATTGAAGAGTGTTTGATACTAATGAATTATCGAGTTTATATTTTCAGCAAAAGACAGGTGAACGACTCAGAAATCAAACTCGAAAAGGAAACTACTTGAAAAACAAGCTCGGAAAGAAAGCTTAATTTAAAGCAAAAAGCTGTGAAAGAAATTGAAGCGCAAATGGAAAATCAATTTATTCAACGGCATAAGCGAAAGTCGAAGACTCAAGACTCGAGGTAGATAGGTCGGGGAGCGATCACTGTAACAAGGTAATTTTATGTGTCGATTTTATCGTATAAGCTCAAGTATAAAATGAACCGAACTCAAATGGAATGGAAAACGCTTTACCAAACTTAAATGGAAAGAAAAATATTTTTATTAAATATTTTTCATGTTGTAGTCGACTAGAATAGACCTGTGTATTTTCTAGTAGTCGACTAGAACAATCAGTAGCTATTGGTTTTTCATCCACATCAAAAGAGTCGACTGAATGACCACTGAGTCGACTAGACTACAAGAAGTAGTCGACTAGAACTCATTCTAGTCGACTAGATTAACCATTGTAGTCGACTAGAACTCAATCTAGTCGACTAGATGAAGCAATGTAGTCGACTCAAATGCAAAGGAGTCGACTAGTTCATCCTTAAAATCTGCAGATTTTTCAGAAAACATTTCCCCTGTTTTGTGGATTGTTTGTAATGGTGTTCAAACGGCTCTTGTCTTTCAATTACAATATTCACTCTTCAAAACCCTAATACAATGCTATATATAGAATGAGATGTGTATTGTGAAGACTAAGAGATTGAAATACAAAGAGAAAGAAAGCTAGCAAAAATTCTGCATAAATTTTCTCTACAAAAGCCATTGAAACCAAGCTTTGAAAATCTGATTTTCTTCAAGTTTCTTTGAAAATCAAAACCTCTAGTATCTCTTCTTATTCTCCAAATATCATTCATTGATTATATCCTTTGAGAATACATTTCTAGAGCTATTGTAAAATCACCAAAAACACTTGAGCTTATATTGATTTATCTTCCATAAAAACCTTTGGGTTTTGAGTGTTTTTGTTCTTGAGTGATTTTATTGATTACATACGAATTTGTAATCTCGGACAAGTGAAGTCCACCGATTGTTCAAGAGAGGGTTGTTCTCTTGATTGAGAGACAAGCTCGAGAGGCTTGTATTGTAAAGGTTTGCCATTCCACCTGTGAAGGAAGGGCCATAGTGAAAGGATCGGGAAAAGTCTCAAGAAGGGGTTCTTGAGCCGAGGAGTAGGAGTTACCGAACCTCGAAAAAATCACGGTGTCAATCTCTCTATCTCTTTCTCTTTACTTGATTTATTTGCATGCTATAATTGCTTAAATATCTTGTATGCTATCTTGTCTTGAAATTAATAGTTAGAAAAGTTTAAATTGAATCATCCACTTGATTTTTGAGAAATTGATTTTTGTTTAAAGTGTATTCAAATTTCGAAAAGAATTAGAATTATTTTTGAACACCCTATTCACCCCCCGTCTAGGGTTAATTAGTGACTAACAATTGGTATCAGAGCCTAATCTCTATTTATTTTAGACTTAACCGTCTTAGAGAACGATCATGTCATCAAATTTAGTCACTCATGTTGAAGGTCAATCGAATAATAGGCCCCCATGGTTTGATGGATCAAATTATAGCTATTGGAAAACTAGAATGATAGATTTTCTTCAAGCTATCGATTACCAAATTTGGCAAGTAGTTCTTGAATGACCATTTGTATTGACCAAAATTGTTGATGGAAAAATCGTCCCCAAATTACCCAATGAATGGGATAATGATGACCGTAAACTCATGTCGTACAATGCTAAAGCCAAAGTAAATTTAAATTGCGCTTTAAGTCCAAATGAATTTAATCGTGTATCTACTTGTTCAACGGCAAAAGAAATGTGGGATAAACTTGAGGTAACCTATGAAGGTACATCTCAAGTACGAGAATCTAAAATTGACATACTCATGCATGAATATGAATTATTTGCTATGAAAGATGATGAAAATGTGAATTCCATGATGTCTCGCTTTACAAATATTTTGAATGGACTAAAGCATCTTGGTAGAATTGTTCCTAGATCCGATGCGTCACGAAAAGTGCTTAGAAGTCTCCCGGCAAAGTGGGATGCAAAAGTAACGGCTATCAAAGAAGCTCATGACCTCAACACCATGAGTCTCGATGAAATCTTCGGCTCTCTACTCACTTGGGAAATAACATTAAAAGCTCGTGAAGACGACATCAAGCCAAGAAAGGGGATAACTTTGCAAGCCTTCACCAAAAATGAAAATAATGAGCCGAGTGAAGAAGAAGAGGATGAGGACATTGCCTTGTTCACCCAAAAATTCAAGAGACATCTTCAAAGAAAGAAAGCAAATGGTGGAAGATTCGTGAAGAGAATCGAACCAAGAGGCGAGCCTAGCAAAAGAGAACCCCCAACGTGTTTTAATTGCGGAAAGCCGGGACACTACAAAAGTGATTGCTTCAAGCTCAAAAAGGAAAACGAGAAAAGACCTAGCAAGATGGCAATGAATGTCACATGGGAGGACTATAACTCATGCGACTCGGATGAGGAGAAAAGTAGTGAGGAAACAACCAACATTTGTCTCATGGCAAATGAAGAAGAGGTACATTTAAATTTAAATGATTTAGATAAACTATCATATGATGAACTTCTTCTTGATTACAATGAATTGCAAGATGTGTTTGAAGAATTACATGATGAATTTGAAAAATTAGCTAGAAAATATATCCTTCTTAAGAAAGCTAAACCTTCATGTAGTCTCACTAGTGCAAGCTTAGAAGTTTCTTGCAATGACAAAAGCATTGAGCTAGAAAAGGAAAATATTCGTTTGAAAAATACTATTGATGATCAAATAAATGTTTTAGCAAAATTTACAAAAGGAAAAGAGAACCTTAGTATCATGTTAGGAAGACAAAAATGATCATTTGATAAATGCGGTCTAGGGTATGATGCTTTTGACAAAAATGCTCTCATTTTGAAAAAGAGAAAATCACTTAGCTCTACATTTACTAGAAAATCATCTCATGCTTCTTCAAATGATTATAAACATGTTACTTGCTACTATTGCAATAGAAAAGGACACAAAGCAAACGTATGCTTTCATAGAAAGAAGAAAATTATGTCAAAAATGATTTGGGTTCCGAAAGGATCTATTGCATGCTCTCATAGAAAAGAAAATGTTGTAACAAAACAAATTTGGGTTCCAAAAGGAACTATTGCGTATCTATCTAACCAAAATGGACCCAAAATAGATTGGGTACCAATAAAAGTTACTTGAACTTGTTTTGTAGGTATGCTTGAAGTCCGCATCAAAAGAAAAATGGTTTCTCGATAGCGGATGCTCAAGGCATATGACGGGAGATAAATCAAAGTTTATTTCACTAAAAACATATGAAGGAGGAAACGTAACTTTTGGAGACAACTCTAAAGGCAAAATTATAGGAATTGGCTCAATCGGTATTTCCTCTTCTCTCTCTATAGATGATGTGCTTTTAGTTGATGGGTTGAAGCATAATTTGTTTAGTATTAGTCAATTATGTGACAAAGGCTATGATGTTATATTTAGGACAAATGCATGCATAATCAAGAAAGATGGGAAGCAAATGTTCAATGCCAAAAGAAATGGAAACTTGTATACTTTGTTGCTATGTGAATTGCATGATCAAGATGTTAAATGTTTTGTCACATCTAGCGAAAATAGTTGGTTATGGCATAGACGTCTAGGACATGCTAGTATGGACCTCATTCATCGTTTATCCAAAAATGATTTAGTCAAAGGCCTCCCAAAGACTAAATTTTCGAAAGATAAAATATGTAGCGCATGTCAAGTAGGCAAGCAAGTTAAATCCTATTTCAAGAGAAAGAAAGATATTACCACTTCTAGACCTCTAGAGTTACTTCACATGGATCTCTTTGGTCCGGAGAGAACGGCTAGCTTAGCCGGGAAACTCTATGTACTTGTTATAGTTGATGACGACTCTAGATATACTTGGGTTCACTTTCTTGCTCATAAAAATGAAACTCACTCCATTCTTGAAAGATTTTATAGAGTCATTCAAAATGAAAAAGATTTGAAGATCAAGAAAATAAGAAGTGATAGAGGTAGGGAGTTTGAAAATCAAGACTTAGAGAAATTATGTGATGACCTCGGTGTTTCTCATGATCTCTCGGCCCCTAGAACCCCTCAACAAAACGGTGTAGTTGAAAGAAAGAATCGATCTCTACAAGAGATAGCTCGAACCATGTTAAATGAGCACAACCTTCCCCGAAGCCTTTGGGCGGAAGCGGTAAACACCGCTTGCCATATAATTAATCGTGTTATTATTCGGATGAAGTTGGGGAAAACACCCTATGAGTTGTGGAATGGTCGAAAGCCCAATATTGGGTATTTCAAAGTTTTCGGGTGTAAATGTTTTGTGTTAAATGATAAAGATAACCTTGGAAAATTCGACTCCAAATCGGATGAAGCAATTTTCCTAGGATATTCTACAAGAAGTAAAACATTTCGGGTTTATAACAAAAGGACTCTAACCATGGTTGAGTCTATTCATGTTGTCTTCGATGAATCACCCTCACCACCATCACCTAGAATTGACCTAGAAGAAGATGAGGTTGTTGGGATTGAGGATAATCTAAATACTCTCAATATCTCCAACTCATCATGTAGCCAAAAGGAAATGAGGGAAGTTGAGCATCAATCCAATGATGACTTGACCAACTCAATGCCTAAAGCATGGAGGATTGTTCACAATCATCCTCTTGATCAAGTCATAGGTAATCCTTCAAAAGGGGTTAGTACTAGATCTCAACTTAAAGATTTTTGCAACCACATGGCCTTTGTATCACAAATCGAACCCAAGAACTTCCACGAAGCTCAATGTGATGATTCTTGGATCGTAGCAATGCAAGAGGAACTAAATCAATTTGAACGCAATCAAGTTTGGCGTTTAGTTCCTAGACCCGAAAATCAAACTATAATTGACACAAAATGGATTTTTCGAAACAAAAAGGATGAGAATGGAGTAATTATTCGAAATAAAGCAAGATTGGTAGCTCAAGGATATAATCAAGAGGAAGGCATTGACTACGATGAAACCTTTGCACCGGTAGCTAGATTAGAAGCAATTAGAATGCTTCTTCCATTTGCATCATATAGAAATTTCACTCTTTATCAAATGGATGTCAAAAGTGCTTTCTTAAATGGTGTCATAGAAGAAGAAGTTTTTGTGAAGCAACCACCCGGTTTTGAAAATAATCTTTTTCCAAATCATGTTTTCAAATTGGCTAAAGCTCTATATGGTTTAAAGCAAGCTCCTCGAGCTTGGTATGAGAGACTTAGCGGGTTTTTAACTCAAAATGGTTTTACAAGAGGGAAAATTGATAACACACTTTTTACAAAAACCATTAAGAATAATTTGTTGATTGTCCAAATTTATGTTGACGACATTATTTTCGGCTCAACAAATAATTCTTTATGTAGGGAATTTGCCACAAGTATGCAAAATGAATTTGAAATGAGCATGATGGGTGAATTGACTTTCTTCTTAGGGTTGCAAATCAAGCAAAGCTCGGATGGCTTATTCATTAGCCAATCCAAGTACACTAAAGATTTGCTAAAGCGATTTGGTATGGAGGCTACCAAACATGCCATAACTCCTATGAGTTCCTCTATTAAGATTGATAAAGATGAAAATGGTAAATGTGTTGATATTACTAATTATAGAGGCATGATCGGTAGTTTGCTTTATTTAACAGCTAGTAGACCGGATATAATGTTTAGTGTATGCTTATGTGCCCGGTTTCAATCATGTCCTAAGGAATCTCATTTGCTTGCGGTCAAACGCATTTTTCGCTACCTAAGTGGTACAATAAACTTAGGGCTTTGGTATCCACGTGGAACTTCAATTGATCTTATTAGTTATTCGGATGCCGATTTTGCGGGATGTAGAATTGATCGTAAAAGCACAAGCGGTACTTGTCATTTTCTAGGACACTCACTAGTATCTTGGTCAAGTAAAAAGCAAAATTCCGTTGCATTATCTACGGCCGAAGCCGAATATGTGGCAGCCGGTAGCAGTTGCGCTCAAACTCTTTATATCAAGCAACAACTACTTGATTTCGGTCTTACCTTCTCTCACGTGCCTATTAAAAGCGATAATACGAGTGCGATTTGTATTTCAAAGAATCCTATTTATCACTCACGCACCAAGCATATAGAGATTAGACATCATTTCTTACGTGATCATGTTGCTAAGGGTGACGTTGAATTGGTTTTTATCGACACTAAAAATCAATTGGCGGATATTTTTACAAAACCACTTGCGGACGAATCATTTTCTAAAATACGTCGAGAAATCGGAATGGCCATGGATTTTGATGTTTTATCTTAATTTCTGTCATAATATTTATTTTTCATATTTTTGCTATTTTTGTGTATTTATTTCCTAATTTTTATCATTTTTATTCTCCCTTTTCTCTTCTAGTCGACTCATCCTGTGTAGTATAAACCATTCTAGTCGACTACAATGATCAGTAGCTACACCATTTCATGGTCTTCACCTTCAAGTCGACTCAATCACCTTCTAGTCGACTCATTGCCCATTCTAGTCGACTCAAACACTATTGTAGTCGACTACTTTGCCTTCCTAACCGACTCAACCCTTGCCTAGTCGACTCAAACCCTCTACCTAACCGACTCAACCTAGCCCTAGTCGACTCAAGCCCTATAAAACCTAACCCCCTTTCATCTTCTCCATCAGCCTCCTTCAAACCCTCACCCACATTCAAACCCTCTCCTCTCAATCCCTCTCCTACTACCACTTATATCCTCAAATCTTCACCTATCTCTCATTAATTTCACATTTCCATCATCCTCCACCCATTTCCTTCTCCAAATTTCATCATTCTCACTCTCTCACACATCTATATATATACACCATCATATATCTATATATCTCTATATATTTGTGCATCATCTTCTACAATGCCACCGAAGACTCGAGGTCTATTTCGGAAACGTTCACGCATTGATGGAGGCCAAAGCTCCACCAATCCACACATTCCTACGGCTATTGATGAAGAGGAGTCGAATGAACCTCTTCTTCTTGAGGTACTTCTTCTTGATGATGATAATAGAAATAATTTCATCACTGTTTTTGATCACCGTGCTCCTACACCTTGCCGTATTGTCACACAAGATTTATGCACTGAAATTCGGGCTCGAACTTTCGAGTTGTTCCAAGCAATGGGTTGGGATTTTTTCGTTTCTCTTGACATTCCGGTATTTCCGCGAATCGTCAAATCCTTCTACGCTTCTCTTGCAAATCACAAGGAGAAATTACTCCCTCATCTTCATTTTAATCTATGTGGTGAAGACGAGACCGTTGATGACAGCGAAATCAAGCGCATTTTCTTGCTTCCAAATGACGGCATCCGCCACTTCTCCAAGGATTGGTATAACGCTGATGGTTTCGATTGTATTGAGGCTGTTCGGGCAATATGCATCGACAAGGAAATTTCGCAAAACGCCGGTATTACCTCTTCTATGCTACTACCCGAGGCTAGATTAATTCATAATGTTATTACTTACTCTATTCTGCCTAAAACTGGTAGTCGTAGCAGTGTTTCTCGTATGGAGGCTTTTTTGGTTTATTGCGTTTTGACAGGAACCCGTGTTGATTTAGCTCATATTTTTCGTTCCGTCATCCTCACATGTCAGCGCAAGCCATCTGGCCCGCTTTTCTTTCCTGCACATATTACATATCTACTGCAGCGGAAAGGTTTTAATTTTCTGAATGAAGTGTCCGAGCATCACCCTATTTTTCTTGACGCCACTCATGTCAAGCATATGCATATTTCTTCTGATGCGGAAGGAAATTTCATTTCTGAAATTGCACCTGCTCCTCGTTCGCGTACCGCTCCTAGCGGGTCTGCATCGCGCCAGGAAGCCTCTTCCTCGGTCCCTTCGTTGGACGGTGCTTCGGCTTTTCAGGCTGCTCTTCTCAACCAACTTCTTGGGGTTGTTCAAAGCAATACGGAGCTACTTAGGCAGCAGGAACAAATGCTTCAGCGCCTTGATACGACCGTGAACCAGAATACGGAAGCCATTCGTTTGATCAATGAGCGCCTTGTCCTTCATGATGAGGAAATGTCTACCCGTATTACAAATTTGGCCGGGTCACTTGATGACCTCACTCTTGCACACAGGAACCCTCGCTCACGCACCCCTCGACGCTGACAAAAAGGGGGAGAAATTATGCTATTGTACTGTCATGCATTTAATTATCCGACATTAGCAATTTCTGTTTTTGTGTGGCTTGTTATGGTTATTTGCGAACTTGTTATGGTTATTTGCGAGCTTGTTATGGTTATTTGCGAACTTGTTATGGTTATTTGCGAACTTGTTTGTTTTCCTTTCCATGTTTTTCATTAGTATAAGCAGCTTGTATTAAACTGAAACATCTATGATAAGCTGTTTATTCTTGCTATCTCAAATGTGCGCCTATTGTTATATATTGTATCAAAATGCCTATTCAACTGCAAATTTCATTTACTAAGGGGGAGCATTTGATCAAAATATTATGCACATGTTGAGGGGGAGCATCACTTGATGTTTCGCCAAATGCCAAGCAAACACAAAATGTTTTGTCATCATCAAGGGGGAGATTGTTGGCTTTGAAATTTACTTTCGGCAAACAATTCCAAAATTGATGATAACAAACCATTGAAGAGTGTTTGATACTAATGAATTATCGAGTTTATATTTTCAGCAAAAGACAGGTGAACGACTCAGAAATCAAACTCGAAAAGGAAACTACTTGAAAAACAAGCTCGGAAAGAAAGCTTAATTTAAAGCAAAAAGCTGTGAAAGAAATTGAAGCGCAAATGGAAAATCAATTTATTCAACGGCATAAGCGAAAGTCGAAGACTCAAGACTCGAGGTAGATAGGTCGGGGAGCGATCACTGTAACAAGGTAATTTTATGTGTCGATTTTATCGTATAAGCTCAAGTATAAAATGAACCGAACTCAAATGGAATGGAAAACGCTTTACCAAACTTAAATGGAAAGAAAAATATTTTTATTAAATATTTTTCATGTTGTAGTCGACTAGAATAGACCTGTGTATTTTCTAGTAGTCGACTAGAACAATCAGTAGCTATTGGTTTTTCATCCACATCAAAAGAGTCGACTGAATGACCATTGAGTCGACTAGACTACAAGAAGTAGTCGACTAGAACTCATTCTAGTCGACTAGATTAACCATTGTAGTCGACTAGAACTCAATCTAGTCGACTAGATGAAGCAATGTAGTCGACTCAAATGCAAAGGAGTCGACTAGTTCATCCTTAAAATCTGCAGATTTTTCAGAAAACATTTCCCCTGTTTTGTGGATTGTTTGTAATGGTGTTCAAACGGCTCTTGTCTTTCAATTACAATATTCACTCTTCAAAACCCTAATACAATGCTATATATAGAATGAGATGTGTATTGTGAAGACTAAGAGATTGAAATACAAAGAGAAAGAAAGCTAGCAAAAATTCTGCATAAATTTTCTCTACAAAAGCCATTGAAACCAAGCTTTGAAAATCTGATTTTCTTCAAGTTTCTTTGAAAATCAAAACCTCTAGTATCTCTTCTTATTCTCCAAATATCATTCATTGATTATATCCTTTGAGAATACATTTCTAGAGCTATTGTAAAATCACCAAAAACACTTGAGCTTATATTGATTTATCTTCCATAAAAACCTTTGGGTTTTGAGTGTTTTTGTTCTTGAGTGATTTTATTGATTACATACGAATTTGTAATCTCGGACAAGTGAAGTCCACCGATTGTTCAAGAGAGGGTTGTTCTCTTGATTGAGAGACAAGCTCGAGAGGCTTGTATTGTAAAGGTTTGCCATTCCACCTGTGAAGGAAGGGCCATAGTGAAAGGATCGGGAAAAGTCTCAAGAAGCGGTTCTTGAGCCGAGGAGTAGGAGTTACCGAACCTCGAAAAAATCACGGTGTCAATCTCTCTATTTCTTTCTCTTTACTTGATTTATTTGCATGCTATAATTGCTTAAATATCTTGTATGCTATCTTGTCTTGAAATTAATAGTTAGAAAAGTTTAAATTGAATCATCCACTTGATTTTTGAGAAATTGATTTTTGTTTAAAGTGTATTCAAATTTTGAAAAGAATTAGAATTATTTTTGAACACCCTATTCACCCCCCCTCTAGGGTTAATTAGTGACTAACACATAGGCTTATATGTAGGTTTTTTCTTCAAAACCACTTTTCTTCATAAATGCACCAGAATGACCGCCTTGAACCCACGATACTTGACGGCTTCGAAAAATGCCATTTTTGTCCTCCAAGAGCCTTTTTTATCTCGAAATGCCTCTTTGACTTTCCTCTTGGATAGAAACGAACTTGAATTTGATTAATTCACCGAAGTTAGCTCTGTTTCTTCGTTAAGCTCCTGAAACATGCTTAAACACACAAACGACATAAAAATATCAAGTAATGGAATGAAATGACATAACTATAGAGAGTTAAGGGGTCAAAATGTCTAACATTTGACACCTATCATGATGGATTATTCGAGATTTGTTATTATAAATTGATTATAAAGCATGCTTTGAATGAAAAATGGACATACATGTTATGTTATTGAGCATCGGGTCCATGTAGAGGCATATTTGCATTCATGTAGCACCGTGAGCATATATATATTGATTTAGTGTTGGTAACATACCTCATGTGTATCATATATACATATGGACCGTTTGGATAATCGCAACAACTGGCCAGGGGGTGTTTTTGCACCCAGGGAGCTAGCATATCTCGAATCCTGAGAAGTTGGGGGTGAGGGCTTAGGCCTCAATTGCCATTCTAGATGGACTTGTGGTCTCCGTACTGTATTCGGTGACACCCAACCTTCCTTGGCAGGCTCGTTACCCCCTAAGTGAATGGTTAGGGATTCTGGATATCTGTTTAACCCTTTTGTAGATAGGGTTTCACTAGAGTTGCATGTGTAAGAACATATTTGAGTATTATTTATTTGTGGCATGTTCTAGACAATAACCATGTTGAGTGTTAGATAAGTTGATTTGGTTTCAATGACATCTATAAGCTTCGTCAAAGTCAAAATCAAGCATTGAAGTAGTGAAGAATACAAGTGAAGCACGAAAGTGAGCATATTGAGGGAAAATGTCTCTTAGAAGGCAAAAATGACATTTTCCAAAACCGTTATTTCAAGCAAAAAGTATCGTGGATTCAAGAAGGTCGTTTTGGTGCAGTTATGGAAAAAAAGTGGTTTTAACAAAAATACCTACGCTTTCAGAATAAAAAAATGGCTGGAAAGTGGAGTTTTACAGTTAAAGCTATGCTTGGACCTACGCTTCAAGTGTAGGTGACCTACGCTTTGTGCGTAGTTAACCTACGCTTCAAGCGTAGCTGCGGCAAGGATTTTTTTAAATTTTGTTGTGATGTCCAAATTTGCCCGTGGTTGGTTTTATGATGTGTTCACAACTCATACACATTATAGTGTGTGCTATATACATGATATACACCAGAGAAGAGGGTTTGACTTGGATAGGTGTGAAATTATGAGATAGGGCAAACTTAGGGTTTGATTCATCATTGCTTATAAATACCAGGTTTACAACAAGAGGAGGTACGGTTTTTGAAAAATCTATGCTAATTTTCTACAGCTTCATCTTTTTCAAAGATATATGGTGAGAGAATATTATTGAGTGAATAGATATACACAACTTCTCTCTTGCTATTGAGTGTCTCCAATTGTGCTTCTACATCAACAATTCTCATGCACAATTGGATGTTCTAGTTGCTAAAAAATCCACACACCGTCTATAGCAACATGGTCGCATTGATCCATTGAAGAACAGAGCCGTCTGAGTGCAGAGATCGAAGCAGGAGGCTTCATGGTTATTCGATCTGTTGAGAAGCAGATCCCTCAAAGTATGAAGATCGAAACAAGAGCTTCGTGGAACACGAGTGAATCTAGAGTTTCAGATATCGAGTGAAGAATAGAAAATTACAGAGGTTATAAGTTCTATTTTCATAGAGTCCGTACAATTTCTCTGATTCATAGTGCATTGATACCTGAGTGTATCCGTGGTTTTTACTTAGAGTTTTTTCAAGGTTTTCCACGTAAAAATCTCCGTGTCTTGTCATGATTTAAATTTCTGCACTTATATTCATATTTGCTTGATTGATTTATTTTGAGAATTGAATTGAGAATTAGGGTTTGTGACTAATTAAAATTGAATTTCTTCTAAATAATTTTAATTTATCATAAGATCAAGAAAAAGTCTATTCACCCCCCCCCCCCTCTAGGTTATTTTCACTATCGTCTAGGTAATTTGAATTGGTATCAAAGCGTGGTTGCCCCGATTTAGGTTAACTACCTAGGGTTTGATTCTCAACTTAGATGATGGAGATGCCTCATGAAAGAGGTTCAATATCTAGGTCCCCATTGTTTGATGACTCGAATTATACATATTGGAAAGCGAGAATGAAATCATTTTTAAAATTGTTAGATAAGAGAGCTTTGAATGTTGTAGATATAGGATATTCACTTCCTATGGTGAAAGATGATGTGACTAATGATCTTAAAGCAAAACCGTCGAACGAGTGAACTGCTACTGAGACGAATAGTGTAAATGGAATTCAAAAGCGTTGAATATGTTGTACAATGCGGTGACCCCAAGTGAATTTAAGAGAATCGTTGTGTAGGAAATTGCCAAAGAAATGTGAGATATTCTCTAAGTGACCCATGAAGGGACGTCAAAGGTCAAACAATCAATACTTCAAATTTTGAATTCTCAATTTGAACAGCTGAAGATAGAGAGGGATGAAGTCTACTCCGACTTTGAGGCTAGGTTAACTGATATCGTAAAAGGTTTTCATAACTTATGTGAGCCTATTCATGAGACTATCATAGTAAAGAAAATCCTTAGGTCTCTTCTTGAATATTTTTTTATCTAAGGTCACTGTCATCTCAGAGACCATGAGTCTTAAAAAAATTAAGGTTGAAGAATTGGCTGGAAATTTAAAATCTTATGAGATGGAGATGTTCAAAAATTCCCCTAAGAAGGCTAGTGGCACAAAAGATAAGAGCATAGCCTTCAAAACCACTAGGGAGGATCATGCTGAACCTGATGAAGAAAGTGAGTTAAGTCTAAATGATATTGCCATGTTTGCTAAGAGGCTGAACAAATTTGTTAGGGCTAAACAGAATGGCCAATGACAAAAATTTTGGGATAAGTTGGGTGAGTCTAGAAGTAGAAATAAGACTCAAACTAGGAAAGACAAATCTGATCTTAAAAAGAAGAAACCCCAATGTTTTGAATGTCAAGGATATGGTCACATAGCTGTAGAGTGTGCAAACACTTTGAAGAAATCCAAAGGAATAGTTGTCGGTTGGGATGATGACTCTGACAATGGATCAACTAATGATGCGACAAACTCGGATATAGGTGATGATTCTGAGAATTTCACTATGTTCGCTGCACAAAGCAAGGAGGTTAGAGAAGTTACTACAAGTTGGGCGATGCCTGAAGAGGAAGGTTTTGAGAGTGATGAAGGTTGTGATGACACTCTTCAAGGGTCTTATGACAAATTACTTGATAAGACCCCACAACTTCACAAAAATCACATGAAACTGTTGACTAAGAGTCTTAATATGGACAAAGAATTATATTCTTTAAAAGATGAATTAGTCAAAAGTTCTCAAACTCAAAATCTTCTACAGACTCGATAGGCCAAGATGCTTGAAGATTTGAAGAAGTATGAACTAGAAAGATCTCAGGCTTTGAAGTTAGTAGATGATCTCAATAAGGACGTGGTTGAGAAATCTACTAAAATTGAGAATTTGGAAAAAGAGCTGAAAGATGCCAGATTAACTCTTTGTAAATCGTCTGAAGGAACCCTTAAGCTCGATGAGATATTGAGTAAGGGAAAATCAGTAGGAAATACATAGGGTTTGGGTTTTATTGGAGTAATGCCGAATTCGAATGTTGTTGCAAAAACCACCTTTATAAAGGCCTCCCATCTAGCGTCTAGTTCTTCACAAGGAAATTCAAATTGGAATCCTGGTGTTCAAGCCTATGTCAAAAGACCTGTTAAAAGCAAGCCTTTTCTTACCGTTAGATATCGTAGGAGTTTAACTGATAGAGTTCAGAGGTTCATTCCTGTATGTCACCACTGTGGTGTCAAAGGTCACATTCGACCGAAGTGTTCAAAGCTAAGAGAGAATGTGTTGAAATCAGTGAAGGAACAAAGAATCCAACAGGGAGATCGTGTTCAAGATCAAATTCGAGTGTTGAATGAAGAAGTGAAAATTTTGTCAAGATTGGCAAATGGAGCTCCTAAAATGAAGAAGGCATGGATTCGCAAAGGCGAGCTACACTGTTTTGTAGTTCATACTTTTCTTAGAGCATGAAAGTTTAATTCTTGGTATCTGGATAGTGGATGTTCTAGGCATATAACTAAAGATAAGTCATTTTTTGGATTTCTTGAGGAATGTCATGGTAGTATAGTGACTTTTGGCGATGGAAAGAAGTCAAAGGTTATAGGAAAAGGTATAGTTGTGACTCCTGGTTTACCTAAACTAGAAGATGTGCTTTATGTAAAGGATCTTAAAGCAAATTTGTTGAGCATAAGTTAGATATGTGATAACAATCATAAAGTCACTTTTTCTCCTGATAAGTGTTCGATCATTGACTCTTCTGGGAATTACATGATTGAAGGTATGCGTTCAACTGATAACTATTATTGTATTGTTCCTAGTTCTGAATCATCATGCAATAGAGTTAAACTTGATGAAGTTGAAATTTGGCATCAACGGATAGGACATCTTAATTTTTGAGAATTAATAAAAATTACTAAGAGTGAAATTGTTAAGGGAGTCCCTAAGCTTGGTTATGCAAAAGGGATTATGTGTGGATCATGTCAGAAGGGTAAACAAGTCAGATGTCAGCACGAAAAGACTAATATCATTGGTACTTCTAGACCTTTAGAAATGTTGCATATTGATTTAATGGGTCCCACTAGGACCATGAGCAAAGGAGGAAATAAGTATATTTTTGTCATGGTGGATGATTACTCAAGGTTTGTATGGGTTGGATTTTTAAGTGAAAAGTCTGATGCTTCTGAAAGTTTTAAGAGGATTTGTTTAAGAATTCAGACTGAGAAGAATTGTTCCATTTCTAGAGTGAGGAGTGACCATGGAAGGGAGTTTGAAAATTCATAAATTGAAGTGTTTTGTGATAAAAGAGGAATAAAACATGAATTTCCAGCATCGAAAACACCACAACAAAATGGAGTTGTTGAGAGGAAGAATAGGGTTATTCAAGAAATGGCGAATGTTATGTTACATGGTAGGAATGTTCTTAGGTATTTTTGGGCCGAGGCGGTGAACACATCGTGTTACACCTCAAGTAGAGTATATCTTAGGCCTGACACTTTAAAAACTCCCTATGAATTGTGGAATGGCAAGAAACCCAATGTGTAATATTTCAAGATTTTTGGAACAAAATGTTATATTCTTAGAGATCAGGGATCCATTGGGAAATTCGAGTCTAATAGTGATGAAAGAATATTTCTTGGGTATTAATTGACAAGTCGGGCATATAGGGTTTTTAACCTTAGAACTCAAAAGATGATAGAATCTGCCAATGTAGTGGTTGATGACTCATGTGTTGATGAACATCCGACATCAGTTGGGGAGGAAGATAATAAGTCGTTCTTTCAATTAGGAAATGATTCTTCTGATGTTGGTGAAGAGGATAATGTGGTTCATGATGGTAGTTCTAGTCCTACAGAATTGCATGATCAAACTTGTGATGCTCAGGCTACTTCTTCTAAAGAACCATCTGCAAGGGTAACGTTGTACCATCATTTGGATAATGTTATAGGATCTGTTGATCAAATGATGGTGAGCAGGAGAAAGGCTAGGAATGAGGTTTCGTATGCATGCTATACATCTTCCTTGGAACCTAAAAATATCAAAGAAGCTCTTCAAGACAGTGATTGGATTAATGATTTACAAGAAGAAATTCAGCAGTTTGTTAAGAATGATGTGTGGTATCTTGTGCCTAGACCAAAGGAGATAAACGTGATTGGTACCAAGTGAATATTCAAGAATAAAAAGGATAAACATGGTACGGTTGTTAAGAATAAGGCTAGGCTTGTTGATCAAGGTTATACTCAGTTGGAGGGTATAGACTTTGATGAGACGTTTGCTCTAGTGGTGAGACTTAAGTCTATTCGTATTTTGTTTGCTATCGCTTGTTATCTTGGATTCAAGTTGTATTAGATGGATGTGAAAAGTGCGTTCTTGAATGGTATTATTCATGATGAGGTATATGTGGAGCAGCCCAAAGGATTTAAAGATCCTCATTGTCCGGGTTATGTTTCCAAGCTGAAAAAGGTTTTGTATGGTTTAAAGCAAGCTCTTAGAGCTTGACATGAAAGATTGACCGATTACCTGTTAGGAACAGGTTTTATTCTAGGGGGAGTGGACAAAACACTATTTATTCAGAAAATTGAGAGTGATACAATTGTTGCTCATATATATGTTGATGATATTGTGTTTGGTTCCACTTCTGATAAACTTGTCATTATTTTGGAGATCAAATGAAACATGAATTTGAGATGAGCATGATTGGTAAATTGAACTTTTTTCTAGGGCTTCAGGTTAGGCAATTAAGTGATGGGATTTTCGTTTCTCATACTCGTTATGTCTTGGAATTAGTAAAGATGTTTGGTTTGGAAAAGGCTAAGGATGCTTGCACTCCTATGAGTACAAGAATCAAGCTTAGCATAGATAATAAAGGTAGAGATGTCGATCCTACACTCTATAGGAGTATGATTGGGAGTTGGTTGTATTTGACTGCCAGTCGACCTGACATAGCTTTTAGTGTTGGTTTGTGTGCACATTACCAGACAAGTCCTAAGTAGTCTCATATTACTGCTGTGAAAATGATTATCAAATATGTTAAAAGGATAGTAAATTATGCACTGTGGTATCCATCAGATACTAATACTGATATCGTATCTTTTTCTGATGTTGATTGGGCTGGTAATGTTGATGATAGAAAAAGTACTAGTGGAAGGTGTTTCTATGTTGGAAATTGCTTAGTTGCTTGGCATAGCAAAAAGCAAAATTGTGTTTCTCTTTTCACAACTGAGGCTAAGTATATAGCAATTGGTAGTTGTTGTACTCAGGTTTTGTTGATGCGTCAAATGTTGCAGGATTATATTTTTTCTCAAGGCACGATGACTGTGTTTTGTGATAACACGAGTGCAATAAATATTTCCAAAAATCCTGTTCAACACTCTAGGACAAAGCATATAGATATTCGATATCATTCATTCATAATCTTGTCGAAGATAGTATAGTTTCTCTAGAGTTTATATCCACATATTCTCATATCTTTACAAAATCATTATATTTTCAAAAGCATGTTAGTCGTTGGAAATCTATTGATATGTTTTCTATAGAATAGATATCTTCTTACATATCATTCTAAGAACACATTACATTATTTTCCTAGAATTGGTAGGTAATAATGCATTTGTATTATATTTATTCATGCATGCATTTTATTTTAATAATAAATTTTTTTTTTGGGAATGTTGAGCTTGGCTAAAGTACAAAATTTGTCATATTTTACTTTATTTTCACATTTACTTCTCTAATTATGCATATATAAAGTAGAGGTATCAACCTGACCTAAGATTTTTGGATGATCACTTGACATGATTATTTTGTGTTACAAAACCTTAATCTTAGGTGTTTGTTACTTCGTAGATGATTGTAATGACTGCTGAATCTGTTAATTTTTTCATTTAACCCAAAGTGGTATGAAGGTTCATGAGCTATGCTAGATTGGTTTATGCATGAAATATTTTTTTTGCATGTAAATGAATGTAGTGGTAATGGTGAAAGAAGACGAAAGGATAAGATGATAAAAAAATAAAAATGCAAAAAACAATTCTTCAATCCAAAAATGAGAGATAACTGATGAGCATAAATCCCATGGAAGAAGCTCGGGCCCAGTTGGTTGGGAATGAAAATCTTCTCTGGAAAGTCCGGAGCATAGAAAGACAAAAAGGGATATGGTGAAAAAGTTGAAAAGATGAAAATGAGGAAATTGTGTGAAAAAAAGAAAGTTATTTTTTGACTTCTAGTTTGGATCTTGGATTGAATTATCATCACGGTTGGTGTGGAGATTATCAGGTTTAGTATATATTATTTTCATCTTACCTTAGTGCTTGCACATGAGAATTTTCATATATATATATTTGCAAAACTTGACTTGTGCATTCTTGAGTTTACAAGGTATATGTGCTGATTTTCTTCCATACCGTGTGTATAATGGTCGAGTTAGATATGAGAATATGATATTAATGATTAGCTTGTTGTCTCTATTGCCTTGCTTACAGATTTCTAAAAACAAATTTTTTTATTATTATTATTCATGATTTTTTGCATTCATGCATTAGTATTAAGGTCATGCATAGTAGATAATTCTGTTAACCTGAGAATTTGGATATGATCTGATAAAGTTCTGTATCTTGGTGTTTTCTTTAAGTAATTCCCTGCGTTTCTCTATATTATTGGTATTGCATATATTTTCTTTGCTTGTCATTTCAGTTATAAAAAAGGGGAGAAATATTAATATAAGGGGAGTGATTGTTTGGTTAAAAGGGAGAAATATTTGGCAATGGGGAGTTTAATCTCAGGGGGAAAATGATGATCATTATGTGTGAATTGTTGTTATGAGTTTTTGATGATCATTATGTTGGTTTTTATCTATTTTTAACACTTGCGTTTAATAGTTTGTTCAATGTTATGTTTACAGGATTAGTAGACCGTCATGAAAGCAATGTGACAATTTATATCTTTGTTTGTTGGTGTGTGTTCATAGGTATAGATGTTATGTTGTTATTTATGAGGCTATATTGAAAACGTGGTTTTGTCTCAAAAATGCCAAGGGGGAGATTGTAAGAACATATTTGAGTATTGTTTATTTGTGGCATGTTCTAGACAATAATCATATTGAGTGTTAGATAGGTTGGTATGATTTCAATGACATCTATAAGCTTCGTTAAAGTCAAAATCAAGCATTGAAGTAGTTTAGAATACAAGTGAAGTACGAAAGTGAGCATATTGAAGAAAAATGTCTCTTGGAGGGCGAAAATAAAATTTTCCAAAGTCGTCACTTCAAGCAAAAAGTATCGTGGATTCAAGAGGGTCGTTTTGGCGCAGTTGTGGAGAAAAGTGATTTTAACAAAAATACCTACACTTCCAGAATAAAAAAGTGGCTAGAAAGTGGAGTTCTATGGTTGAAGGTACGCTTGGACCTACGCTTCAAGTGTAGGGGACCTACGCTTCGAGCAAAGCTAACATATGCTTCAAGCGTAGCTGCGGCAAGGATTTTTCTAAATTTTGCTGCGATGTCCAAATTTGCCCGTGGTTGGTTTTATGATGTGTTCACAACTCATACACATTATAGTGCATGTTATATACATGATATACACAAGAGAAGAGGGTTTGACTTGGATAGGTGTGAAATTACGAGATACGGCAAACTTAGGGTTTGATTCATCATTGCTTATAAATACCAGGTCTACAATAAGAGGAGGCCTGCTTTTTGAAAAATCTCTGCTGATTTTATACAGCTTCATCTTCTTCAGAGATATATGGTGAGAGAATATTATTGAGTGAATAGATATACACAACTTTTCTCTTGTTATTGAATGTCGCCAATTGTGTTTCTACATCGACAATTTTCATGCACAATTGGATGTTCTAGTTGCTAAAAAATCCACACATCGTCTATAACAACATGGTTGCATTGATTTGTTGAAGAATGGAGCCTTCCGAGTGCGGAGATCGAAGCAGGAGGCTTCGTGGTTATTCGATCTATTGAGAAGTAGAGCCGTTAAAGTACGGAGATCGGAGCAAGAGCTTCGTGGAACGCGAGTGAATCTAGAGTTTCAGACGTCGAGTGAAGAACAACAAATTACAGAGGTTATAAGTTCTGTTTTCATAGAGTCTGTACAATTTCTCTGATTCGTAGTGCATCAATACCCGAGTGTATTCGTGGTTTTTACTTGTCTTTCCAAGATTTTCCACGTAAAAATCTCCGTGTCTTATCATGATTTAAATTTCTACACTTATATTCATATTCGTTTGATTGATCTGTTTTGAGAATTGAATTGAGAATTAGGGTTTGCGACTGATTAAAATTAAATTTTGGCTAAATAATTTTAATCGATCATAAAATCGACAAAAGCCTATTCACCCCCCTCTATGTTGTTTTCACTATTGTTTAGGTAATTTCACATTGACACTATCACGGGCATTGACATTGCATTAGCATTTACATTGAGTATTCATGTACCATATGATTATCTATTGAGATTGCATATTACTTGCTGATATCGAGTATGTTGGGATTTAATTATTTTAAGAATCTATATTATTCCCTTGAGCTCTATGATGCAATGGTTGTGAGTTCCATTATGTTGATGGTTATAAATCCATTGTAAACGCTAGAAATTTCTCAATGTAAATGAAGGTTTAAACCTATGTAGCACGGATACAGACATGGAGTGCAGATACGGCACGATACGGACACGGGGATACAACAAATCTAAAAAAAGAGGACATGGTAAGGCGGGATATGAAAAAAATTAAATAATAAATAATAAATTTATATATAAAAATACAAATAATTTTATCAAAATTTTTATAATATGATAAATTTAAATGTATTATATACAATGTTAATAAACTAAGAAAAATTAAACACAAGATATGACATCATCACACATTAAATATCAAATTTCTCCTTTGAATCATTAATTAATTTAGATGTATAAATCATATGTTCATAGCTTCCTTTATAAAAAAAAGGGTTAAAGGACAATATTTCATCATAAGAATATTCGCTATATATTTGAGAAATAAATGACATTACAATCGGTAGTTTTGCAATCTAAAAGTCATGTTTCGTTACAAGAAAGGAATGTAGATATTTAGCAAATTATTTCTTATTTATTTATTTTTAAAAATATATATATTTTTTGCCATGTCCTGGCCGTATCCTAGGCGTGTCTTGTCGTGCCCTTGTCGTGTCCTGCTGTGTCTAAAAATTAAAAAAATAATTAAAAAAAATCAGATACTTCTACTGAGTATCGGACACATGTCCGGCCGTGTCCAAGGAGTGTCGGGGTTAGACACATGTCCGACAGCGCCACAACGCCTCCGGAGAAGTATCCGTGCTTCATAGGTTTAAACACTTTAAGATGAAAAGTAAAAAGTGCAATGATATTAAGAACTAGGAACGATAGAACGACGGTTGGCCTGGATTCTAGGTGGTTATGTGGAGTTGATTAGAGAGTTGCCAAATTTCATAACTTTTTCGCCTTGAGTATTTCTTCTAGTTGAGCTAGTCAACCCTTTTACTGAGACTTATATGAGGTTGTGGTTTTCGGCCATATAGGCCTTTGTTTTGGATGATTGATGTTATCGCGGGGTGACTAGCATAACCCTCCGGTGGGGTGGTGAGTTTATTAAGTTAAAAGTCGGTCTGGGCTCGTTAGTCTTGTCGTCTCTCTTCCGACTGTTGATACTTTTGAGCTTATCACTCTTCTCGTTCATTTTGGAAAGGTTTTGATAAATAAACAGTGTTTAGTTTTTGTACCTTGAAAGGTCGGTTATGTTTTAGATCTTTGGGGTTAAACTAAGTTTCTCTCAAGGTTTTGAAAACTTAAGGCTTTTAGATTTTTATAAAGCTTCGTTCTTCACTTATCCCGGGGCCCGTGATCTATTTTTGAAAACCTTAAGTTAAAACTTTTTTTATAAAAATATTTTTTGAAGTCTTGGGATCCGGAGTGTCTAAAGTACACCCCGTTTTGAAAAATATCAGAAAATTCTATTTAAGAACGTTTTGGTGGATTCATTGGGTACAGGGTACTGTGTTTCCCTGTTCTTGAGATCTCGAGGTTGTTTCCGATATTTCAACCGTGTTGGAGTTCGAGAACTCTAGGTTTCTCCTAGTTAGTTTCTGGGATTCCTTCTTATGTCCGGTTTTGTTTGGGTATTCTTTCAGAATTTTCCATAAATTTTTAAAATATTATTAAAGGTTTAGGGACCGCTTTTGAAAGAAAATTAAAGGAGATTTTAAATTGGTTTTTGATGTCCATTTGGGTGTGCTAAAAATATATGTTAAGAATGCACCCTTATGACAACCTAGGTTTTACCTATCGCAAGCGCATGAGTCAATTGTAGTATAGAAACGGCTTGTGAAAGGTTATCAATCCCATAGAGACTAAGTCGTATTATGAATTCTCGTAAAATAATACTCTTAAATTGCTATGAAAATATGATTTGTTGTTTTGAGATTGATTAACAAATTAACTAAGAAAACAAGTAAAGATAGATTAAGACAATAACAATAGAAACAAAATATAGGGTTTCCATACTCCACCACTAACCACATAATACAATTCTCAATTCGCTCAATTGCAAGAGGGAGATCCATAACTGTGAATCAGGTCATACCACAAATAGCTAAATACGACCCCAAAATGGAATACCGTCAACCGAATTGCGACAACCCATCTCATGACTGAACTGACTAGTACATGCCAATTAAATTACTCTAATCTACTCCTAATATATGAAAATAAACTAAAGCATGTCTATATCAACTCACCAAGGCATGGCCTGTGTCAACCTAGGGTTTCGAGTTTTATTACCACCATTGTTGTAGAAAATCACAATTTGTTTAGAATAATCATGATTGTGTAAGAAAATATATTCATTCAATCTAAGATAAGAATTAAGAATAAATATAAGATCTTGTGTCAAGAATAAAAATGGTCACACATCTACAATCAATCATCACAGTATGGTCACAGCTTCCCCTCGTTACAATTGAAAATAAATAAAAGAACTACATTACTTGGCTAAGGTTTTGCTAGAAAACCCTAAATACTGAATTAGTTGTTCATGGTAGAAGGAGACTGCATCGTTGATGTAGAATCGCCCTCCATAGTCGTCTTCTCCAGATCTATAGGTCTTGAATGGCTCCTCACTTTGAATGATATGTGAATAGAAGATATGAAATTTGGGTAGAAATAAGTCCCAAAATTATGTGGAGAGAAGTCCCCCAAATCTGTAGCAAAGCTTGGTATTTATAGACAAAGCCAAGGGAAACCCTAATGGTTGCCCTTTTTGGTAATTTCACACCTAAACAAGAAAAACCCTAACATCTGATGTATAATATGTGTATCTTACATGAATAGAGGTGTTGGGGTCGAACTTAAAGTCAAGTGTCAAAACGGATCAATCCGGGTCAAAATAGGATTTTGGCCCGAATCTGAAATTTCCAGTTTTTTCTGTAGGATACCTCTCACTCTTTTGATCATATATGAATCTACCTTTTGCTTCTGAAAGCATATGATTAAGCGTAGATTCTTCATGAAAACCACTTTTCTCAATAGTTGCTCCATTTGAATCCCCTCAACTCCCTCGGTATGATTATTGAAGTTGCAGCTCTGAAAAATGATCTTTTCACCCTCCAGGAGACATTTTTTGTTAATTCACCAAAGTTAGCTATTTTTCTTCATTAAGCTTTTGAAACACGCTTAAACACACAAACGACATAAAAATACCAAATAATGAAATGTAAAGACATAACTAATGCACGATAGGGGCTTAAAATGTACAATATTTGGCACCTATCAGTTTTCATATTGGACCCTTATGGTCATTCTCCTACCTCGTCAGCATTTCCTTGATTGTATAGCAAACTTGGGTATTTTAGGGCCTCGACTATTAGTGTTATCCTTATACTTATTTCCTTTGGTGCTCTTCTTGTCATATTCTCGGGTAGGAGATATGACGTTGATTTGTGCACACATAGTGCGATTCCTAGTGCTTTGGATAGGTTCAGAGACGTTAGAACCAAACAAATTTGACCGGGTACTAGAACTTTTTCTTAAAAACCCAAGGACCTCAGCATCCATTTGGGACTAAATGACTTTGGTATCCCTTTCTTGTGCCTCCATGGGTGGTGTGAGTTGGAAATTGTTTCTGTTGGTTATCTAATCCGAATTGGTGATAGTATATCTTTCCGCTTATTCCTTTGAGTGAACGGATTAGTTCACTAGTTATTGTGGATAAAAGGACCGGATTGAGTTGAAAATTGCGAGAGTGGGACTCTCCAGGAATGATTTGATAGTGGTATGGTGTAGAAGTGCAATTTCGTTGAGTTGTGGGCGTGGTTGTGATTATTCCTTTCGGGTAATCCATATGAGTGACTTATTTACCTCCTAGGAACTCTCAACGGTGTGCTCGGTGCATCGTACGATGGATAATTAGTTCTTGTAGTACCTCAGGGCGAGAGTGCTTATTGGAGTATCTAGGTATACGCACAGACATGATTAGTCACTTACAAGATTATATATATATATATATATCTTACATACTTAGATATATATTCGACTGTGCATACCTGTTTTTTTTAGGATTGAAGCTTGTGGGTTACTTTATGTTTCATGCTTTATGCCTTCTCTTGTAGTCGTGAGATATGATTTGGATCATTTGTGGGGCTATTTTGGGATTCGGATTGGCGTGGGGGTCAGGTGAGATAGCTGACTGACCGAGGATAGATGCATGCACACGGGATGATTATCATTTCCTAGACGACTAAGGGTGTATTGTATAGATATTTTTGGTGAGCCGTGATTTTTCCTCACCCCCACACAGATTGCAAGTTTGCAGGTGAATGCAACATGACACGTTCAGCGACGATGGTATGGGTGAATTGGAACGTTTTAATTAGTTTTGTTCTTTTTATCCGTAGTTATCTTTGTGTATTCTTATTTCTTTGGGGAGCTAGTTTGTTCGCATATTCCCTTTTGTTGTATCTTTTACTTTGGGTATTTATTATTTCAGGGTGCCATTGTATCTTTTCGGCACTGTCATATGGTTTTCTTTGTATTTTGATTCGAGCATTGTGGCTCTGTAGGTTTTAGAGGGGTTGTGTAGAGGTAGCGGTGATTTTCTTTCCACTACCTCGGCTCTAGTAGGTTTTTGGAATGTTGGGCAGAGTGCCATTGTTATTATTGAATTTGTTATGGGCAGGTTATTCTGTTTTGTTGTGGTTGTGTATCTGGATGTTCCATTTACAAATGGAACTCTGCCAGATTTTCTTTAGAATTCTGTATCGAGTTTCTATCACTCAGATGGGCATGGAATACCTTGTTTTCGTTCTTATTCCATGTATTTCGTTGTTGTTGTTGATTCTAGTGGTCGTTTTCAGTGACGTCATACTTCGGGATTCGCTGATTCTCCGGATGGGAGTCTCAGGAAGAACGGGGTATGACAGGTTATCCACTAAATAGGTACTTTGTTCTATTTTGCTGGGTTATTTTTATATATCCATATGTGTAGAATTTTGTAGAATCTCTTGACATCGTACATTGTCAAACTATGATTGCTACTTAATTTTATACAAGTGGTCCAAGTGGACAGGATTGTTAGCTCTTCATGAATGTTTGTACCAGAGTGAAATCAGCAATGTAATTTTAGTTCTTTTGAAGCTCGGATTTAATCAACTATACCTATTTCTATGGAATTGCAGGAGAAATCTTTGGTAGCTTGTTTGAAGTAATTGTAGGTCTTTTCATTTTTAAAATTTCACTATACTCATTTCTTAGAATTGCAGGAGAAACTTTTTACCTGATTCTAAATATAATTATGGTTAATTATGGAGATAGAATTGTTAGCCTCGTTGAATTACTGGGTTAAATTATAAACAAATAATTGAACATATCAGCTATGCTTTACCAATTTCATCTAGTTCTATGGTAGCAATGTTAGAATTCCACACCTAATATACCCTTGGATGTAGGCTGTAGCTTTCATGTTGCTTGGGTGCACATAAACCATTCCAAAGAATTCGGGTTTTGCAGTTTATTCTAGTATCAGGTACGGGCATTCATTCACGTCCCAGGTTATTGGATTCCTCAGATTTATGAAATGGACTATTAGAAAGAGGATGTGCATGAGTTGTAGGAGTAAGCAAGAAATATAGTATTTCCACTTATGGATTAGAAATATCTAGTCATGGTTATATTTGTGTAATAACTAGACGAGCTGCATAACCTTAGTTGTGATGTTTCTTTTTTTCCATTACTTCCCTTCTTAATATGTTCTTATCTATTTATTTTCTTATTGCATGTTAGTCATGGTTAGATGAAGTGAAATATGTTAATTGCATGTTAATTAACATATTTCACTTCATCTATGATTGCGTTGTTGTTGTTTTTTTTACAACACCATTTCTAAAATACAACTGCGTACTTGGTTATTCATAAAGTGATTGAGCTTAACATAACCAACACTTTTTTCATAGAGACGTCGAACAAAGATAGTTAGGTGTAGCATGTTTTGTTTAGTAGCTACATTCCTTTTTCTAAATATGAATTGTAGACACTTCAACATTAGTTTTCATTGCAACTAGACCAAGTAAGCCAAGAATGTTTGTAATTAGTAGCCTTGTTTCGGCTCAACCTTTGTTTTCATCTCTTCCCTTTTCTTCTTTTCACGGTGATGTCCCATCCAGTAATGGTGATGAAGGCGTGTATTCTGTGGACGGAAGTGGGCTTATGGTGAATGATTGGAGGTTGGTTCTGGTGTACGAGTCCGAAACTGATACCCTGTTTCAGATTTGTCTCTCTCTAATTTTGGGAAGGAGGATTTTCGAGTTGGTGGTGTAGAAATCATATAATGGGGATGGTAGGGGTTCTTCATCCGATTTATAAGGAGAAAGATGAGGATGTTAGGGGTTAGGTTTGGGGGGATTGTGACTTGGCTAAGGTGACAAGTTTGTGTGATTGAGTTTATTTGCAGATGTGGGTTTTCAATTTTTTTCCCCAAAGGATGTGTGATTGTCTCTATGGGCAGATGCATGTGAGAATGTGCAAATTTGTGTATTTGGTTGCAGGTTTCGGGGTATGACAAGAGGAAAAGAAGGGGGAGATTTGACTCGTGCTACCAACGTACTCTATCAAACTATATCTATCTATATATAATGTATGTATATATAACACTTATCCCAAACAATTAATATATATATATATATATATATATATATATATGTATAGCCTATAGAGAGAGGAAGAGAGAGAAATAAGTTATGAGAGAGAACACAAACCTCTATAGGGGGAGTGAGAGAGTTGATGAAGCCGGAGAGAGACGAGAGAGCTGAGTTGACAGAGAGAGGCGAGAGAGCAAGATTGAGAGGCAAATAGGCGATCTAGGGTTTGTGAAGGACGGATTTACATGAGTACCCATGGGTAACCTGTTACTGAACAACGTTTGTCACCTCTCCCATTTAACACAAGTTACCCAGCCCTCTATCAACCCGCCTTTAAAACCACACACCCATTAACCCAAATATTGAGAGCGGGTATGGGTGGGTTGATGGGTTGGGTAAAAATTGCTAGCTCTAGAGGAGAAAATTATAATTCTTATTTTATTATCCTAATTTTTCCATGACGCCAACTATAGTTTTAGATTTTAGTGTATTGCAGTTTTTGTATACTCATGTACCCAAATCTGTGTCGGTGCCTGTGTTTCATAATTTTTTCTCTGACTTACTTGATAATTTTTTCTAAAACCATCAAAGAGAAAGGAAACAACCATAGTTGTGGGAGATTGACAGGGCCTAGCCATGGTGAGGCTGCAAAAGACGCAAGATCAATAACTTTTATGTTGATGTCAAGTCTCTTGCTCTGCCTATATTCATTCAACTGATTCTTACTATTATGTTAGTTGTTGAACAATCAAAACTAGAACTTATTGTACTAATGTTGATGGACAAATAAGATAATCAAAAGTAGAACTCACTATGACGTGGTATCCCAAACTAATGAAAGTACTTGGTGCATATCATGAGTGATAAAATTCTTTCGTATATTACATCCATCTTTGCATGTATTAGACTTATTTTTATTATTGATTTGGAGTACCACGTGCATATTCTCCAATTATAGGGGTTTGGGTTAGGTCGGGTTTGTCGAAAACACATAACCCATGGACCTCTACCCATAAATCCAAATTTAGAATATCATTTCGATTTTTGAATTCTTCTCCATCAATCATTAAATTCTTATGTGCATCATATAAGAAGGCCTTTTCATTTGTCCCTTCTCTTGATTTACTCTGTATATTTGTTTTGTATCTAACGTTTAGGTAGCCATCGATTTGGCTTGTGGAAAATGTAAGAGGATTTTGTGGGGAGCTCTATAGCATTATAACTGAAATGAATAATTTGAAGCCCTAATTGTAAGTACCATTTATAATCTCAATTAGAAGTATTAATTAGAACTTCCAATTAAAAGCTCCCACTGGAATCACCAATAGTTGGAACAACAAATTAGAAGCCTTAAATTAGAACCCCTAATTAATGTTAACTAATTAAAAATCACCGATTGAAAGTTGTAATTCGAAATCTTTACTTGTTGAATCCTGCAACAATAGAAATCAACATGTTACCAACCTTACCATGTGAATCCTAGCTAAGCCTGCAGCATGGGCGGGCTCAGCCCAGCCCGAAACTTTTGGGCTTGGGTTAGTACAAAATCCAAGTCGGACCCGAATAGGTTGGGTTGGGTCCAACCTGGTTTGCAAATCAGGTTGGGTCGGGCAGGGTTCACCTAAATTCGGGTTTGGGCCGGGTTCGGGTTGGGTCGGCCCAAGTTAAACCCCTAATACTAGCAATCAGCTTCCTATGGTTTTGGCTATGATGGGACCGCCGAGGACTATAAGGTTGCGAAGATCTCATACTCATCTTCTAGTGTGTATATGCTCAAAATAACACGTGGAGAAGGATTGAAGATTGTGATGTTGGTAGGGTGCGGAATTTTATTGGTTGATTAGGGATGATGAGGTTAACATACTTTTGTTTAATTTAGCGGATGAGAGAATTGAATATTTGTCCTTACCAGATTTTAAAGCTAGAGAATGGCCTGTCTCCATTGGAGTTCTGGGAGGATGTTTATGTCTCCAGACGTCCTCCTACATGGACTAGATAGGGATTATGATCCATTTAGTAAAATGTATGATTTTACTTGTTAAAGAAATCTTAGTCCCCGGACATTTCTACTCGGAAAGAGTCAGATTGTTATTACTTGAAGGATTGCAAAATGGTTAATTTTATTTCGCTT
This sequence comes from Cornus suecica, assembly GCA_963922005.1. Lineage (NCBI taxonomy): Eukaryota > Viridiplantae > Streptophyta > Magnoliopsida > Cornales > Cornaceae > Cornus > Cornus suecica. The sequence goes on from OY998241.1 coordinate 21,038,048, forward strand.
TCATTCTTTTTTAGGTTTCATCGGGTATTACGGCTTCACGCAGAATTCACTACAAGAAATCTTGCAAAAAGCCAATAAAATTAATTTGTGGTTAAAAATAAAATTTTGGTACAAAATTACATTTTTGGCAAAAACAAATATACTAATGGGCACAAACACAAAATTTTGTGACAAAATATCAACTAAGTTGGCACAAACTTTAATTCGTGGCAAAAACTAAGCTAAATTGGCACAAACACTAAATTTGTGGCAAAAGCTAAGTTAAATTGTCACAAACACTAAAATTCGTTGCAAAAGCCATGATAAATTGCCACAAACATTGAAATTCGTGGCAAAACCCAAGCTAAATTGCCACAAACACTGAAATTCGTGGCAAAAACCAAACTAAATTGCCACAAACAGTAAAATTTGTGGCAAAAACTAAGCTAAATTGCCAAAATAACTAAAATTCATGGCAAAAACCAAGCTAAATTTCCACAAACACTAAAATTTGTGGCAAAAATCAAGCTAAATTGCCACAAACACTAAGATTCGTGACAAAAACCAAACTAAATTGCCACAAATAGTAAAATTTGTGGCAAAAACTAAGCTAAATTGCCACAAACACTATAATTCGTGGCAAAATCAAGGTCCCCTGAAAATGGCATTAACATAAAATGATGATTATCAACATATAGAAGTATCATCTGAGTTCTGACTAATAGCTAACTAACCTTTGATACAAATACAAATGCTATTGCTTTCTTGGAAAGGCATCCATCAACCATAAAATGCATAAATATGCAATGGACAAATGACGCTAAACCCTCCTATAGTTTGAAAAGTGGGCACAAAACCCTCCTCATGGTTTCTAACCCCCCCTATCATTTGAAAAGTGGGTAAATACACCCCTCCAAAGCCTTTTCCGGTGTCTGAGTTGTGAATGTACTAGTTTACCCTTAAATTAGGGTTTTCTATTTTTTAAAAATAATAACGAAATGTCAAAAGACATTTCAAGCCATTGGATTTAGGTGTTTTCTATCACCTCTACAATCAAGTTTCATACATGCATCGTTAACGTTTAGCATTAGGAACACCATGAAGAAGATATTTGTCATAGTCTCCTCCATCATCATCTTCCACACACCTATCCAACCCATCAATGCACTTGGGTATCTGTCATAGTCTGCCATTGCAATTTTTGGAACTTTCCTATATTCACAGGTATATGAATATATATATATATATATATTTGATTTCCTCTTTCGTAATTCAATATATATTACTTCTTATGATATATTCATCCTCTTTGTAAACTCTTTGGGGGCAAAACATCTTATCAAATTAAACATAAAAATCGAACTCTTTAAAGAGAATTGGAGTCAAATGTAATTTATCAAGTGCTTTCAACAAATAAAAAAGAAAGAAAGAAAGAAAAAGAAGTGGGATCAAGAGCCATTTGATTCTGGTCATTGCTAGTGCTGCATAATAGAAATCCATTTCACAATATTGATGCCTATATTATTATTGCATCATTGTATTTTAATTATTTCATTTGATGTTTTTGCAGGTAAAACAGTAAATGCGGGAATCGAAAGAAAATTAACTCGGGTAGAGGATTACTATGGGAATTGAGAATCATCTCCAATACTTAAAAGGGCTTAAGATGTAAAATTAAAATGTCTTTCTATACTTTACCCTTAATTTAGGGTTTTCAAACGAAATTGGGTCTAGAAGAATAAGACCCAATCTATAGAGAGAGAGAGAGAGAAGGGACGAGAGAGAAAAGTATAACACAAGCGTTGGATTAATATTCACTAATTATTACAAAATGTGTAATTTCAATGTTTGTTTCATGGAGATCAATTTGAGAGAGAGAAAGGACAAGAGAGAGATCTTATGGTAGAGCAAGGAAACGAATTTAGCATTGATATGAGAAAAGTTAATGTAGATTCAAGCCCTAACACACATATATAGCTATATTTGGAAGAGGGGTAGTTTGGTAACTAGGTAAGGGCCTTTTTAGAGTTTAGAAAAAAAATTAACATATGTCTGTCACGTGTTTAGATTCTGTCCAAAAAAGCTACCGAAACAGTATTACAGGGGGTCACCGTGCACATTTTTGCCAAACTAGTGGAGTTATCTGCACAAAATGAAGTATAGGGGGGTTTTCTGCACAGTTTTCAAACTATAGGGGGGTTTAACACTATTTTCCCAATATACAATATGTATATATATATTTATATGGGAAAAAATGATGAATTAAATCTTATCATGATTATCACATTTGTGTGTGGTGTGGAGTTGCAGAATCTGAATCATAAATTTTAATTCGAAGCACTTCAATAGTAATTGTCTATGATAGCTAGTAATTATATGCACACAAACAAAAAAATTTTAGTTCCGAATGAAAACCTTGAACAAAAAATCTCAAAAATAGTTCACTTTTAGTTATTTATTAGAAAAAGTTGCACTTAATTAAGTTTCATTAAATCAATTAAAGGAATAGTTTTTAACAAAAAACAAATCAACATAAGAACCTGCAGGATAGCGTAAAGATCACAGAGAAGCCAATAAAACTAAAGACAGATAAGAAAGAAGACGGAATTGTACTAGTATGGAGACGAAGAAGAAAAAGTATAACTTTTGGAATTCTTTAACCTTCAAAATTTGACATTGTAAAACCTATAAACTCAGATAAATAAATTCATCTTATAATGATTATTTCTCATTTCAAATTCTACATTGTTGAATATCAATCCAGAATTTAACCCAAATAAGAAAAAAAGGAAGTATCAAATTCATCCAAAACCAACTTTAACCTTCAAAATTTGACATTGTAAAACCTATAAATTCAGATAAAAACACGGACAACATCCAATTTCCCATACATAATCTAATCAAATAAAAACCCACATTGCAAATCCACAAATCCATGATTGTATACAAATTTTTACCCCCATATATATATATACACACATATATATATACATATATATATGTATACTACCATTGCAAACCCAGGTAAACAAATTCTTAAATCTGCTAGAACAAAATAGGGAATGATGAGATCACTAACTATTAAAATTAATGTCATTTTGTAAAATGTTTAGTGTTGCATTATTGTATGTATTATTATTAGTTAGTGGGTGTACCACTATGGTTTATTAGAGAGTGATTTATTGAGTGCCTGTTTGGCAGATGGAATTGGTGTCAAATTTTTTGTTTTGAGTTGAAAATACTAGCCCAACCCATGTTTGGTATTTTTGGTTATGGGTCAACAGTGTGGAAATATGATGCACCAAATAAAAAAATCTCACACCATCTGACTACATGGTTTAGTTGGTTCGAGCACTGTACATCCACCCCAAATTGAGGTCTGCTCACTCCATGGTGTACCATTTTTGTTTCCTCCTACATTGTTGGTTTCCTATTTAATAAGAAATTGGTATCGGAGGAAAATGTGCCTGAATTGTCTTGGACATTATAAATTATTTTTGAAAAATTTAGTTAAAAAAAATTATAATTATGATAACACAACTAAAAAACATGAAAATATAAAAATTAAATATCATAATCCGTAATTGTTGTATCAATTTTATTATTCTAACAATGTAACAAACAATATTAATATTATAAACAAATATTAATATTAGTATATTAGTACTGAATAATGAATGGAGAGTGATGTGCTAATATTTTTTTAAAATTGAATAATTCTTGCAATATGGTGAAATATTATTATCCAATATTAATAATTTTGTTCAAAAAATTAATTCTTAATGTATTTTTATTAATATATTTTATTTTTTAAAACATATATATTTACAAAATGTTATTATAAATAAATAAAATGTCAAACCATTCCACTATACCAAACATTGTTTGATTTTTCAACTTTACTTTTTCTCACACCAAAACCATCTGCACCAAACATGATTTCAGTTCAAAATAAAACCATACCAAACCCAAACCATCCCAAACCAAAACCAAAAATCAACACCCTACCAGTTGCCAAACATGCACCGAGTGTGTGGGTCTTGTATCTCTTCCAATAGATAAAATAAAAGCTAAGATAATAATGCTACGCGAGTGTGTTGTTTTTGTGAATGAGTGAGCTGATTTTGTAATTGAGAGAATACAAAATTCCAGAAAGGCAGGGGAGCCAAAACTCTGTTCTTGTGCCTTAGAAAAATTTCGGTTTGGAAGCTCATTTCCTCTGTTTTCTTAAAACTTTGTTGCTGCCCTTTAATTCACTACATCTTTCATATACAATTAACTTATTAGTTGGTAAACAAAGCCAACATAATTGGTATCAGAGCTTGATTTTGGTCAAGAGAAATCTGGGCGTGAAGAGTGTTGACAAGAAACAAATCCGGAAGAAGATCGGTAGCTATGACAACTTCAAGCAACCAAATTGTTGGAGGACACCAAAATTCAATTCCATTATTTGATGGGAAAACTATGATTTTTGGTGTGTGAAGATGAAGACCATATTCCTCTCTTTGATCTTTGGGAGTATGTTGAAGACGGTTATGAGGAACCGGAAGATGCGACAACTTTGACAAATGCTCAAGGACAACAATTGAAGGAGCATCAGAAGAAGGATGCCGAAAGCTCTTGCCTTGATTCAACAAGGAGTTGTTGATACAATATTTCCGAGAATCATCAATTCAACAAAAGCAAAGGAGGCTTGGGATGTTCTCCAAAAGGAATATAGAGGCACAATGAAGGTAAGAACTATAAAACTCCAATCTTTGAGAAGAGATTTTGAAAATAAGAAAATGAAAAATATGGAGTTGTTGAAAGATTTTTTCTCTAGATTTATGGAAGTTGTAAATCAAATGAGAACGCATGGAAAAATTATTTCCGATCAAAGAATTGTTGAAAAAATCTTGATTAGTTTGCTGGAAAATTATGACCCCGTTGTTGTTGTTGTTGAAGAAACCAAGGAACTCAAAACCTTGAGTGTTGAAGAACTAATGGATTCTATCAAAACAATTAAGTAAAGATTGAGTAGGCGTGCCGAAAAATCAATTGAAAGTGCCTTTCAATCTAAGCTCAATGTTACCTTTACAATTAATCAAAAAGACCCATCTAGTTTTGATCGACCCAAAGATGATTCATATAGAGGAGGAAGATTTGGAAGAGGAGGAGGAAGATTTGGAAGAAATGCGAGAGGAAGAGGAATGAATAATTTTAATAGAGACGGAAATGGAGACTACAGTAAACAAAGTTATAGAATTTGTAAAAGAAGTAGCCATATTGATAAAGATTGTTGGTTTCGGGGAAAACCTCAATGTTTCAATCGCAAGAAATTTGGGTATGTTCAAAAATATTGCCGGTTGAAAACAAATTAACAAGCAAACTTCTCCCAAGAGTAAGAAGGTGAAGCAAATATATTATATGCTTGTCACACGGCATCGGAACAAAAGAATGATTTGTGGTTTCTTGATAGTGGGTATAGCAATCACATGACCGAAGATGAGAGCATATTTTTGGAGATTGATACTTCGGTGAATTCTCATCTAAAAATGGGAAAATGGTGTTTTGGTTCAAACAAAGGGAAAATGTACCATTGGCATGGAAACAAAGAATGGAAGAAAAAGTATCTGAGATGTGTTACTAGTCCCGGATTTGGGGTAAAATTTGTTAAGTGTTGGGCAACTTGTAGAGCATGGGTACTCCATTCACTTTGATGAGGATTCTTGCAAGATTTTTGACAACAAATGAAAAAATCATATTGTTGCAAAATTGAAGATGGGCAAAAATAGAAGCTTTCCTCTCACTTTTTGATACTCAAAAGATGTGGCCTTGAAGATGGAGATTGTTGGTGAGTCGTGGCTTTGGCATAGAAGATTGGAGCATTTGAATTTTCAAAGCTTGAAAGGTCTACAACAAAAGAACATGGTACATGGGTTACCAAGTTCTATCTAAGAAGTGAAAGAAGTGTGTGAAGGATGTGCTCTTGGCAAGCATCACCGAGAGCCATTTCCAAAAAAGAAGGCATGGAGAGTAAAAGTATCATTGGAGCTTGTTCATACCGATGTGTGCGGACCGATGCAAACACCAACTCATGGAGGTAACAAGTACTTTATTATTTTTGTCGATGATTTTTCAAGAATGACATGGATTTATTTCATGAGACAAAAATCGGATGTATTTTATATCTTTAAAGAATTTCAAGCCCTTGTTGAAAGACAAAGTGGCTATTAAATGAAAGTGTTGAGAAGTGATAGAGGTGGATAATACAATTCAAATTAATTTGACAAGTTTTGTGAAGATATTGGCTTGGAGAGGCAATTAACCGTTGGGCACACTCCACAACAAAATGGAGTGGCGGAAAGGAAGAATCGAATAAATGTTGAGATCGGAAAATCAATGTTCCATGAGATGGGGCTGCCCAAATCCTTTTGGGGTGAAGCCGTGAATATCGCCATTTACTTGATGAATAGAAGTTCAACAAAAGTCGTGGAAGACAAAACTCCAATTGAAGCTTGGAGCGGAAGGAAGCCATCCGTTAATCACTTGAAAGTTTTCAGTAGTATTTGTTTTGTTCATGTTCCAAAAGAAGTAAGGCACAAGCTTGATGAAGCTAGCAAAAAATGTATTTTTGTAGGTTATAGCTCAAAATCAAAGGGCTATAGACTCTTCAATTTGAAAAGAATAAATTAATCATTTTTAGAGATGTTTCTTTTAATGAGAAGGCGTCTTTGGATTGGAAAGAGAAGAAAGTTCAAGATCAATTCATTCTTCTCAATGAAGAATCGAAAAATCAATAAAATGAAGATGAAGGTGGTCTTGAAGTACAACAAGAAATGCCTCCAACAACAAGCTCACAATCAAATCCAATTTCTCCATCAAGCTCAAGTTCATCATCTCCAAGTTCAACTCCAAGAAGTATGAGAAGTCTTAATGATCTGTATGCTAGTTGCAATTTTTGTGTTCTTGAACCACAAAGCTTTGAAGAAGCAATTAAAGAAGAGGCATGGAAGAAAGCTATGGAAGAAGAAATTAGTGTGATTGAAAAGAATAAGACTTGGACATTGGTAGAGAAGCCGAAAGACAAAGATGTGATTGGTGTGAAGTGGATCTTCAAAACCAAATTCAATCCCGATGATTCTATTCAAAAGAACAAAGCAAGGCACGTGGGAAAATGGTATTCTTAACAGCTCGGAATTGATTTCCAGGAAACTTTTGCAACCGTGGCTTGACTTGACACAATTAGAGCTCTTGTTGCATTAGCGGCTCAAAAGGGTTGGTTCCTACATCAACTTGATGTAAAACCAGCATTTTTGAATGGTGTTTTGAAAGAAAAAGTTTATGTGGAGCAACCTTAAGGGTTTGTTACCAAAGGCAAAGAAAAGAAGGTCTACAAGCTGAAGAAGGCTTTGTATAGCCTAAAACAAGCACTTCGGGCATGGTATAGTGCAATTGATGCCTACTTCAATGGAAAGGGATTTCAAAGAAGTAAAAGTGAGCCAACCTTGTATTTCAAGACACAAAGTAAATCCGGTATTCTTATCGTCTCTCTTTATGTTGATGATTTAGTTTTTACCGGTAATGATGAAAAAATGATAAATCATTTCAAGAAGGATATGATGAAGAAATATGAAATGAGTGATTTGGGTTTATTACATTACTTATTGGGCATTGAAATTTATTAAAAGGAAGGAGGAGTTTTTATTTACCAAAAGAAATATGCAAAAACTCTTCTTGAAAAATTTGGAATGTTGAATTGCAAATCTGTTCACAATCCTTTGGTAGTGAATGAGAAATTGATGAAAGAAGATGGAAGCAAAGAGGCGAATGCATCTCACTATAGAAGTTTGGTTGGAAGCCTATTGTAATTGACGGCTACAAGACCGAATATCATGTATGCTACAAGCTTTTTATCCAGATTTATGAACAAACCAAGTCAAATACATTATAGGGCTGCCAAGAGAGTGTTGCGACATATTCAAGGTACACTTGATTTAGGTATCTTGTTTGAGAAAAATGTTGACACAAAATTGATTGGGTTTTGTGATAGTGATTGGGTCGGATGTGTTGATGATATGAGAAGCACTTTTGGGTATGCATTCTCACTTGGTTCGGGTGTATTTTCATGGGCATCCAAGAAGCAACAAAGTGTGGCGCTATCTACTGCCGAGGCCGAATACATTTTAGCATCATTGGCAACTTCACAAGTAATTTGGCTAAGGAGAATTTTAGAAGATATTGGCGAGAAGTAAGAAGAAGCAACTCCAATATTATGTGATAACAAATCAACAATTGCTATGACAAAGAATCCCGTTTACCACAGCAAGACGAAACACATTCCATCAAGCATCACTTTATCCGAGAGGAGGTTGAAGATGAGGAGATTCAACTCAAGTATTGCAAAACCGAAGACCAAGTTATAGACATTTTCACCAAAGCTCTACCAAGAGACAAGTTACAATTTCTTAGAGAAATGTTGGGTGTTACAAAATGGCATTAAGGAGGAGTGTTAAACTTAATGTCATTTTGTAAAATGTTTATTGTTGCATTATTGTGTGTATTATTGTTAGTTAGTGGGTGTACCACTATGGTTTGTTTGATAGTGATTTATTAAGTGTGTGGGTCTTGTACGTCTTCCAATAGACAAAAGAAAAGCTAAGATAATAATGCTGCATGAGTGTGTTGTTTTGTGAATGAGTGAGCTGATTTGTAATTGAGAGAATACAAAATTCCAGAGAGGCAGGGGAGCCAAAGCTCTATTCTTGTGCCTTCGAAAAATTTCAGTTTGGAAGCTCATTTCCTCTGTTTTCTTACAGCTTTGTTGATGCCCTTTAATTCACTACATCTTTCATATACAATTAACTTATTAGTTGGTAAACAAAGCCAACACTAACATCACTCCAATTACTTATAAACAAAAACAACATTCATCTGAAGCAACTAAAATGAAAACAAGTCCACAATTACAAATTCAATCTAGCATATACCATAATCAACCGTAGAGGAATCATAAAATAAAATAAAAAATATCATCTTACAATGATTATTTATCATCTCAATTGTTGAAATCAATCCCAGAATTTAAACTAAATAGGAAAAAGAAATTATCAAATTCGTCTAAAACCATATTTAACCATTAAATTTTACATTGCAAAATCTATAAACCAGATAAAAAACATAAATAACATTAAATTTCCCAAATATAATGTAATCAAATAAAAACCCACATTGCAAATCCACAAACCCATTATTGTATACAAATGTTTGCATATACACACACATATATATACTATCATTAAAAACCCAATAAACAAATTCTTATACCGGTAATCATGAGGTTACTAAGAAAGAAGGACGACCTGAGACAGAGTATCCACAACGGCCCTCCCATCGTGAAGATCATGAGGTTGAACAACCATACAATCCGGCGGCGATTCGAACAACGATAACGAAAATTGCGTTGTATCTTCTATCCCACATCGGTCGCAAAGTCGTGTGATTTTTCCTTTATATAGTGAACCTCAAAAATTCAGATTGTCTTGCCATTTGACCTCTCTTCCCGTGTGACTAGGAATGCTCAATGATAACTTCTTAATTGTCACCGTCTGGCCTATCTTGCTACCACGGTAGCACCTAGTGTGGTCAACACCAATTGTGTTTGGGTAACGAATCTTACACTCATTCACATGGCCTTTTTCTCTTCTAATGTAAAAGGTGGGCCGGTCACTCGTCAAGGCCCAGGAATCCGCCTGACATCTCACCGTCGTGTTTCACACAAAAACATTGTTTAGGACCAATGGGTCCTTCCGCCCTTCGCCTATCGGCTTGGCAGGCGAGCTACCTTAATCCGTCTTCAGCTTTGATTCGTTATGCTCAGCAGCTCCAACAAGCCCTAAAGTGTCTTGACGCCTAAAAATCTGCTAAGAAAGCGCTGCTTTACGTTTCATCTTATGTGCCTAGAGAACGCTATGCATTCTCCACTTTTGGATCTTGCAAAGAAATAACGTGTATAAAACATAATGAAATAACCCTTCTTGCCATTAAGGTTTTAATTTTTCCTCTCTCCATCTGGGTGTCACTCTTTCTCCTCATACTGACCCTCTATCTCGTCTTTCTCCTTACGATTATATATTTTTATTAATATTTATGAGCTTAGATTTTGTGTTTGTGCCTTTTAAATATATTCATGATGTAAATTCAAACAATTTACAACAATAAAAAATTTGACAATGTATAAATTTTGACCTAAAGGAAAAATTTTACACAAATAAATGAAATTAAGACAATTTACAGAAAGATCCCCCATTCTCAAAATTAAAGCTTTTGAGATGCAAAACAAGTAAGACCTACCATTTTGAAAAATCAAGGAAAGAATCCTTCCCATGTAGGAAAGATTTGGACTATGTTGTAAAATATAATTGATAAATACAAAGATGGAGGGTAGAGAATCCCGGAGTTAAAATTCTAAAAAACATGGTTGGTGTGAGTTTTATGTATGTGCTTTGGGTGTTGAATACAGGCTTGTACACCAAGTTTTTGATCTTATAGAGATAGCCGAAGGTTTATTCAAAACATTTAAGTACCCATACGTTATAAGGTTTCTCTACAAATCTTTTGTCAGCCTTAAAGATTCAAATTTTGCACCACATATTGCATATTAGTATCTAATTAAGCATGTGTTTCATCAAAAACATTTCAAAACTTAGATTCGGTGAAATACATTGCCCTCCCCCGAAAAGAAAACATGTATTTTCATGTGCATCTTACCGTGATACTCCATCAAGATCTTGGAGTAAACTCATTGTATTCTCTCTCAAGACGAATGATCATCATACTAATTCAATATTGTTCGATCATCCACTTCTTTTACACCCTATTCAGATCCTTATATTAGGTTCCTGTAATGGCTTAGTATTGTTAAAAACTTGTTATCCCCTAATTTTTTACTTGTTGAATCCTTCAACAAAAGAAATCAACGGGTTACCAACCTCACCATTTCGATCCCTAGATTGCTATGGATTTGGCTTTGATGCGACCATGGAGGACTATAAGGTTGTGGAGATCTTAAGCAAGGTTAGTGTGTATACACTCAAGACCATTTCTTGGAGAACGCTTCTGTCACGCCTCGTTATTCCTGAGACTCCCATCCGGAGAATCAGCAAATTCCAAGGTATGGCATCAGTGGAAATGACCACTAGACTCATCAATAAAAAGAAAAACTCATGGAATAAGAATGAAAATAAGGTATTCCATGTACACCTGAGTGATAGAAACTCAGTAATGAATTCTAACGAAAATCTGGCAGAGTTCTGTTTGTAAATGGAACATTCGGACAACCCAAAAACAACATAACAGAATAACCTGCTCATAACAATAGAAATAGAATCAATAGCACATAACCCAATATTCTGGAAACCTACTAGGGCCGAGGTAGTGGAAAAGAACACCGCTATCTCTACACAACCCCTTTAAAACCGATAGAGCCCAAAATGCTCAAATGAAATTATAAAGAAAGCCACATGGTGATGCCTAAAAGGTATAATGGCACCCCGAATCAACAAATACCGAAAATAAAATATACAATGAAAGGGAATATGCCAACAGACTAGCTCCTAAGAGAAGTAAGAATACACAAGGACAACTCCGGATGAAAGGAACAAAACTAATTAAAAAACGTCCCAAGTCACCCATACTAGTTACTGTTGTACACGCCGTGCTACATCCACCTGCAATCCTGCAACCTGTGTGGGGGTGAGCAAAAAACCATGACTCACCAATAATATCCCTAACAAACACACCCCTAGCTGCCAGGAACCTCTAACCATCCCGTGTGTATGCATCTATCTTAGGTTAGTCAACTGTCTCATCTGACACCCACACCAATTTGAGACCCCAAAACAGCCCCATAAATAATCAAAATCATATCAAGACTCACCAAAGAACACAGAGCAATAGAAATGTCACCAACCTATGTACACAATTTAAAACAACATACAAATAAATATAAACGTATGTATACGTAAAACCCTGCAGATAACTAAACATACCCATATAGTCGTATATATAACCAGTCTAATACACACCCTTATCTAGAGTTAATACAAAAACCAATTATCCATCATATCATGCACTGAACACGCCACTCAAAGTTCCTAGGAGGTAAATAGGTCACTCATTAGGACTACCGGAAGGGAATAACCATAATCACGCCCACAGCTAAATCAGATTCCACAATCACCAGACACTCCCCAATTTATATTGCCTCCTAAGGCACATGAAAGGGGTACCAGAGTCATTTAGTCTCAAACGGATACCGAGGCCCTCGAGTTTTTAAAGAAAATGCTGAACCCCAAAGGATTCAACCAATTTTTAAGAAAACGTTTAGGACCCGGTCAAATCTATTTGGTTCCAAAGTCTCCGAACCCATTAATAGTACTAGAAATTGCACTATGTGTGCGCAAATCAACATCATGTCTCTTACCCGAGAATATGACAAGAAGAGCACCAAAGGAAATAAGTATAGGGACCGTGCTAACAGCTGAGGCCCTAAAATACCCAAGTCTGCTATACAATCAAAGAAACGATGACGAGGTAAGAGAATGACCACAAGGGTTCAAGATGAAAACCATTTAAAAATCTCCTTTAATTTTCTTTCAAAATCGGTCCTAAGACCTTTAATAATATTTTAAAGATTTATGGAAAATTATGAACGAATACCAGAACAAAACCGGGCACAAGAAGGAATCTCAGAAACACACTTGGATAAACCTGGAGCCCTCGAACTCCAATGATGCCGAGATCTTGGAAACAACATCGGGATCTCAATAACAAGGGCAACCAGTGCCCTAAACTCACTGACTTCACAAAACATTTTTAAATGGGATTTTCTGACATTTCTTTCAAAACGGGATTTACTTTAGACACTCCCGGTCCCAAGAGGAAAATATACATATATTTCTATAAAACAAGTTTTTAACTTAGGGTTTTCAAAAAATTGATCACGGGCCCCGGGGTAAGTGAAGAACGAAGCTTTATAAAAATCCAAAAGCCTTAAGTTTTCAAAACCCTGAGGGAAATTTAGTTTGACCCCAAATACCCAAAATGTAACTGAGCTTTCAAGGTACAGAAACTAAACACTATTTATTTCTCAAAACATTTCCCAAAATGGAAGTGAAGAGTGATAAGCTCAGAAATATCAAGAGTCGGAAAAGAGACGGTAAGACTAATGAGCAAATACCGACTTTTAACTTTATAAACTCACCACCCTACTGGAAGGTTACGCCAGCCACCCCGCGGTAGCATCACTCATCCAAAATAAAGGCCTATATGGCCAAAAATCACAACCTCGTATAAGTCCCAGTATAAAGGTTGACCTGCTCAACTAGAAGCCCGACTCAAGGGGGAAAAGTTATGAAATTTGGAAACTCTCTAATCAACTCCACATAACCACCTAAAACCCAGGCCAACCATCGTTCCTGGTTCTTAATATCATTACACTTTTTACTTTTCATCTTAAAGTGTTTAAACCTTCATTTACATTGAGAAATTTCTAGCGTTTACAAGGGATTTATAACCATCAGCATAATGGAACTCACAACCATTACGCCGTAGCGTTCAAGGGAATAATATAGATTTTTAAAATAATTAAATCTCAACATACTCGACATCAGCAAGTAATAGCAGTACGCAATCTCAACAGATAATCATATGGTATAAGAATACTCAATGTAAATGCCAATGCAACTCTAGTGCAATCCTATCTACATGAGGGTTAAACAGATATCAAGGAATCCCAAATCGATTGCTTTTTGGGGGTAACAAGCCTCAAAAGGAAGGGTGTGTATTGCTAAATAGAGTACAGAGACCACAAGTCCGTCCAGAACGGCAAGTGAGGCCTATGCCCTCACCCCTAACTTCTAAGGATTCGAGAGATACTAGTTCCTTGGGTGCTAAAACACCCACTGGCTAGTTGTTCCGACTATCCAAACGGTCCATAGTATATATGACCCAAATGAGGTATGCAACTCACACTGAATCAATATATATTTCCACGGTGCTACATTAATGCAAAATGCCTCTACATAGACCCAATGTTCAATGGTACAACATAAATTTCTATTTTTCATGCATACAAAGCATGTTTTACAGCTTAACTAAAACAGTAAATCATGACAATTTCATCTTAGGGTTATTCAGGTTCTCAATCACCCATTTCTTGTAAATTTTACATATCAACATGCTTATAATTTAAATCATAGCAACAATTCATGAATAATCCATTACCAGAACATCAGTTCACAATTTATCTACTTTTTATAATTTTCAAGTTAAAGAAAATGGATCTAGAGCAACGTCTACGTTTTCTCGTCCCTTGTTTTCAAGTCTCCTCTAACCTATTTTAATTTTCGTAAAACACAACCAAAAGGGGAACTAATATCAAATTCTAAGTTAAAACCCACTTTTCACAACTTCCTCTAACCGGTTCTAAATTCAAGGGGAGCTAGGCCGCTTGTTTTCAACCCAATTTAAGTAGGTTTTAAATTATTTTAATTTCTCGAGTAAATTACTATCCTCCGCCTATTTTCTAGCCCACCTAGAGGCACTCCGTTATCGAGTTTATAAAACTCCTAAATCTCGTATATAACAAGTAACAAAAAGCATGCCATCACATACTAGCAATACACAACAACAGGAAAATTAAAATTTCCTAAACATTTAGAGCATACTCAATAAATAAATAATAATAAAATCTACGGCTCCCTACGCCATGAGTGTGAGAGTTAGGTATATATTTTTAAAAAATTATCCCACCTAAATTCAAGCTTACAAAACAGCCCTGAAACGGCCCCACTATGAACAATGTCAGCGCCCGAGAATAGGGCTCCTCGACCAAAGTTGTCCAAAAATCTTTCTGCTCAGATCGAAACGACCGCCTTGCCATCCTAATCAGCATAGTCAAAGCCTGTTAGCGATCGATAAATAAATTTGAACAAATCTAAAAAAAATGAAACTGAAACCGTACCGAAAATCTGAATTTCCCGGCGAACCGCTCAACAGTTTTGTACCAAATTTGGGTATATCGTGTACGACCTCGAGAGCAAGCTATCCTCAAAATTTTTGTGCCAAATGAAGAAAGAATCGACACTGAGTCGACCCAACTCGGTCCAGTCGAACTCGCCACTGGTCGTCAGCACCACTGTTGTTGCGCCGACCACCGGCTATCGTCTCATGACCACCACCTGCCATCACACGACCATCACGCCGTCGTCCCTAGCTTTCTTTCTGGTGAACACCTCACTAGATCGGCGACCCAATACCATCAGGTTCTCTCTCTCTGTCGCGACACCACCTCTGCAAACTACTTCCATCACGCCACGCCACTAGAAACCACCAAGGTCGCCATGTCCTGCGACCACCATCCCAACCAGGTCACTCTCTTTTGCACGACTCAACCCACACTAGGTCACGATCTCCACCCCCTTTCTCAAACGCGCGCGATCAAGCTTTCATCTCTCTCTTTAGCTGCAACTTTAATCGGAGAAGAATAAAATGCAAGGAGGTTGTGTCGCATGAAGAATGAGGGAAGAAGATGATGCGCGTGAAGGTGGTTCTCTCTCTCTTTACCAAAAATATCAATCCACATACATACATATATGTATATATATCTATATATCACATATATTAAGTTAATTAAATAAATAAAAATCATTATTATTACACCATTTAATTATTATGTAATAATAATAACCCCAAAATTCTAACTCAATACCCGATGCGCCAAGCCGAAAATCAAAATATACTGGTAATGAAAATTTTGAAAAAACGCCGGATCAAAATCCTCGCAAAGAAATGACTCAAAAATCCTCCGAGTCAAGTACCGAACAAAAATAAAATATTTAATCTCTATTTAATAAAATGTAATAGTATAAATCCAACACTTAAGATAATGGGAAGCCCTCTACAGCAGCATACACAAAAATTATTATATTACAATTTCTTCAATTGTAGTCCTTATCTTTGAATGTTATTAGATTACATTGTCATTCCATTTCAAGAAATTCTAATTCAATTCAGTTTTATCCAGGCAATTTCAATTTTAGTCAAATTCCTTTCTTGCATTTAGATTCCAGTTTCTTTACCCTATTCATTTAGTCAAGTTTCCTTTTCAATACAACTTCAACAGTAAAGTCCTTTTGACTAAGGCAAAAAAGAATCCAAAAACAATCGCTTAATAATTCTCATCTTCCAAGGGAATAATCTCCAGTTTCCTAGGAATTTCTCTTCGATTCAACTTTAATCTAGCACGCCTGTACATTCACTAAATTTGGACAAGATTTGTTCGAACAGTCATTCCTCTCCGAGAGAGATATTAGAAGTAGAAGTTGAGTATTCTCAAAATAAGTGTCAGGACATAATGGTTGCAGATGCAAATGCATCGTGGAGCTATTCAAATAATTCTCCTTTCACTAATTCATACACCTCAAATGCTAAAAATCACCCTCTTCTGTCCTATAAATTTACAAATGTAGAGAACCCACAACCAAGGTTCCAACAAGGATAAGCATCCAATTCACAGCCAAGGTTCACTAAGAGACAACAGTCATATAATCCACAGCAGAGGTTCCAACAGAGTCAATAATCATTTGACTCCCAACCAACAATCATGGCTCAAAATTCTCAGTCAAATTACCAACCCAGACAGCCATCCAATAATTCCTAAGTTCTCCATCCATTCAATAATAATCAAGCTCTCCATCTATTTAATAATTATTAAGCTATGCAATCATATAACTACCAGACCTAGCCTTCAAGAAGCCAAACTCCTCCACCCGATTTTTAGACTAATAGGCTAGAGCATGCCATAAAGGATATTCATAACATGCTAGGAATTCATACTCAATCATTGGCACAACTGCACATCCAGGTGGGCCAAATGGCTAATCAAAGGAATGTAAAAGAACCCGAAAAATTACCGAGTCAGCTGATAGCCAACCCAAAGCCGCAACAAGCACTGGAGTTGGGATCCTTCACTACTGGACCTCTTGAGTCGGTTCAAGCAATCACGACTCTAAGAAGTAGAAGGGAAATGGAGAGTAGAGTTGAGGAGGAACATGAAGAGAGGTTGTAGAAAAGAAAGGAGGTTGAAAGAGCTCAGAAGGATCAACCACCAGTGGATGACAATGTCGATCAAACATTGCTAAAAGAGCCAAAAAAAGGGAAATTTAAGATGAGGCAGCGCCATTCCCTCAGTGTCTTAAAGAGCTAGCCAAGTACGGGAAGCTTAAAGAATCTGATATGTTGGAAACATTCCGGTAAATTAAGATCAATTTACCTCTCTTAGATGTTATTGCCCAGATACCACCTTATGTTAAGTTTTTCAAGGACCTCTGCACACTAAAACGGAAGAGCAGAGCAAAGTATCCAAAGAAAATACTATTGACTGAGCAAGTAAGTTCATTACTTTTGAGCGATACACCACCTAAGAGGAAAGATCCCGGTGCTTCCATTATTCCATGTGTCATCGGTGACCAGGAAATTAGTAAAGCTCTTCTTGAACTTGGTGCTAGTATTAACTTACTTCCTTATTCAGTCTACCAACAGCTAGGGTTGGATGATCTTAGTCCCGTTGTGGTCGTACTTCAATTTGTTGATCGATTAGTTAAGTAGGCAAGAGGAATTCTAGAGGACGTCATTGTTCTGGTGGACAAGTTCTATTTCCCAGTAGACTTTGTAGTTCTCAATATAGAACATGTCCCTGACTTAAAGAAACACATCTCAGTGATATTAGGAAAACCATTCTTGGCCATGGAAAATGCATCTATCAACTTTAGAACCGGAGCCATGGATCTGACCTTTGGAAATATGAAAGTCCGAATGAATGTTTTCGAAGGGAGTTATCAATTTCCTGAATCAGGGGATTGTTTCTAGGTTAATGAGTGTGATGAGCTTGATGACATCATAGAAGATTTTGTGACTCAAATTTTGGAGAAAGATGAGCTAGAGTCATTTATGACAAGAGAATGGTCGGATGAAGAAGTTGATGATTGGGATGCGCAGTTGAAGCTACACAATGAATAGTTTTCTGAAATAGAAACTGCTTTATACACTCAACCATGGGAAGAGCTGATTGAGCCGTTTCCTATAGTCTCAAGTGCTCCACCAATCCCATATTTAACAATTCGTCCTACCCTGGAACTAAAGGAATTGCTCAAAAAATTGAAATATGTCTTCTTAGGGCCAGACGAGACTTTTCCTATGATTATATCATCACAACTGACAAAAGAACATGAATCAAGTCTGATTGAGGTCTTGGGTGAGAACAAAGAGGCAATAAGATGGAGCGTTGCGGATTTGAAAGACATAGATCCCTCGATTTGCATGCATCACATACATCTTGAGGAGGATGCAAAACTATCAAGAGAGATGCAACAAAGACTGAATTCGAATATGAAGGATGTGGTAATGAAATAAGTGGTGAAATTACTAGATGTGAATATCATATACCCCATCTCTAATAGCATATGGGTGAGTCCGACTTAGGTGGTGCCGAAGAAGTCAGGCATCACACTTGTACCTAACTCAAAGGGTAAGCTAATTCCATAATGCATGACCATAGGGTGGCGTGTGTGTATTGACTACAAGAAGCTCAGTTTTAATACTAGGAAGGATCATTTCCTTTTGTCATTTATTGATCAGATCCTGGAAAGGTTAGCTGGGTAGAGCTATTACTGCTTTCTGAATGGATACTCCGGCTATAACCAAGTGGCAATTGATCCTGCTAATCAGGAGAAAATCACCTTCACTTATCCGTATGGCACGTTTTCTTATAGACGGATGCCTTTTGGTTTATGTAATGCGCCAGTTACATTCCAAAGGTAGAGAAATTTCTTGAAGTGTTTATAGATGACTTTTCAGTTTTTGGGGAAACCTTTGAAGACTGTTTAAAATATCTAGCACTGGTTCTCAAAAGATGCAAGGAGACGAATTTAATTATGAGTTGGGAAAAGAGTCATTTCATGGTTCAATAGGGAATAGTACTGGGCCATATTATATCGAAGCGAGGGATAGAGGTTGATAAAGGAAAAATTGAATTAATTTCAAAGTTGCCTCCTTCTACATTTGTTAAACAAATACGCTCTTTTCTGGGCCATGCCGGGTTTTACAAAAGGTTTATTAAAGATTTTAGCAAAATTATTCGGCCATTATGAAACTTACTGGCTAAGGATGCGACCTTCGTCTTTGACGAAAAGTGTCTTCATGCCTTTGGGGAGCTACGTACTCTACTATCCAAAGCTCCGATTATTCGTCCGCCAGTCTGGTCTCTGCCGTTTGAACTCATGTTTGACGCTTCTGATTATGCTATTGGAGCGGTGTTAGTACATAAAAAGGACAAGCTGTTGTATGTTGTTTACCATGCCAATAGGACTCAGAACGATGCTCAGATGAACTATACAACAACCGAGAAGGAATTATTAGTAGTTGTTTTCGCTTTGGATAAATTCAGATAATACTTGTTAGGAACTAAAGTTGTTGTGTATTCGGATCATGCCACATTGAAGCATTTGTTGACTAAGAAGGACTCTATACCCTGACTTATCTAGTGGATTCTATTGTTGCAAGAATTTGATTTGGAAATTAAAGACAAGAATGGTTCAGAGAATGTAGTTGTTGATCATTTATCTAGGATCATTGTTGATTCTACAAAGGAAAATGCTCCTCTTAAGGATTCGTTCCCGAATGAACATATGTTCAATATACCTGTTATGGAACAGATACCATGGTATGCTGACATTGTCAATTATAAAGCCACAGGTAGAATTCCAAAGAGATGGTCTAAGAATGAGAAAGACTAATTTTTCAGCTAGGTCAAATTCAATATCTGGGATAATCCGCGATTGTACAAGTGTTGCTCAGATCAGATTATTCAAAAATGTGTCCCAAAGAGTGGGGTGCAGAGTATATTGATATTTTGTCATACGCTAGAGTGTGGAGGGTATTTCGGAGCTCAAAAAATATCCCACAAGGTGCTGCAGAGCAGATTTTACTGGCCTACCATATTCAAAGATACTTTTGAGTATTGTAAAGCGTGTCTGTGATGCTAAAAGTTGGGATCTATATCTCAACGCGATATGATGCCTCTAACCCCTATTTTAGTTATGGAAATGTTTGATGTATGGGGGATTGATTTCATGGGATCGTTTCCAAAAGCGGATAAGAATGAGTACATACTTGTGGGGGTTGATTATGTTTTGAAATGGGCAGAAGCGTTAGCCATCATACATGTTGATCACAAAGCAGTAGAGGAATTTATGAAGTCGAACATTTTTGCAAGATTTGGTGTGCCACAGGTGATAATCAGTGATGGCGAAAATACTTTGATAACCATTTTCTCGGTGGTCTATGTAGGAAGTACGTTGCCAATCATAGGATTGGTACACCATATCATCCCCAGTCATTAGGGCAAGTGGAGGTTTCAAACAGGAAAGTAAAGAATATCTTAGAGAAAATAGTGCGTCCGGATTTGAAGGATTGGCCACAAAGGTTAAATAATGCACTATGGGCTTATAGGATAGCATATAAGACGCCGATTGGTATGACACTGTATCGTCTTGTATATGGTAAAGCGTGTCATCTCCTTGTTGAGATAGAAAATCGAGCATATTGGGTAGTTTAGAGGTTGAACTTTGATATAAGGAAAGTTGGTGCGTAGCGGAAACTCCAACTTCAAGAGTTTGAGGAGTTGATAAACAATGCTTATAAGAATTCTCGAATTTACAAGGCTCGGACGAAAGTGTTTCATGATAAACACATTCAAAAGAAAGTCTTTGAGCAAGAACAGAAAGTTTGGCTGTTTAATTCAAGACTTAAGTTGTTTCCTAGTAAGCTTCAATCGAGATGGGATGGGACGTATAAGATTACGAAGGTTTTCCTCCATGGAGCATTAGAGCTTGATGATCTAGACACCGGAAATAAATTTATAATGAATCGTCAGTGATTGAAACACTACATTGATGTCCATCAAGTTGAGTGTGTTGTGGAGACGATGGATTTGACTGATCCGACACACGAGTTGGACGAGCTTGAGCCTGATTATTGAAAGTTGGCAATGTCGCGCCAACGACGTTAAACATTGGTACTAGGTGATTAAGAGTATCTTTTGATCCTATTTTGTACTTGTAGATATTAGTTTAGATCAGTTTTCGTAAGATCGAGTCATAGAATTGTCGTCATCTCAAGAGGGGTAAATTTGTCCAGAGAATGGTAATTTTGAGCAAAGCAAGGATTAATTTAGTCAAGAAGGGTATAAAGAAGTGTATGGAGAGTATTGAGATTGCATAGATCGAGAAAGGACATAAAAATGGAGTTGTAAAAACTGCTGGCCCAGATTTTAAGCATAGGCCCATCTACGCTTAAAGCGTAGGTACGGGTCTGTTATAAAACAGACCCGCAGCCAATCTTCATTTCAAAGTATCATTTCTCTTTCGTTTATCCACCAATCGACCCGAGATTTTTTTTTACCATTTACTCATCCTATTTCTCATCATTCCTTGGCGAAGGATTGTCAGATTAGTTGGTGATGTGCCCCGGATTCTTGTGAAGAATTCGAAAGGTCTCTAAATCTCAATTTTTGGAAAATCATCATTTCTCTCGATTCGGTGAGTTTTGTTCCATTATTTTGATTTCAAGTGACTAGTATAACTATTCTAAACTAGTATTGACGAACGAGTCCGATAAAAATTATGTTTTAATCCATTTTTCAAAAGTTGAGTTTATTGGCTTCAAATACGGGTTGAATAACGAATTTTTGAATTGAGGGCTTGTTTAATCATCATATTAGATTTATTTAGATAAATTTTTGAGTTTGATTCGGTGTCCAGAATATTATCACTTACTTTTTGAAAAATCCGTATTATAGGCTTGGCACGAGTTAATGGCACGGCGAGACGGGTGACTGAGGTGGCCAATCCGGCCGACCTCACAGTTAGGCAGAGGTCGAGATCACCACCTCCAGACTCTAATCCTGATAGGTGCCAATATATCGAGCAATTATCTCCTTCATCATCAGCATTCGAGGCAGACGTGCTAGAGTTTTCTACCCAAGGCCGTGATCTTGAGTTGCCCTATGGTAGACTTATAGTTGATTTGGTTATTCCGCAGGCACTGTCTCTAACTCATGTGCCTGAGCCGCAGGCTGAGCAGATGGATGAGGATCTTGCCAGTGATCATGGTGCTTAGGAGGAGGAGCATATTGATGAGGCTGACCAGGGCAATGATGCTGGTTAGCAGGATGAGAGGGTACCTGAGCCACCAGTGGAGGGTGAGCCAAGTGTTTTGACCACTTTTCTACTTGTACCTCTGGTAGCTTTAGTTGTTGATTTGCCAACACGGGCAATTCAGAAGAAGTATTAGCAGGAGCACGCCTATTTTGTAGCGGTGTTTGAGGGGATACAACCAGTACCCGAGTGGACTATAGGCCAACTGAGGGCACGGTGCTTATTGCCCATTCTTACCCCAGCCACCCCGCATATATGTGAGGACATGATCCGTGAGTTCTGGCTTAACATGAAGCACTATAGCAGGGGGACGAGACTACAGACTATGGTCAGAGGTACAGAGTTTGAGATCATGCCCCAGTCCATTGCTACTACTTAGGGTATTCCGAATGAGTGTTCGTTTGAGTTGGTTGCTGAGTTCCAGCCTATGCCAGAGGTAGTCCTGTCTCTTGCTAACTTTGTCACACTATAGACTAAGGGGGAGTGGGCTGATACAGAGAGGAACTGCACGAGGAAGTCGAACTATCAGCCGATGCTTTGGTTTTAGGATGTGATAGTTCGCTCACAGATTCTGCCCCACAACCATACTACTATGTGTTATGCGTCATTTCCAACCCTCTACTTTGCTTTTGAGTTCGAGAGGTGGATCTCTGTTCCACAGATCTTATTGCAAGGCTTGTATGTGCATTACATTCAGTTGCGCAAGGAGACCAAGGTGAGGTGGTGTAGATTCCGTATCTGGTTTCCCTGTTTACTGATAAAGTTGATGTTTGATGTTGGGATCGAGATGGAAATGGGTGATCTGAATAAGTTCAAGAATGTTTCCCCGTATTCAGTAGGGATATGGTCAGGTGGCTGGAACCGATTACGTGGTGATGATGTTTTAGCACAGAGACCGAGGTTTGGTCCACTACCAGCTCAGGATGCTTAGGCTGAGGCTGCAGGATAGTCTGATAAGGGTGAGGTGCCCCCACAGGACATGGATGGACAGGTTGTGGAGGATGATGTTGTTATGCCACAGATGCCAACCGCTGAGGAGGATGTTGTTATGCCACAAGCCCCTGCGGGTGGAACTATTACACTATCTCAGGCACGGTTAGATAATATTATTGCACGGATGCAGAGGCTAGAGCAGCTGCTCATTCAAGAGAGGCAGGCTCGTCGGCGAGATCATAGGTGGTTATACCATTGGATTGATGACATGAGGCAGCATATGGGCATGCACCTTCCACTCGCACCACCACCCTCGGATGATGAGGCATAGTTTTAGTTGTAGTTTAGATTTTTACTTTGTTTTAGGTATTTCACATTAGAGATAAATTGTAACGCGGATAGATTGTTATAATGTTTTATGTGACTGCTTTAACAATCATTCTCTAAATGTTTTTGATATTTTGATCTTTTATAAAAATGACAATTTTTGTGATCAATTTTATAGAGTTATATGTGTCCTAAGATTTTTACACTTACATTGAGTGTGTTGATATTTTGAGTTCTTTCGAGCTTTTAAATCGCACTATGAGGACATGTGTGCGTATACGTTTGGGGGTGCCCGTGTTCACCACAGGCATATGAATTGATTGTGAAAGTGTGTCATTGAAAAAAAAAATCTTTAGGCCAAGCTTACGCTTGAAGCGTAGGGTATTACAACGTAAGTTTTGGAATTTTTAAAATTTGACCTGTTTGCGGGGTATTTTGGCCTAGTTTGTATTTGTATGTATACTAGGATTTATTTAGATGTATTTTTAGGTAATTTTAGGATTTAGTTAGGATTTTTTAGTAGTCCTAGTTCGAGTAGGAATTGGAATGCAATTACAATTCCAATATGGATTGTGGTTTGTTTCCTTCTCCAAATCCTTTTTCTCTTTGAATCTGAGATATCTATCTATAAATATACCCATCGAGAAGACACAATTCATAATTCACAAGAGTTGATCATGATGGCAAGTTTCTCATATTATATTCCTTCTTCTCTTTCTTTGAATAATCCCGAGGGTGAGCATGAGGAGAGTGATTATGAGATCGAATCTGATCCTGAAGAATTGATTGAGGTCTTACCCGAAGACAGTGATATGAGAGAAGAGATTGGAGAGGAGAGTACCAATAAATGAGCTACAAGCAGAAAGAGATAGTGAACCACACCAACCTCGTTTATGATGTGCAGGCTGTAATTTGAAGTAGAGTTTTATCCGGAAAAATTGAGTCGCATATTGACTACACTCGGGAGGAGAATCCTTAAGCAATGAGGATTACTAAATTTAGAGCGCCCGACAAGAGAAAAGGTGTATCCGGGTTTGGTTCAAAGATTTTATGCGAATATGAAGATTATAGGACCACTAGGGTTTGAGGTTATGAAGGCTCAAATAAGTAAGTGGAGTGCTCCTATAGTAATAGATCGAAAAAGTATTGCCGATGCATGGAATATACCAATTGGTTGTCCAACACGTTTGAAGGGCAAGTTGAAAGAGTACCCTACTGCATGGCCACATACGGATGAAGAGATGGTTAGAGAGTTGTGTGCCATATCGGATCTGGGAGATAGGAGTTGCGAGAATTGGTGGTTAAAATCGGATCAGCTATACTTGGATTGTGTCCTTGCACCTCAAGTTTGACAAAATAATAAGACCAGTGAGAGGGAACACACGAATCTCAAAATGTTGTATGCCTTGACTCATGGGTATTGGTGTGTATCCGGACGGTGATAATGGTTGAGATGTCGATTGTCCGAGCAATTGTGCGTAGAGGGATGTCGGGTGGAAATGCTTTTGAGTATCATCTTTCATAACTGTTTCTGATATAGAAGATCATTGCACAATAATTGGGTAATAGGCTAGATGAGATGGATGCAGTATGTTGGACATTCCAAAAGCAATATCCTGAGGAGAACTTTCTTAAGCTGAAAAAATCTGTAGATCTCCAGATATATTTGAAGAGAAATGAAGAGTGATGAGATTAGGAGATGGATTTGGAGTAGGACTAGGGTTTAGGATTAGGCTTTATTTTGTTTTTAGAGACGGTAGACCCTTAAGGCCACGTCTTTGTATTTTATATTCCTAGAGACGGTAGTCCCTTAAGGCCACGTCTTTGCAATTTCAATTCGTAGAGATTGTAGGCCCTTAAGCCAAATCTTTGTTATTTTATTAATATAACTTTCTTCATTCCTTGAGCAATATATTGATGATTTCTGGATAGTTGTGATGGAATTTATTTTCCCTTACTATGATATTGGGTATGTGTATTTTGTTAAGCATATCTATAGGTGATCCAAAACAAGTTTGGGGGAGGAGATCGAGTGCTTTATTATGGAGATTCGGAATCATGCTTCGAGGGTAACTGTACTCTTTCCTTTGTTTTATAAACCATGGGGACATGGTTTGTATTAAGTTAAGGAGTGAAAGTATTGTGTAGGGAATGAGAATTTTGAGAAATTATTTTTGAAAATTTGAAAATTTTTGGAATGAAATTCTTTGTTTTCACGCATGATTGTTTTGCATTACGAGTTGACTAAGTTTGTATTTACGATGCATGATAAATATATGTTGTGATATTCCCGTTCATGAGAGTAATGATTAGATCGAGCTAAGTGAAAGTGATGTGGTTTTACATGGGTGAGTGAATTAGTGAAATTGAAACTGAGAAGGACGACCCTGACCTAAAAACACAAGCACACATTCACTATGGAAAAAACAGTGAATCTTTAACTATATAGTTGAAATAATAATTTTGCCACAATAAAAGGGGAGAAAGGGAGATGTTATGGTTGAAATAGAGTAAGTTGAAAATATATTCAAAAATAATAATAATAAAAATGCAAAAAGTAGTTTTTCGATCTAAGTAATCGGGTCTTGGTATCACCAATATCATTGTTCACGTAAAAAGGGGAGAAAACTAATGAGCATAAATCCCATAAAGAAACTCGGGCCTAGTTGGTCGGGATTAAAAATCCTCGCTGGAAAGTCCGGAGTTTAAAAAGACAAAAAGGGATGGTGAGTGGAAAGATGGAAAGATGAGTTTTTATGAAAAAAATGGCAAAATTTGATCAATGAAGTAGGAGAAGAGGAATTGAAATACCATGGTAGAATGTTCACATAAACACGGGGGGTTTTCTGGATTAGGCGTAGAGAGTAATGAATTTGTTCACTTAATGGGAACCATTCATGACACAAAGCTCAAGATAGTTATTGTTCGGTAGTAAGTAGGTATATTTGCATCTATATTGTCTTATGCATTATATAATGACTTAGTTGATGAGTATGTGAATTCATGATTGCGTGATTACAGAGAATGGAGAGGTTGTGGGTAATATATCTAACCCTCACGAGATTCACTCGTCCACTCGGTATTATCGGGGGGTTTAAAAGGCTTGTTACACGTGCTAAGTGTAATAGCCGACCCTCACGAAAGCAAGGGATTAGGTTAGAATAGTGTAGAGAAGTATAGAGTAGTTAGAATAAAAACAATCATCACAAGAGAGGTTTTGAAAGGTTTCCTGAGTTCATTGCTAAGGCACTAGCAATATGTAAGTTTGGGGGTGTGATAGGTGTCAAATGTTAAACATTTTGACCCCTTAACTCACTATAGTTATATCATTTCATTCCATTACTTGGTATTTTTATGTCGTTTATGTGTTTAAGCATGTTTTAGGAGCTTAACGAAGAAACAGAGCTAACTTTGGTGAATTAATCAAGTTCATGTTCATTTTTATCCAAGAGGAGAGTCAAAGAGGCATTTCGAGACAAAAATGGCTCCCGGAGGGCAAAAATGGCATTTTCTGAAGCCGTTAAGTATCGTGGGTTCAAAGTGATCATTTTGGTGCATTTACGAAGAAAAATGGTTTTGAAGAAAATACCTATGCCTAAGCCTACGCTTTCAGAATCAAAAAGTGGCTGGAAAGTGGATTCCTACACTTGAAGCTATGCTCCATGCTACGCCTAACCCTACGCTTAAATCGTAGCAACGGCTGAAATCTGCAACTTTCTGTGGTTTTTGCCCGTTTTATCCCCGTTTGAATGCTACGACTCTAGACCTCTATATACATGTATATACACACATATATATGGGAATGAAGGGTTTGTATTAGGTTTAGTGTGAAATTACCAAAAAGGGCAAGCATTAGGGTTTCCCTCGACTTGTCTATAAATACAGAGCTATATATTAGATGAGGGGGTTTGTTCATTGAGTTATCTCACGTTTATATTCATATTTACTGCTGTTGAGAAGAAGAACCATATTCAGACCTAGAGATCCGAAGAAGAAGGACATGGAGATCGATTCTACACCAAAGATACAGTCTTCATCTTCCAAGGCCAACTAACTCGGTATCTAGGATTTTCTAGCAAAACCCTAGCCAAGTAATGTAGATTTTATCTTGTTTTCAATTATAACGAGGGGAAACTATGACCATACTGTGATGATTGTAGTAGATAAGAGATCGTTTTTATTCTTGAAACAAGTTTACATATTTATTTTGATTCTTCTCTTAGACTTAATAAATATGTTTATCTTACAAAATCACAATTATTCACTATGGGTTGGAACTCGGATGCGTAATATGTTCTTTTCTACACAATAGTGGTAATAAAACTTGAAACCCTAGGTTGACACAGACCACGTCTTGGTGAATTTGGATAGACATGCTTTAGTTTATTTTCATGCATTAGGAGTAGATTAGAGTAATTTAATTGGCATGTACTAATCAGTTCAGTCATGAGATGGGTTGTCGCGATCCGGTTGATGGTAATCCTTTTTGGGATCGTATTTAGCTATTTGCGGTACGACCTGATTCACAGTTTACGAATCGCCCTCTTACAATTGTTACATTGATAGAACTATATTATGCGGTTAATGGTGGAGCGATGAAAACCCTAGTTTTCTCTCTCTCTTGTATCATAAACCAATTTACTTTGCTTTCTAGAATAATTTAGATAATTTGGTCTTCGACCATTCAAAACCAAACAACTTTGCAGAAAATTAATTCATTGTTTTTGAACTATTAAAGTGAACAATCTTAGTCTATGTGGGATCGATGTCCCTTACTCAAGCTTTACTATTCTACAATTGATACGTACGTTTGCATAGGGTAAAACCTAGCACTGTCATAAGAGCCTATTTTTACCATCTATTTTTAGCACCCCTGACAGTACAACACATCACGTGAACATTAATTCACCATTTATCCACTCTTTATAATTTACGAGAAAATAAAAAGGGAACTATAGCAACGTCTAAGTTTTCACGTCCCTCACTTTTACACATCCCCTAACGTGTTTTTAATTTTAGTAAAACATAAACAACAGGAGAACTAATAATAACACGTTCTAAGTTCACGTACAATTTTCACAAACCTACTTTAAACTCAAGTGGTACTAGGCCGCTGTAGATGCTAAAAAATGCACAACATAAGAATGGAATCCTTTATTCATGATTTCTTTTTTATATATACATACTCTTTTTGGGCTTTGAGCCCATTAGGGCAACATTCCCTTACACATCATCCATTTTCACTTTTTTGCCACGTCACCAACTTATTCTTCAAGTTTATTCTAGAATATCTAAGAAATGGGCCTTTCTCATCGGGCTTTTGATCACTTGTATTGGGTTAGCGGGCTAGATGCTTGTTGGGCTTAGATGTTTGATGGGCCCTAATATTTTCACACGTACATAGGCCCCTTCTTGGCAATGGGCCTTCAAGTGTGTCAGGCCTATAACTGAGAAAGAAAACGTGTGGGATGCACATGTAAGGCCTTTGTCGGGTGACGTGGTGAGGTCATTAAATGAAGGCAATTGTCATCATTATTTGAATTTGAAACACACAGCCATCGTGGCCTTGATCTTCGCAATGGTGGCTAAGAGGATGGCTCGGTACACCGTTTAACGCAAAAAATGGATGGTTGGTCTCATCCATTAACTCCTATAAATATCCTTAACTTGGTTTCTTTGCAAACTTCTTTACTTTGTTATTTTGATTTCTCAGCAAAAGACTTTTCTCAACAAACTTTCTCTCCACAAATTTTTTCATCGGAATCTGCACTTTCTTCCTGGAAAACTCAGAGATTCACGTCGAAGACTCGCCGAAATATCCTTTTTAGAGTAAGTTCTTTATTCCGACTCTTCTACCTTTATGTCACCATGTCCGGGAGCGATAATACTCGATATGTTAGCCACCTCAATCTTTCTTCTGTTGACCCTGATGCATCCCTCAGTTCCCCATTGGTTGAAATGGTTAGGACAGTTAGATCCAGTCCTTCGGAGGTCTCCCAATGTATCAGTGTCAGTAGGGTTCTTGTCGTCACTAGTTCAGTTGGGGGTCGGGCTATTAGGGGATCCGAAGTACAAATTACTATCGACCCCTTGATAGTTGAGAAAAAGGTAGATGTAGTCTTGAAAGAGCTTGAGGTCCCTGATGGGGTAGTTATCAGGAACTACCCTAAGGATAAGGATTTTAGGATCGGTGAGGGGGTTAGGGATGACCAGATCCTACTCTCCTCCTATTATCTACAGATCCATCGATTTCTAATACATCATTTCTTCCTGATCGCCTTATCTACCTTAGGTCTGGCCCCACTTCAGGTTGGGCCAAACTTCTTTAGAGTACTGGCCATGGTCTTGCTGCTCAATCGGGATCTGGGTCTGGACTTCGGTCTTGCCGAGATCCTGTTTTCTTACAAGCTACTGGATCAAAAGGACTGTAAAGGGCGTTTCAATTTTTTTCCCTATCAGGGGAAAAAGATGTGTGATGGAGTTCAAAAATCTAATAAGGGTTGGAAAGAGATAATGGTTTTGGTGAGCGGGAACTGGAGGCATCAAGATGCAAAATTCCCGATCCCCAAAACTTTTAGCCAGCACCTGCTCCCTTCTTTCAAACCCTATCATTTAAGGGCATGCTTCTGTGAGGTGTGTGATGACAAGTTGGGGATGCACGTTTTAGGTTTTTTGAAGGTGCCTGCTAACCAAAAAACCCTATCTTATGTCAGATCCCGTTTTGACCTCCTCAAGTCCAAAGTTTGGGGTAAACCTCTAAGGATGTGTCCTGACTTCCTCATTGATGATGTTTTGCAGGAAATATCATCTAAATGAGTGGACATCATGCTGGAAATTCCACAACCCAGCCTCAAGGGCAAACGAAAGAGGGCATCAGGAAATCCTGCCATTTCAGCTACCCCTTCGAGAATCGAATCCCCTTCCGTCAATGAGGTCCCGCCACTGCCCCCTACAAGCGATGCTCCACTCACTCCTCTTCCCCCTCATTCTAGGGAGGAGAGTGTCTCTACCCCTACTCTTCTTAATCTTCCATCCTCAGGGACTGATGATGGTACTTCCATATCAGCTAGAGGGGGGGCTACCTTGCCATCTTCGCCCGTGCAAGGCGCCACCCAACCCCGTTCGGAGAATGATTAGGCTGGGTATTTGGTGCGGCCCCGATTAACAACGGTGGCCTCTCCCAGTGTGCAAATGGAAATAATAGCCTCTCCTAGTGAGCAAATGGAAACCGAAATTGCTGCTGAGAAACCGGTTCCTTGGAATCCGAGAATAAGGCTCCCGGGTGGCAGGTTTTTGGTCATTGGGAGTGAGATCATCAATGATGACATTGCTCTTCCAGAGATGGGTCTTCAGATCTAGACCCCAGCTGACCGAAAGGGTATCCAGAAGGTCTACATGAGTAAGTTGGCCTTGACTAGACTTGATATGGCAATGAAGGTAGTTTGCATGCAACTTGATCTTGCCTTGCATCTGATTTCTTCTTGATTTGTCCACTAATTGTGTAACACTTGTGTTTCTATGGCAAATGTTTTACCTGATCCAAGCTTATAATTCAAATCTTGAGGAAGACAGTAGGGCCCTTCACCAATCGGCAGAGTACATGAGGCTGAAGGAGGAGGGAAGGAAGAAGATGGTTGCCTTGTTGGTGATTGCCAACGAGAAGCTGGAGGCTCAAACTGTGTGGGCTATAGCCGTTGAGCAGCGACTTCGGGAGGCTGATCAGAAGCTCAAAAGATGGAGGAAGCTCATCAGACCTTGTTGGTGCGAAACCAAAAGCTGGTGACTGAGAATGATGGCTTGAAGACTTCAAAGGAGAAGCTTCTAGAGGATAAAGTCGAGACTAAGAATCTTCTGGAAGTGGAGAGGTCCAGGGTGGAGATGTGTCACCGGGGTGGCAACCAAATGTATAAACATTTTTATGATACATCCAACTACCGGACTGGATTTGGCTGGCGGACTTGCTTCCAGGACTTTCAGAAACTTGCTAAGGAAAGGGACTTCATCTTAGTGGAGGAATTGGATGAGTCTCTTGGCATCACTGCTTTTGAACTAGCTCTGGTTCCTGATCCCACTCCTCAGCCCAATCCCTCTCGAACAGAGTCAAGCGCGCAAGAGGGGGTCATTACCAGGGCCAGTGATATGTTTGAGGAGTTTGGTCCTGAGTTCAGATACTAGGGGCAGAAGACTTAGCATTTCTTCTCTGTTTCTTTTTGTTTCTTTTCGTACTTTGTAAGCCTTGGCCACCGGGGCCCGTATCTAATATAAATCTTTGAGACATTTTCAGAGCCAGCTAATATTTTCTATCAGGCCCTTGTTGTCATACTACTTTAGTTAACAATTCTTGTAAAATTTTGATCGCATGCGGATCGATCGGTAATACTTCTTTCAGGCTCTTAAGGCCATGCGGGAGACGTGACAGTTAGTTTTATTTTTTCTTTAATATTTTGACCAATTTTGGGTCGGTGTTGTGTCTTCAGGCTCTTGGGTCATGCGAGAGATATATCAACACTTGGATAATCTTTGTAAAACTTGAACCACTTATGGATCAACGTTGTGTCTTTCGGGATCTTAAGGCCATGTGAGAGACATGACAACACTTAGCTCATTTCTGCAATTTTGATCACTTGTGGGTCAGTGTTGTGTTTTCGGGCTCTTGAGGCCATGCGAGATACATAACAACACTAGGATAATTTTGTAAAACTTGGATCACTTGTGGATCGGGTGTTGTGTCTTTCGGGCTCTCGAGGCCATGCGAGAGACACTTTAACACTTAGTTTCTTTTTACAATTTTGATTACTTATGGATCAGTGTTATGTCTTTGGGCTCTTGAGGTCATGGGAGAGATATGACAACATTTAGTTTATTTTTGCAATTTTAATCACTTGTTGATCAGTGTTGTGTCTTCGGGCTCTTGAGGTCATGCGAGAGACATAACAACACTTGGATAATTTTGTAAAACTTGGATCACTTATGGATCGGTTGTTGTGTCTTTCGGGCTCTTGAGGCCATGCGAGAGACACTTCAACACTTAGTTTCCTTTTACAATTTTGATCACTTGTAGATCAGTGTTGTGTTTTCGGGCTCTTAAGGTTATGCGAGAGACATGACAACACTTAGTTTATTTTTACAATTTTGATCACTTGTGGATCAGTGTTGTATTTTAGAGCTCTTGAGGCCATGTGAGAGACATGACAATACTTAGTTTATTTTTGCATCAGTAATCATCTGTAATCTATCTTTGCCAAGAAAAGATAATTTTACTGATGTCAACTCAACTGATCTGGCATTGAAGCCTTTGCACAAAAGTGAACAAGGTAAAGTAAGAATTGAATTGGCCCGTTATGGGTAGTACCTATTTAGGCGAGAGGCATTCTAAGAGTTCGACTCTATTCTACCATCTTCGTTTATTCGGACGCGATATGCTCCCCATCCGATAATTTCAGTGATTGTGTACGGGCCCTCCCAAGGCTCCTTGAACTTGCCTACGAGTCCAATTTTTTTCCTGAGGACCATGTCCCCGACTTGGAACTCTCTTCTTTTGAATTTTTTATTGAAATGGTTTCGGACACGCTGTTGGTATGCTGCCAACCTGATTCCTGCTGCATTTCTTCTTTCATCCAACAGATCAAGGTCGTGAGCCAGATACTGGTTATTAGGGTCATCTTCCCAAGCTAGGCTCCTGAGGGTTGGAACTTTGATTTCTGTGGGGATTACAACCTTAGCGCCATATGCCATGGCAAATGGTGTTTCCCCGATAGGTTGCCTAGGTGTCGTTCTGTATAACCAGAGCACTTCAGGCAGTTTTTCTAACCATTCTCCTTTAGCTTCTTCAATCTTTTTTATAAGTGTCAAATATGGTTCGATTTATCCTTTCGGCTTCTCCATTCCCTTGTGGGTACCCGACCGATGACGTATTCTGATTGATGTCATGCTCAGTGAAGAATGCTCTTACTGATTGATGCCATGCTCAGCGAAGAATGCCCTTACCTTCTGGTTGTCTAAGTTTGTCCCATTGTCCATCATAATTGTTCTTGGTAGCTCGAATCTGCATATTATGTGGCTCCAGATGAATTTAATGACATAGTTACTTTTAATTACAGGATAAGCTTCAGCTTCTACCCATTTTGTGAAGTATTCAGTAACCAAAAGGACAAAGGATGTTGATCATATTGCCTTCGGGAATGGACCCACAAAATCCATGCCCTATCGGGCGAAGGGGTGAGGGACCACAGTAGGGTGTAGGAACTCTAGTGGCCAATGGATAACATCTCCATGCATTTGGTATGCCTTGCACCTTCGGACATAGTCTTCGGTGTCTCATGACAGATTGGGTCAGAAGTATCCCTGGGAGAGTATCTTGTGAGCCAAAGATCTTCCTCCAGAGTGATTTCCGTATGACCCACTATGGATCTACTCCATTACTACTCTTGCTTCAAAGGGGGTTAAGCATTTTAAGTACGGACCTGAGAATGATTTTCGATAAAGTTGTCCTCTTATGATTGAGTATCGGGCTGAATTCATCCGAATCTTTTGAGCTTCAGCCTTATTCTTTGGGAAGGCCCCGTGCCTGAGATAATCCCTCATGGGATCCATCCAGTTGGCTCCCAAGGGATAAGCATTACATTCTCGGGTTTCTGGATGCTTGGTCTGGCTAGGAAATCGACCAGCACAACCCGAGACAGGTTCTCATCAGTTAAGGATGCTTGCCCGACTAGGTGGTCAGCCACAGTATTTCATTTCTCGGGATCTGAGTGAAAGTTATTCTCTGAAAATGCTCTATTTCTTTTAACATAAGTGCCCGATAAGACTCCATTTTTGCATCCTTCGCCTCGTATTCTCCTTTGATTTTTTTGATGACTAATTGGGAGTCACTGTGCACTGCTAAGACCTGGATCTGGAGGCTTTTGGCAAACCTTAAACCATATATGATTGTTTTATACTCGGCTTCATTATCGGTGGTTGGGAACTGCAGTTGCACTACCATATGGAGATGGGTACCATCGGGCGTCTGGATTTCGAGGCCAACCCCTGACCCATTTGAACTGACTGACCCGTCCACAAATAAATTCCATGTATCTGGCTCGTGTTGTTGATCAATCTCCTTAGTTTCCTCCTCGAGTAAGAAGTCTGCAACTACTTGGCCCTTGATGGAGACCCGGGGTACGTAAGTTATATCATAAATGCCTAATTCAATGGCCCACTTTGAAATTCTGCCAGAAAAGTCAGGTTTAGACATAATGACCCGAATAGGAGTGGAGGTTGGGACAATGATTGGATGTGCCTCAAAGTAAGGCCTGAGTTTTCGTTTTGCATTTAACAGTGATAGCACCAATTTTTCTTGCCCGCTGTATAGGGTTTCAGAAACTGCCAAGGATTTGCTTGTGTAGAAAACAGGCATCTACAAGCTCCCATCCTCCCCAATGAGGGTTGCACTGGTTGAAACGGAGGATGTTGCCAGAGAAAGATACAAGACTTTATCGGGTTTTGGTGTGGTATGGATTGGGGGCTTGGCCATGTACTCTTTCAATCTTGAGAGGGCCACGGATTGATCTGGACCCCATACCTCACATTTCATTGCCTTGATTGCCTGAAAGAATGGTCTGCATCGATCGGTAAGTCTCGAGATGAATCTGTTAAGGGCAACCACTCTTCCGGTCAGAACTTTGAACATCCTTATAAGGTCGGGGTTCCTTCATTTCCATCAATGCTTTGACTTGTGTCGGGATAGCCTGAATTCCGGTTCGATCCATAATGTGTCCCAAGAACTGTCCAGATGACACGCCAAAGGAACATTTCTCCGGATTGAGTTTCATTCTATGTCTCTTAAGGGTATCAAACCCTTGTTGCAGTTGTCCCAAATGGTCCCCTTTCGCTCTGCTATTGACCACGGTGTCGTTCATCATCCCTTTAAAGATCTTGTTTACCAATCTCTGAAAAGTAGCACCTGCATTTTTCAATCTGAAAGGCAAAACTCTAAAATAGTAAGTACGTGTTTTGGTGATGAATGATGTCTTTTCTTCATCGACTGGGTTCATCTTTATCTGATTGTACCCTAAGTATGCATTCAGGAAAGTCAATCGCTCATAGCCATTGGTAGCATCCGCCATCTGATCAATTTTGAGCAAGGGAAAGCTATCATTCGAGCATGCCCTGTTCAAGTCAGTAAAATTAACACAAACTCTCCACTTACCATTCTTCTTCTGGACAACTACGACGTTGGCAAGTCAATCGGGGTATTTCACTTCCCTGATGAACCCGACCTGGAGCAATCGGAATACTTCTTCTACTATGATTTGGTTCTTGTGGGCTCCCATGCGCCTCTATTTCTACCTGATCGGCCTTACATTAGGGTCAACATATAGGGAGTGTTGGCAGACAGTGGGGTCAATACCGGGCATTTCTGTGTGTCCCCAAGCGAAGACATCGGAGTTATTCTGCAGAAACTGGGTTAGTTATTTCAATTCATAATTAGTAAGGTTGGTACCCGCATATGTGACTCTTTTGGGCTTATCGGGTATTATGGATACAGGCTGTAAAGGCTCAACCACGATTGGGATACCCGAATCCCCGTCCTTTAATTGCCATTTAGGATCTAGACTCCGATCTTCGGTGAGGATCTCCTTCGGGCTTTTCTCTTTTCTGATCTCTTTTAGGGTAACGACATAACATTCTCTTGCAGCCACCTGATATCCTTTGATGTCGATGACGTCAAACCCGTTCAGGCCTATGCA
Organism: Cornus suecica; assembly: GCA_963922005.1. NCBI lineage: Eukaryota > Viridiplantae > Streptophyta > Magnoliopsida > Cornales > Cornaceae > Cornus > Cornus suecica. Next base: position 21,074,274 of record OY998241.1, read on the forward strand.
CCTCATCATCTGATGTAAGGTTAAAGGTACCCCTGGATTCTGTGGATCCATCCCCTTCCCATGAGCAAATTGTAGGATGGCTTCACATCCACTATCACAAAAGTTTCCAGCAGAGTCCTTTGAGCAATGGATACTAGTAGTTGGACTTCCCCGATGGGTTCAACCTGCTTCCCGTCGAATCTAGCAATAGGACTCCGGGAGGTCACAACTTCGCTCGGATTGATTTCAAGCTTCTCGAATGCCCATTTGGTGATGATTTTTGCATTGCTCCCTGGATCAATTATGACCCGCTTAACAAGGCAGTTGGCTACCATCAGCGTAAGGACCAACGGATCATCATGAGGGGTCTGGATGTTTTGAAGGTCTGTTGTAGAAAAAATAATCTGTGTTTCACCTGTCCTGTGGTGGACTTCACCAACCTTATTAACTTTCCTTATCTTTCGGGCTTGACACAGCTGGCTCCGGCTGGCTCCTTTCGTCTCCTTGGAGGTGGGGCCACCGAGAATCATGTTGATAATTCTAACCGGTTGTGCAGCTGCGGGATTCCTGGGACCGTTGTGTGCTTGTTGATCGGCCTTTGGTCTCTCCCACTGGATGTAGTCCCGGAGCTCACCTCGAAGTATCATTGCCTCCACTTGGCGTCTGAGATTCTGTCACTCATTGGTAATGTGACCAAAATCACTGTGGAAGGCACAGTGCTTCGATTTATCCCTTTGATCCAAAGGTTGCCTGATAGGTGGCAGTGGTTGGAAGATTCCGTTGGCTTTATTCTTTTGGTAGAGTTTGGCGAGGCTGACTCTTAATGGAGTCACTTTTTCCTCAAATCTGGGACGTTTGACTGGGTTCGGGGCTGAAGGACCCGAGGTACTTGGGCGCTTTCGGTCAGGCGCTAGTTCCTTCGATCGGGCTTCAACACTGACCAAGGCTACCCTCTTCTGTCTGATAGCCTCTTCCTCTTCTATCCTCAAATACCCTTGGGCCCTGGAATATAGCTCCCCGATGCCCGATGGTGGGTGCTTCACCAGAGACTAATGGAACTTAGTCCCGGGAATCAGGGCCATTCGGAAGGCTTCAATGGCAAAGTACTGGTTACAATTGTCAATAGAAAAGGACTCAATGTTGAATCGAGATAGAAAGCTCTTCAGGTATTTTCCTTTCTCCTGGATCATCGTGAAGAGGCAGGAGATAGTTTTCTTCTATCTCTTGTTCCCGTAATACAGGGTGACAAAAAGCTTTGTAAGTTGTTGCCAACTACCGATTGATCCGAGTGGTTGCTTTCTGAACCATAGTAGGGCTAGATCGGCAAGACTTATGGAAAATACCTTACAAAGCAAGGCCTCATTCTCAACATACATGGTCATTTTCTGATGAATCTGATAAACGTGCTCCTCGGGATCCTTAGTGCCATCATAAAGGGTAAACCGAGGCATGACAAACTTCTTTGGGAAGGGCTCTCGCGTTATTCCAGGAGTTAACGGTGATTGGATCAACTCAGTGGAGGCCAGAACGGCCAGATTATCGGTAGACTGGGTCCTGAGATCTCTCAGGACCTTCCTCTGGAACTCAACCATCATCTATTGGAGCTTTTGTGGGGTCAAGGCCTCATCAGTGATGGGGGCATTGCCTAAGCGATAAGAGGATTTAGTATGCTCCTCTGCCCAAACACCATCCTCCTGGTCTTGAGGTTGGATGGGTGCCACTGGGGGAGCGGGTGGAAGAGTCATCCTCGCCATAAGCTCTACGTTCTGCTTTTCAAAAGCTTTGCTCCGTTCCTCGGTGGCTAACAAGCATTGCAAGATCTATTCAATGGTCTGAAAACCACCTGCTTGGCTATCTCCGGTGGTCAGAGCAACCGTTTGGGAACAGGTTACCGGCATGACTGCTCGATGGGTGAAAGAATAAGATAATCACAGATATAGAAGCTATAGATGAATATAAACAAGCTCAACTATAGAGATGGGAAGATGATCACAGATTTGGAAGGTAAAGATGAATCACAGATCTAGAATCAAGAGAGTTTCCCACAGACGGCGTCAATGTGTATATGCTAAAAAATACACAACACAAGAATAGAATCCTTTATTGATGATTTCTTTTTGTTTATATACATACTCTTTTTGGGCTTTGAGCACATTAGGACAACATTCCCTTACACGTCATCCATTTTCACTTTTTTGCCACGTCACTAACTTATTCTTCAAGTTTATTATAGAATATCTAAGAAATGATCCTTTCTCATCGGGGTTTTGATCACTTGTATTGGGTTAGCGGGCTAGATGTTTGTTGGGCTTAGATGCTTAATAGGCCCTAATATTTTCACATGTATAGCCGTTTATTTTCACGCAACTCAAGTAGGTTTTAATTATTCTAATTTTCAGAGAAATAATTTATTTAAATTCTTAAGGGAATTTCTATCTCCAATTTCATTTAATTCACCTATAGGTACTTCATTGAATTCATAAAAATCCCTAAGTCCCATCTATATCTATAAACTTAAACACATGCTAACATATATACATAAACATAAAACATCAAAAATATTAACATTTTCTACGCACAAAGAGTGATAGTTAGATATATATATATATATATATCCCACCTCAATTAGCGCTCCTAAAACAGCCCCGAAACGGGCCCACCGTGAACAGTGTCGGCGCCGGAAGATGGGGTTCGCTGACCAAAGTTGTCCGATTCAAATCCCGCTTGGACCGAAACGTCTGCCTCAACAACCTATTCAATATAGTCGAAACTCATCAGCAACCAATTAACGAAACAGAACAAATCTGAAAAAAACTAAACGAAACTCAACGGTTTCACACCAAATTTCAATATGATGCTCATGAACACAAGACCCAACTTCCTTTGAATTTCATGATGATCGGAGATCGGGAAGTCACCCAACTGGCGACACAAGTTTTGGCTGAACTCGACCTTGTCCACCATTGCCATGCGCGACTCAGCACCACCACCTACTGATGCTACCGCCACCACGTTGCGACGCCGCCATCACCAGCCATCTCTGGTGAACACAACTTCTGGTCGACACCATCACCAGGTCACCTGTCTCTCTATCCTTCGCGATATTCCCTCGCAAACCACCCTCAACCGCCATAGCCACCACAGCACGACGCCGCACCACCCGTCGCCGTCCCTGTCTTCACCAATGAACAGCCAGATCCACCAGGTCGTGCGCTAGTAACCCTCTCTCTCCTTCAACTCGTACAACTCAGCTCTCTCTATATCTCTCTCTCTTATGCAATTTGTCTCTCTCTTTTGATCGACGACAAGCCACTGTGATGAGGAAAAAGATGGTAACCAATGTTCGACGAAGAGAAGGGGAAGAAGAAGGCACGTGGCTGCACATGACCGTCTCCCTCTCTCAAAAATATCTCTATCCATACAAATATGTATATATCACAAATATATATTTATATATAATTAATCACCAATAATTTAATTTATTTAATTATTCTCACAAGATGAGGAGTAACAAAAATATTTAAGTATCTTCAAAGTCAAACATTGAATTAAAGGTGTTGAAATTCCATAAGTGATCCATTAAATTATCGGCTTCATAAGACCTCTATTTTTCATTGAATCAACCGACCCACCGCGCGTGTATTATTCAAGTGTTCATTAAGTGTCCAATTTAAAAAAATCAGGACATATTTTTTATATGTCGGACACGTATTTTTGGCGTGTCCGACATGAGTACAGCTACTCTAGACGAACTGTTCGTGGTTCGTGGATGGAAAGTGATGTGGATAACACAACACACTCGTTCACAAATAACAGAATACAAAACACCCAGGTCCATTGCCCTAAATTCCAGAATCGAAAATGTCATACGGCAGGCTTCCCGTATACCTCCTCCTCGAAATCCTTTACCGTCTCTCGCCAAAATCTATCTGCCGCTTCAAATCGGTCTCCTCATCTCCGACTCCAATTTCCACCACCACTACCTCCACAGCCTCATCCACCGCCCTTCCCGCCACCACCTCCTCTTCTACTCTGACTGCTTCTACTCCCTTGACTGCACTGAAGCCTCCACCGCCAACTCTGTCACTGCAACCAAACACGACTTTGCCTCCACCGCCAACTCCGTCACCGCAACCAAGCACGACTTCTTCCAGCTCGGCGACCCAGAAGAAATTGATGTCTTCAGCACTTGCCACGGCCTCGTTCTAGTCAACGACGGCTACAAGATTCTCGTAAATCCGCCAACTGACGAGGGCAAAGTTTTACCAGAATGCCCCTTCGCGCAGAATAAATTATATATTCCCTTCTCCCTTTGCGGGTTTGGGTAGGATAAGTCCATGGACGATTACGTCGTTCTGGTAATTAAGGGTAAAGCTTATGAAGAAGAGTTTGAACTCATCAGCGTCAGTGGCGATGAGCCCAAGAATAATGAGGTTGAGGAGGAGGGAGAAGCAAGCGACGAGCCCGAGAATAATGAGCTTCAGAATAATAAGGTTGAGGAAGGAGGGGAAGAAGCCGATGAACTGGAGAGTAATGAGGTTGTGGAAGAGGGAGGAGCAGGCGATGAGCCGGAGAATAATGAGCTTGAGAATAATGAGGTTAAGGAAGAGGAGGAATAGCCGATGAGCCGGAGAATAAGGAGGTTGAGGGGGAACGGGATTCGGGTAATATAGTTGTGAGTTTGTATTCGCTGGAGACGGACTCGTGGAGGAGGATTGAGGGTGTGCCGTGGGAGGATTACCCGTTCAACCATTCGCCATTGGTGTTTGTGAACGGGGGGATTCATTGGTTGACGACTCACAATGGTTCTGTATTTGGGGTGGCTGCATTCAATGTGGCAGCTGAGAAGTTCTATTTTCTCAAGTCGCCTTGCAGTCTGAGGAATTTCTCCAAGTTTAATTTGGGGGTTCTTGGCGGGTGTTTGTGTATACATGTGAAGCTTAACAATGACGAGGCCGAGTTTTGGACGATGAAGGAGTATGGGGTGCTTGAGTCGTGGACTAGAGTTGTGATAAGTGTGCCTAATTTGAAGAAGATGGTGCCATTTTGTTTGGTGGGGGATGAGGAGGTTGTGTTCGAAATGAATGAGGAGAAGAAATTGGTTATAGTGAATGGTGAAAAGAAAACATCAAGAGAGGTAGTGGTGAGTGGCGTTCCAGATGGGTATAAAGCAGGGATAGCATATGTGGAGACCCTCATCTCGCCGTATCGCAGCTGCACTTGTGGGTGTAGGCCTGAGCACTATGTAGCGAGTGAGAACTGGAAGAGGGATAAGCTAGACTGGTACAAACCCAATTCTATTGCTATCTTTTTATGTTATATTTTCATGCTTTATATTTTTAATGCCACTGTAGTATGGATTTTTTGAACATGTGCATCATCATTTCTTAGGTAATCATTTTGTAGTGATAGAGTTTAGAGTTTGAAGTTGAACTATATAGTTGCACTATAGTGGGGTTCGATGCCGCTGAAATTAGGTTGTTTCTATAGATACAGTGGAGGTCCATCCGACATGGTAGGAGTGCTATTCTTGAATGCACATACCAAAGAGAACAAATTTTTTTAATTTACATTATATTTTGGTCTTTTTGAGGTTTACATTTATACCATTTCTTTTTTTTTTGATAAGTAAGTAATTTATTAGAAAAGAAACGCATTCAAAAGGGGAATGCATCCCATATACACCGACCCCTATGGGCCAAGAGAAACCATAAACTTGATCTTCTCGTCTATAGAACTACAGTTGCGCCCTTCCACCCAACTGAATAGACAGAAAATAAAAACATGTTTTAACACCCTCGCAGGGGACTCAACACCCTCGAAGCAACGCCTATTGCGTTCCATCCATATAAACCACCAAAGGCAAAGAGGAGCCACTCTCCAAAAAATTTGTGCATGCGAGTCAATCGCCACGCTCCTCCAAGAAAGCAAAACCTCCCGAACCAAGGCAGGCATCACCCACTGATCACCAAACAAGCATAACAGAAAACACCAACATTCATAGGCAAACGGACAATACAAAAGGAGATGATCAACGGATTCTCCGTCCTGTTTGCACAGAAAACACCGATTGACCAAAAACATGCCCCGCCGTCGCAACCTATCCAAAGTGAGAATCTGACCCCTTGCCACCAACCATGTGAAAAAAGCAACCTTAGGAGGGGCCTTCGAACACCAAACCGCCTTCCAAGGAAAATGATCATCGTTCGTCCTCGGCAAGAGACATTGAAAAAAGGAAGAGACTGAAAAAAGTTGTGAAGTAGTCGCCTTCCAAATCAATGAATCCTGAAGGCGCCGCACAAAACTGACATCCCATACTAACGTCCCGATATCAAGGTGATAACAGTCAACTACTGAAGCATGACGGTCCCGAGCGATCCTATAGAGCTGAGGGAACGAGGACTCCAAAGAGCCTACACTGCACCACCAATCCGACTAAAAATGGATACATCGACCATCCCCAACTCTAGCCCTGGTACAAGATACAAAAAAATCCCATCCCTGTCGGATATCCTTCCACACTCCCACACCGCGCCGACCCCTAACCTCCTCAGAACACCAACCGCCTCTAGTCACACCATGACAACAGACAATTACCCTCCTCCACAAACGGTCCCTTTCCATCCCGAAGCGCCACAACCATTTACCCAATAGAGCCTTGTTAAAAGGCAACACACGATGGATACCTAAACCTCCGTCCTGAAAAGGCCGACAAATAGCTTCCCACCGCACCAAAGGAATAGAGTAACCTTCCATACCACCGCCCCATAAAAACTATCATTGAAACCTCTCAATCCGCTGAGCCACTCCGCTGGGAATCCGATAAAGTGACAATGCATACGTAGGTAGGTTGGATAACGTGCTCTTCACCAAAGTAAGTTCCCCCCCTTAGAAAGATACTGTCATTTCCAACCTGCAAGACGCCTTTCCACCAGGTCCACCACCGAGCCCCAACATGTTTGTCGCTGCCCTGAGGATCCCAATGGCAAACCCAGATACACCGTAGGAAGCTGATCCTCTCTACACCCCAACGTTGAATCTAAAGTAGACACATTCTCCACCTCACCCACCGGGAACAACGAACATTTGCCAGTATTAATCTTCAGACCAGATACCGCCTGAAAACATAACAATATACATCGTAGATACCGCAACTGCATCACATCCGCATCACAAAATACCAAAGCATCATCGGCGAATAATAAGTGTGAGACATCCTCAACCTGAGGTGCGACATCACCCATTTCTAATTGGATTGCATATGAAAACTAAGACGTTTTTAATGTTTGAATGCCTCTGTCGTTGATTTATTGTTTTAGCTCTTAAAAAATAAATGCAGATACCATTAAGGCATTACTTTCATTTCATTCTATTCTCCCCCCACCCCACATTAATTGGAATTCCACACGTGTTGGTCCTGTGGAAATGGCTTCTTTAATGGCTTCTTGCATGGAAATTAAAATGATAAGAAGAATTGATTTTAAGGTGATGCGGTACATGTGAGAATTCATTCATGTCACGTTGGGGATTTTCTTGTATATATGAGAAACAAGGAATGATGCTTAGAGAAAAGAAAAGCGTTGATGCATGATTCTCTCACAATCTTGACTAGAATGTTGTTCCTTCAAGAGAATAGAGGTTGTGACCCAAACAAGCTCCGGTGGGGTAACCTCCAAGTTAGTGTTTGTTTATTAGAGTATCAAAGAGAGATATTTATGTACGGATTGTTCACTTAGACCTTCCTTTTTGACACGTCCTCTGAGCTAGTTGCAGTTCAGGAGAGATTCTTGGAATCATATAAACTCATCCTCATCTTCATCCTCCTTCTAAATTGTTCTATATCCTCATCTACCTGTCATCCTTGTTTAAATTACAATTGCAATGATCATCTCTTGTTTAAACTTGAATTGTCGTTATCTATTCCCCTATCAAAAATGTTAATGCATGATTATTATCACGGTCTGGACCTAAACGTTATTCTTGCAAGAGAAGTGAAGTGATGCCCAAATCCAGCACCGATCGGGTGTTGTCCGGAAAACCTCTGAGAATAAGTTAGTGCTTGTTTATTTGAGGACCTCTCTCTTTGTGTACGCATTTTTTGGTTACCTTTTATAACATGTACTCCAAGCTAGCTGCGATTCTAGAAAGATTTTTGGGAATCAAATTACCTCATCATCATTTCCTTTTAAGTTGCTCGTTGTCCTCTTCTACGTGTCATCCTCATTCAAATTTCAATTAGATGATCATCTTTTAGGTGAAGTTGAATCGTCGTAACATTTACCCTATCAAAACAAAATAACCAAAGAACGGTTAAGTTTAAGAATATGCATGAATTGTCGAGGGTATATATGCATTAGCAGTCCTAAACCTATCAAATTTATGCTATTCATACTGCAAACAATTTTTTTGTTTCAAAATTGGATTTTACCGAACAGTCTTGATTTTCATTGTGTTTCTGAAACTCATAAAAAAAGAATAAGTTCTCTGCTTCAAGTAAGAAGCTCAACTGCAATTTGAAATGGATTAGTAATCATAATTTTCACTACTTGAATGGAATCATTGTGGGATGGAACCCCTCTAAGTTGTTTGATTTTTAAGTTTAAGTTATCCTTTAAAGTAATTAGTGCATGTTATTGAAAGTTTGTATAACATAGCTTCTAATAACCATCCTTATTACCCTCTAAATATGTAGGGAGTGAGAACTGGAAGAGGGATAAGCTAGACTGGTTCAAACCCAATTCTATTACTATCCTTTAATGTTATATTTTCATGATTTATATGATTAATGCCACTGTAGTGTGGATTTTTTAGCATGTGCATCATCATTTATTAGGTATTCATCTTATAGTGATAGAGTTTAGAGTTTAAAGTTGATCTATATACTTGTACTATAGTGGGGTTCAATCCCGCTGAAATTAGGTTGTTTCTATAGATACAGTGGTTGTCCATTCGACATGGTAAGAGTGCTATTCTTGAATGCACATACCAAAGAGAACAAAAAATTTCAATTTACACTATATTTTGGTCTTTTTGAGGTTTACCTTTATACCGTTTCTGCTTGGATTGCATATGAAAGCTAATACGTTTTTAATATTTGAGTACCTTGGTCGTTGAGTTATAGTTTTATCTCTTGGAAAATAAATGCAGAGATCGTTAAGGCATTACTTTCATTTCATTCTATTATCCCCCCACCCCACATTAATTGGAATTCCACATGTGTTTGTCCTGTGGAAATGGTTCTCCATTGGGCTCTTGCATGGAAACTAAAATGATAAGAATAATTGATTTTTAAGTGATGCGGTCCATGTGAGAATTCATCCATGTCACATTGGGACTTTCTTGTATGAATGAGAAACAAGGAATGATACTTATAGAAAAGAAAAGTGTTGATGCATGATTCTCTGACAATTTTGACTAGACTGTTGTTCCTGCAAGAGAAGAAAGGTTGTGAGTGTTTATTAGAGTATCTAAGAGAGATATTTCTGTACGGATTGTCCACTTAGACCTTCCTTTTATGACACGTCCTCTGAGGTTGCTGCACTTCAGGAGAGATTCATGGGAATCAGATCACCTCATCCTCATCTTCATTCTCCTCCTAAATTGTTCTTTATCCTTGTTAGGATGGCGAAATTCTATTGGTTATGTTATGTATGTGGTGATTTGTGGTATGATGTGACCTTTTGAATAGTAAAAAGGCAGCCTTATGATGTGGTCTTTGAATAGTCGAAAGGGCAGCCTTAGTGATGAAGGAAGCTTCCCATTGGCTGGAGTGTGTTGGCTTAGGGAATGCAGCAAAATAAATCTATTGGGTAAAATAGCTGCTGGTGACAAGAGGTGGTGTAGCTTCCAAGAAGTTTCCTTTTTTGCTTAGCCTATTACTTTCCTTAATCATGAAGCTTAGGACAGCTTGTGACAGCCTATATATGTGCATGCATGGAAGCTTCAAAGAAGGAACATAGGACGGTTAGCTGAGGTGGCAAAGTCTATAAATAAGGGGTTGTTGGGCAAAGTAGAAGATGGAGAAGAGAAGACAAAGAGAGAGCAGAGAGAGGAAAAGGGAGTGAAGGTACTATGCACGCATTTTTTGCTTACCTTTTATAACATGTCCTCCAAGCTAGCTGTGATTCTAGAAAGACTTTTGGGAATCAAATTACCTCATCATCATTTCCTTTTAAGTTACTCTTCATCCTCATCTATGTGTCATCCCCGTTTAAATTTTGATTGGTTTGATCATCTTTTAGGTGAAGTTGAACCGTCGTATCATTTCCCCTATCAAAACAAAACAACCAAAAAACGATTAAGTTTAAGAATACACATGAATTATCGAAGGATATATATGCATTAGTTGTCCTAAACCTATATCCATTATATGCTATTCATTCTGCAATTTGTTTTTGTTTTTTGTTTTGCGATTGGATTTTACCGAACAATCTCGATTTTTGTTATCTTTCTGAAACTCAAATAAAGAGAATAAGTCCTCTGGTTCGAGTAAGAAGCTCAATTGCAATTGGCAATGGATTGGTAATCATCACTCTCACTACTTGAATTTAATCACTGTGGGATATATTTAAATTTAAGTTACCCATTAGAGTGATCAGCGCGTGTTATTGAAAGTTTCCATAACTCAGCTTCTAAAAACTATCTTTATTACCCTCTAAATTTACAAAAAAAAAAAATCAAGATAAGAGATTTCTATGGCCACATCAACCAATATTCTACTGTTTAGACAAACCTTGGATATCATTAGCTGACTGGAATGTTATTAGATACCAAGAAGACAAGAAAGGAGGTCTCAAAGTCTCCCCTTCGTGCTAGTTAAATCTATGCTCCCGCTTTTCAAAGTGCATTAAGTCAAGTTGGAGGCATCTTCCTTTGTTAGTATCCGCATCTTCCCCCCCCCCCCCCCCCCCCCATGCAATAGGGGATCACAATTACCACTCTTGTGACCAAATGTTCTCACTAGCCTAGCCCAAGGACTTGTGCATGCTCTCCCAATTAATAGCTGGGGATTGACTTTAAATTATCTGTTAGGACCTGCCCGACACTATGTAAAATCTATGAGCTTTGCACCATTTATCTGCACAGGGGTTTCAAAATACACCCACGATGCCGACATCGATCCATGATGTCTTGGCCGTTTGGAGGAGTATGCGGGTTAAGTCTCACGCTGGGCCTTTTTGGAGGGTGGCCTCCCTTTGTCTTTGGTGGAGCATTTGGTTGGAGCGTAATAGACGTTGTTTTGAGGGCGTAGAGTCCCCATTGGGGGTGATTAAAGATTTGTTTATCTCTATTTTGTTTTGTTGGGTGGAGGGTCGCAATTATAAATCTGTAGATGGGAAGTTAGAGTTTTTGGGTTCCTTTGTATTTGGGATGCACTCCCCATTTGAGTGCTTTTTATATTATTACTTACTTATCCAAAAAAAAAAACGATGGTAGGAACATTTCCCTTATAAGTGCCAACAATTACTCTTAGCCCTTCCCCTGGCCCGGGGTTGATGTGCACCGATTTTTCTATTATAAAACAGAAAATATGATGGAAGGACAATAGATATGTTAAGTTGGACTGAAGCCTTGTTAGTGAGGTTTGGCTTCAAGAATTCTCTTATATGCAACTTGCTTTATCTGCACTACTTCCAGACCACAATGCTTTGGATACTATAATAGAATGGAGTCAACCCAAACCTTTTCAGGTTTTGTGCAAGATAAAAGGTGTTGTTAATATTGTGAGCACGGATTGCAACTCCATGCACTGACTTGCCTGAAGCTTCAGAGAGTTAAAGAGGAAGTTAGGAACTAGAATAGAACTGCTTTTGGTCACATTAATGATCAGCTTGCTAAGGAGGGATCTAACCTTGAAAGGCTACAAGAAGCTCTTCAAAAAGAAATTGTAAAAATGAACAATTGATTCCAGTTGAGACTCGAGCTAAATCCGAGTTGAAACATCGTTTAAGCCAATATAAAAGAAAAAAATCATCATGGGTCAAACAGTAAAAATAAGTTGGTTATGGGAATCAGACCACCTCATCCTCCTTCTAAATTCTTCTTTTTCATCATCTACCTGTCATCCTTGTTTAAAGTACAATTGCAATACCATTTTTGTTTGAACTTGAATTGCCATTATCTTTTCCCCTATCAAAAGTGCTAAATCTTGATTAAAGCCTCAAAAGAAGCATACTGAGATGTTGATTCAGCTTCAAAATGTCCATCTTGTCTTCCAAGGGTTGATAAGATGATCCTACTTCTCCATCCCAAATGAATAAAAGGTGGAACAAACCCACAATAACAGGATGTAGAAGAGATTAAAGCCGAACAAGTTAGCCCAAATTGGAAAACTTGGGACTGGGTGCCTCAGTAAGTATACTCTCATGTTTGATTCCTACTGAGGGCAAACATCTGTTGGGGCCATAGGCCCACAACCGGGGGCTAGTTTGAGCCTTACCCGATCTGTGCGGGCTTTGCTTTGCATGTACCCGTGGATTAGTTGGGGTGAAAGCCCTAAACACCCCGATTATTTAAAAAAAAACATGATGTAGAACAGACAAGTCATCATACTCACCAGAGATGCTAGATTCTCATCACCATCAGCCATCGAGCATGAGGTGACAACGGCATGTTGCCACTAAGAGGTTTCTTCCAAGGAAAGTCTCAACTCATCAACAAGTTTACCCCCTTCTAGTCCTTTTCTTAAAAATTATAAATCTTGCAATGCTAGCTTGCCATAGAGAGACACTCCAATTAGTCTTTTTTAAGCATTTTCTCTGGACATTTTAGTTTTTACTAATATGAGGTGATCGTAACACTTTTGATTCACGCAATCCAGCCTTCTCTGTGTAAGGCGGAAGCCCCAAAAAATGCTTTTCCAAAAATGGGTGATCAATAAATTGAATCTCTCTGCTATCTTGGTGGTCGTGGCTTTTGGTGGTATTTATATTTGGCGGACTCCTCTACCTGTTCTATTGATCAAAAGCATTGAGTAGCGTCACGCTGTTTTAGAATAGATTCTCAAGCCACACCTTATCCCCCTGGCCACGTGTGGGCCATATAGAAGAGAGGCCCTATGGGGGTCTATCACTTACCTGTGTGAGCCACATTGCTCACGCTCCTTGCCAATAACCGGCATTTAGCTAGAACAAACCATAGGTTGGCCCAACATCCAATTGGCTCTTCGCTGCTGCAAATTAAGAGAACGGAGTCTGTGAATAGCCAGCCCGGGCAAAAGCTTCTCTATTGGTTTTTAAAATATGCAACTCAAGAAAAGAAAGGCTTCTCTATTCTTGTGAATTAGAAAGCATTGAGAAAACTTGTACAGTGTCTCTTAAGTACCAAAAAACTGAAATTAGCTTATGTTGGATGGGAATTAGAGGGCTCTCCAAGCCTTGCGTCGGATTGGATGAGTTATTAATTTCGATAAATTTTTCTTTTTTCAGAGAAAAGGGTTTCTTCGCTATTTGGAGAATTCCATTTGTATCTTTTGACGCATGCTCTTTATTGAGCCAAATCCGGTTTATGAGAATTTCTGGCTTCGAGCCTAAGACCAAAACTGGTAGGCTGTCTAATGTAATACCGCTATAGACGGGCCTGCCAAAATTGGAGCAAGAAGCGCCCTCCCGCTCTCGAGTGGTAAGTGGTTCAGCGGGATGAACCGTCCCGTTTTTCGCAAAAGATCAGGTACTACTTCTCCTGCGGGGCAAGTCATACTTCAAGATCGAGAGAGATCTCCTCTTTCAAATTTTTAGGAACGTACAGATTCACACTCTAAATCTGAATGGGGAAAAGGCAATGCTAGAGGTGGTTGTGAATTGGGCCCTTCGCCTTCTAGGCTGATGGACCACTTCCTCTCTAGGCCGAGCCAGCGTCTGGGCTTATCTTTGGCTGGCCCAGACTTATAGTCCATACGTACTCTCAACTTGGTATTCAGACAACAATATTAACATCACTCACTTACCCCGACCCAAGTTAGGCCCAAATCTGATCAGATAGTCTTTCGGGTAGTGAGCTTGTACTGATCACTTGCCCTTCAACTTCTGAAACTGAGAGTTAATGCAAGAGTAAAAGTACAACTTGATTAAACAAGTTTTGACACCACAAATTTGCCAACAAAAAAATATAGGTTGTCTCAGTTGTCTATACATGGGACAATAACCATCACTATGATCCACATAACTATGGAGGTTCTTCATTTAAGTAGCATCCTGTGTGTCTGGGAAGCATGAATACTTCTACCTGGTTGACGTACCTGTATTGTGACCATGTTGGATGCCAACACTCAGATGCATGCCCAATACTTCCTAAAAGGTACCCAAATTTAAATTTTCTATTTTTTATTTGTAACTTGTATCCGATACTTGGATGTAGTTAACAAGTTTTGAGTATTTAAATGATAATTTCTAACCATATCGTATTATTCTTTTAAATTGAGGTTCAAGAATACAATTTAAAAAGATGTTTTCAGATATATATATATATATATATCATGATCTAGTCCAACATTTATCCATGCTACATAACTCTCAACTCTTATCTTGTTTGTTTTATGGAATTGTATAAAGATATATGTCAACAAAATATGAAACATAACACAATTAGTTAATACATTCATATGTTGATTTTATTCATATCTATGTTCATGTGTATATATATACATATATGGTTTTGTTTATTTATGTATATCAGGTTCCCATATGCATGCTCTATGTCTTGCCATTCATTGCTCTCTCAGGGGAACTGTGACCCCATACTATCTGCTCAATATCTACCCTCATCCATTCCTCCTCCAAACATCCCCGTCACTCCAAGTGGTTGGAACATACCAAACATGTAATCACCTCCAATCACCTCAGGCGTTGGTCTTCGCTCACCTCTAGCCCATCAATCCACCCCAAGGAAGAAGCGTGGATTCTTATTAAAAATGGCAGAGCATTCATCTGTAATAAGATGATTGTTAGTAGGTGGGAGCTAGTGACAAGTCTACTATACATGACACATTTAAATTCATAACTTTCTTTCACATATTACACATACTCAGAGTCCTTGTGGAGTTAAAAAAATGGAAAATTGCCAACTGATAGCAGTTGTTTATCTACTGAAGATTTCAACGGCTTATCCAGTGTAGTAGACAATTACATGAGAATTAAGACTGAAAGCGTGGAATATTTTAGTCAAAATAAAAGGTCGTTATTTGGTATGTGGTGATTTTTATTTTTTCTATTCTATTTTAAATTGCTTTTTAAGAAATTTTCTTCCTTTCCAAAATACTAACTGATATCTGCCAGTTTCATTAATTTATTTTGTTTTAGAAATAGGAAAGAATGCATGCGAGAGGTGGTTAATGATGGCCCAAAATTGAACTATATATCTATCCTTATCCAAAATGTAAAATTAAATTATAGTGTATTTTTGCAAATTGACTTGCTTTAATGCCTTTTTTTTAAAGAATCTAATATACAATGCAATCATGTAGACTACCCAAAATGGGAGCCATCATCAGATGTTGTTAAAATATTAGAGAAATGTTGTTCTATAATTCGATTATTTTCCTCTATTTGCTTAGCGAGAAATGCAAGCCGAAAGAAGAACCTGTTTATTTTTTTGGTTTAGCCTTGCTAAGGTGGCAGAAGCCAACATCACCAATTTTGGTGGGGGTATGTGAGTTGTGGTTGCAGTGGTCTAACCGTCATGGGCTTCTGCAAGCTCTCCCCATTTATGGCTAGGGATTGGCTCTAGTACCATCTGTCACTTCTCGCCCCATTGTGTAAATATTTTTCATTTATCGCACTCTCCAATCTCCATTCTATCCTCCCATAACACCCTGGGAATCTGTTTCCACTGCTTATTTACCTTTTTGCACTACTTCCCCACTTTATTTCTTCTCAAAACTACAAATAGATAAGCTAACTTTTTCAATCATTTCTGTAAGGCCCGTAGGCCACCTGTCTTGGCTGGCAAGGCACTTCCATTGGTGAGATATGGAAATCCAACTCTATGAACCCAAGAAACAGGCACTCTAATCTTCCGTTTGTAAAGCAGAAGCCCGCGGAAATGGAGTTTTGTTTATCCCACTTGCCCTTTATATGGGTGAAGGGTTCTCTTTTCTGTGATTTAAATCAAAATTAATATAAAGAAAGGGGCAGAAGATTTTTTGTATTGAGTATTGTTTCAGCTTTAGTAACCCTTGTCCATTTCCAAGGAACCATGGAAAGGAAATGGTGGAACTTGGAAACTTAGTTAATTGTACTCATTGTCCTTTTTGGAACAGGTGGAAGTCGTATAATTTTTTATTCATCAAGTTTCTGGAACTGAAGGAACAGAAAAACTACGGGACACAATGACAGTACATTATGTATAACATATAAGCAGTTAGTTGTTTAAATACTCGTTTACTATTCAAGCTAGTGTTTTAACTTCAGTTTCTGAGACCATTTTCTTTATTGAGAGAGTGACGTCCACTTATTAAAGTTAGACGAAATGTCTAATGATCTTCCATATCCTACATTCCTTCTTTAACAAACAGAATTATTGTTCCTTTCTTCCTTTTTTAAATTGGATTAGCTAGCCAAAGGATCAAGAATTTAATAATTTATTTTTAGAGGTTTGAATTTCCTTTTGGGCTGTTTGGATATCTTTTCTATATTTGTTACACATTAGATATTCCTTGTTCTTTTACCTTTTATAGATGACCTAGTGTATCTGTTTGATATTTATGTCATTTTATGAGTAAATGTGGTAAATCTCATTTCTCTCTCTCTCTCTTCCTTTATTTTCCTTAATATTTTTCATTTTAGATGTTGGCAAAATGCTTCTTTATTGCTTATTTGCTCTTATCAAACAATCTTTTGGGTAGTGTCACTGACTCAATGGTTGAAGGCTACAGAAAAATAACCTCGACCGAACAATCAGTGAAAAAAGCAAAAAGATGTAAACTAGATACAAGTTCGAGCTCAAGTAGCATCGAGGCTTCCAATTCTACCCCTTGTCATTTGTCCCCATCAGATTACTGGGAATCCATGAAGTCCGTGGCAATGGAAAGATGTCCACCTATGGATTTGGCCTTGGAGATGCTCACGGATCCATACTGGAAGGAAAGATTCATCTATAAGCTTGAAAACCCACACTTATTTGTCGTGGAGCCTTAGGTGACAGATTTAGTTTTAGCATGGTGAAGTTATTCCATGGTCAGGTAGTGAGAATAGCAGCTTTTCTGTTTCGATGATGACATAATTTTTGAATTGTTTTTCATGTGATGGTGTCGTGATACTTGGATGGAACGGTACTTGTTTCCCGCTCAAATAGTTTTTGTTTATACAACAGGAGAACTTCTTATGGTGCTTATATTTTTCTCTCACCTGTGGTATTTTTCTGCTTGTGCTTCTTTCTAATTGTTATGTAAATGTTATAGATAGTAGGTCAATGGGTTGTTCAAGTTCATATTTGTCATGAAGTTGGAATGTGTCATGTTGCCTTCTTATGTCAATGGACTTTCTGTAATGCAGCAAGAAATGCCTTGTTTGATGTCATAAAGTGATAAGAGGGATGTTGCAAGTGTGTAATTAGGGTGGTGTTTTTATTTTCTTTTTTTCTTTATATATATATATATGTATATATGTATATATATCATTTCATGTGTGTGTGTGTGTGCGCACAATATGTGTGGGGTATTAGTCGAAAGTAGGGTTGGAATTAAGTTAAGAAGACGACATGTTTTGTGGTAATTGTGTAATGATGAACTCGGACAATATCGGTTTTAAATGCGAGTATTCAATGAGTATCAATATTGTGGAATAATTTTGTGTTTTATTGTGTATATATGTTACAATAACAGATAGTCCTAATTCAAATTATGTAGCCAAAAAGTCATCTCAACAAGTTATAACTGATCCTCAAAGACATCAAGTAGAGATGGATATTTCACATGGGAATGCGAAAGTATTGGAAGCAAAGGAAAATAGTAAGAAGATGAGGCATCGACTCAAAAACTCATCAGACATGGGGAAATCATCTACACCGCTTCAGCTACAATCAAATAAACATGGGACTTCAGTGCTTAAGGATATGGAGAGTGTGGTTGTTGTCAAGAGCCTATGCCGTAATTTGAAAGTTGAGGGCTCTGGAAAAAATGTTGAAACAAAAATTAATGTAGTACATAATATTTCGGCGGAGGAGACCAGCCTTGAATGGTCTCCACGGCAGACATGAAAAATCCTTTGTTGGAATTGTCAAGGAGTGGGGTACCCCTTGACAATTCGACAGTTGAGAAAGTTGGTTCGCCAACATTCCCCGACGGTGGTAATCTTGTTGGAGACAAAGAACACAAAGCCGAAATTGGAAAATATTAGAAGAGTTTTGAGGTTCGATCGGATACATTGTGTTGAACCTTGTGGGTTCACAGGAGGTCTGACAATATTTTGGAAAGAGGTATGTAATGTAATGATTTAAAATTTCAAATTACTTGTTGTGTGAAAATGGGTTATCCCAACTTAGAATGGTGGTTTACAGCTGTTTATGCTAGTGATGATGCTAGTATTCAAAAAAAACAGTGGTACTATTTGAGGCATTTGCGATATACTCTTGGCTCAAAATGGATGTTAGTGGGAGATTTTAATGATTTATTATACCCAGATGAAAAGAAAGGAGGAAGATTGAAGTTGGGTTGGATGATGAAAAGCTTCAGAACGCTAGTTTCATATTGTAATTTACAAGACTTGGGTTTCATTGGTTACCCATATACATGGTGTAACAATAGAGACAGAGCAGACAATGTGAAGGAACGGTTAGACAGAGCATTAGCAACTACTGATTGGAGAATTACATTCAAAGATGTTGTCATTCACAATTTAACTGTTTGTGGCTCTAATCATTCAGCTTTTTTGATTGATTTGTTCTTCAAAATGGGTCCAAAGAGGAAAATTTTCAAATTTGTTGCAAGGTGGTTACATGATAAAGAGTGTGCAAATGTTGTGGAAAAGTCTTGGCAATTTAAAGGATACGGTACTGTACAATTTTAGCTGAAGGAAAAGATGAAGAATTGCAAATCTGAATTGCTCAAATGGAGTAAGTTGAAAAATCAGAATTAACTATGACAAATCATCTATTATTTTTGGCTCAAATGTGCCTATAGATGAAAGGAAAGAAGTAAGCCGAAGATTGAGTCTAGCAACTGGCGGTAGGGATGACAGGTATTTAGGTCTACCACCTGAAATTGGTAGATCTAAAAAAAAAATATTCAAATATCTTGAAGATCAGATGGTGGCTAAATTATAAGCATGGAAATAGTGTTTCTTCACTTCAACTAGAAAGGAGATTATTCTTAAATCGGTATTGCAGGCTATTCCCACATCTACAATGAGTTGTTTCAAAGTGCCATTAGGTGTGTGTAAAAGATTGAGAAGTAGAATGTCAAATTTTTAGTGGGTCAGGATCAATGGAAAAAATGAAAGTTTGTTGGCTAAAATGGAATCAGTTGTGTAAAAATAAAAGTGATGGTGACATGCGATTTAGGGACCTTGAAGCGTTTAATTTAGCATTATTATTCAAGCAAGGATGGAGATTTGAAATTGAAGATGGCGGTCTTTTGTGCAAAGTATTTAAAGGAAAATACTTTCCAAATTGCTCTTTAATGGAGGCAAGGGTAACTGTAACTTCAAGCTGGGCATGGAAAAACATCAATTCTAGTAGAGAGGTGTTACAAAGAGGTATAAGATGGAGAGTTGGTACATGGAATTTAATTAATATTTGGAGAGACCCTTGGATATCTGACATACCTGGATTTAGAGTTTTATCCAATTTTTCTACAAGCAGCAGTGTCCATTGCTTTAGCGATTTGGTGGATCCCGAATCAAGAAGTTGGAATGCTAACATTATTTCTAATTTGTTTTATGGGGTAGAGGCAGAATTTTTTAAAAAAACTCCTTTGAGTGAAACCATGGCCATTGATAAAAAAGTGTGGCATTTTTCAGTTGATGGGAAATTTACAATGAAATCAGCAAATAGAATTGCTTCTGGTTTAATACTGGAAGCTAAAAATCAAAGGGACTATGTAGATACTATAGCAACAGTTCAATGTGTTCAAAATATTTGGAAGAAGCTATGGAATATTAGAAGCAAAGGAAAGTTGACACACTTTATATGGAATTGTTGCTACAATATCCTTTATGTTTTGGTCAATTTGAAGAAGAAATGAATTATATCGGATGATTGTTGTTTGATATGTGGCTTAGAAGTAGAATCTATTGATCACGTGTTAATGCAATGTCCTTATGCTATCAAAGTATGGAAATTGTGCCCAATTTGCGTTGAATCGCCTTTACTAGAGTCTTCATCTTGGCTTCATTGGTTTTGCAGTTTATTAAAGCTGTGGGAAAGGAATGAGGATAGTGATGATCTATTAAGTTTGTTTGTTTACTTATGCTGACACATTTGGAAGAGCATAAATCAATTTTATTTCGAGAACAAGAGAATTGATGAAAGGGTATTAGTGCAAACTACTGCTAATCATTAGCATGAGTACAAAATGACAGTGGATATGGGAAATGAATCTAGAAATACATATGATACATCTTCATCGGTGCCTAGATGGAAATCACCTGCTAATGGTGTCTACGAAATAAATTTTGATGCAACCTTTAAAGTTCAAATTAAGGAAGGAGCATCTAGTTTGGTACTTAGAGACTCTACAGGTACAGTTCAAAAGGTTGTCATTCATTTCTTTCCCATGGTAGCTTCTGCTATTATAGTTGAGGCTATGTCGGCGAGATTAGCTCTAAAATGGGCTCAAGCTTGGGGTTTGACTGAGGTGGTGATAGAAAGGTGATTGCAGTTTAGTAATGAATTATAAGAAAAATCCCAGACTATTGCGGTTATTGCTGAAGATATTGACTCTTTACTTGAAAGACATCCTGCATGGAAGTTACAGTGGATAAGAAGAACCGCGAATGGATTAGCTCACGCTCTAGCACAATATGTTATGCAAAGAAAAGTTTGTTTTTGTTTTTTGGATTACTTTCCATGTTTCGTGGAAAAGTTGGCTAGTGATGATTGTAATTATCCAAATCAATAATAAATAAAAATACTTTCTTGTCTTGAAAATAAAAAAAAAAAAAAAGTCTCGGACACTCTGTTATCGAAAAAAAAAAATACCCAAATTAAAAAAGTTAAGAAAAAATAAGAAATCATATTTTGTTTGACAATTGTTTCACTTTTTCAATATTGAAATAGATTGGTACCAACAAGAAAGACCTATCTCACCAGGCAGTTTTCCAAAGCTTGTTCGCCTTTTTTCTAAGTCAAGCTTGATCTCTGTGTGTATCAATCATAATCTGATGTAGGCTATATATTATTTATATTAGTTTTACGCTTTTTGATTATCTTTATCTACTATTTGCTAGTGTATGAATATACATATAGGCTCTGTTTGTTAGAGTTAGTTTTTAGTTTTTAGTTTTTTTTTTTTTCATGCTTTTACATAAAAGAAAAGAGAAATATATGTCTCTTTTAAATTTTTTGTCAAATACCACCCAAAATAACTTTTAATTACAAAAAAAAATAAATAAAATTTAAAAATTCAATCCAAAATGGCCTTACTTAAAAATATTTTTGTCAGTTCACCCATAATTTTTAGTAATAACAAATTTGCCAAAAAAAAAAAAAGTAATAAAAAAAAAAAATGAAAAGTTTGAGCATGTAATATATTTTTGGACTAATTCGTCCAGATAAACAAGTTAGGTGTTTTTAGCGCGAGTGGGTCAATTAGCCTGCAATTCGCTGTATGTATATATATATATAGATACATGTTTTATGCATAAATATGAAGTTGTATATATGTTGTAATGATTTGTATGATCAGGTAATTCACAGTCTGCACTGAAAAGGCTTGAAAGCCAATTCATTTCACCGGTTGGGTCACAGTTGTTAAAGAGACTTGTCGATCATGTCATTCTCGTTCTTCAAGGCGTCGAGGCCTAAAACCCCACAAGAGCTTGTCAAAGCGATCAAGGACAGCCTATTCGCTCTCGACACCAAAACCGTTGCCGAAGTTAAATCCCTCGAAAAGGTTTTCCAATTTCCCATCTTCACATATACATAGACATATACATATACATACATACGCGTACATATCTATATACATTTCAATATACCCTTGAATTAGGTCTTATTTTTTGTACCCACCTCAATTTGGACTTGGGTCTCACTGCATTTCTCTCCATTTTACGAATTTGTGCCGAAATTCTTACAATTTGACTTCATTACAGCACAGTTATGGTGGTTAATTGATTTGATTTTCGGTTGCCTGTGCTCATTGTGATTAATCATGCTGTGTCTTCCTTACTTATGTTTGAAAGGGTTTCAGAGTTTGGGTATTGATTTTTACGCGCCATTAACAGTTGCTGGTACTAATATGACGACATTTTCATTGTGGATTTCACTAGAAGAGTTGTCAATGGATATCAATTTTGGTAATTTATGTTTTGTAATGTGGATAATATGCTTGGATAGTTTCCGAATTTTTACTGAAGACTGAAAATATTCTGTTGGAAAATCTATTCTTAATAGTGGACATGGGGTAAAATAGGATACAATGGAAAAAGAGAATTCATGTGGCCGATCCCAAATTTATGGAGTAAAGGGAATGTTGATGGTCACAATATTTCTTGTTTTGACTCCCACTGGATGCATCTGAACCTGATTTGCGTTTTCTTTTATTTATTTTCTCTTTTACTCCGGCTCAGATTCTTTGGAGCCGAGAATCTGCATATTTTTTTTTAGTTTTGGAACTAGCAGTTGGATCTTCATTGACTTGCAGGGAAAATTCTGAATATTGTTGATGAGAATTCTGTAAAGTGCTTCCTCTTTCTAGTGATGTGTTTCCGAAATGTTGTAACGGGAGAAATTTGGGATGGGTATTGGTAGTCCAGATGTTGATAGTCTTAAAAGGAGGAATAAAAGAGGAATTTTATGAAGTTTGATTCATTTGAGGAAACAAACTTTGATACATAGGCTGATGCATTTGTGAGTATCTTCACATTCAATGCTGCGACTACAGAAGGATTTTTGTGGTCTCGAATTGTAGTCTATCTCTATCTCTCATTATTAAATCTATGTTGTTTTCCCCTTTCAGAATAGAAAGTTTAAAACATAGTTCCATGCTTATGGAAGATGGGCATTTCTTAAAGTGATATCTCAAATGTGCGAGCATGCGGAAAGGTTGGACTTA
Organism: Cornus suecica; assembly: GCA_963922005.1. Taxonomy (NCBI): domain Eukaryota; kingdom Viridiplantae; phylum Streptophyta; class Magnoliopsida; order Cornales; family Cornaceae; genus Cornus; species Cornus suecica. Next base: position 21,097,459 of record OY998241.1, read on the forward strand.
TGGTGGTGGAAAAAAGATAGGGTTAGAAGGTTCTTTTACATATATGTGTGTATATTTATACTATGGGATACACTCTCTCTCATTTTATGTTTTCCGACAACAGTGCCACTTGCTGGGCAAATTTAGCTGAATTTCTCGTTCATCTATATCCTGCTGGGAATTCTCCCATCTACCGCCGCAAACTACTCTTTTCTGCTTTTTTGAAACCTTAGGGCTTTGAATCACCTTTCTCTGATTGTTGTGCCGTAATCGATTCGCGTTCAGATTCCTATAATACACATTCTCAAGCGAAACAATGGGTGATTTCCCTGTATTTTCTTACAGGACGTTACACTAATCTCTCTTTTTCAGAACCGTGTCCGAGAACCCTAAGTGTTGCGTGATGAGGGCAGACAAATTATGACTTACATGAACGATATTGCCCAGAACAATATCATGAAAAGAAAAAAGGACTTCCTTTTCAATTCTCATGTCAAGCATGTTCCATAAGGAGGAGGAGTAGCAAGCATATGACACACAAATATACCTAATCAGGTTTAAATGGTCTTCTTGGGGAGGTTTAGATACATTATTTCGGTGCGTCTTATGGAGAGAGAAGAATAGGAGGTCTTTGATAGGGTGGAGTCTCCTTAGGGAGTGTTTAAGATACTCTATTATTAGGTATGTACTTTTTTGGGGTTCAGGGCTCCAACTTTAAGTTTGAAAATTCTTTCGGATTTTGTGCATAGCATGAGGTTATGGGTTTTTTGGTGAAGTTTGTTCTCGGCTGCACCCCCTTTTTGGGGCACTCTTCACAGAATAATTAATTTCCATGGTCTCTATTTTCTAGTTCTGTAACATATGCTAAATCTGCAAATCTACGTGAAATGTCCTAAATTTCTATGCCTTACTGAGGGTGGAGGACATTATGTCTTGTAACTCACAAAGTAGGAGCTATGTGCTTCTCCCATTTACTTCTGACCTTATACATATGAAATGACAGCATGATAGCTATGGGTTTTTTTTACCAAATAAGAATAAAAAAGGGAGTCATCTTGGAGGCATGTCCCGTATGATATATTATTGAGTTTCTTTAGGTGTAATGCCCATTAGTCATTACCAAGTATGAGAAAAATTGCTTTGTGCGAATAATGTAAAAATTTAGGTCTTTACCAAGTCTGTCCCTCCTACCTGCTTTATAGTTGGACAACATAGAAATGGCATATGCCTGTTTAAATTTTGTAATATTTACATAATTGTGCTTGTATATGAACCAAATTGTTGCAGGAATTGTGCAGCTTTACGTTATTTAGTTTAGAAGAAAATAGAATCTATCTTCATCAAAGTATTTACCTTTTGTGATATTATCAAGGTTCATACAATGAACAAAGATGAGACAACTTGGTCAAGTTGTAATGGATTTGATTATGTGACGACCTGGTGTATTGTTGTGAATGGAAATCACAAGGGACTTGGCAAGGATAGGAGTGACGCGAGATGACACAAGAGGGACTAGGCGCAGAACTGATTGATTCAGTAACTATAATGGCCAAGTCGGCCCTTTCAAAATGGCAAATTCAACTCTGCATTTTTTATCTTCTTTTTCTCCAAAAGCCCTCTCTCATCCCATCGTAAATTCTAAATCTGTGAATCAAACATTAAAATGTTAGACTCTGGACTTAATCTTGGATCCAATTACTCCAAAATCTCAACTAGTTACTGCGGGTGTTATGTTTTTGAGCTTTAGTCTATCTGTTTTTTTTTTTGGTCTTTCACTTAGTTACAGTGTTGTTGTTTGACACTGTATCTGTAAACTTTTTCCGGAGATCTTGCACCAGATCTCCACATCTCTTGTTTTACCGGTTTTTCAATTAGGTTATAATTTTCTTCAAAGTAATGTGTTTGGAACTCTTACCACACTCCTATATTCTTGGAGATTCATTATGGCAATGTCCTATACCCTTAATGCTATGAGATGCTGCTGTGACACCTGCAACAGTATGATAATATCTGCATATCTTCTACATGGAATTTATATATATTGGGAGGTTACATCTCTTATACCCAACAAGAATCACAATCCCAGCCAATAGATCCTCTTTTTTGCTGTATTGTCGCTCATCTTGGGGATGAAATGTATTACTTCTTTTGACATGTATGTTATGTTAGTGTTTAATTTGTCAAAGCTGGTATTTTTGTAGTTGGTTCCTATTAAAGTGCATGTAGAGTTACATTAAATGTAAAAGCTACAAATTAATTACTCCTTACTTTCAACGGCTACTTCCAGTACGATGTTATGATTGTTACTTATGGTGGATCACCTTCAAATGTTCTTCAAAATCAACTAAAAATTGTTACCAACCCATATTTATTGGATTCCTTAGATTGAAATTTTGTATTCGTTTGATTTGGTCTTGTGTGCTGTATTCAAGATTGTTAAAACTTCGCAACCATGGTGTTCGATACCATCACGGAACCTTTGTTTCACATAGCGCTTGCAACCTAAAACCTTAGTTAATATAAAATCTGGCATGCCTTAAACGAGGGGTGCTAACCAAGCCACCCATTCCAGCAGGTCAGGGGCGGGCTAGGAAGAGGGCGCAGCGTGGCATTGGTATCCCATGAAGCAAAGGAAGAATCTTTAAAGAATTGAAAGTCGAGACGTTCAGAAAAGGATCTTAGCCTAACAACCGGTGAACCCAACTTGGGTCTCTTCAACATGCCGCCAAGGCAAGTGGAAACTCTTAGTGGAAATTTATTTCTCATTTGAGTAGTTGGGGGTGAGAAAATGAATATCGTCAATACAATAGCAACTCTATATGTTAACTACCCAACTGCTCTAAAAGTTTAAGTTGTTAGAAAGGGTGTAACTTTAATATTTAATCCTTCGACACGCCAACACGCCCCCTCACGTGTGACCTACTTTTTGGTCCAACACATGAAACAACTTCTTTTAATTGGGTGACGGTGAGGTTTGAATACAGGATTTTCTTCTTTGATACCATGTTAACTACTCAACTGCTCTAAAAGCTTAAACTACTAGAAATGGCGTAACTTTAATATTTAATCCTTCAACACGCCAACAATCATCATAATTAGGCTTTTTTCTTCCTGTTAAACAACCATTGTTCAATTTTAATCCTCAACCAGCTTCAGTTTCATCATAGATTCCATCCCTGATTCCCGCTTTCTTTTTTGGGTATCGTATGGATGAATATATTAACTTTCATGTTATAAATGTCTACAGTAACCAGTAGAAATAAACAGGTTGCCCTCTAAAGTCCTTGGTTTGGGGAGAAGATGTTCTAACTGCTGCTCATTTCATAAACAGGTTGCCCTCTAGAGTCCTTGGTTTCAAAAGTCCCATGCAAGTTTTGTCTAAATACTTTCCTAACTTCAGCACTACAAATAATCTTGTTCCAAAATTTTTGGTTGTGTGTCTCTTGTCCAAATCCATTCTCATAACAGGGGAAAGTTAGATCCGCGGGCACTTAAGTGTGTTTTTGTAGGTTATTCGTCCACTCAAAAAGGGTACAAGTGTTATCACCCTCCAACAAGAAAATTTTATGTGTCAGCAGATGTCACATTTGTTGAACGGGAAAGCTATTTTACACGCCCTTATCTTTAGAGGGAGACAACATTTATGGAAGATAAGGACAATGACTTATTTTTGCTGGAACTTGATTCTCATTCTTCTTCTTCATCAAATACTCCTATTCCCCAAAATCCTACTACTCAAAGTCCTCCAATCACCTCTACTCCTATTCAAAGTTCTCCAAAATCCGATCCTGTTTCTATGGAACCCGAGCCACCTTGTACTCCTGAATCACAAACTTTGACAAAGGATAATCAGGTTCAAGGTTCTACTCGCCCACTAAAGGTTTATTCAAGGAAGAAGGCACCCATCATTCAACCTATGCAAGTCCAAGATTCTGAACCAGCTCCTGTTAATGAGGTAACTTCTCTATCTGAATCTCCTCAAGAACTTATTTCTTACTCTCATGATGACAGTGACTATAATCTTCCCATTGCTATTCGGAAAGGCACAAGAACATGCACTTAATACCCGTTCACTTTGTGTCATATGGGAAACTATCACATAGCCACAAAACCTTTCTCACACATCTCAACACCATAACCATTCCCAAAACCGTGCTTGAGGCCTTAGGTCATAAGGAATGGAGAGATGCTATGAGAGTTGAAATGGAAGCTCTTGAGAAAAATAAAACTTGGGAATTAGTGGAACCTCCCAAAGGAAAGAATCCACTGGGATGTAAATGGGTTTTCATTATCAAATATAAGGTAGATGGGTTTATTGAAAAATATAAGGTTAGGTTGTTCGCCAAGGTGTATACTCAAACTTATGGAATTGATTATCTAGAAACCTTTGTCCCAGTTGCAAAAATGAATACTGTGAGAGTACTGTTATCTTTGGCTGTTAATCTTGGGTGGAGTTTGCAACAATTTGATGTCAAGAATGCCTTCTTACATGGCGACCTTGATGAAGAAATCTACATGGAAATTCCTCCTGGCTTTGGTTCAAATCTAGAGGGAAAAAAGGTGTGCAGATTGAAGAAGGCTCTATATGGTCTAAAATAGTCTCCTAGAGCTTGGTTTGGGCAATTTGCTAAGGTTATGTTAACAATGGGATACAAACAAAGCCAAGGAGACCATACTTTGTTTGTTAAGCACTCGGTTTCAGGGGGAGTGACTATCTTGTTAGTATATGTGGATGATATTGTGGTAACAGGGAATGATATGGAGGGTAGAGAGGACTTAAGGAGGTGTTTGATTAAAGAGTTTGAAATAATGGAACTTGGTAGACTGAAATACTTTCTTGGTATTGAAGTTGCTCACTCACGGCATGGAATCTTTATATCACAACAAAAATATGTGATGGATTTGCTGAAAGAGACAGGAAAGCTAGGGTACAAGCCTGCTGAGACTCCTATAGAATTCAACCACAGACTTGGAGAAGCTCCTGAGGATGCTACAGTGGATAAAGGTACTTATCAAAGGCTGGTAGGAAGACTAATCTATTTGTCTCATACCAGACCCGCCCGACATTACCTATGCAGTTAGTGTTGTAAGTCAGTTTATGCATAACCCCAAGGAGGTGCATCTTCAAGCTGTTTACAGGATCTTGCAGTACCTCAAGGGAGCTCCAAGGAAAGGAATTATGTTCAAGAAAGGAGAAAAAATGACTCTTGAAGCTTACACTAATGCTGACTATACAGGGTCTCCTGTTGACCGAAGATCAACATCAGGTTATTGCACATTTCTTGGTGGCAACCTTGTGACTTGGAGAAGTAAGAAGCATAGTGTTGTGGCAAGATCTAGTGCAGAAGCAGAATTTAGAGCAATGGCTCTAGGGATTTGTGAACTACTGTGGCTCAAGATCATCCTGGAAGATTTAAAGATAAAGTGGGAGACACCAATGAGACTTTATTGCGACAACAAGTCAGCTATCAACATAGCACACAATCCTGTACAACATGACCGCACCAAACATGTTGAAGTTGACAGACACTTCATAAAGGAAAAATTAGATAGTGGTTTGATTTGTACTCCCTTTCTTTCTACTGAAGGACAACTTGTAGTTGTGCTGACCAAAGGACAGACTTGTGTGATATTTCAAACGATGATTAGCAAGCTTGGAATGGACAACATCCATTCACCAGCTTGAGGGGGAGTGTGAGAAAACACATTTCTCTTAATAAGGAAGCTGTGTGATTAAATAGTAAATAGGAAACTGTAGAAATCATATTTATGGTGTAAATAGTTATGCTTTATTTAGGAGATTTTGGCAGCTATGACAATCCCTGATTTATAGGGATTTGAGGTAGGGTAGTTTCCTATTTAGTCAGTTTTTTACTTGTATATATTCAGATCATTGTACAACAGAAGTAGAATGGAATGAGAATATTTCTTCTCCATAATACCTAATTTCTTGACAGCTGTTACTATAAATCCTTGCTGGGTGCTAAATAATCTAAAATCGCCGTCATGTTTAGTGCATAGATTATCTACAGGTAAAGACATGTGTATATAAGAGTTAGTGAAACCACGTGGAAAAGAGAAAACCAGTGAAATGATGAATAAAGAAACACAAGGTGAGCATCTGTGAACGTGGCTGGTTTATAGAAGCCTTGATTGATACCTTGTTTATTATGTTAAAATCTAAATGAAGAACAGACTAGTTTGAAAGAGGAAGTTAGATAAATAGTGTGCATCAAGCATATGTGGTGTTGCATATACTTTAGCATACATGATATTAATACACTACAAACACTGATAACATACAGCCAGCCATTTATCTGCAATATTTATATATAATACATTGCAAATATACTCGCTTTCTCCTCTTAATTACTTTACATTGTTCTTATGCAAACTTTTGGAGCTACAAATAAAACCTACCATTTTTGGCCATCTCACAATGAAATTTATTAGTATGAGCCACACCCTAAATCTTAGGTATTCTTTCATCTATTAATGCTGATAAGGTTGGGTAAAGCTTGTTACAGTATTTGTGGGAGGGATCAATATTCAGCATGATATTTTCTTAGAGTTAATCATGAAATGAACATTTCTCTACAGAATTTCAGAGCCGGACAATGAAAGGAACAATTCTTTAAGGAATGTCATACTTCGGTTTGATTATCCTTTTTCATAATTCACATAGTACCGAATTGCAAGCTTATCAGTCACAAGTAGTTCACAGTTATTATTTCATTTCATGTTAATTATATTACATTGGTTCCCAGCATATGGGGACCATCTGTGTTATACGTCTGACAAGTTTTAACCATCCCAAACAACATAGTAACTTGTTATCTGACGAACCTTTGGGCAGGTAGCCCATTCTTTGTGGGGATGATGATACTCACACTAGAAGTTGGAATTTCATATCCATATACAATCAATCATCAACTTAAGATTATCTTTAGCCAAGAGGGAAGAGTCTTCTTTAATTTGTGGGAATGACTTTTATCTTCTACATGGCGGGGAAATTTGTTCTTGTTTGGAAATGTACTCCCCACTTTCCAAATGGAGAACTGTTCACTCTTTCCAGATTGGTACTCTTCTAGGTGATAAATCTAACATTGGGCAGATAATAGACAATAATACGGTTACTTATGGCACAACCTTTAACTAAACTGTTTCAAGTTAATGGTTAAAATCTTATTCCTATATATTTGTTTTATTATTTCATATGGTTTTACTATGAAGAGCTGTACCTCTAATTGACTATCTGTTTCTTCATCATTGATATGCTTATTGCTGTAATTATTCACATTTTAAAATTTTGATACCTTCCAGTGGAATATATTTCTTATGTTTCTGTTGCAGGCCTTAGAAGAAGTTGAGAAGAATTTTGTAACTATGAGACTTATGCTTTCTGGAGATGGTGAGGTTGAACCAAACATGGATCAGGTCTCACAGCTGACACTTGAAATCTGTAAAGAGGATGTTATTTCTCTTTTAATTCACAAGTTACCTATATATACCTGGGAAGTAAGTTATCGGAATTATTATCTTCTTTAGTTTTAAAACTTGCGCGCTTGCTTAAAGTGATTTTATTATTTGGCCAGGCAAGAAAAGATTTAGTCCACTGTTGGTTCGTATTGTTGAAGCAAAAGGTTGGCTCAGCAAGTTGCTGTGTTCAATACCTGGAGAACCATTTAGAATTACTAGACTTCCTTGTTGTCTGGTATGGTTATTATATTCTAATTCTTTGTTTTCTGTTTCTTTTTTTCTCTTCTTATCCCCCCCGGGTCTCACTTTTTTTGGTTTATTGCATTTGGTCTGGCACAGTATGTGCAGTATTGCAGTATCAGGTTGGTTGTAACTTGTAACATAAATAAACAGGAAGAGGAATGGTTTTTTAATTTTTTTTTTTTTTTTGGGGGGGGGGGGGGGGGGGGGGGGGGGTGGGGTGCATATGGAGACGATACTGAAAACCGGCAATACTAGAGTTCAGTATTTACTGTATGCAAATACCACTTTGCCATCGTAAAAGGTGCTAATTATCTTTTTTGTAAGATTTTGCAGCAGTAAATAAATTGAAGTTATAAACTCTTAAGTAATAATGCAAGTAAGCCTAACTCCTGATATTTGGCTTGAAGCTCTTGGGATTTCAGTTTTTCATACAGTTGTTACCTCTTAAGTTAACTTTTCTATTATCTGTTATTTCTATATTCTAGTAATTGCATGAGCACAATTTTTTCTTTATCCATAAACTACTATATCTAGGAGCTTATTTCTTTGTCCTTATAGTAGTACATAGCATCGTCAATAGTAACAAATAGAATTATCTTTATAGGTATATATATAATCTCAATCTTGCATCAACTGATATAGTTATCAGGAAACAACAAATGATTAACAAGGCCCAACCATCTTTTAGCCTTGTTTTCTATATTGAATTTATGCACTAATGTCTCTTTTCCCTTTTTGTTGTTTTCGTGCTCTACTTTTTTTTTTAATAATTTAAAAGAAAGAAATAAGAAAAAGGAAAATAAATGAAATGAAAATAAATTATTTTTCCTATTGAGGTTTTGCAGTGTTCTATATACAAATTACTATTCCCTCTGTCTCATAACAAAATAAATTGCCTTTGTGTTTTCCAAGCAGGTATGATAACAAAGAAATTGCCTTGAATTGTGGAGCTATGCTTAGGGAGTGCATCAAAGTACCGAGTCTTGCCAAGTAAGGCATTCATGTTTTACATGTATATATATATTTTTTGGTGTGTGTTAAATTCTTGGAGAGACTCTAATTTGTAGAAATTCCCTTGTCTCTTGAACTTGGGAAATGATTGGATAAAAAGTAGAAAACAAATAGATTTAGAAGAGTTAACAGCAAGTCCTTGTTAGGGTAAACGTGTTACACATTCTTCCAGCTACTGCACCTAAATAGTTTGGGTTTCTTGCTTGCGATGCCCTATTCAATTATAGCTTATATAGGCTGTGAGGGTACTCATCGAGGCTTTTTGTAAAGGCAAACTTTAAACGGACAGAATCAAAGTAAAAATTTCATGTTTTTCATTTATTCTTGGAGGTCTTATTGTGACTAATTTTGTAGAAACTCCCTTGTCTCTTGCATTTTGGAAAATCATTAGATGGAAATTAGAAAACAAAGAGATTTAGAAGAGCAGCAGAAAAGCTCTCCCTTTAATGCAGAAAGGCTCTCCCTAAATAGGGTGACGACAAAAGCAGGGAACGAACAGAGATTACGAATCATGACCTAAATCTAAAGATGCCACCCACACAGATTACAAAGATTTACGTGGTTCGGGGCAAGTTATGCTTATGTCCATGGTGAAAATCCGGCTTAAGAACACTGTATGAAAAACAGTAGATTAAAACATCGTCCCTAAATCCCGAGCTTTCGCTCTCACTCTCTGTCCTGCGATTTTCAATGCCTCACTCTGTCTCACAACAATTCTTACTTATCTGGCTACAAGAGACTACTAAATAGGGTCCATGACCTCCAAGTGAAAGAAAGGGTCTACAAACATTTCTAAGAGGCAATGCCCTGAAACTGGGTCACGCCAGCCAAATCCTAATTCACGTGGCAAAATTACTAATCGTTTCTGTATCTTGTGGTCATCATAGGTTGGTTCTGATGTCCTTTCCAACTATAGCTTATAAATGGTAGTAACTGTGAGGCTACAGATTGAGGCTTTTCTAAAAGCAAACTTCAAACAGACTGTATCAAAGTACATCATTGGAAGCCAAAGTTTGATGTTATGGCTCGAAGTTTTGGCACAAAACATCACAAGATAAATCGCCACTCATAGTGCCTCATGTATTAGTCCTAGTTCATTCTAACTGCATGTCAATTTTAAAATCTAAATGAAGAAGGCACTATGATTGTTTTATCTTCATATAAGTGAAAATAGAAGTTAAAAGAAATTTTTTTGTTTAAATATCTGTTTGTCCATTGGGCTATGGAGTTCAACAATTGAATGGTTTATACAGTGTTTGATATTGTACATTGGCACGTTATTATTAGGGCTGCAACTTGGGCCAACCCAACCCGAACCTGGCTGGGCCAGATTCGGGTTGGGTCGGGTCGGGTCAGCCCTTGAGACATGTCCGGGTTAGGGTTGAGCCCGACCCATTTTCTCATGGGTTGGGTCGGGTCGGGTCGGGTTGAATCCTTTTATTTTACTTTATTTTATAGAAAAAAAAAATCACATATATTGTGTGTATATATATACCTGTATCAATATATACATACTTGTATCGGGTCGGGTTGAGCCTACTTAATAATTTATTTTTTTAAAAATAATTTTTTTTCCGAAAAAATAATTTTTTTCCCGAAAAATAATTTTTTTTCCCGAAAAATTATTTTTTTCCGAAAAAATAAACTTTTTCCCGAAAAAAATTTTATTTTCCGAAAATTAATATTTTTTAGGAATAAAATTATTTTTTTCAAAATAACTCATATTTTCGGCTATATATATAGAGAGAGAGAGAGAGAGAGAGAGAGAAAAGTCAAAAAACCGAGTTTCGGGTTGGGTTTGGGTTTAACCCAAACCCAACCCAATTTAAACATTGACCCGATAAAACCCAACCCGTGTTGGCCCAAATTAAACCCAAACCTGAAATTTTCGGGTTGGGTCCAGGTTGGGCTGGGCCAACCCGCCCAAGTTGCACCCCTAGTTATTATTCCCACTAAAATTGCTATTTTTCTTGCATTGAGAAGTGATGATTCTTGAGGATTTACCTTAATATTAAGGTAAATCCTCAAGATTAAGGTTAACCATGAAATTTAAGTTGTTTAAATCCTTGTACTGCACCGTGGTTTTGAGACGTTGTTCTGAACTATCATGAGTTTGCTGCACTAGCTTTCTCTTACAACTAGATATCAATTATTTCTCGTCAGGTTTAAGATATTGGATATCATCTCCTCTAAAAGCTTAAGCTTAAGGTATTTGAGAAGGTAATTCTAATAATTAAATCGTTCAACACGGACTTTCAATTGTGGTCATTTTTTCGCTCCAACATGTCTTTCAATTTTAAAGGATTAGGGTGACGGTGAGGTTCAAACACAGGATCTGCCTGCTGTGGTACCAATGTGAAAGTTCATCTAAGCTGATCTAAGCTGGTAGAGAGGGTGGAATTTAATAATAGTCCTTCAAACACACCAGCTAACGTGATGGGGAGGTTTGAACAGGACACTTTTTTCTTGGATACCATGTAAAATCAATACATTTGGCTCTAATAACATGTTAACTATCCATCTACTCTAAAAGCTTTGTACATTGGGTGTGCCTTTTCTCGGAGTTTTATATGTGCAATAAATAACTTATAAATGAGACATCTCTCATAACATGATAGAATCCGAAGTGAGCAGAGAGGGAGGGAGGGAGGGAGGTGTTCAAGTCTTTGATCTTTTGTTTGAAGGACGTGAGATGGGCCTTGTAATCTTTGTTTTTAACTTAAGTTATGAGGTCCATTATCCATAAGGTGGCATTGCCATGTGAAGTAAAGTATATTCGATATCTACACCCTTTTTCCTGGAATAGGACCCGAATTCTATCTATCCACCATCAACACTATTTCATTGGGCATTTAATTTCTTTTTCTTTTTTCTTTTTTATTTTGTAGGATGAGATCATGAGTAACTGATCTCTACTTGGACCTTGCACTGCGATACTTGATAGGAAAAATTGCCAAATATGTCATACTTCTCTGTTTTAAAGTCTATCATCCTGTAAACCATATGAATTAAACCAAAAATTTGCTATTATTAATTTAATCATAAATCGATTTGATTTCAAAATTATTATTTTTATAATCCCAATGCCAACATATTAAATATTTTCATGGAAATGGGATTTTTTTTCAATTTATAAATTTTAACTTGTACAATTTGGAAACTATTTAAATCTCTTTCAATTATCAAATCAAAATAGTATTACTGTTGTAGGGAGTTAATTAATGATTCTAAGAAAATATTGGCTATAAATATTGAATAATTGGAAATACAAAACTACGAATTAGAAAGGGTAAAATTGGATATTCAAATGATATATATCTAATACATAGACAAATACTGAAAGTAGGTGTAATGGTCGTATTGAAAGTGGATAGGACTTCTTTGTCATCCGAAGGATAAAGTAGAACTTTTCGGTAGGTTTTCAGTGATTGGCTAAGATGTCAACAGTGTCCTTTGTATTGCTAAATACAGGATGTCTTCATCCAAATGGATTGCTGTATGGCTGTTGTGTACACAGGAATTTTTTTGATGACTTTGACTGGTCACAATTGCTAACAGTGAATTGGTTGAAACAATAACCATTTTCCAGTGAATTGGATGAAACAATTATCATTCTTCTTCTTCTTGCCAACAGTGAATTAGCATTTGTTTAAAATGTTTAACCTTGTATTTGTCGACTCATCTGGATGTTGCTCTTGCTACAGAGGCTCACCAAAGTTCTGTCATTATAGTCTGACCATCACTTCGTGCAGCTAGAAAGTAACTATCTTTCTCAATCCAACTACAAAGGAATTATATTTTCAATCATCTATGTTGAAGTCACCCTGGAAAGTTGGCTATAGAAGTTCTTGATGGATTTGTTCATTTATTTGAAATTCGGCGTGTGAGACTGTATTCTTTGTTTGTACAGCAAATTTTATTTGTGATTCATAATTTTCTAGTGTACTTTCAGATATATATTAGAGTCTCCAAGCTTTGAGTTGTTCTTCAAATATGTGGAGCTACCTAATTTCGATGTTGCTTCAGATGCTTTTTCTACTTTTAAGGTCAGAATTATTATGTCATAATGATTGGTAATATATGTGTTTTTGTTTTAAGTCTGAAGTCTAGTGCATACTGCTTCTTAACAAATCCTTTCAAAAAATCTTTTCCAGGACCTGCTTACCAAACATGCTGCTGCTGTCTCTGAATTTCTGACTGCTCATTATGATGAGGTTTGCTTCCGCTGCATTCTTCCGATAAGATTCTGGAGCAGATCCAGTTTCAATTGTATGTTGATTTGACACACTGAATCTATGTTCCTGTCACCTGTGAAATCTCGTTGGCAACTTTTCCAGGGACAATTCTTGTGATTTGTTTTTGTCTGGTAGCATTGCACTGTACAATTTCTATCTATGCACCTACCAGCTTGGTGCAGCATGTGAAGATTGCTTCCTTCACATATGTTTTGGTGTATATAGAGCTTCCTTTTATTTTGTTTTGGCTTAATCCAATCTATCATTTTATGTACCAGTTCTTTGAGCAATATGAAAAACTCCTGAGTTCTGCTAACTATGTGACGAGAAGACAATCTTTAAAGGTTAGTTGCTCCTGTGATATGTGGATATGTTCCATCTGATTGTTATGCTTTGGGAGATATGACCGTGATCTCTAATGGTTATGGAATTCTAGCTTCTCTCGGAATTTCTTCTGGAGCCTCCAAATTCACATATAATGAAGCGCTATATTTCAGAGGTTCGCAATTTGAAAACCATGATGACATTGCTGAAGGTATTGATTGTTTCTTTTTCCTTGACTGCTTATGTTTATGATAGTTATTCTGTTAGATGATGAATAGGTAATTAGATTTGATTACATTAATAAAGATTAGTTACTGAGAATGGAGAGATCCTAATGACACTGTTTATGAGTGTTGAAGGATTAAATATTAGAGTTGTGTTAAAGGATAAAATATTGAAGTTACACCCTTTCTAACAACTTAAGCTTTTAGAGTAATTGGGTAGTTAACATGGTATCAAAGCAGGAAGTCTTGTGTTCAAACTTCACTGTCACCCTCACCCAAGTTAAAAACTTGTTTCACGTGTTGGACCAAAAAGTAGGCCACACGTGAGGGGGCGTGTTGAAAGATTAAATATTAAAGTTGTGTTAAAATATTGAATATTAATGTTACACCCTCTCTAATAGCTTAAGCTTTTAGAGTAATTGGGTAGTTAACAATGAGTATATGTGATCGGATGTGTTAATGGATTCTGGTTAATAAATAGTAGTGATAACAATCTTCATCCCCTTTTGCACAAGGGGAAATTAAATCCACCATTGAAATTTGCAAATTGGCTTGGACCGTCAGAGTTATTCTAATCACTAGACTGCCTAAGTTAGCCAATTGGCAGGTTGAATTTTTTGATGTCATCTTTAAAATTCTAGACAGACTCATCTGTACCATAGCTCTAATAGTTTATGTGTTGGACCACCAAGCTTGTGATTTTATGTATCCAGGTGACATTGACAACAGTTGTTTGTAAGTGTACCTACCTTTACTTTCTTTATGTTGTTTTCACCTTTCTTGGAGCAGGACTCAAGCAAAAACATCCAAATCTCTGCTTTCCACATATTCAAGGTACTGAACTTTCTTCTTCTCTAAAAAATACGACAGTTTCTACATGCTTAACGCCTTCATAACGCTAACTTGATTGGTGTTCTTTCCCTTGCTGGGGAGGAGAAGGGCGCACTTGTATTTAACATAGATTTATTTCCTAATAAGTTCCATATGAAAATTTTCCTGGGGCCAAAACCTTGATAATTTGTATATGTTAGAGATCCACATAGCAAGGGACTGACATTAGCATTGTACTTTTAGTGCTTATGTCCTAACCTACTTGTCAGTAAGTTCCACTCTAAAACTTTTGTAGCCCAAGACTTAAAATGATATGAATTTACAAATGTATGGGTACACGGATGTCTTATAAAAGTTAAGGGCAATTGTGTTTCTCGCTGCATTTTAATTCACGAGTTCCAAACTGCCTTAGTGGTCAATTTAAGGCGTAAATTTCCTGTTGCCTTTTATATATTACATGGTAAAGCTGCAACATGGGCAGGTTGGAGGTACAGCTCAGGCCCAACACGACCTATGACAGGGACTTTTAAACTCGGGTTGCAACTGGGTTAAGATTTCAGTTTACAAAGTCAGTTTTATTCGGGTTATCCATATGGCCAATCTCCATGTTGAAAATATAAAGTGTTCTTTTGTTTCTTTCAGATTAGATTACTCCCAAGCATAAATTCTTTTGAAAAGTTACCAAGAAATTCTTAGGATGTTAGTTTTGCGAAGTGTTAACATATAACAAAGGAGAATGTACAGAAAACAACTAGGTAGTAGAACATTTGTGCAAACAACACCCATTAGTATTGGTTTCTGTATATAAATCCTCATAAGGTTACAAAATGTTGCAACTTAACCCTTGCCTACATAATTCCGGCGACATTCCCCCATTAAATTGTCATGTGCTGAGCACAGACTTTTGTAAGACCTAAAATTCCCATAATACCCTTTATGCATGACCAAAATACCCTCACCCCCAACCTACGTAACTCCACCACTGTCAGCTCTCTCAATTTCCACAGAAATAGCAAAAATAATAATATACTAATACCAAAGAGTATTTCAACAATACAGCAGACTATAAACCCACCTCAAGACCTATGCAATTTAGGAATTTAAACATCAAATTATTTAAACTGGAGAGAAAAAGCGAGGAGAGAGAGAGTTTAACATCACAGCAGGAAAGATGAGAGCCTTCTCTCTAATTGTTTCAAAACAAATGAAAGGATGGAAGATAGGTTTTGGCCCTCCAAAAATCAGAATCGCCACTTTTCAGATCGTCTTCTCCTCCATCTCATGTATTCAGCACGTCTCTCTCTCTCTCAATTGTCTATCCCGCTATCTTTGGCCCTATTTTTTATGTGGTTTACTCTCTAGTGTATTGAATTATGTACAAAGCACTTCAATCTAAAACGTAGGAGAGAGAAATGAGATCTGTTGTTAATAGAGAGAGCTAAGAACTGAATGAAGGAATTAGGGTTTTGGTATATTCATGCCCTTTTTGTTGTCTTTTCACGGTACTTACTTTTAAATATATTTTTTTCTAATAATATAACTAGGGGTAGTTTAGGAACTTGGCATTCCAAATAGAAATGGGGGCTCATTAGCACATAATTTAAACTGTAGGGTGATATAAGAACGACATGGGTTTATATCCCTTGTAAGCATATCACATGGGGTTAATCGCTCGAGACCCTTTAATAAATTAAGCTTTAAAAGATAAAGGTGATCATGACTTGAAAATTATCTTTAATATATTAAAAATAAGTTATATATATATATTTATAACATTAGTATATGGGTTCGGGTTGAGCTTGGCTTGCTAGCACCTCAACCCAAGTCCACCCCTGTTCAAATTTGGGTTGAGATTTATTTACCCCAAGTCCAACCCTAGTTGTAAGAATCACTGCCCAATCTCGTGAAAAATAAGAATGGGTTCGGGGTGGCCTGCCCAAGTTGCAGCCGTAGTACATGGTGTTTCACTTCTATTGGCTACTTGATCTAGGAATTGCATATTACTGCATGTATTGATGTCCACGGGCTTCTGTTCTATTTATTATAGGTTTTTGTGGCCAACCCTAACAAGCCTCGAGAAATAAAAGTTATCTTGGCAAAGAACCATGAAAGATTGCTGGCATTGCTTCACAATCTCTCTGCTGGAAAAGGTAAATAAAATCTAACCAAATCTGCGCAATAATTATTCTCTTTATGGAATCTGGGTCACCAATTTACCTCTCCTTTGGCTATCTCTGCCAACTTATAAGTTGTTGTAGGCGCTGATGACGAACAACTTGAAGAGGAGAAAGAACTAATTATCAAGGAAATTGAAAGAGTGTCTCGCCTGCCGGACCTCGAATCTTAGGTACTTCCCCTAGTTGCTATTATATTATTTAGGCTCCAACACCATTTATTACGTAATGATTTATTTATGTGTACACCCTGTTGAAAAGAAAGAGAAAAGAAAAAATAATGGAAGAAGAAAACTTATGAGAAGAAAGGAAGCAGAAAGGGAGTATGTGTTGAAGGACTGACAAGAACAAGAAAAACTTGCTGATGAGGATTTTGTAGGAACTTGTGCGCCCTTGTAATGAGGAAACAAATCCTAATTTAAGGAGCAAATTAAATTTTTTGTTTGTGTGGATGAATGTGTATAACTAGTAACTATCTGCAACACATGTTTACTGATTTTTATTCACATTATGTAAGCTGTTTGTCTAATGTATAATCACTCTAATTTGCTTTCTCTGAAGAAAATGCCCCTGAATTGAAGTTTTGTTGTACGTCTGTGGTCATTTTTCTCCGTTTTCGTTTTGGGTGCATTATTGATGCCTCATTTTTAACTCTGATTTTAGTTGTGGATTGGGCTAATGCATGCCCTTAACCAAATTAGTTGGCTAATGTATGTGCTATTTTTAGGATGAATCATGTCTTTTCGGAATTATTTTGCTCCAGTATGTATTTGGTATTCAACTCTGTTCGCTTTTTTGAGTTCACCTATCATATTTACTATTTTCACTTGATTCTTCCTCTCCCTTAAAAGAGTTTTAAATAAGGCTCTTAGGGTCTGTTTGGTTTGTATCTCATAAAATTGTTCTGGAGAATTTTGAAAATAAAAAACTGTTTTATGAGAACAATAAAAAAGAGTTTTCTGACATTCTTATAACTAAAAACTCAACCAAACAGATTTTTTTGCACTTTTTTTATTTTCCGTTTTCAGAAAACTATTTTCATAAATGTAAACGAAGCAGGGCTAAATAATTCGTTTGCCTTATCTTCCAAGTTCACACGTGTTAATTGTAGATAAGCTAAAAATGTGAAATTTACAAAATAGAGTTCTTTGTTAACTGCCAAAAAAGACCTTTCCCATCTGGGAAAATTATTGGATACTACGGGGATAAGTTTGATGTGATATCTCAATTCAATTAGGAATACCTGCGTGTATTACACATCTTTTTTTTATTAGCTTGTGGTATCACGTGTATTTATCTCGAGGTACCCAATATCTTCCCCATTTGACGTTTGAACCACTTGAATAATCAGCATAAATTGAAAATTTGTCCTGTGTGGATGCTGACCAAAATATGATAAATAAATTTAAAATATTGAGATAAGATCCAATAATATAAATCCAATTTTACGACCCTCTAAGTCTATGCTGATATTTTCTTCTCTTTTGGTGGAATCTTTTTATTAATTAGGAAATAAGTTACATCCAAGGTAAAGGGAGCAATGTTAATATTGAAATTGAAATTCAAGGTTCTTAACAATTGAACAAATCCCACAACTGAACAAATCCCATCAACCTTTAAAAAATTGTTCCAACCTAAGAGAATCCGATTCAATGCTGCTTTATAGAGAAATTTTGTAAAGAACAATCATAGAAAGTGATATGACATATAGGCTTTAACTAGTCCAAAACATAATTTTATCTATATATCTCGTAATTTCAAGCTGCTTCTTGAATGTGGATAAACCTTCTAACAAAGTTTTATCTAATAACAAAATTTTAGTAAATTTTCACTCTTTCTAATAACAAAATTTTAGTAAGTTTTCACTCTTTTCTAATAACAAAATTTTATTAAAAGTGGAATGTCCACTTGTTTTAACATAAAATTGCATGGCTTAATTGTTAAAAATAAATATCAATTTAGAAATAAAACAAAATAATAATAATAACGACAGTTAAAGTGTACCCCATCACGATTATTAATTAATTCTTCTATTATCAAACTGATAAATCGATCCACAACAAAGATCACCAATTGGTTTGTATATGAGGGATGTATTACAAAAGTTTTAGAAGGAGAAAAAGAAAAAATTATTGTAGCATAACTTTACAATGGAGCTAGGAATAGAATGCATTAGCCAACATGTTTCCAAGTTGGACCTGGGCTGGGGTGTTTAGGTGTATCGTATCTGGTCCTACAGGCAGTCCTTTGGCATCCACACACTTCACATTCTCAAGCTCCTTACACACGCTAAACTGTGCTTGTCTCACCACCTCCAAATAAGGCCCTATTGACGTTGCTAATGCCACCTAAACATAAGCAACAAACCATTCCAGTTATCTGGTTATCAATGGACAACAAATCATATACATATATATATATATATATATATATATATATATATATATATCATACAACTATATACAGATCAATTTAACTGGCACCATGGGACCCTTTTATTTACTACCAAATAAGTATTACACCTTCTTTTATTCAATATTAGATTATATTCATTCTTATACTTCTTTTATAACTGCTATTAATTGTTTTTTTGAATGTTTTTTTTCTTTCTTTCTTTGACTAAAACTATTTTTGGACATTGAAGAAGAAAGTCTAGAATTATGAGAACAAGAGAGAATTATTATTTTTGGTTGGATAATTTATTAAAGTAATTAAAAATAAAAATTAAAGGACGGACTTAAAAAATTCCTTAGTTGGATAACTTAGTTTCTAATGAGTCACATTGAATTAATTAGCTTTATAGCTTTATTTGGATCATAGAAACTGAGTTGTGTTGATACAATCAGGTTTTCTTTGGAATTTATAATGGGGGAGAATGAACTTAACTTTTATTTGAATTGATAAAAATTGAGTCCTCCTGTACCGGAGGGCTCAATTGGGACAGAATGAACTTACACTTGTATTAAGTATAATTTAAATTTTTGAACCCTTCTGGACCAGAGGCCCTAAGCCATCGTCTTATCCGTGTCCGCATCCCTCTTTATTCATTACAAATCTAACTTGTAGCACAAAAATAATTAAAATGGATCATACGTAGTATGAATTATATATGGTGTCTGAAAAGTTACCTGGTATATAGGGAGCGTAGAACAGTTCAAATCAGTACGCACATTGGTGAAAAAAGTCTTCAATTTATCCTTATACGTGTCCGCATCCCTTTTTAGCCCGGTATCACTCTCTCCCTGGTACCAAAGAATAGCTCCAATTGACCCACCGTCTTGTAAAGCCGCACCAGCTCTTTTCACCAAGCGAGCATAAAGATCACCCCCTTTAGCCCATTGATCCATACCAGTCCTTCCCTTAGCACACGGCACCAAACCCACCACTCCGAAATTCGGGTCCTTCTTCAACACCGCATTGGCAAAGGACATTCCAGGACCAACCCCACAACTCCTGTTTTTATTGATGCCCGCGTGGAGGGGCTCATGTGCTTCCTCCCATTTGAGCTCCGCCGTGAGCCGGAGGACCGGAGAGTTGGGTTTGCATTGGGGTGGCACAATGCCGTCCCATACGTCCTTAACTATACCTCCTTCTCCGGCCATGTTGCTCTGACCAGCTAGGATGAAAATGTTCTTCTTAGAAGACTGTGGGGTTTGTATTGAAGGAGTGATCAACATGGCATAAGACAGAACCACCAGCAGCGACGACATTTGTGCCCGCGCCATAAGATCCCAAGGTTGCAATGGGGTTGGAGAATGCACTGCTACTGCTAGGCTTAGTTATTTGCCAAAAGGTATGAAGTTGATATTCACAATGCTTCCAACCTTTATATATATACATATATGTACAGGGTAGTGGTGTTGAAATACGTAACGGTATATATAACGGTAAATAATGGGATGCTCTAAGTTGCTAAGTTGGATGCGGTGTTTTCCGTTGTTCCACGTAAAAGATGACAAACGAAAAAAAAAAATGCAACAAGGCCCAACCATGCAAGGATTTAATTAACAAGTTTGTTGGGATCGATGTGTTTACCCAAACAAATAAAAATAAAAATAGTTTGTTGGAATCTGTTTTTACTAATTTCAATGTTTAGTTACACAGGAGGTGAAGGTAGCAATGATAACATTGAAATTCAATTATTCTTAAGCATCGAACAAAATCCCATCAACTTTTTCCCCCACTCAATCACGAAAAAGTATTTACCACTCAAAAATTTTAATATTAAAAAATATCAATTAATTAAAAACCTTTGAAATTCTCATGTAATTAAGTTTGACTGTGTGAGAGTGTATTTATCATTCAAGATTTCTATATTGATAACTTCAATTACGTAATTATATTTTTTGAATTACCTATTCATCTTTAATAATTAAAATTTTATGACATTAACCACGCGAATAGTGTCTGAAGTAATTACTATTTATTTAACTAATATTTTCCCGACCCAAAAAAAAAAGAGTAATAATTGTAGGGAGAGAGAGAAACCTTAGCATGGGAACTTGGTTTTGAATCTGAAGATGGTGATTGAGTTCTGCATCCAATATACCTCCAAGCACTATTGTTTTTGTGTGAATGTGTCCACGCGAGTTGTGAGAGAGAGTATGGTGACCAGTGGCACGGAACCACGTGCATTGTATAGGGTGAATTGACCCCTTTGAGATTTTAATTTTTAAAATATTCATAATAGTAATATAAAGGGTAATTTGCACTAACATTCCAGGAGGTTTGCATCTATTTCACCTTGGTGCTGATTTTTGAAATTTTGACACAAACACCCCCTGAGGTTTGATTTTGCTTGCCATGATGATAAGTCCACAAAATTACTAATTTTTATGTCAAAAGTAAATCTTTAATTTACCATTTTAGTGTATAAATGTTCTTATATATTTCTTTTTATTTCTTATAGGTATGAATTGGAAAAGATGAAGTAAATGTATTAAAGTGAGAAATGAATGCACATGGATGAAAGATGAAGAATATAATGCACATGAAGAAAGAAGAAAATGACTTGGAAAACATCAATATTCAAAGAAAAAGAAAAGAAAAGTAGATCTAACTTCACTTTACAAGATGTCATTTTATTCCAATTTTCTCTATAAATAGGAGAGTAGTTAAAAATTGTATAGAGTTAGATGGTAGAGAGTGAGAAATTGTAGAGAGAATTTAGTATTGTATCAAGTTTTTATTTTGTTGTAATCTTTTTCTTAGTTAATAAAAAATTCTTCTATCATCATGTTTTATTTCTCTATAATTATGCTAGCTTAAACATCTTCTCAAGGGAGTGATGAAGCCACCTTTGGTAAGATATACATAATTTTATTTTATTTCTTATTGTTTAATTATCTTCCCGAAATAATTTTTTCAAGTGACAAAACCTACAATAGAGGTTGAAAATAGAGGAAGGATTCTCCGTGATTACCAATCAATGGAAATACGGGGAATGTCTACCACTATTTATATTTATTTATTTTTAAACCAAAACATTAGAGAGAGGATTTTTCGTGATTACCAATTAATGGAAATACGAGGAATGCCTACCAATATCTATGTTTATGTTTAATAGGTTGGAGGAGAATTTGCAATAGAAATATATAATATTATTTATATAGACCCGGGTGGTGGATTCTCTTCCCTTGAGATTTCTTCCACCATTTGATAATTATCTAGTTATTTTAATTTACTATTCAAAAATTCAAGAATTGTTTTTAACTAATTTATTTTTATTCTCGAAAATTAAAGTTTTGGATCCGAGTCTCAAACCGAGTTCTAAGTTAAGAGTGGTTCGACCCTACTTATTGCTATATTATTTTAAGTGAAGTATTAGTAGGTATTATAAATTTGGTTGACCGGAGTTTGGTGAAGCAACGACAAAAATTATCAAATCATCCACCGTCAAATGGCGCCGTTGTCGCTTCAACATTAAGAATTCGGAGTCAAAGATCCTCAACTCATATTTTTCGGGAACCCACCCGAACTTTCTATCCCTCCTTTATTTTAATTTTTCTATATTGTGTGATTTTTGTTAATTTTTGAAAAAAAAAAAAAACGTGACAATAGATTTGAGTTTGGATAATCAGTTTGTGTGGCAAGTTTTGAACCAATGGGTCTTGATTTCATTTAAAAAAAAACACAAATTCATTACAACTTTGTTTGTAGTATTCTGGATAGCATCAAACAAAGTTTAGTAACATTTACTCTAGTAGGTCCCAATTCCATAGTACTTTTTTAAAAAAAAAATTAAA
Organism: Cornus suecica; assembly: GCA_963922005.1. NCBI lineage: Eukaryota > Viridiplantae > Streptophyta > Magnoliopsida > Cornales > Cornaceae > Cornus > Cornus suecica. The sequence goes on from OY998241.1 coordinate 21,120,204, forward strand.
GCTTTCTAACAGCATGGTTTTGTATTCTGTTTTTATTTATTTTTAATTTCATATAAAAAAAATAGAAAACGAGAAAAAAAAACAGATTAGTTTAATTATTATTATTTTTATTATTCACTCAATTTTGTTTTCATTTTATTTATTTACTTACTTTTTTATTTTTGTTGTTTCTTTTGCAGGAGATACCGTACCGGTTCGTTAGTCAGGTTTCATATCTCTAAACCCTTGTTATTTTTTTCTTCGATTAGGTGAAAATTTTGCATGCGAATTTTAGGATAAAATAACATTAGAAATTATCCTAAGTTCCCATCCTTTGTATTTAGTTTATTTCTATTTTATTTTTTTTAGTTTTTTCTAGACATAAATTTTTCATGCGAATTCTAGGATAGAATAACATTAGAAATTTCCCTAAGCTCCCGTTTTTTTATTTTTTATTTCTTTTTCTCTTGTTTGTGCATATTTTAATTAGCATTTTGCATAAGATACTTAAGGGCAAAATTCCCACAAGATACGGTCGGGATTTCATCACCCGTTTCCGTGGCCCACAAATCACAAAAATCCTTGCATTTGTTAAACCATGAGCGTAATTTTAAAATTCATTAGCAATAATCCAATTTAGGGTTACGAGCTCATAGGCCCTCTAGGAAGGAAGCGGTTGGTAGTCACTCCAGTGAGTCATTATCAAATTGATAAACGGTAGGAAATTCTATCTAGGAGTGTGGTTGACGCGCCATTAAGCAGGCCACGTGCCTCGCCACACTTTCCTGGGAACTACTCCGTTGTTAGTTTGATGATCCTTAACTGGTAATCTATCGACTTAATCTGGAATAGAGTAGGAGCTGTCTAATTATGAGAGAATTAATTTGGACACCATCCTATTAATTCTCAACAAGATTAGATTTAAAAATTCACCACCCTTGAATTTAAGCTCAAGATAACAAAGCCAAAAAAATTGTGTGATTTGCCTATCATCTAGCCTTTTTAGGTTTCTTTTTGTTTATGCCCCAGTGGTTGTGAGTTAACAAGCGTTTAGTTAGGTTTCCTAGTGATCTCTCACTCTTTGATTTAGAAGAAAAATCAACTACCTTGTTAAATCTGTCAACCACCAATAATTCATCAATGGTTGCACCGAGAACTCTTAATGATTATTTTGCCCCAATCACAGCCAACCCACCAATTTGCATTGTTCTACCTGAGAATGATGCACCCCAGTTTGAGATTAGACCCGCCACAATCAATATGTTGCCAAAATTTCATGGACTTGAAAGCGAACAACCCTATATTCATTTAGGGAAGTTTTTAACAATATGCAACACATTCAAAAATCAAAATTTGAATGAAGAGGGTGTCAAACTGCGTCTTTTCCCCCTGTCCTTAGAAGATAGAGCTCCATCATGGCTAAACTCCATTCCACCCAACTCCATTCGATCATGGGATGAACTTGCAAGGAAATTCATGAGTAAGTTTTATCCTATGAAAAGACCGAATCAATGAGAGATGTCATTAGTACTTTTAAAGGGAAAATTGAGGAACAATTCCATCAAACTTGAGACCGATTTCATGACTTGCTACTCAAATGCCCACACCATGGCTTTGATAAAGCACAACTAGTCAATTTCTTCTATAAGGGACTTTCACCTATGAACCGAACCATGATTGAGTCAATGCACCAAGGAAAGTTCAAGGCCCAAACCTCTGACCAAGCATATATATTTTTGAAGGAACTAGCTGAAAATGCCCAAAATTGGAATTGGAACCAAATTGATAATGAATTTTCTAGGAATGATCAAATGAATAGAACATCTGGTTTTTATGAGATCAAACCTGAAAATAAGTTAAAATCTGTGATGCAAAGTCTTGCTGAGGGAGTAAAAGACTTAGGTAAAAAGTTTGATACATTTGCCCTAATATCTACCCCTACACAATGCAATGTTTGTTCTGGTTTATCTCATCCAACAGAGGAATGTCCGGTCTCTTGTACATCTGAACCTTCGGATGCGTAAGTTTGTGCTTTCAATACCTTTAGGAGACCATTGCCTAATACATTTAGCCAAAGTTACCATCCTGATACTAGAAACCATCCTAATTTTTCATGGAGGCAAAATTTACCTCCACAAAACTTAAGTGGTCAGTCTGGTTTTCAAGGTCACTCCAATAGGCAACCTCCAACTCAAGGACCAATAATTCCTCAAAATCAATTCCCTAGGAATAACCAGTTCAATCCAAGCCGAGATTTAGCAGTTGATCCCATGAACAACTATGTTGCTCATGTCCCACCGGTCAATAATACTTCCAATTATGAGGACACTTTGAAAATGTTTGCCATTAATCTTGATCAATCCAATAAGCATTCCAATCAGAGATTTCAAAAGTTAGAAAATAACTTTGATCTCTTAACTCAAAATCAACTGCAATTTCAGCAGTCTGTCCAAAATCAGTTGAGTCAACTCACTTCAGCTCTGTCTGAAAGACAAGGAGTTAATCTTGTAGGGACTCCTTCCACTTCTGACCAATCAAATGCCAATGTAAATTCCATCATTACCCTCAGGTCAGGAAACAAAATTGATAATAAGGTTGAGCCACCCATCAGTGATGAAATTGAACCATCCAAATCTCTTCCACCCAATTCCCAAAAATCCAAAAAGGCCCAAGGTCCTAAGCTTGATGAGGTCATTCCAAAGCTGTTTATTCCACGTGCACCTTTTCCCTCTAGACTAGTTAACAATAAGAAGGATTCTCAATACAGTGAAATCTTAGAGATTTTTCAAAATCTCCAGATTGACATTCCATTTCTCACTGCTATTAAACAAATTCCTTCTTATGCAAAATTCATTAAAGACTTAGTCAAGAGGAAAACCAATATCCCTAAAGAAGCCTTCATAGCCCAACATTGTTCCTCCTTCCTACAAAACCAAGTTGTGGTTAAACACAAAGACCCTGGTAGTCCAACTATCACTTGTAGGATAGGAGAAAATTTTGAAGGTCAAGCTTTATTGAACCTTGGTGCCAGTGTCAATGTGTTACCATATTCAGTCTACTTGGATTTGGGATTGACTGATTTGAAGAAAACTGATGTTAGAATTCAGTTAGCTGACCGATCCATCAAAATTCCAAGGGGTATCATTGAGGATGTGATAGTAAAAGTTAATGATTTTTATTACCCCGTAGACTTTATTGTGTTAGACACTCAACTAAACCAAGGTAAACAAATTCCAATCATTTTAGGTCGACCATTTTTAGCCACAGCCAATGCATTGATCAATTGTAGAAATGGTAGCATGACCTTAACCTTTGGTAACATGAAAGTGGAAGTCAATGTGTTCAATTTGATGAAATAACCCATTGAATCAGAGTCTGTTGAAGATGTTTGTCTCATTGATTCATTGACCAACCACACCTTTAACCACTCATATCCTGAGGATCCACTCCAGCATTGTCTATCCCATTTTGATGATAATTTGGACAAAGCTAATAACATTAGCCAAGTAAATGATTTGCTAGACTCTGCCCCACCCTTTGAAGCACCTATGTATAAATCCAAATTTGAATCATTATCCTTGCCAGTTAACACTGAATCTGAAAATGCAAAGAAACCACCTAATATTGAATTAAAGCCTTTACCCGAGACTTTAAAATATTCATATCTTGGTGAATCTGAGACTTTTCCAGTGGTAATATCTTCTGAGTTAACTGAGCAACAAGAGTCCCAATTAATTGAGGTTCTTAAGACAAATAGGGAAGCCATAGCATGGTTCATTGATGATATCAAGGGCATTAATCCTCTAGTGGTGCAACATCGCATTCACTTAGAAGATAATGCGAAAACCTGTAGATAACCTCAAAGGAAACTTAACCCCAATATAAAAGAAGTTGTTCGTGGAGAAGTTATCAAACTTCTTGATGCTGATATCATCTACCCGATTTCTGATAGTCAATGGGTGAGTCCAATCCAGGTAGTTCCTAAAAAGTCTGGCATCACTGTTGTGTCCAATGCCCATAATGAGCTTGTTCCTACTCTCATTCAAACTGGATGGCGAGTTTGCATAGACTACAGGAAACTGAATAGCGTGACTAGAAAAGACCATTTTCCACTTCCCTTCATCGACCAAATGTTAGAAAGATTAGCTGGTCAGGCCTTCTATTGCTTTTTAGATGGTTATTCTGGTTACAATCAAATTCCTGTCCACCCTGATGACCAAGACAAAACTACTTTCACTTGTCCATTCGGTACATTCGCCTATCGTCGCATGTCATTCGGCTTGTGTAATGCACCAGCTACATTTCAGCGATGTATGATGAGTATATTTAGTGACATGGTTGAAAAGTTTCTAGAAATCTTTATGGATGACTTCTCTGTCTTTGGGTCATCATTTGAGCAATGTCTAGACCATCTTTCTCTTATACTTCAACGTTGTTATGACAATAACTTGGTACTTAACTGGGAAAGGTGTCATTTCATTATCCAAAAGGGAATTGTCCTAGGTAATAATATCTCCAGTGTAGGAATTGAGGTAGACAAAGCAAAAATTGATATAATCTCCAATCTACCTATCCCCAAATCTGTTCGAGATATTAGAGCATTCCTAGGTCATGCCGGTTTCTACAAGCGTTTCATCAAAGATTTCATAAGATAGCTAGACCTTTGACCCATCTTCTAGCTAAAGATGCACAATTTGAGTTTACTGATGCATGTAAGTCCGCCTTTGAGTATTTAAAGTTAGCACTCACTACTGCACTTATCATTCACTCACCTGATTGGAAATTGCCTTTTGAAATTATGTGTGATGCGTCTGATTATGCAGTAGGTGCTGTTTTAGGCCAGAAAGTGCATAAAGCACGACATGTCATCTACTATGCTAGCAAAACCTTAAATGATGCCCAAATCAACTACTCAACCACTGAGAAAAAGTTGCTAGCAGTCGTGTTCTCCTTTGAGAAGTTTAGATCTTATTTGGTTGGATCTAAGGTCATCATCTATACAGATCATGCAGCGTTAAGACATCTTTTGTCCAAATCTGATACAAAACCTAGGTTGATACGCTGGATCTTACTCCTTCAAGAGTTTGACCTTGAGATTCGAGATAAGAAAGGTTCCGAGAATGTAGTCGCTGATCATTTGTCCCATCTTGTTATTGAATACACTAATGACTCCATTTCCATCTCTGATTATTTTCCTGATGAACAATTATTTGAAATATCTCATGCACCATGGTATGCAGATATTGTCAATTATATTGTGACTAGTCAAATTTCTTCCAACTGGTCCAAACAAGAGAAAGATAAATTTTTGGCCAAGGCTAAGGAATATTTCTGGGATGACCCCTACTTGTTTAAATATTGTCCAGATCAGATCATTCGTAGGTGTGTTCCAGAGGTAGATCAAAAGTCTGTCATTTCCTTCTGTCATGACCAGGCATGTGGTGGCCATCTCAGTTCCAAATGAACTGCTGCAAAATCTTGCAATCAGGATTCTATTGGCCGACCATTTTCAAAGACACCCACACATACTGTCTAGCTTATCATAGATGTCAATTGCTAGGTAAGATTACCAAAAGAAACGAATGGCCTCAACAATCGATTCTCGTCGTTGAAATCTTTGACGTATGGGGTATTGATTTCATGGGACCATTTCCATCCTCGTTGGCAATCTCTATATCCTTTTAGCAGTTGATTATGTGTCAAAATGGGTAGAAGCTTTAGCCACCAAAACAGCTGACCATAGAGTTGTGGTGCGTTTTTTCAAAGACTAGGTTTTACCTCAGTTTGGAACACCTCGAGCCATAATCAGTGACAATGGTTCACATTTTTGCAACAAAGTCTTTGGAAACCTGTTGTCCAAATATGGAATCAATCACAAAGTGGCCCTATCATATCACCCTCAAATCAATGGTCAAGCTGAGGTATCTAATAGGGAGATTAAACAGATCTTAGAGAAAACAGTTAACCCCACAAGGAAGGACTGGAGTCTTCGTCTCCAGGATGTTTTATGGGCATACCGTACTGCTTACAAGACCCCTATAGGAATGTCCCCATATTGATTGGTCTATGGTAAAGCATGTCACTTGCCTGTTGAACTCGAACACCGTGCTCATTGGGCCATCAAGGCCATGAACTTTGACTATGATAAAGCCGGTCAACGTAGGACCCTTCAACTTAATGAGTTAGAAGAAATCAGAAATGATGCCTATGAGAGTTCAAGAATTTATAAAGCCAAGACTAAGTTTGAACATGACAAACACATTCTCAAAAAGGAGTTTTTCATAGGACAAAAGGTTCTTTTGTATAACTCCCGTCTTCAATTATTTCCTGGGAAGTTAAGGTCACGTTGGTCAGGCCCGTATTATGTCCATCACATTTCTAGTCATTGTGCCATTGAGTTACAAGACCCTAAGAATGGACAGTTGTTTAAAGTTAATGCTCATCGTCTAAAGTCTTTCCTAGAACTCGAAACTTCTGAAAATGAGGTAATTCTTCTCATTGATCCAATTTATTCGGACTGATCTATTTAGGGGTAGCACATCTGAGTCTGGCTGAAGACGTTAAACTTAGCGCTACTGGGAGGCAGCCCAGTCAGTTGTGTAAATTTTTCTATCAATTTTATTTTTTCACTCTATTTGGATATGTTTAGATTTTGTTTGGGGGTAAAGTCTGTCATAATATTTTCAATCACTTGACTTTTCTTTTGCCAAGAATCTTTGCAGGGACTATACTCCAAAAACACCACCTCAATTGCGGTAATTTGTTCCAATTTGTCTCTTAGATGTATTTTTAAACACTAGGGACAGTGTTATTTTTGTTTGGGGGTGGATATCTATTTAATCAAAATAGAATTTCATTATTAAAAATAAAAAAATAAAAAATTGATTTCGTTTGGAAATTTTTTTGTTTTTATGCATGAGTGTTTTGCATTATAAGTTGATTAAGTTTGTGTTTATGATATATCAGTAGTATGTGATACGATATTCCCGCTCATGAGAGTAATGATTAGATTGAGTTAGTGAAATGATGTGGTTTTACATAGGTAAATAAATTAGTGAAATTGAAACCGAAAAGGACAACTTTGACCTATAAGCACATGCACACATTCACTATGGGAAAAAAAGTTGATCTTTGACTATGGAGTTGAAAAATTAGCTTTGCCACTATAGAAGAGGAGATAGAATGGAGAAAATTTTAAAAAATTATGTTCAAAAAAATGCAAAAAGTAGTTCTTCGATCTGAGTAACCGGACCTTGGTATCACCAATATCATTGTTCGCGTAAAAAGGGGAGAAAACTAATGAGCATAAATCCCATGGAAGAAGTTTTGGCCCAGTTGGTTGGGACTAAAAATCCTCGCTGGAAAGTCCGGAGCTTATAAATACAAAAAGGGATGGAAGTGAAATGATGGAAATAATGAGTTTTTACGAAAAATATGGCAAAGTTTGATCAATGAAGTAGAAGAAGAGAGATTGACATACCATAGTAGAATGTTCACAAAAACACGGAAGGTTGTCTAGATTGGGAGTAGAAAGTAACGAAATTATTTACTTCAGTGAGGATCATTCATATCATTAGCTTGAGATAGTTATTGTTCGGTAGTGAGTGGTAGTATTTGTATTCATATTATCTTATATATTGTATCATGACTTGATTAATGAATATGTGAATACATGAATGCATGAAAATGAAGAATGAAGAAGTTGCGGGTAATATATCCAACCCTCACGAGGCTATTGCTCGTCCACTAGGGTAACTTAGGGGTTTAAGGCCTTATTGCATATGGTAAATGCAATCGAAAGCAACTTGCGAAAGTGGCACATCTTTAGTTAAATTTAATAAATGTATAATTTTGTGAACTAATTTATTTTGCCCATATTTGCTAGAGGACTAGTAAGAGCTTGTTTGGGGGTAATTTGACAAGTCCACAAAATTACTAATTTTTATGTCAAAAGTAAATCTTTAATTTACCATTTTAGTGTATAAATGTTCTTATATATTTCTTTTTATTTCTTATAAGTATGAATTGGAAAAGATGAAGTAAATGTATTAAATTGAGAAATGAATGCACATGGATGGAAGATGAAGAATATAATGCACATGAAGAAAGAAGAAAATGACTTGGAAAACATCAATATTCAAAGAAAAAGAAAAGAAAAGTAGATCTAACTTCACTTTACAAGATGTCATTTTATTCCAATTTTCTCTATAAATAGGAGAGTAGTTGAAAATTGTATAGAGTTAGATGGTAGAGAGTGAGAAATTGTAGAGAGAATTTAGTATTGTATCAAGTTTTTATTTTGTTGTAATCTTTTTCTTAGTTAATGAAAAATTCTTCTATCATCATGTTTTATTTCTCTATAATTATGCTAGCTTAAACATCTTCTCAAGGGAGTGATGAAGCCACCTTTGGTAAGATATACATAATTTTATTTTATTTCTTATTGTTTAATTATCTTCCCGAAATAATTCTTTCAAGTGACAAAACCTACAATAGAGGTTGAAAATAGAGAAAGGATTCTCCGTGATTACCAATCAATGAAAATACGTAGAATGTCTACCACTATTTATATTTATTTATTTTTAAACCAAAACATTAGAGAGAGGATTTTTCGTGATTACCAATTAATGGAAATACGGGGAATGCCTACAAATATCTATGTTTATGTTTAATAGGTTGGAGGAGAATTTGCAATAGAAATATATAATATTATTTATATAGACCTGGGTGGTGGATTCTCTTCCCTTGAGATTTCTTTCACCATTTGATAATTATTGGTGTGTTTTAAATTATTACTCGCAAGTGC